>JASAUF010000444.1:3987500-5187500 GCA_030180095.1 Magnolia changhungtana
AAGCTAAGTGGGCCTCACCATGATGCATGTGTTATATCCACACCATGTATCTATTTTTTCACAACATTTTTAGGGCAGGAGCCTAAAAATAAGGCAGATTCAACGCTTAAGTAGGCCACGCCACAGAAAGTAGTGAGGATTAAACCCCATCATTGACAACTTGTTTGGGGTGAAAGAAGTTATGGATTAAGCTGATATTTGTGTTTTTTCTTTTCATCCAGGTGTGCATGACCTTATGAATAAGTTGAATGGCAAATAAACAACATATTGGGCCCAATAACGTGTTAACGATAGGCCTTTATTATTCTCCTTGTTGTGGTCTGGTTTGCTTGAGCTTTGGATCTGCCTCTTTTTATATCTAATGCCTTAAATAATCTGGAAAATTGGATGGACAATGTGGGTACAATACATACATCATATTGGGTTCATAAAATTTTACCTGCTAGTCTGCTGTTCATGGGCGGATCTAGTGTACAAAGGGTTACACCGCAGTGGGTGTTTCCTGACCATGGGCTCACCTTGATATATGTGTTATATATCCATGCCATCCATCACTTTTTCAGCTCACTTTAAAAAGATTCAAATCTCAAGTGAACCACACCACAGGAAAGAGTGGCAATTAACTATTAAAAACTTACTGAGGCACAAAAGTTTTGGATCGAGCTAATATTTGACTTTCACCTTCATCCAATCTCTATGACTTTACCAACATGTTAGATGGAAAATAAACATTATGATAGCCCTAAGAAGGTTTTAACGGTGGGCGTTCAATATCCAATATTTCTTATAGTGGGGCTCACTTGATACTTGGATCTACTTTATTTTTTGGACAATCCACTAAAATGATTTGTAAAAACTGATGGATGGCGTGGATATATAACATATATATCAAGTTGGGTCCCATGGTCAAGGATACACCCACCACTATGTTACTCGGGTAACACCTGATCCACTCCCAGTCTATTTCCAATAATGTAACCCTTTTCTGGAACCAAAGTGCCCAACGGACTTCAACCTTTCATCTTTTAACGAGCCAGTGTGACGTATGTGAGATCCACTTGGATCATTAGATATGTAATTCCATATTGAGCCCATGAAAAAAAAATAAAAATTAGGCTAACTTGTGAATGAAGTAGGCCATGCCAATGGAAATAATTAGGAGAGGAATCCGCCCTTGATTTTTACAGGGCCCATCTTAATGAGCCTTGTAAATCCACTCCAACCATTAGATGCCACACTAAAAGTTAGGCCTGATGCCCAAAAAATCTGACCATACATGATTCAACTGGGCTCTACCAAGAGAGACAATTTAGAGGATAAGCTTTCCCTGTATACTGTTTTCAACCGTGTGGTCCACCTGAAACAAGGATGGAACTGAATTTCAGGCCATGGGCCCAGCGTGGGCTGAATCATCTAATGATTGGGGTAGATTTCACATGAACATCATGGTGGAGCCTATTCAAGCTAGTAAGTCATTTTCCTCTTACAAATAACATTATAAAACAATATTTATTAACATTAATTTATGTTTAAATTAGATGGTTAGTTGGACGGTCCAACTAGTTGTGTGTGAGCATCTCTCTATATACATGAAGTCATCCATGACCTCCTCGACATCAAACACCCAATGCCTCGATTAGACGTGGAATAATATAATGGAAAAAAAATTTCTCCGTTTCAAGTTTCTACATGTTTTTTTTATAGATTGTCTTTTCAAATGGGTCCCAAGAAACAAACCAAGCACTTTCTTAATCCAAATAGGTTTTCCTTGACCTGCAAAAGTGTTGTTTTCGGAGGTGGTATGGTAGATAATTCTCCGGGGAAAATTCAACGATTTTGCCACACAAGCTGTACACTTTCTTCCCTTCATTTTGTAATCCACACTATATATATATTTAAATAAGTGTGTGATCGACGCTAACATGTCACATGATAAAGACAGAACCATCAAGGTCTAGTTAATTTTTTTTAATAGAAACATAAAATTTAGTCCACCCATTACATACGGCCACGCCCTTATTTTTCTACGATTTGGTGGTATGATAGTAATGAACTGTACTACAATGACTCGATGTAGAGATGTGTCTGGTCTAACAGTGATGGACGGTTTATATGGTTTCCGCATCCAGCATCAGTGGTTAAGATGTGAGTGTCATATTGCGTGGTCTGTGTCCAATTTCATTAGTGGTGATAGATAAACTAAAAGTGATCAATGGTATCGATGATAAGTTCAGACGTCCACGTTGACAACTAAGATCTCATCTGTTCCGTCCATGTGGCACACATGTATTCGATCGGCATGAAATGTACATGTCGAAGTGTTAATACACGACCTTGTGCTGCCATTTGGCAAAAGTCACCCATGCAAAGGGGGCCGGTGAGTTGTGTGGGGTCCCTTGTTACGTCAGTCGATAGAGCATGGGCGAACGACAACTTGCATGGACTACAAATCGACTAATAATTGCACAGAGAGGGAAACGGATTGGCTACTCCCCCTGACACCAGCTTCGTGGCTGGTGTTCGGTGCTCTGTGAGCCCCACCATGATGTATGTGTTTCATCCATTCCGTTCATCCATTTTTGAAGATCATTTTATTGCTTAATTAGAAAATAAGAGGGATGTAAATCTCAGGTGGACCACACCACATGAAAACAATAGTGATAGGATATCAACCATTAAAATCCTCCTATGGCCCACTATACTGTTTATTTGACATCCAATCTGTTGATTAGGTCATAAATGCCCAGATGAAGAGAAAAAACAAATATCAGCTTGATCCAAAACTTTTATGACCCCCAAAATGTTTTTAATGGTCGACCCTCATTCAACACTGTTTCCTGTAATGTGGTCCACTTGAGATTTGGATATAACTCATTTTTATATTTTTACCGTAAAATGATTTGTAAAAACAGATGGATGGCATGGATGAAACACATACATTATGATGTGGCCCACATAGCACCGACCATCAGCCATTGGCTGATGTCAGGGGGAGTAGCCAATCCGTTCCCCCCAAAGAGGGCTAGTCTGCCACCGACGAGTGATCCGAACGGTTCAACTGGTGGGCCAAACCATGGATGAGCCAAATTTAAATAATTGCACTGAAAAGTCAATCAGATGGGCCACAACATACCCTTTCATGGCAGAGGCTCTCAGTCTATAGAAGGGATGCGATGTGCACCTGCGGGAAAGGATTGGCTGCTTCCCCTGACACCAGCCCCGTGGCTGATGGTCGGTGCTCTGTGAGCCCCATAATGATGTATGTGTTTCATCCATTCCGTTCATCCATTTTTACAGATAATTTTAAGGCTTGATACCAAAAAATAGAGGAATATAAATCTCAGGTGGAACACACCACATGAAAACAATAGAGATTGGATATCCACCATTAAAATCCTCCTAAGGCCTACTGTACTGTTTATTTCACAGCCAAACTGTTTATTAGGTCATACAGGCCCAGATGAAGGGAAAAAACAAAAATCAGCTTGATCCAAAACTTTTATGGCCCCCAAAGTGTTTTTAATGGTCGACGCTCATTCAACACTGTTTCCTGCAATGTGATCCATTAAGACTGGGATTTACCTCTTTTTTGGTCTCCTACTGTAAACTGATCTGTAAAAATAGATTGACGGCATGGATGAAACACATACATCATGGTGGGGCCCACATAGCACCGACCAGCAGCCATTGGCTGGTGTCAGGGGGAGTAGCCAATCCGTTTCCTGCACCTGCAGGTCTTCTGCCTTAGTAAAGCCACAGTAGATTTCCGGATCAGACCGTCCAAGTTGTCCGTCACGCTGTGGAAAGGAAATCATAGCGGTAAATGGGTTCTAAGCTAATAATGGTCAGCAGTCCCAAATCAATGCGAAAAAAAAAAACAGATGACTGGAATGGTTCGATCAGTATGATTTTCCAGATATGCTCCATCGACAATGTGGCTCGCAATTTCGACGGTCTAGATTTTCGTGGATGCGTGTGAAGTATAGCATAAATGACCCACTTTAACTTAGAAAATGTGAGAGACGCAACATCTTGTCTACTTGCGAGTAACCATATATCTCATGAGATGGGAATTTCACGTATCCATAGTTCCAGACCGGTCAATTGGTGGACCCAACAATTCGGGCGAGAGACATTTCTTTTGTTCTTAATATGGACAGTTGCATTATTCCTGAACGTAGAACAGTGATTGATGGATCAGATTATTATAGCCGTCCGATCAGAATGATACTCGGGCCATGGTACATCCAAGAGTTGAACCACTATTTGGATGGTCTGGATCGATCATTAAAGTGATCCAATCAAGAATTTTGAGCCATGATTCGTATAAGAGTTTGGCCAGTTGGAAGGTCGAGGTGCCCCCAATCAAGCGTTTGCACGGTCTTATAATCATACATCGGGAAGGATGGTATAACCCGAGCGCTCGCTGCGCTCCACAGGTCCTTGGATCGTTCACGAAAACATCTTTGCACTATATGTAGCACTTGTATGTGTTGATTGGAACCATTGATTTCCTGGACCACAACACATGGCATTATCCTGACAAGCAAGGCTGCTCGACTACCAGTGGACTGAAAAAGGAACAGCTCAAAAACAGAGAAAGGGACCCACTCTCAACAGGGCAAGATGATAGCAATCGGACGGTTATAAACACCCAATCTCTATAATTTTGAAATCTTTTAGGTCTATATCCCATCCACGAGATGGTCACCAGAATCAATGGTCTCGATCATCATCATGTGCCACGTGTACGGTGTCGAGGGGAAGTGGATTGCTTAAGATATTCCTGTGGGCTGTGTGGGGTCCACAAAGATGTCCGTATTAAATCCATTCCGTCCATCTGTTTTGAAAGACCACAATAGAATACTATTTAAAAAGTAAACTAGATCCAAAATCCAGGTGGGCCACACAAAGCGAAACAGTAGGAACAGAAACGCCCACCGTTGAAACCTTCCTGCTGCTGAACATGATGTTTACAAGCTATCCAAACCGTTCGTAGGGTTATTACCACTCAGATATAGGCACAAATATCATACTGATAGAAAACTTCTATCGCCCCGGGCGTTCAATCCTCACTGTTTTGTGTGGTATGTCCTACATGAATTTCGAGTGGATTTGAGACGAACATGGCTACACGCAGCCCCGGAAACAGAGCAAAGAGTATCTCTGTGCCCGGGTCACAGGGCAATCGGTTTCCGTACCGAGGCATTGTTTAGATCAACTATAATCGACTGCAAGCTTCTTTTTGGCGGGAATTGTTCGGTTTCTGTTTTCCTCGGTTGGAAAACCAAAACCCTAAGAATGGCTGAAAATTCATTTCCAGATTTCACAAAAACTTAATTCGTAGAAACCCACAAACCAGAAAAATCAGACACCAAATCGATTCCGTTTTGAAATACAGTCGTTGTTTGCTGAATTTTTAAAGGATTCTAATAAAACCCTAAAACGAAAGACAGCTTCCAAACATGCAAAGTGAAATCGATTCAAATATCAAAGTGAAATCGATCGACAGCTTCCAAACATGAAACAAGAAGCAAGCTGCGTCAGATTTCCAGCTGTCAATCTCCTTACCAAAGCCGCTCGTTTTCCCGCCACAACCTCCAGAAAAATCCTCGATCCGGACCGCCTCGATTTTCCCGCCACCTGGAATCCGAAGATCCATGCCCGGGGACGCATATCTCGTTCGCGAAAAGCTTGGGTTTGTCTTCTTCCCCTTCTTTAACGGCACTTTTCCGAATTATTCTAATTCCGAAAACGACCGCATCTTTGTTTATTATCTCAATGATAGACGGATTCTTCAACAGTCGGACAGGAGTATTTTTTTCTTTAAAAAATGGCGAATATCTCAAATCTCAAAATCCTGAAATTCTCGGATTCGCCTCGATCTCGTAACTGCGTGAATAGTGTATTTTTGTCCTGTTTTTCTTGGACCAACCGAGCATCTGTTCTACTTAAATTCGACCGTGAGGTCATTGACCCATGGAGTGTGGAGAAACGGCATCGACGAAGTAAGCCTACATTTGTCTGCCATTTGGCATCGATCCTGTTTGGAATAGGTTGGTACGTCGATATCCTCCTCTTGTTCCGCAAACAAAAAAGAACTAGAGAGAGACTCATGATACATTGGCCTGTTTGGATGTTTTGCAGAGAATTGGAGTTGCGGAGTTTCGGAATCGGTTGAGGCCATTGGTTTTGTGGTATGCTTCCTTTTCTCAGTTTTTAATTGGTTATATATGAAATTATGAATACTGAAATGGGTCTCATTTTTAGTTTGGATTTCTGGAGTTCTTGTACTCGTTTGAGTGCAGCCTTGTTATAATTCCTGTATATGATAATTGTAGAAAGGTTTAGGGTATGTATGATATTGTACCGAATTGCAGTTGGAGGGGCTCACATATGAGAAACAATTGGCTTGTTGTTTGCGATGGCATGGAAGACGTAATCCCACCCACATTCTGCATGCTTCGATTTTCTTGTCCCTTTCTACCAAGTGAGATAAGAACAGGGATGGATAGGTGCATGCTGTTCACCATGGGAAGTGGGAATGCTCAAATGTACCCCTTAGGAATTGCTAGTGACACAGGGTTGAATTAATTTCGCATTGCCAAGTTTTTGAACTTTGAGATAATCTTTTAAATATGGTATTTAGGAGCTTTGGTTTGAATTTCTTGAGATCTTGTACTTGTTTGAATGCAGCATCCTTAAAATTCTGTATATGAAAATGGTAGAGAGGTTTAGGGTGTCTTTGGTTGCAGTATCGAATTGCAATTGGAGGGGCTCACATGTGAGAAACAATAGGCTTATTGTTTGAATGGATGGTGTGGAAGACGTAATCCCACCCACATTGTGCATGCTTCAATAGGCCTGTCCCTCTCTGCCACAAATTGCAAGTGAGATGAGAAAGGGAACATGGTGCGTACTGTTTGCCTTGGGAAGCGGGAATGCCCAAATGCCAAGTTTTTGAACTTTGAAATGGTCTTTTGAATATGGTATTTAGGAGGTTTGGTTTGAACATAAGGATTTTGTCTTTAAGAGATTTTCTTTTTTGTTGTTTAAAGTGAAATTTGAATTTACAAAAACTCTGGTTTTCAAGATGCCGACTGAGAGAAGACAGAAGGGAATGACTATTTTTAGGTTGATTTCTTTAAGTTTCATATGATTCTGACGTGGCCTTTTCTGTCCGGCATTGCATCAGCATTTGATCCTCGCGAATATTTCATTGGTACCCCTTTTCTAGTGGAAAAGTTTCCTCTCCATGCAGCTGATTCTACTTGGGCGAATTTCCCAACCCAAGAATTTCTTGGTTGAAGTAGGAGCTTTGGTTTAATTGTTAGAATTTTGTCTTTTGTGGCTGTCTTTTTTGATATTATGATTGTTTGAGTGATGTTGGGATTTGTACAAGTCTTTGGCTCTAACGTAAGAAGACAGAAGTTCATAGGTGAAATTTCCCATAAGCTGAGATCGCTTGAGTAAGGCTTTCTTGTACTTGGAGGACAATATGTTTGCATGGCATATCCTCATCCTGGCCTGTTTTGCTATGAACTTAGGCCCTTGGGAAAAAAAAGTAGTATGAAAATAGATAGATTTGAAGGGGGAATGCTGGTGCTCACCCTGTTTATTTAATTGATTTCTACAGTTGGTGCTCACCCTGTTATTTAATTGATTTCAACAGGTTCTGCCACTGAGGGGATTGAATTGTGGAAGGATGGATACTGGGAAATCACTTGACGACCAGTTCTCCAAGTTGCATCCATGCTTACCTGTGAACACGAGAATCGGAATAGTAGGTGCGGGACCAAGTGGCTTGTCTGCTGCCTATGCACTGGCTAGGCTTGGCTACATTAATGTAACCGTGCTGGAGAAGTACCAAACAGTAGGAGGAATGTGTGAATCTGCTGAAATAGAAGGTAGGGGATTTACGTTTCTGTCCCATATTATCTGTTACCATTTTGGTTCTTCTGTAAGTTTTATTTTTTCTTCGTTTCTCTCTTTCTTATTCTTCTTCTTCTTCTTCTTTTTTTACAGGTAAGATATATGATCTGGGAGGTCAAGTTCTTGCTGCAAACAGTGCCCCTGTTCTCTTTAACCTTGCCAAGGATTTGGGATGTGAACTTGAAGAGCTGGACTCCCACAAGTTTGCACTCATTGATGCTTCTACTGGAAAGTATCAGGACATGAAAGTGGCAGATGACTACGTGTCTGTCATCTCACTAACCTTAAAAATCCAGGTTATTATCCATTTATAAATATTAGCATTAATCCCAATGAATTTGTTTAATTTGGGAGCTGAAGACCTAAGTCTATATCTTTATTTCTTCATAGGATGAGGCAAAGAGCTCAAGTCGGATTGGAATCCATGCAGTGAGCGAAATTGCGTCTGACCCAACTCCCGATTTTCTTAAGCTTCATGGGTTCGAATCTGTTCCAAAATCGGTGGCTTATGGATACACTGCTTCGGGTTATGGGTTTGTTCAAGACATGCCATATGCTTATATTCATGAATTTACCCGGACGTCCATGGCTGGAAAGATTCGGCGGTTTAAAGGAGGATACATGAGTGTATGGCAGAGACTTAGCAAGTCTCTGCCGATAGAAGTCCTCTGCAATACAGAAGTTTTGGCTGTCCAACGTGGTTTGGACAGTGTTAGCATAAACATCAAGAATGCTAATGGAGAAAATGAGGTTCTGGAGTTTGATAAGATCATTATGTCGGGTGCTCTTCCATTCAAGAATGAAAGAACATACAGATCTCCTTCTCTAGCTTCAGCTGGTGAGTTTTAAACTCGATGGTTTTTTTTTTTTTTTACAGGCTTTTATTTTATGTTTTAAAATGTTTTTAACTAGAACTGTTCTATTATTTTGGCATCTGTAGAAGCTGAGGTAATGGATATGAATGAGCTCGAGAAAGAGTTATTCCATAAAGTACAGACCATAGATTACTATACCACCGTTTTCAAGATCAAAGGACTTGAACATATACCGATGGGGTTTTATTACTTCAGTGAATTCATGGAGGATCCTGCTACCATTGGTCATCCAGTGGCAATGCAGAGATTCTACGCAGATACGGATCTTTTCCTGTTCTGGTCTTATGGTAACTCTGGAGATATCATGGGACCAGCAGTTATCAAGCTTGCTACTGCTGTGGTGAAGAATATGGGAGGAGAGGTTGAGAAAGTGGTTTTACAACGCCGATTTAAGTACTTTCCGCATGTTAAAAGTGAAGGTCCGCTCAATATATTTCTGTCCACTGTTTCTCTATGCATTTATTTCATCCGTCCTCTCTCAGCTTTGAGATGCTGATGTTTTTAAATTTTGCTATACAGATATGAAGGGTGGTTTCTATGAGAAGTTGGAGTCTGAACTTCAAGGTTCGCAGAATACTTACTATGTAGGCGGACTTCTGGCATTTGAGCTCACGGAGAGAAATTCATCTTATTCAATGGCTTTGGCCTGCAAGCACTTTGCAAGTGAAGGTGCTTCACCGTTGTTTCCATATGTTAAGGTAATTTGAAATTGAAATTCATCAGCCTAAGGCCAGAATCCATTGGAAATGCGAATTAGAAACAAATAGATCAGAGTTTAGAATGTCAAAGCTTCACATCCTAGAAATCAATCAGTATACTGACTATGGACTACATGTTTCTGCAGAGATTGTTACCATTGTACTCCAATCATGGGGCTTGTTATCCAAGAGAATTGAAGGAATTCCCAGGATTAGAATATCCTGATCTCTCCACTCTAGACAGCTATTTGAAGTTCTGGGGTACTCATCCGATCACGGCTAACAAAACTCTCTATACTTGGATCAGTGATGAAGGGGAGGTTGTGAACAAGAGGACTTATGGTGAGCTTCATGCCAATGCATCACAGATTGCTCATAAGATCTTAACGAGCCGCAAACCAATTATCAAGCCCGGCGACAGAGTTCTTCTGGTCCATGCTCCAGGCCTGGACTTCGTTGATGCCTTCTTTGGGTGTCTGAGAGCTAGAGTTTTGCCAGTTCCAGTCCTTCCCCCCGATCCATTTCAGAGAGGTGGACAGGCACTTCTCAAGATCGAAAACATCTCCAAATCATGCAACGCTGTAGCAATTCTATCTACAGCATCTTATCATGCAGCCGTTAGGGCAGGTTCTGTAAGGAATCTGCTATTATTGGGGAAGAACAATGGGAGATCTTCAGGTCGCTGGCCTGACCTTCCATGGCTACACACGGAATCATGGATCAGGAACTCTAGAAACGTTCATGGTGAATCCAAGACAGTGGATCTCATGGAAGGCATTTCAGCTCAATCTGAGCCTCAGCCAGATGACCTCTGTTTCCTGCAGTTCACTTCGGGATCAACAGGCGATGCAAAAGGGGTGATGATCACTCACGGAGGGCTCATCCACAATGTGAAGTTGATGCGGAGAAGATATAAGAGCACCTCAAGGACTGTATTAGTCAGTTGGCTTCCTCAGTACCATGACATGGGGCTAATCGGAGGCCTTTTTACGGCTCTGGTTAGTGGTGGCTCTGCAATTCTATTCTCCCCGATGACATTCATCAAGAACCCACTTCTATGGCTTCAGACCATGAGCAAATACCGAGCAACTCACAGTGCAGGGCCCAACTTTGCTTTCGAGCTTGTTGTTAGAAGATTAGAGTCCGCTAAGGATAAGACCTGGAGCTACGACCTTTCTTCCATGGTTTTTCTCATGGTTGCAGCTGAACCAGTGAGGCAGACGACCTTGAAAAAGTTTGCCAATCTCACTCGTTCATTTGGCCTTTCTCAAGATGTGATGGCTCCAGGTTACGGTTTGGCTGAGAACTGTGTGTTTGTAAGCTGCGCATTTGGAGAAGGGAAGCCAATCTTGACAGATTGGCAGGGCAGAGTCTGTTGTGGGTATGTTAATTCTGAGGATTCGGATGTTGATATCAGAGTCGTGGATCCGGAAACTGGTGAAGAGAATGAAGAGTATGGAAAAGAGGGGGAGATTTGGATCAGCAGTCCAAGCGCTGGAGTTGGGTATTGGGGCAAGCAAGAACTGAGCCAGAAAACATTCGGCAATATGCTTCGGAATCATCCTGGCAAGAAATTCACCAGGACAGGAGATCTGGGTAGAATTCTTGAGGGGAATCTGTTCATTACTGGAAGAATAAAGGATCTTATCATTGTTGCTGGAAGAAATATATATGCTGCTGATGTGGAAAAGACAGTTGAAAGCGCGTCTGAAGCTCTACGCCCTGGGTGCTGTGCTGTGATCGGCGTTCCAGAGGAAATTTTGGCATCAAAAGGGATTTCCGTCCCAGAAAGTTCTGATCAGGTCGGCCTAGTTGTCATTGCGGAGGTCAGAGAAGGCAAGCCTGTTGGTAAGGAGCTTGTTGAACAAATTCAAACCCGTGTTGCCGAAGAACACGGGGTCTCCGTATCTTCTGTCAAGTTGATTAAGCCCAGGACCATCTCTAAAACGACTTCAGGGAAGATAAAGAGATTTGAGTGCCTGAAACAATTTCAAGATGGGACCCTGAGTTCGGCTATGGATCCTGTTCCTACGAAAAGGTCTTTGCTTCGATCTTTCACTACAGGTACTTGTAAGGAGGGAAAAACTCCTCGAACTCTTCTAGGAAAAGCTCCCCCCCTTCCCCAGATTGTTGGTAAGAGCAAGGATGAGATAACGGAATTCTTGAGAGGACTCGTTTCAGAGCAAACAGGGATTCCTATTGCAAAAATATCTGCTACCGAGAGCCTGGTTTCTTACGGGATTGATTCGATTGGTGTGGTTAGAGCAGCTCAGAAACTCTCGGATTACCTCGGAGTTCCAGTTGGAGCTGTAGACATTTTCACGGCAACCTGCATTTTGGATTTGGCGAGCTTCTCAGAGAATGTGCTTCTGAAGTCTCAACCTCAGCCCCACACAACTCCATCCAATCTTCTTGAGTCTGAGACAGAATTCGTCAGACCATTTATCTTGGTTTCGAGATCCCGGCAGTTGGGTATTGGGTTTCTCCAACTCCTAGCTCTCATTTACACTTCTGCCATGCTTATTCTACCAGCCTATCTATCAACCTCTGTTTTTCTGAGGCTGCTCTATACTAACCATACCATGATAGGCAAAGTTTTGTTGTCAAATTATCTGATTCCTCTGGTTTTGGCTCCTCTTGCTTGGATGCTTTACATGTTGCTTACCTGCATTTGTATATCCATTTTCGGGAACTCATTCCTACAACCAAATTATGCACTGATGCCGGAGATCTCCATCTGGTCGATGGATTTTGTGAAATGGTGGGCTCTTTACAAGGCCCAAGAAGTCGCTGGGAGATTTCTGGCAGTCCATCTGAGAGGAACGGTGTTCCTGAATTACTGGTTTGAGATGCTTGGAGCTCGGGTTGGATCGTCGGTTTTGCTTGACACGGTCGATATTACGGACCCGCCTCTGGTTTCGATTGGAAATGGAGCCGTGATTGCAGAAGGGGCGATGGTTCAAAGTCATGAGGTGAGGGATGGAGCTTTAAGCTTCCTGCCAGTGAGGATTGGTCAGAATGTTTCGGTTGGTCCTTACTCTGTGATTCAGAAAGGAAGTATTTTGGGAGATGGAGCCGAGGTTCTTCCCTTGCAGAAGACCGAGGGAGGAAAAACTATGTTTGGAAACAGTAAAGCTCGAAAGGTATGCATCTGAAGAAACCTCTTATAACTTGAAAATTTCAGCTTTTTCAGTGCTTTTCTGTATCTGTTATAAACGTCAAAAAGATGGGGCATCCTAAGTCTTTCAACTGAATGCAAGTGTTAAAAACTGATGAAACCCGTTCTTCCTTCCAATTGCAGGGCGAAATGCATACAGAGCTCCCAGAGAAACTTACTCCTTTTTACCACTTCATGGGCATCTATGCAGTCGGTTTCCTCAGTTCCCTCTCTGCAGCTATCCTTTACTTCCTCTACATCCATTTATCTCATAATTCTCCGTCACTTCAACACTTCGCCTTCCTCTGCATTGCTGGAGCTTTCCACTGGCTTCCAGCTGTCCTTGCTGCCTATGCCAACATCTTTGCTGCAACCCCATCTAATGTGGCAGCTTTTGCTTTGTCCATCGCCACTGCCTATGTGGCCCACGGGCTCATCCTCAGCCTCATCACCTGCATCTTGACCCAATTCCTTGACAGAACACAAGAATCGCGACAGACAATCTCAAAAACATGGCTCCGTCACCGGATAACCACTTCCTGCCATATTAGATTCGCCAAGCTCCTCTCGGGAACTGAAGCCTTCTGTGTTTATTTACGCCTTCTGGGCGCAAAGATTGGTCAGCATTGTTCCATAAGAGCCATCAACCCTGTCACGGACCCAGCCCTGATTTCGATTGGTGATGGCGTTCATCTGGGCGATTTCAGCCGGATAATTGCTGGGTTCTATTCGTCCAGCGGGTTCTTTTGCCAGGGAATAGAGGTGCAGGACAACTCAGTGGTTGGGAGCCAGAGCCTCGTTCTACCTGGCTCTGTTATTCAAAATGACGTTATTCTTGGCGCGCTTTCAGTTGCTCCTGTAAATGCGATTCTCCAAAGGGGTGGCATCTATGTGGGGTCTGACACTCCTGTCATGGTGAAGAACACCATGCATGCATTGGATGAGAGGGTTGAAGAGATGGATGTGAAATATAAGAAGGTTGTCGGAAATTTAGCCAGGAACTTGGCCATCACAACCATGAAAGTCAATTCAAGGTACTTCCACCGGATCGGGGTCAGCGGGAGGGGCGTTCTAAAGTTGTTTGATGACTTGCCAGGGCTGCCAGATCACAAGATTTTCAGTGCCGGAAAATGTTATCCGATTGTAATCCGCCACAGTAACAGCTTGAGCGCTGATGACGATGCAAGGATCGATGCACGTGGTGCGGCGTTACGGATCCTTTCAGACGGGGGTGATGAGGTTCCGCTTCTTGATGTTACGTTAAAGACGGGTAAGGCATTCTATGCGCGCACGATTGGCGACTTTGCCACATGGCTCATCTCTGGGCATGCGAGGGAAGCACATGTGTTGAAGACTCCACACATCCGTGATGCTGTGTGGACTTCCCTCCGGCGGGCTGACTCTTATGCTGAGCTGCATTATTATTCCAATTTGTGCCGGCTCTTACGCTGTGCAGATGGGCAGGAGATGTATGTGAAATTCAAGCTGCGACCAGCTGACAGCCAGATCGGTGAGAATTCAGGGGAGGTGCAGCCAACAGGGATACTCCCGCCGGAAACTGGTGCAATCCCGAGGGATGCGAACGATACTCGCCCATTGCTCTTCCTTGCTGATGACTTTCTCCGCCGTGTCAATTCTCCTGGTGGCGTCCAATATGTCTTCCAGCTGCAATGGCGGCCAGTTCCATGCGATGAAGCGGACCGTGAAGTGGCCCTTGACTGCACCCGTGCTTGGGATGAGGCCGAGTTCCCATTCATCGATGTGGGTCAGGTCACGATCGAGCGGAGCCTCACTGTAGAAGAGTCGGAAAGGCTAGAGTTCAATCCATACCTACGTAGCAACGAGGTGGACATCATCCGTGCCACGACATGCTCACAGAGCGCATCCATTGATCATGGCCGTTCGCTAGTCTATGAGATATGCCAGTATTTGCGCAACGGCAAACCGCTCCCGGGAGCATGGCGGGCATTCTTGGACCAACAATCCGACACGAAAGTTGACTTCTCTGGCTGCCCGATGATGGCGGTCTCAACGGAAAAACCTGTGAGAGGCGTGACACTGGTGAGGAGGTGGTACCAGACCTTATGGGCTGCATTCTCTCAACCTATTCTGCAGACTTTCCTCCCTTATTTCTTCTTGGGATTGGCAGTTTTTGGTCCTTTGAAGTGGGTTCTTTGCATGAAGGAGCTGAAGAAACTCCCATTGCTTTACTTTCTGCCCTTTTTCTGGGTTGCCTCAGGTATTCTGGCTGGATTTATCTGTGTTGTAGCCAAATGGGTGTTGGTGGGGAAGAAGAAAGAAGGTGAAATGGTGCTGATTTGGAGCAAAGAGGTCTTCATGGACACTATATGGCAGGCACTGAGGACATTGGTGGGGGAGTATTTCATGGAAATGGCAGGTGGGTCAGTGCTGTTTGGGGTTTGGATGAAGCTCATGGGGTCAGATGTGGGTTGGGTCCAAGGTGTGTATGTGGACAGCATGGGGGCTGTTTTGAACCCTGAGATGGTGGAGATTGAGAAAGGAGGGTGTGTGGGGAGAGAGGCAGTGCTGTTTGGGCACATATATGAAGGGGAGCAAGGGAAGGTAAAGTTTGGGAAGATTAAGGTTGGGGAGGGTGGGTTTGTTGGGAGTAGGGCAGTGGCCATGCCTGGGGCGAGAGTGGAGAGTGGGTGTCGTTTGGATGCTCTCTCATTGGCCATGAAAGGAGAGATTATCAGGTCAAGGTGAAGGGTTTGGATGCTTCCAGAGCACAGTGAGATACGGCAATATATATTATGTATGGCTAGTATGCGTCGCTAGTATCCGTTTTCTTATTTAACAGAGTTTCGTTTTTATAATCTATAGAAATGGATTATTATAATTTGAAGTAGAGAAATAAACCTGTGCTCCAAGAGCCCTGTTGAGTTATATTGCTCCTAGTTGCGTAGTGATATTGACGGTCGTCCAATAGTCGATCTGGACTGTTTCCAAGAGGTCCAGAACAAATGATTACCAATCCAATCATCATCCTGTAAAATGGATGGTCAAGCTTGTTGATGGAGAAACAGATCCGATTGATAAGCTGATCCATCCATTTGATGGGTCCCATTGTGGATTGCCTATGGTCTTAAAGAGACCTTTGATCAGATAATCCTAACAGTCTCATCCATGACCTGGAAAAGTGATGGATAATGAGAAGGTGGGAAAGTCTCAGATGGATAGGGTCATCTCTTGGTGGATTTATTTATTTGTTTTATTTTGCGTATTGGCCAATTGACTGTGGTTTAGACCTAATGGACGGTTCATATTGATTGACTGGATTGTTGATGGGTACTGGTTCAACGAGGAACAACTTTTAGTGCACACACGCAAGCACGTTACGTGGCTGGGCGCGGATTGGGTACTACTACCACCACGACCTAGCTAGAGACGGATGTTTCTATCAAGGACTTAGTGAGGGCACCGTGATATATGTGCTTTATCCAAGCCGTCCATCTATTTTGAAAGTTCATTTTAGGGCATGAGCCCAAAAAAGGAAACGAAATTAAAGAATCAAGTGGATCACACAGCAGGAAACAGTAAGGATTGAATTCCTACCGCGAAAACCTCTCGGGGACCACAGAAGTTTTGGATCAAGCTGATATTTATGTTTTCCCTTTTATCCATATCTATGTGACCTTATGCACTGGTTGGATGGAAAATAAATATCACAGTGGGCCCTAGGAAGGTTTCAACGGTGGGAGTCTTTGTCACCATGGCTTCCCGTGGTGTGGTCCACTAGAGACTTCGATCTGCGTCCTTTCTTGGGCTATTCCCTAAAATGATCACTCAAAATGGATGGACGGCTTGGATAAAACACATTTTTTCGTGGAATTTTATAAAATAGGATCAAAATTTAGGTAGACCCAAAAGCTCAAGTACACCACACCACCGGAAGATGCAGTGATAATGATTGCCGGGCCCGAGTCCGGAACGCATAAATCTGTCCGATGGCCAACATCCTGCTGGGTTCCATACACACACCGTGGTAGCCCTGCATGCAGCTAGTTGCACCATAACCAGCTTCCATAAACGGACCGGAGTCCTCTACTCCACGACACCTGTTTTACACCCAAGATTGCCGGGCCCATCTCATCTTATATGTAAAATCCACTCCGTCCATCAGGATTTTACTCAATCTAGGACCTGTAGAAAAAAAATTCAGTAAAATAAAAAAACCAGGTGAGCCACTCTGTAGCGAACAACGGTGATGGGACGCTAATCATAGATTTGTGTGTGTGGCCACAATGGTATCTTTCATCAAACTCGTCAAACAGATGTAACTCAGGAGGATGAAGTGAAAATGAAAATAATCAGCCTGGTCCAAATATCAGGAGAGCTACACCGTATGAACTTTTAGAGGTTTCAGTAGCAGGTTTACATTATTCCCATTGGTGTGTCCCATCATAGATTTTATTCGGATAATATTTGGTATTTGCGGTTCAAATAATGTTTCTCACCTGATGGAAGGAGTGGATTTAAATATAAAACATGGTGGTCTCTACAGGACTGGTTGCTTTACGCAGCTGGTAAAGCATGTGTTGTATACTAATACGAAAAAGAGGGGATTGAATTAATGCCCACAATTGGAAACTTCGTGGGGTCCATAGAAGTTTTGTAGCAGGATGATATTTATGCCGATAGTTTATTTGAGTGGCAATAATCTCATGAATGGTTTGGATGGCGTATAAACATTACGGTCGACTCCAAGTAGGTTTCAATTATGGACATTTTTGTTCCCATTGTTTTATTTAGTGTGGCTCACATTAGTTTTTGGATTTGCCTTATTTTTAGACTTTGGTCCTATTTTGGTCTTGGAGTGGATCCGTGACTTACATCTCTTTGGCCCTCACAACTTACAACTGGAGAAACTTCCTATGGGCATAGACAATTCGTGTACCATAGGGCCACCTTAATGTATTACATGTTGTATATCTATTCTGTACAAAATGTGGGCACACTGTAATCATGACCTGAAATGAAAATCAGTCCTATTCAGTCATTGATCTGGACATAATATCAAATTCAATGGACAATTTGGACGTAATGTCAAATCCAATGAACATGTGATGGTATGATTAATAGGTGTTGTTATACCTTTTATATATATATATATATATATATATATATATATATATATATATATATATATATATATATATATATTGTTTATGAGATAATCAATTAGAAAAGAAAATGTGTCGTTGCAAAGGAAATGTATAGCATGTGAAAGATTTTTAGAGATATTTAAAATACTTTTCATGGAATTACAGCTAGCTAATATGATGATACAAGACGTTTGATGAAATAGCACAACCGAGAAGCCTAGATGCGAATAGTAGTCGAGCAAAAAGAACGGTTAGAGGGACACGTGTTAAGAAGAGAAGTAAGGATACGGATCAATGTGGTGAGGAATCAATTGCCATAATCATTAAATAAAGAAAGAAATGCATGAGAGATTGTCATGCCCCGAAATTCGGGTACCTAAATAAAGTATTCAGGACCCAAATCCCAAGGTGTGAATTATGATATGATGACATTTATTACAATTCAGTTGATTCAATCAAATTCAGTAAATACTCAACGTCATCTAATAAGAAAATATACCTGAAATGTTTATTAAATTCAAATATTTTGATAGTTTGTCCTTTCTACCTCGAACTTGAACATAAACTAACCTAAATAACAAAAAAAATATTTAATTGAATTAAAACAAATTCTAATTTTCAAAAATAAAACTAATAGTAGAGGCCCGCCTGCTTATAGTATTCCAGCTCTGCACCTGTGCATTTGTTTTAGTAGGATGAGCATAACAGCCCAGTAGAGTCATTTCTTACCCAAAATTTAACATGTTCAGATAATATCAATTTTATAACAATGAAGGAAATAGAATACAGATAATGAAATGTAACAACAGAATTGTGAAAATGCAATGCATGTAATATTTTCATGAATACTTGTAACATTTATATTATTTCTTACAACACCGTACCCAAGTGGATGGTCACGTTGCATTAACGCATACGCACTGTTACCTCATGGTGAGGGACCCATTTATACGTTAGCTGGTCAGACTACTGCTCCAGTTGTACCTCTGACGTATGTCCACGCATACAATTGTACTCATACGCCGTACACAAAAAAGACTCCAAAGGATCCAGTGGGTTCTAGGGTCTTTCATCCAAGGGACACGATTGCCCTACTTGCTGGCTTTAGGGTCTCTCACCCAAGGGACACGATTGCCCTACTTGCTAATACAATTATACATATCTTTTTACAATTTAAATAATCAATAGATAACCATGAATAACATGAACAATTTTAATATCAACAAAATTAAATGATTAATAATTTAATAAATTTAATTTCTATACTATAATGCAAGTACTGCACGAGGTGCATAAATTTGTTAAAATATCAGATTTTATATGAGCTCCACCCTTGAGCAATAAATCTCACATAGAGTAGCGGGGGCCTACCAAAATTCATGGTTACTTTCACATTCTCAACTCAAAATTTTTGGTGGTCTAACATCAAAAGTTGGTTCAACAATTTGGACGGTCTGATTACTGTACAAGCATTTCATGATGGACGGTTGAGGAGTCACCACCATATTAAGAATGACAGTAGACTATCATGATATTGTTATTTACAAGGAGGCAGAGTGTGGTAATAAATCCATACAACAAACCGAGTAAATGGTGCAACTCAAATTAATAATTAAAAATACAGGTATATGGTGAATCTATATACTACAGAGCCCGAGGGGTTATGACCATTTGTACAAATTCAGAGCCGTTGGTTCATTTCTAGAACCCATGCAGTAACTCCAATGCCCTACCATTCAATTCTTCATGGAATATGGGAAAGCTACTCGCGCAAGTAGGATTTGAATCCTACTCGTGTGTTACGTGCCACACGAGCCACACGTGTGATATCTATTCTGTTCATCTGAGAGGTCATGTTTTCTATGTTCCTTTTACTAAAAATTTAGCAATTAAACTAAATAGGTGGACCATACTTATAGGTTGAATAAGGAACATTGTTAGCTTTCATTCATTCATGGTGCCCAAGAAAATAGACAGATAGTGCTCTTTTTATTTATTTATTTATTATTATTATTATTATTATTATTATCATTATTATTATTATTATTATTATTATTGTTTTATCTGGGCACGTCAAAGATGTAGATTGCATAGTAGATTTCTCAGACTTACACATGTGTACTATGTTCTGCATGTAGAGATGAGTAAGATTGTAGTCATACTCATATCTCGCACTAACAGAGTCTCATTATGATAAGAAGATCTATAGTGCAACTGGTTGGAAACATTACGGTCCGTCAAGTAAATAACTTCTAACCTTAATACATGTGTAAAATCTAACACATTCATTAGGTTTATTAAACAATTAGGATCTCTTACAAGAAAAACACTTACATTCACTCATTAAATGGATAATACTATTTATCAACAGTTATAAGTTATTTTCTAATTTTGAGGATATCCTGACTAGTATATTGGAATGATTTTTCTTATAAATGATCTTCATGTTGTTTTAGATGTATTGGAAGAGTTAGATTTTATATGAACTTAGTATGTCATAAATCTATTACTGGGTGGACCGTAACTTGTGGTCCAGTTTGATGGACTTGAAACCTTCTCCGTTAAAGTAGTTTCTCATGGTGCATCCTCAGATATCTCATGAGGAGTTATTTGATACTCTAGTAGAGTATGACGATTAAAACGCAGGCACTCTGATATTGCAATTATGGCATATGATAACACAAATATTTTTATAAATTAAATTATAACTTTAGATAAATTATTTATTTATTTTTGTAAATTTATTTTATTATAAATATATATGTAACTTATTTTAACATTAAATAACAGAATTATATAAAAAATAGAAATTTCTAAATAAATAGGATTCCCTACATAATAATCAATTGACAAAAACAATATTCCTATCAAAATGTTGAATTAAATAAGCATAATTAAAGAACTGAAAATGATAAATTCTAAGATAGAATCACCTACCTTAAAAAAATCTGATGATCCGGCCCCGCTTTAATCTCTCTCTTGATCTACAGAGCTCTCTCTCTATTTGATTGATTCCTTCGATCTCTCTCTCTCTCTCTCTCCCTTTTAAATGGATGCGTAATGAAATGGAGGAGTGGATTATGGGACGGTTTCATTTAGTGGGAGGTTCGGCGGCCATTACCGTACAAAAAGGAAGAAAATGGAGAAATTGGTTTAGTCGTGCGGAAGGTTTAACTTTTTATTTTTTATTTTATTATAATTTTTTTAAGATATGGTGGGTCTCACTAATGATAATTTAAATCTACTCCGTCCATCATCTTGCCCAGGCCAAGAGAAGATATAAGGCTAAAAATGAGGCTGATACAAAACTCAGGTGGGCCACACAGAAGCAGACAGTGGGGTTAGTTTCCACAAAAAAGTGGGTTGGAGATAGTCACGGAAAATGTTTATAATGACACTAATCTTTGATCATAATCTAGTAGCGGCAATCTTTAGCTATAATCCAATTTTATGCTTTTGTGTTGGACTATTCTCGATATCAACATAATTAATTTATTTTTTAGGAAAAAAAAAAAACATCTTACAATTGCTCCATATCAATCATAAGTGTGTATATATATATATATATATATATATATATATATATATATATATATATAAGCACTCACTTGCGAACCAGTTCGTACGTAGTAGTACGTACGAACTTTTTTGAGAACCCATCATACGTGATGAATCTCGCAAATCTGAACCATTCATGTGAATCAGAACCTCATGAAACCTCATAGTATAAAATTTTACTTTGATCCGAAACTTTGGTGGACCGTGAAAAATGTAAACTGTTTCTTTCCTTGATTTGAATTTCTCTTTGCTATGGACGGTATGGAAAAAAGTTTTAGATAAAAGTAAAACTTGGTCCTGGGGGGTTTCACTAGGTGTTGCTTCACATGAACGGTTCAGATTTATGAGATTCATCATGTATGATGGGTTCTCAAAAAAGTTCGTACGTACTACGTACGAACTGGTTCGCAGGTGAGCGCTTCTATATATATATATATATATATATATATATTTGTTTGACTGTTTTTGCTTATAAAAGTATTTCGTACGGAAGGCAATGTGCAACCCATATTAGGACGAAAAACCCACCCTCTGATAATAGCTTGATTATCTTATAATTATCTTACGAGTGGCTGAATAGGTAATCTATCTTCTTAGGTCTCGGTCATATGATCACATTTGATTTGTATGCCTATCTTGGAACTCAGGGTCAAATTATTTGGTTTGAATTGAGTTATACAATCAGTTCTAACACACCCGCACGTACCATACATGACCAAAACAGAGCAAATGACAACAAGTGTGATTCATTGTACTAGTGTGGACCGAGTGGATGGACCTCATTTTTACTTCAACTAACAACCATGACGTGGACTACTTTCTAGGTGGTTTGTATATTTTACAAGTGACACATCTCTGAAAAAGGAATAGTGGCTGTATCAGCCACTGTGTATGATCCTTTCCAATATTCAATGGCTGGCTCGTACCGGGTATTACCCCCACCAGGACCTAGCTAAAGATGGATAGTCCTAGTGGGGCTCTGTGGGACCCACTATGATGTATGTGTTTTATCCACGTTCATCCATTTTGATATATTATTTTAAGCATTGAGCATAAAATTAAGGTAGATTGAAAGCTCAGGTGGACCACACGACAGAAACAATGGGGATTGAATATCTACCTGCCATTGAAAACCTGTTAGAGGCCACAGATATTTTCGATCAAGTTGATATTTACGTTTTCCCATTAACCAGGTCTATGTAACCTTACGAACAATTTGGATGGAAGATAAATGTCACAATGGGACTTAGGAAGGTTTCAACTGTGGGCATCATTGTCACCGATGCTTCCTTTCTCTTTATTATTTTTGCGCTTATCAGCTATCAAAATAGATAGACAATATGGATTGAAAAAATATTTCATGGTGGGCACCATAGAGCCCGTGCCAGGACCGTCGGCACTAGCTAGGATTGGAGAGGATAATAATCAATCGTCCAAATCTCATGGCGACTATGTTTCATGTGATTTAGGGCCCATTTGGAGATACCACAAAATAAGTTACTTTTTCTACTGACAATAGTAGATAAGTGACTTATTTCATATAAGTTTGATTTATAACTAATTATAAGTAAACTTTTTACTAAAAAGGTTATAACCACTTCACTTAATTTTTAGCTTTTTTACTTTTCATAAGTTGCTTAAGAGAGGCATCATGAGAGATGAAAGCGAGGAGAAGGTGGTAAGTACCATATTGTTTACCAAATCCACTTATCTTCTTAACAAGTAAAAACTAAGATAAAATACCTGTGGTATAAGTAGCTTATCTTGAGCAACTTACTATCCAAATGTGCCGTTAATGCCCACCGTTAAAAACTTCCTAAGGTCCAATGTAATGTTTGTTTGCCATCCAATAAGTTGATTAGGTCACACAGACCTAATGAATAAAGGAAAAACACAGATATCAACTTGATCTAAAAATCTCGTAGCTTCTTGAAAAGTTTTTAATGACGGGTGTTTAATCACCACTGTTTACTGTGGTATGGTCCACCGAAGATTTGTATCTGTCTCATTAACAGGCGTCCACCGAAGATTTGTATCTGTCTCATTGACAGGCTCATTACTCAAAATGACTTGAAAAAATAGATAGAGGGCAGCTTTCCCAACATCGACTAGCACTACGTTGGTTTCAGAGGGAATATTGGGACGCGGATTTCAAGGTAAGCTTAGAAGGATGCTGGGTGGGGCCCACCGTGATTTTTGTGAGAAATTCACCCCGTCCATCTGTTTTACTAGATAATTTTAGGACCTGCGACCAAAACTGAGGTGTACCTAACACCTAAGTGGGCCACACGAGAGGAAACAGTGAGCATTTAGTGAGAACCGTTGAAGCATTCTTATGGCCATAAAAGTTTTTTATCAGGCTATGTTTTCAGTGTTTTCACTTCATCCCATTGGAAATGATCTTATAAACGGTTTGGATAGCATATAAACATCAAGGTGGAGCCCATAAAGGTTTCAATGGTAAGATTTTCTTTCCCCAATTTTCTTTCGTGTGACCCATTTAAGCTTTGGATACACCTTAGTTTTGGTCACACATCCAAAAATTATCTAGTAAAACGGATGGATGGGGTGAATTTCTCACAAACATCGTGGTGGGCCCCACCCAGCATCCATGGGAATATCCGCGTCCGGAATAATGGGTTTTGGGCGTTTTTGGATGGTCAGTATATATGGACGGGGATTACCTGCTGATGCTGTAAGTAGCTACTGGACGGTACTACGTGGCCCTCTCACGTGGAATGTGCTTTATCCATGTCGTTCATCAATTGTTCCATATCATTTTATGCTATGATCCTAGGAATGAGGCAGATCGGAATGTCATGTAGACCACATCAGAGGAAACGGTTGTGATTAAACGCTATACCAATAAAAAATTCTCAAGGTTCACAGAAGTTTTGGATGATTCATCTAGGTCAGTGTAACTTAATCATTAGGTTGGATGGTAAATAAACAATTAAAATAAATCCTACGAAAATTTTATCGGTGAACGTTTAATCATCATTGTTTTCTTATGGTCTGGTCCACTCTATCTTTGGATCTCGCTTTTTTGGATCATGGCCTGAAATGATCCGAAAAACTAGATGGATGGCACGGATAAAACAGAAACGGTTTGGCTACTCCCCTGCCACTAGCCCGGTGGGTGGTGGTCGGTGCTCTGTGGGCCCCACCATGATGTATGTGTTTCATCCATGCCGTTAATCCATTTTTATAGATAATTTTACATTATAATCATAAAAAGTGAGAGGGATATAAACATCAGATGGACCACAACACATGAAAACAATAGTGATTGGATATCCACCATTGAAATCCTCCTAAGGCCCACTGTACCGTTTATTTGACATCCAATCTGTTGATTAGGTCATAAAAGAACATATGAAGGGAAAAAAAAAAGATCAGCTTGATCCAAAACTTTTATGGTCCCCAAAAAGTTTTTAATGGTCGACGTTCATTCAACACTGTTTCCTGTAATGTGGTCCAGTTGAGATTGGGATATACCTCATTTTTCGTCTCATGCCCTAAAATGATATGTAAAAATAGAAGGACGGCATGGATGAAACACATACATCATGATGGGGCCCAGAGAGCACCGACCACCAGCCATTGGCCGAGTAGCCAATCCGTTTCCGGATAAAACACATATCTCGATTGGAATCCTCGTTCGGTCGGGATGCCTGTAGTGTATCGTTTACTATCATCATTTCCTAAAACATTGGAACTCCGCCGACTCCGGATGCCTCGTCGAAGTGTGTTGTCATTACCATCGTACGCTTGTTAGAGCTCGAATCAAGAGACGATTAGAGCATATTCTAAAAGATTCTGGATATGACCCATGAGGGTTTTCGGTGGGAAGATGTTCACCCACAACTGACCCATTACATATATCACTTCTCTAATGGCTGCCCTTCTGACCATTATCTACCTGCTTCCCTTCATCTCCTCTTTTTGCAGGCACACAGACATTTGAAGCGAGAGAGAGGGAGCTTTTCCATCTTCTCTTCGGACCGGCTTTCATTACATTACTTTAGGCATGATGCCCACACCCCCATTTCTCCTGTCCCCTCATTTTACTCGAGACCAACCATGGCCATTACAACGGCAAATGAATAGGCTTTCTACTTCCGCCATTTTTGCATGCCCTCACTCCTCTGGCCAGTTTCCTCTTTTAACCGGCTAATATTTCGAATTTTCGACTCCTACCACACCCCTCATTGTCCACCGAGCAAGGTGCCTCCATTTTTGGGCCATCTGGTTGTGCATGCCATGCTATGACAAGAAATGGGTTATTAGGAGTGGTGGTCCGTGTGTGGGTTGATTTGGGTAAACAGTTGTGTTTCGATGTCTTAAATCTAATAAAAAATAGGGTCTGTTGATGGCATCAAGAGCGAGCACTCTTCGATGCCATCGAACAGCTACTCGATCCCATCAAGAATTTTTGAAATTTTTTCAGTTGGTTGTTGGACATATTGAGTGTTATTTCAATGACATCGAAGAGTGTTCGATGACATTGAGTGTTAAATTCGATGCCATTGAAGATGGTTCGATGCAATCGAGAAAATCCAATTTTTTATGTTGTCTCTGGACAGTTTTGGTGTTATTTTGATGACATCGAAATTAGTTCGATGCTATAGAAGTTTAAGTTTGATGACATCAAAGTCGGTTCAATGTCATCGAAGTTTAAGTTCGATGACATCGAAGACCCATCGAAGTTTAAGTTCGATGACATCGAAGACCCATCAAAAGTACCATCGAACGATATATGTAGATTTGCAAATCTGCAGGATTTGTTTTCGATTTTGATTGTGATTCTTCCAAAGGCTATATATTTAGGTGTAATTGGGATTGAGAGGTATCTAACGCTTTCAAATCCGTTCTAGGGTTTCAAGGGTGTAGCTTGGAATTGATTCGAGGTTGTTCGGATCTAGTAATATCTTTTCTCTTGTAATTTTTTGCTTTCATAGTTATTATCTATCACTTTGTGCCGTGGTTTTTTTCGACAAGAGTTTTTCCATATTAAATTTGGAGTGTTTGGATTATGCTTGCTTGGTGTGATTGGATTACTTCATTTGATTAATCTCCGTGTGCTTCCGCGGTCCCCTAACAAAAACTACAAGCTGCAGAAGGACATGGTGATGAGATTCACTTAAATTCATCTATATTCTCATTCCCCCGCACAAATATCATGGGCAGTCATGGATGGTGCACGATGTTGATCGAGTGCCTTTAATCTTACATTGAGAAGGTCATTTTGGTTCGATCGAAGCCTCTATCAGTTCAACTGAAATTTTTTAGTTTTGGCCATTTACTCGCTGTGATGTTTTGCGTGATTTTGGTTCGACACTCGGTTTAACTGAGGAATGTCGGTTTTGTCCGGTTTGACCGAATGTTATACTCGGTTTGACTGATCGAAATGCGTAAGCACGGGTTTTGTTTCTTAATCTTGTACGACATAATATAAGTACGTTCATAATTGCAATTAGGGCATATGTAGAAATGAGACTCAAGAGTTTTGAAGGAGATTAAGAGTTTTCTATGGTAAGTTGTTCCATCTCTTGTAACGTTTTAATTATAGTGGATAGATCGTTGCTTTGTGCCGTGGTTTTTTTCTGCAAGGAATTTTCACGTAAAATTAGTGTGTTCTTTATGTTTGCTTAGATTTTCTTTCTCTATTGCTTGTTTGATTTATATCTAAGGATGCTTTCGCGCCCAAGAAGCAGTATTAAAGCTTGTTGCACCCCAACAAGTAATATCAGAGCTTAGGGTTGAGGTATTACGTTGAATCTATAAACATTGCATCTCTGAAATCGAATGTAAAATTCAAGAAAGAGAAGTTCACAGGTAAAAACAATTTTGAATTATGGAGGTTGAAGATGAAAGCTCTCCTAATTCAGTAAAGGTTGCAGCATGCACTCCTTGGGAAAGTGAATCGTCCGGAAACTATAAAAGAAGATGATTGGGACAAACTTGATCAGAGGGTGATTAGCACAATTCAATCGTGCTTGGTCGATGAAGTCCTTTATAATATTATCAACTAGTTGACTATTGCGGGATTATGGACGATGGTAGAGAGTATTTACATGATGATGTTGCTCACCACTCGTCTATATCTGAAGAGACAGTTCTATACTATGAAGATGGTGGAAGGGTAAGATCTTTTTTAGTACATTAACATCTTCGACAAACTATTTTGCAAGTTGACAAGTGTGGAGGTGAAGATTGATGAAGAAGACAAAACCCCAATTTTATTGATGTCTTTTTCAGAGTCCTACGTGTGTCTGGTTGATACTCTGTGCTATGATAGAGATACCTTAGACGTTGAAACCGCTATCTCAACCCTTAAGTCAAAGCAGTTGAGAAGGAAAAGCGGAAGCGGATGTACTTCTATAGATGCATTGTTTGCTCGGAGAAGACAGTTTAAGCGAGAGAATAAAAAATCGTGATCAAGATCTAAGTCGAATGACAAAGGTAAGTTAAAGTGTTAGAATTGTCAGATGGTGGGATATATGAAAAATAATTGTGAATATCCAAAAACTTATAAGGAGGATAAATCAGATGATTTGCCAAATGAAGCCAATTTAGTGGAATCCCATGAAGGATCGGGTGGAGGTGATGTGTTGTTAGTGTTCAAGACCAGTAATTGCTTCTATTAAGAGTGAATTTTGGATAAGAGAGCATCGTACCTTATGTATCCCCATTGAAATTGGTTCACCATATATAACGAGTATGACGGTGGCCCAATTCTTATGGGCAATGATCATGCTTGTAAGATGGTCAGAATTGGTTTGGTTCGCATCAGGATGTGATTTGATGGGGTGGAGGGTACTTTGACTGATGTGAGGCATGTTTCGAATTTGATCTTTCCGGGAGCTTGACATGCACTCGAGTATAAGTTCACATGTTATAAAGGTGTCTTGAAGGTTTCAAAAGAGGCACCCATAGTTATGAAAGTATAGAGGAGTGAAAATATTTATAAGTTGATTGAGAATACTATTACCAAAGTGTGTTGCAATGTCCGTAGCGGAGTCCACATTGACATGTTCAGGGCATGCACATCTAGGCCACATGAGTGAATGAGGTATAAATGTACTTCTCGATCATCATTTACTTACTAATTTTAAAAGTTTATATATATATATATATATATATATATATATATATATATATATATATAATGGGAAAAGGTACTATGCTCGACCTCACGATAAGCTCCCGTGAGGTCTAGCTGTGTGGGCCCCACCGTGATGCGTTTCGACCATCAACATCGTGAATTTGATGGGTACCCTTTAAATTATGGGATATCCCAAAAATCAGCCATATATGGAGCTCAGGTGCGCCATACCATCTAAAATTATGTGAAGACATAGTTAAAACATATAAAAGCACTTGGTGGGGCCCACCTGAGTTTTGAATGCACCTGAAACTTGGTCTGAACCCTCATTCAAGTGGGACACACATAATGGATGGGCTGGATTTTCAAACCACATCTCGGTGGGCCCTCAAAAATGGTTATGAATATTTTAATGGTGCACGGCCCCTCCCCACTTTTGTATGTGGTGTGGCCCACACAAGTTACGGATTGCCTTGATTTTTGAGACCTAGGCCCACAATGGAATGGTGCATCTGACTGATGGGGTAGATGTTTGAAACGCATTACGGTAGGGCCTACACAACTCGACCTCATGGGACGGACTCTTGAGGTCGAGCGCATAGTACCTTTTCCTTATATATATATATATATATATTAAAATTGCATATACTGAAAACAATTAAAATTAAAACAATGTGTTAGTAAATGTTAGTTAGATTATGCACATTTAGATGTGTGAGAGTCATTCATTGTTTTTAGAGAAGGGTCAATATTCATGAGCATTGCATATACTAAAAACAATTAAAATTAAAAAATATGTTAGTAAACGTTAGTTAGATTATGTGCATTCAGATGTGTGAAAGTCATTCATTGTTTTTAGAGAAGAGTCAATATTCGTGAGCATTGCATATATTGAAAACAATTAAAATTAAAAAATGTGTTAGTAATTGTTAGTTAGATTATGTGCATTTAGATGTGTGGCAATCATTCATTGTATTTAGAGAATGGTCTATATTCTTTGTTACATTCATTGACTACTTTTTAAATTGCTTTCATCCATATCCATATGGTCTAATGTATACGTTCGATGTTAAATAAGCATTATAGTGGGCCTAGGAGGTTTTTAATGGTAGACTTCAATCACTACTAGTTTCCATTGTGTGGATCATGGTGGACCACGTAGCACCGAAGTAGCTAGTGGCAGCGTCACTAGCCAAACCGCGTTCTGAATCCGTTTAATTCTTAGGGCCCGTTTGGCCGGGCAGATTGGAAGGGATTGGAAGTTAAATCCCGGAATTGGCCGGTCGTGCCAAACAGACTGTGTGATCTGATCCCGGGATATAGCAATCCCATGGATCTTAAGACAATCCACTGACAACACCATCATTACCTTTAAATCCCATCCAATCCACCCTAATCCCTTCAAATTTGCCTGGGATGTGTTTGGTTCAAGGGATTGGAAGGGACGGGAAGGTTTAATCCCGGGATTGGCCGGGCCTGCCAAACAGTCTCGATATAGCAATCCCGGGGTATAGCAATCCCATGGATCTTAAGACAATCTACTGACAACACCATCATTGCCTTGAAATCCATGCCATCCACCCTAATACCATTCAATCCCTTCCAATCCACCCGTCCAAACGGGCCCTTAGAGAGCATGTGGACGGATTTCCGTCTAGGCGGGGCCGCGGGGCAGTACCCAATCTGCTTCCTTTCGTTTGGGGAGTGGATTAGGTGCGGCCCCGGCTTAACTCGAGACGGTGCAGCCGTTACTGTGGGGCCCACCTTAAATTATGTATTCGAATCCACGCCGTCCATCCGTTTTCTCAAATTAATATATTGTATCAGATAAAAAATTGAAGAAGATCAAAATCTCCGGTGGACTATACCCTAGGAAATGGTAGTAATTGACCATTAAAGAAACCATTGAGGGCCACGAAAGTTTTGGATCAAGATGATATTTTTTATTTCCATTCATCCAGGATTGTGTGACCTTATAAGCAGGTTGGATAGAAAATAAACATTTTGGAAACATTATGGTGGGTCCTAGGATGCCTTTAATGGTGAGGCGTTCAATCACCACTGTTTATTATAATACGGTCCACCTAAGATTTGTATCTTATTTTTTAAAGCATAATAACGTAAAATGATCTGAAAAAACGGATGGACGGTGTGGATTTATAATACATACATTAAGGTAGGCCCCACTATAAAGGCCGTACCATATTGGGTGAGTCCGGGGCCGCACCTAATCCGCCACCTTTCGTTTCTTTCGTTCCCACCAAACGCAAACATTTCGTACGCTCTGTTTTCCCAACGCAATCGTTATTTTTTTCCCTCCTTTTCTTTGCTCGACCTTTTCCTTCGCAAACACAAATTCGAAAAATCGTTTTTTCAGGTGGAGGATTTGCCGGCAAATCGTTTTATTTTTTCGGAAGATGATGGACTAAGAAGAGAGTTGGAGCTGAAATCTGGTATGAGTTTTGAACTTTTTCCCTGTAATTCATTCGGGCCGTAGATTTTCATTGCCTATTGCTTCTCTTTCTTTTGTTTTATACGATTTCGTGAAATAGTCTATCTGGAGTCACGAAGTTGGTGTTGGAAATTTCCAGGAATTGAGTTGGATCTGTTCGTGAAGTTGGATTCTCTTCCACCTTCTTGCTGGATGCTTTTGTTGAACTGGATTTGGGTCGTAAGATCCGGTGGTCGGGATTGAATTTCAAAAAGTGGCTTTTTGGATGGATTGCAAATCATGGTAGAAAGTTCTCGAGAAAGAGAATTGGGTTATGGAGATTAATGGGTTTTCATTTTCTGCTTTGGCAGCGTTAGCATTTTCTTAGGAAGGGGATTTAGATCAACTGGAATATGCTTGTGATTAAAATTGTGAAAAAAGGGGCATTGGGTTCTTGAATTCTGGTGAATTTTGGTATTTCCATTTGCTTCTTTGAATACTTGCGATGATTGCTTTGGGTGATGGTTCTTATTTTGAATTTGACGGGGTTGGTATTGATAATCTCGTGGAGAATGATGTTAGCGATGAAGAGATTGAGCCTGAAGAGTTGGAAAGACGCATGTTGAAGGATCAGTTAAAGTTAGGAGAATCAAGGAGCATTGCGCAGCCTAGCAGACTGCTGACCAGCTCAAGCACAAACAGCCGTACATGTTGAAGTTGATGGAGGTGTGCATGGCCTGCAGTTTCATCTATGGGATCATGCACGAGAAGGGGAAGCTCACGAGGGGAGTGTCTGATAACATCAGAGCTTGGTGGAAAGAAGAGGTGAAATTCGATAAGAACGGGCCTGCAGCCATAGCGAAGTATGAAGAGGAGAACTGGTCTCCTAGTAGTGTGCAAAACAAGGGGAATGAGAACTTCCATGGACTCCAGGACCTCCAAGATGCTAATTTGGGCTCTCTTCTATCCTCACTGATTCAACACTGCAACCCGCTACAGCGAAAGTACCCGCTGGTAAGGAAATTCCACCACCTTGCTGGTCGTCGGGGAATGAAGATTGGTGGGTGAGTTCGGGACTTCCAAAAGGTCAGAATCCTCCTTTCAAGAAGCCCCATGGTTTGATGAAGATGTGGATAGTCAGGGCGCTGATTGCCGTGATCAAGCACATGTTTCCCAATGTTACAAGGATCAATGCAAATACAGAAGTTGAGGCGTCTCCAAGATAAGAAGACTGCCAAGGAGAGCTCAATTTGGTTCGGAGTATTGAGCAGTGAGGAAGTGGTACTCTGGCAGCTCGGTGGTGAGAATGTGGCGTCTAATGTAACTGAGATGAGGCCCAGCAGTCGTGGGAAAAGATGACAGGAGAAATCCCTTGCAGAGGCTGCCAGCGCGAAAATACCGACCAACTTGTAGGAGATAAAAAGCAGTTAGAAGAGCAACCTTGGAGAAAAACACCCCATCAAAGTTTGATGCCATCGATCTGACGGTTGTGCGGCTCCACTGTGAATATCCTAAGGGGGAATCCAGAAACTGTCTCCCTGATATGAACCACAGAGTCTTGCAGCTGGACAGATATCATATGACTGGAATTCAGCGGGAATATTGTCCAAATCCATCTTCAATGTCTCAAGGACATTTACAGAACCAGCACCTGTTGTCTGTATCAGGGTTCAACAGCTTCTCCATCTTGCCACCAGCTAAAGTTTCTGCTCATAGCATGTACATTGATGGTCAGCCCTCATTACATTCAGGCGTACAAAATGCTGATATGCATCCTGGAAGTATTCTTGGTTTCTACAGCCTGTCCGGCAGATGTGGGCTCTCAAATGATAGAAAGCAGTTGCAATCCGTCATGGTTGATCATGAAATTGGGCAGATACTGCAGTTCGGAATCGAAGTCATGACTACAGGTGCAGGCTGACATTGGATGTAAATGCAAATGAGATTGCCAGAGATATACAGGACTTGGTGAAGGATGCGTTCCAGACACAGTAAGATAGTCACTATGGGTCTCTGACTGATGGCTTGTTTGGGTTGAGCAGTCCCTTTCCTCTCGAATTTGGAGACATACTAATTCATTAGATGTGGCTAAACTAGATTTTTTACCGGACAATGATGAGTTAATGCCCTATCTTGGAGGATCGTAGTGTAAGTAATGACTTTCAACAACATATTTGATTTGATTAGTGTTAAGGCTACTTACATTTGTAGCATTTTGAATCTTACAATGCCAATATGCTGGTGAGCTCTGGTCCATTCATCATGTGGGTTCCACCTAAATATGTGGCTGACCTTTCAGAATCACATTTGTCCAATATACAGAAAAAAAAAAAGGACAGTTAAGAAAAATTCGACGCAGTAAACGCTTGACTTACAGATGTGGCACACCCATGAGCACCCTGGCCTGATTATCAGTCCTTGGAACATATGGGTGGGGGAACACCTTATGAATGGTCCGGATCTCACGCACAAGTGGGGGAGTTGTCTTCTTCCATGTATTCCTTAATTACAGGGTAAACCTTCTGATTTATCTATTTTCTATTGTGTTGCAGAGACTGGCTTTCAGTTGAAAAGGGAAGGTTGGATTTCTTTGGGTCGATGGACACATGACGATGCTCTGAACTTTTTTGTTAGGTTTGTTGTTCTTCTTCATGTTAGCTGCTTACGAGAATGTACTGTATTACACATTCTTGTTTGATGGGATGCTTGCCATTGTTTTCAATTTATTGTCCCATGGGCGCTAGTGATTCATGAATTCATTACATAATAATAATAAGAATAAATAAAAAAATAAAAAAAATAAAAAAAATAAAAAAATTCAATAGGTTCTTATACCCATGACTAAAAGTTGGGTTGCAATCTTGTAGCATTTCCTTGGAAATAAATACACCATTAGAACTAATCACCTAGAAGCGGTTGAAGTTTTATCATACAACCTGTTTTCACAAGCATTTTGCTTTAGGAAAATATATGATGTTTTCAAGGGCAAAAGTGGGTATAGAAATTCTAATGCTGTAAGAAAATACAATTGGTTGTAGCCTTGTAGGCTGTCAGTTCTAGAATACCATCTTTGATGATTCATGTATCTTTTATATCCTTCTAGTCTTCTTTTTCTTAATGATATATGTTTACGTGAGTAGGCCCCTGTGTTAGTTTTGCACAATTTAGAAAACCGCAGTGACTCACCCTCACTCACATGTGGCACTGATGTACAGCTATCCAGATCATCCAAATTGTGAATCCCATTGTGGATGGAGCGTATCTCTAAACTCATCCTGATTAAGCAATCCTAACCATCGAATTAATGGCCATCAAATGGTTGGGTAAGGATAAAATGGTGAGTGGTCCAAAATTTGTAGGAAAAAATCAGATAGTTAATCTTCTAAGTGTAACTTTTAGGTTATGCTCCGTCCACGGTTGGGTCAATGATTTGGTCGGTCTGGTCGGTCTGAATTGCCTTACAACTATGCCATGTGTAAGGTTGAAGAGTCTCCACAAATATATATATATATATATATATTAAAGTTGTTTGATTGGAGAGATTAACCCAAAGGAATATGCCATTTGAATGATCCTGAGTTCTGCTCTTCTATGATTTCATTTTGTTCTATTTTCTGTTGTAATTAGTTGCAGCAACATGCCAGCTTAAATCCCATGCTATAAAAGTATTTATTCAGAATGATAGATGAAATGAAGCCAAATCAGCACAACATTTCATTGCTACCTTTTTTTATGTGGAAACTTTTCCTCTCCAATTCCACATGGGCAAATATCCCAACCCAAGAATGTCTGTTGTAGTAGGAGCTTTGATTTGATCGCTAGAATTTTGTCTTTTGTGGATTTCTGTTTTCGATATTCTGATTGTTTGAGAGACGTGGGGGTTGGCACAAGTCTTTGGTTCCAACTTGAAGAAGACAGAAAATATCCTTATTCTTAGGTGAAATTTCCCATAATCTCATATTATTTAAGGCTCTCTTGTACTTGGAGGACAATATGTTTTCATGGTCTCTTTCTCCTCATCCTGGCCTTATTTGTATGAATTCAGGCCCTTGGAAAAAAAAAAATAAATTTGAAAATAGATAGATTTGAAGGGGAATGCTGGTGGTCTCCCTGTTTTTAATTGATTTCAACAGGTTCTGCAACTGAGGGGATTGACTTGTGGAAAGATGGATACTGAGAAATCACTAGACGACCAGTTCTCTAAGTTGCATCCATGCTTACCTGTGAATGCGAGAATTGGAATAGTAGGTGCTGGACCAAGTGGCTTGTCTGCTGCCTATGCATTGGCTAGGCTTGGCTACAGTAATGTGACCGTGCTGGAGAAGTACCAAACAGTAGGGGGAATGTGTGAATCAGCTGAAATAGAAGGTAGGGGATTTACGCAACTGTCCCATATTATCTGTTACCATTTTGGTTCTTCTGTATGTTTTATTTTTGCTGTCTCTCTTATTTTTTTACAGGTAAGATATATGATCTGGGAGGTCAAGTTCTAGCTGCAAACAGTGCTCCTGTTATCTTTAACCTGGCCAAGGATTTGGGATCCGAACTCGAAGAGATGGAGTCTCACAAGTTTGCACTCATCGATGGTTCTACTGGAAAGTATTGGGACATGAAAGTGGCGGATGACTACATATCTGTCATCTCACTGACCTTAAAAATCCAGGTTAGTATCCATTTTTTTTTTTCCAATTATTTTTGAAAGATGATGCTTTATCAGGCTGCAGCCAAAAGAAAAGAAAAACAGCAAAAACTAAACAGAAACTAGAAAAACATTAACCTAAACAGAACCTACAGAAGACCTAAAATAAAATTAGAAGTACAACAACAAGCAGCTCCAATGCTTTTTTTTTTTTTGGTTAGCTTGTTAGTACACCCCACTGTCAGTTCACACTTCACTGTTAGCCATCCCCACTAGGGATCGATACCAAGACCTCAGTGTTGAAACGAGGTATCACTGTCTTCCTCCGGAATATAACTGTTGCGCAGCATGCCAACAACGCAGTGAGCCGAGATCCAATCTCAAGCCTCACCCTCAAACGATAAACAAGAAGAAATATAAACTAGAAACAGATCAAAGCAATCCAAACAAACCACAAGACAAGATATATGTGGAAAAACCCCAACAAGGGTAAAAAAAAACCACGGATGCAATCTTCCACTATAAAGAAAAACAGAGATTACAAAGCGATATACTAACCTCTCCCTTGAAAATATAGAGAAAACCCTTTTGCCCACACCTTAGAATTATTTCTTAATGCTTTCCAATACCCTAGAAAAGCCCTAGGGACACCTATATATAGTTTAGGTAACTTCCCTCTTGCACCCTTGCGAAAGCCGACACAGAAATCCGCAGTACGCATCAGATTCGAAAACGAGTCTGCGTAACTACGACCGGTCGAGCGGACTCCACGACCGGTCGAGCATGGGCCACGACTGGTCGAGTACCTCGGAACCCAAAAACCTATGCTCGCTGGACTTTGAGTCGAACCAGTCCACGACTGGTCACGACCAGTCGAGTGGACTCCACGACCGATCGAGTAGGGGCCACGATCGGTCGTGCGCGGCCCCAGATGTGGCTCTACTTTTCAACAATCTCCCACTTAGAGACACATCGCCATAAACCTTGTCTTCTTCATCCGGAGTGCACCACCTCCCCGTCTTCAAGCCTGAAGACCAATCAAAGCTGAACAGAGCTTCAGCTTCTCCCGTGTGACCGCCTTGGTCAGCATTTCCGCAGGATTCTCACTTGTATGAATCTTCTCCAGAGCAATCGATCCATCTTCCAGTAACGAACGTATGAAGTGATGTCTGATGGCAATATGCTTGGTCCTTGAATGAAAGGCTGAATTTTTAGCCAAGTGTATTGCACTCTAACTGTCACTGTACATCTTGCAATCTGCTTGCTTCTTACCCAACTCTTCTATAAAACCTTGCATCCACACTATCTCCTTGCACGCTTCTGTAGCCGTAACATATTCTGCTTCCGTCGTACTGATAGATACTATCTTCTGTAACTGAGAGACCTAATTGACTGTAGCACTACCTAGAGTAAAGACATAACTTGTAGTGCTTCTTCTGCTATCGATATTTCCTGCCAAATCTGAATCCACGAAGCCTTGTAGTTTGATTTCCGAAACACCATAACACAACCCTACATCCTTAGTACCTACCAGGTATCTAAGGATCCACTTCACAGCTTCCCAATGTTCCTTCCCAGGGTTGTTCATGAACCTGCTAACAACTCCCACTGCTTGAGCGATGTCTGGCCTCATGCTCACCATAACATACATGAGACTCCCGATAGCTGACGCGTATGGGACTTTAGCCATGTAGTCCCGTTCCTCATGCGTCTTTGCACCTTGCTCTTTAGATAGCTTGAAGTGGTTGACTAATGGAGTGCTAATCGGCTTAACACCTCCCATATTGAATAGATCAAGTACCTTGACTATGTACTCTGTGTTACGCAGCACGCCGACAATGCAGTGAACCGAGATCCAATATTAAGTCTCACCCACAAACGATAAACAAGAAGAAATATAAACTAGAAAGGAATAAAAGCATTCAAACAAACCGCAAGACAAGATATACATGGAAAAACCCCAACAAGGGTAAAAAAACCACAGATGCAAAACTTCCACTATGAAGAAAAATAAATATTACAAGGCAATATACTAACCTCTCCCTTGGAAGCACATAGAAAACCCTTTGCCCACACCTTAGAATAATTTTCCCATCATACCTAGAAAAGCCCTAGGTACCCTTATTTATAATTTAGGAAACTCTTTTCCGCATCCCAGTTGCAAAAGGACTTACGACACGAAATCCGCGAAACTCCTTTCGCATCCCAGTTGCGAAAGGATTTGCGACACGAAATCCGTAAAACTCCTTTCCACATACCAGTTTTTGCGCAGATCGAATCTGCATAACCTCAACTGGTCGTGGGCGGCCCCAGATGTGGCTCCACTTCTCAACAATCTCCCACTTGGAGACACATCAGCATAAACCTTTGTTTTCTTTATTTGGAGTGCACCACCTCCCTGTCTTCAAGCCTGAAGACCAATCAAAGCTAAACAGAGCTTCAGCTTCTCCCTTGTGATCGCCTTGGTTAGCATATCCGTAGGATTCTCACTTGTATGAATCTTCTCCAGAGTAATTGATCCATCTTCCAGTAACGAGCGTATGAAGTGATATCTGATGACAATATGCTTGGTCCTTGAATGAAAGGCTGAATTCTTAGTTAAGTGTATTGCACTCTGACTGTCACTGTACAGCTTACAATCTGTTTGCTTTTTACTTAACTCTTCCATAAGACCTTGCATCCACACCATCTCCTTGTATGCTTCTGTAGCCGCAACATATTTTGCATCTGTCGTACTGATAGATACTATCTTCTGTAACTGAGCGATCCAACTGACTATAGCACTACCTAGAGTGAAGACATAATCTGTGGTGCTTCTTCTGCTATCGATATCTCCTGCCAAATCTGAATCCACGTAGCTTTGTAGCTTGATTTCCAATCCACCATAGCATAGCCCTACATCCTTAGTACCTACCAAGTATCTAAGGATCCACTTCACAGCTTCCCAATGTTCCTTCCTGTGGTTGTTTATGAACCTGCTAACAACTTCCACTGCTTGAGCAATATCTGGCCTCGTGCTCACCATAGCATACATGAGACTCCCAATAGCTGACGCGTATGGGACTTTAGCCATGTAGTCTTGTTCCTCCTGCGTCTTTGCACCTTGCTTCTTAGATAGCTTGAAGTGGTTGGTTAATGGAGTGCTAACCAGCTTAACAACTCCCATATTGAATCGATCAAGTACTTTGGCTATTGACTCTACCTGTGATAAAATTAGTTTCTTGTTTTTCCTGTCACGCTTTATCCTCATACCTAGGATTTGTTTTGCAGCTTCTAAATTCTTCATGGCAAATTCTCTAGACAGTTGTCTTTTGAGATTTGAGATGTCCTTCATGCTTGAACCGGCCACAAGCATGTCATCAACATACAGAAAAAGGATGATGTATGACGTATCAAACTTCTTCAAATACAACAGTGGTTTGCATGACATCTCCTGTAACCGTTTTCTGACATGAAACTATCGAACTTCTTGTATTACTGCCTCGGGACCTACTTTAGGCCATATAGACTCTTCTTCAGTCTGCATACCTTGTTCTCCTTTCCTGGTGCCACGTATCCTGTCGGTTGATGCATATATATATATCTTCTTCAAGGTCCCCATGAAGAAAGGCTGTCTTAACATCTAGCAGCTCTAGATGTAAGTCCTCTGTAGCCACTATACTTAAGACCATGCGAATCGTAGACGTTTTCATTACAGGTGAAAATATTTCAGTGAAATCGATACCTGCCTTTTGTTGAAACCCTTTCACAACCAATCTAGCCTTGTACCGTTTCGAACCATCGTGCTCCTCCTTTAGTTTGTAAACCCACTTGTTATGAAGAGCTTTCTTACCCTTAGGTAGAGTGACTAGCTCCCATGTACGATTAGACTCAAGAGAGTCCATCTCCTCATCCATGGCCTGCTCCTACTTAACTTGTGTATCCGTCTGTAATGCCTCTTCAAAACACTTTGGTTCACCATTATCTGTCAACAGTAGATAATATAAGAAGGGTGAATATCGGACCGTGGGTCTCCTCTTCGAGTAGACCTCCTCACAACCGGTGTATACGGCTCTGTCTCATAATGCTCTTGTGCATGATCATCCTGTGGCGCTGTAACACCCGTATCCGGTAACTCTTCCATCTCTACGAATTCTTTCTCCTCGGCCTTATTTTCCTGCGCAGTCCTTATGTATCACCTTTTCATTGAAGATTACGTCTTTGCTTCTGATGATTTTCCTGTTTTCTGCATCCCAAAACCTGTAGCCAAAATCATGCTGCCCGTAGCCTATAAACGTGCACCTCTTGAATTTCACATCCAGTTTGTTTCTGTGCTCTGCATCAATGTGAACATATGAAGTGCAACCAAATACTCTGAGATGTGTAAGGTTCACTTCTTTTCCAGTCCACGTTTCTTCTGGTAGCCTACCATCCAATGGTGCTGAGGGACTTCTATTGATGAAATATGCGGCAGTATTCACAGTATCTGCCCAAAAGATCTTGGGCAACCCTGCATGTAACCTCATGCTCCTGGCGCACTCAAGGATGATCCTGTTAATGCGCTCAGCCACACCATTCTGTTGTGGTGTCCCTAGAATCGTTTCCTGATGTTTGATTCCATTTGCTGCACAATACTCCTCAAATCTCTTATCACAATACTCTCCCCCATTATCAGATCTGAGACATTTTATTGTTTTACCTGTCTTGTTTTCTACCATAACTTTTCACTTCTTAAATACATTAAATACATCAGATTTATGCTTTAAGAAATAGACCCACAGTTTTCTACTAGCATCATCAATAAAAGTAACAAAATAACGTGAGCACCAAGAGAATACCTATGCCGGTCCCCACACATTAGTGTGTACAAGCTCCAACAGATGTGTCTTTGGAGCGCGTCCCGTCTTCTTGAAGCTTACTCTCTTCGGCTTGCCATACACGCAGTCCTCGCAGAATTCCAAGTCAATATACTTTAGCCCTGGTAACTTCCCTTTAGACAATAGCATTTTCATCCCCTCTCACTCATATGTCCCAACCTCTGATGCCATAACTGCCCATTCACTCCAGTTGATGCGGCTGCGAGTGAACTGTATGATCCTGAAGTCACATACAAAGTACCTTCCTTCTTGCCTCAAGATATCACCAAGGCACCTTTTGTGATCTTCTAGGAGTCACTAGTGAATGTCGTCACATAACCGGTATCGGCCAACTGCCCCACTGAGATCAAGTTACGTTTCAAACTCGGTACATGTCTGACATCCTTCAATTTCAAAGACGTTCCGTCTTTCTGATTTACATGAATGTCCCCCTTTTCAACAATATTGCACGGCTCATCATCACCCAGGTAGACTATCCTAAAGTTACTTGACACATAATCATGCAGAACTTCCTTACATGAAGTGGCATGAAATGAAGCACCCGAGTCTATAACCCAAGACTCATTTCTCGCATCAAGAGACAAGATCAACGCCTTTGTGTCACTCTCCTCAGGTAGATTCACTGAATCCTTCCCACCTTGAGAGCTTGCTTCTTGTTTCTTGAGCGCCCTGTAATCACGTTTCATGTGCCTCTTTTTGCCGCAATGTCAACACCCGTCTTTGTCTTTCAGTCCCTTGGACTTCTTCTTCGACTTAAAATGCCCGTGTTTATTGCCTCATTTGTTCAGTGATCTCCCTCTTCCTTCAACGTTTAGAGCATTCCCTGAATCCCCTGAAACTCCTGATGCTTTTCTTCTAGATTCTTCGCTGAGAATTAGATCGGCCACATCATCAAATTTCAACTTTGTCGACCCTGGAGAATTGCTCACAACAATCACCAAACCATCCCAACTGTCTGGCAAACTGGACAAGATCAATAACGCCCTGACCTCATCCTCAAAAATAATGCCAACGAATTCTAACTGGCTTGTGACTGTATTTAACTCATTTAGATGTTCTTCCATGCTCCCACCATCTGACATCTTTATGTTGAATAGTTGTTTCATAAGATGAACCTTGTTGGATGCTGAGGGCTTTTCGTACATGGTGGCTAGGGCTTCCATTAATTCTTTTGTAGTTTTCACCTTGGATATATTGAAGGCGACGCTCTTAAATAAAGAGAGTCGGATCGTTCCTAAAGCCTTCCTATCCAGTAAAAACCATTCATCATCTGTCATCTTTTCTAGTTTCTTCTCTTTTCCTCCTACAGGAACATAGAGGTCCTTCTGATACAGATAATCCTCCATCTGCATCTTTCAGAAGGCAAAGTTTGAACCATCAAACTTCTCAATTCTACTTTTCCCTTTTACTGTCATCGCTCCCAATAGAACTAAACCAATAGCTTTGATAGTAGTTACGCAGCAAGCCAACAACGCAGTGAACCGAGATCCAATCTCAAGTCTCACCCACAAATGATAAATAGGAAGAAATATAAACTAGAAAGGAATAAAAGCATTCAAACAAACCGCGAGACAAGATATACGTGGAAAAACCCCAACAAGGGTAAAAAACCACGGATGCAAAACTTCCACTATGAAGAAAAACAAAGATTACAAGGCAATATACTAATTACCTCTTCCTTGGTAGCACATAGAAAACCCTTTGCCTACACTTTAGAATAACTTTCCCATCATACCTAGAAAAGCCCTAGGTACCATTCTTTATAATTTAGGAAACTCCTTTCCGCATCCCAGTTGCGAAAGGACTTATGACATGAAATTCGCGTAACTCCTTTCGCATCCCAGTTGCGAAAGGACTTGCGACACGAAATCCGCGAAACTCCTTTCTACATCCCAGTTGCGAAAGGACTTGCGACACGAAATCCACGCAAAAACGCGGATCGAATCTGCATAACCTCGACTGGTCGTGGGTGGCCCCAGATGTGGCTCCACTTCTCAACACTCTGCCTATGACAAAACCAGTTTCTTGTTTTCTCTGTCACGCTTTATCCTCATACCTAGGATTCGTTTTGCAGATTCCAAATCCTTCATGGCAAATTCTCTAGATAGCTGTCTTTTGAGATCTGAGATGTCTTTCATATTTGAACCGGCCACAAGCATGTCATTAATGTACAGAAGAAGGATGATATACGACGTATCAAACTTCGTCAAATAACAACAGTGGTTAGCATGACATCTCTTGTAACCGTTTCCTGACATGAAACTGTTGAACTTCTTGTACCACTACCTTGGGGCCTACTTCAGGCCATATAGACTATTCTTCAGTCTACACACATTGTTCTCCTTTCCTGGTGCCACGTATCCTGTCGGCTGATGCATATATATCTCTTCTTCAAGGTCCCTATGAAGAAAGGCTGTCTTAACATCTAGCTGCTTTAGATGTAAGTTCTCTGTAGCCACTATACTTAAGACCATGCGAATCGTAGACATTTGCACCACATGTGAAAATATTTCAGTGAAATCGATACCTGCCTTTTATTGAAACCCTTTCACAACCAATCTAGCCTTGTACCATTTCGAACCATCGTGCTCCTCCTTCAGTCTGTAAACCCACTTGTTATGAAGAGCTTTCTTACCCTTAGGTAGAGTGACTAGCTTCCATCTCCTCATCCATGGCCTGTTCCCACTTAACCCGTGTATCTTCTTCAAAAAACTTTGGCTCACCATTACTTGTCAGCAGCAGATAATGTAAGGAGGGTGAGTATTGGACCGTGGGTCTCTTCTCCCGAGTAGACCTCCTCACAACCGGTGTATGCGGCTCTGCCTCATAATGCTCCTGTGCATGATCATCCTGTGACACTGTAACACCCATGTCTGGTAACTCTTCTATCTCTACGAATTCTTTCACCTCGGCCTTATTTTCCTGCGCACTGTCCTTATGCATCACTTTTTCATTAAAGACTACGTCTTTGCTTCTGATGATTTTCCTGTTTTTTACATCCCAAAACCTGTAGCCAAAATCATGTTGCCCATAGCCTATAAACGTGCATCTCTTGGATTTCGCATCTAGCTTGTTTTTGTGCTCTGCATCAATGTGAACGTATGAAGTGCAACCGAACACTCTGAGATATGCAAAGTTCACTTCTTTTTTAGTCCACGTTTCCTCTGATAGCCTATCATCCAATGGTGTTGAGGGACTTTTATTGATGAGATATGCGGCAGTATTCACAGCATCTGTCCAAAAGGTCTTGGGCAACCCTGCATGTAACCTTATGCTCCTGGCGCGCTTAAGGATGATCCTGTTAATGCGCTCAGTCACACCATTCTGCTGCGGTGTCCCTGAAATCGTTTTCTGATGTTTGATTCCATTTGCTGCACAATATTCCTTAAATTTCTTATCACAGTACTCTCCCCCATTATCAGATCTGAGATATTTTACTGTTTTACCTGTCTTGTTTTCTACCATAACTTTTCACTTCTTAAATATATCAAATACATCAGATTTATGTTTTAAGAAATAGACTCACAGTTTTCTACTAGCATCATCAATGAAAGAAACAAAATAAAGTGAGCCACCAAGCGCTAATACCTGTGCCAGTCTCCACACATCAGTGTATACAAGCTCCAATAGATGTGTCTTTGGTGCGCGTCCCATCTTCTTGAAACTTACCCTCTTCTGCTTGCCATACACGTAGTCCTCGCAGAATTCCAAGTCAATAGACTTCAGCCCTGGTAGCTTCCCTTTTGACAATAACACTTTCATCCCTTTCTTACTCATATGTCCCAACCTCTGATACCATAACTGCCCATTCACTCCAGTGTGACTAGTGCTGGAATTCTGCACAAATCAATAATAAAAGGTCGTTAACCCGTGAAAACTCCCCACTTCATGAATGTTCATTGGGATCGGTCATTCTTTGATGGATCACACATTTTTATTGTCCACACAAATGTCTGTGGACATCACAACAAATCCTAAGAACAACAGGATGTCCGTTAAAAAACTACATCTCTTCAAGTTGGTGTACAACTTGTTAATTGTCAGGACCTATAGCACCTATCTGAGATATTACATGTGTTATGTCTCACCCTGGCTATATGTGAGGATGTCATCAAAATATACTACCACAAACTGGCGAATGAACGACTTTAACACTTAATTCATCAGACACATAAAAGTGTTTGGTGCGTTTAATAAACCGAAGAGCATGAACAACCACTCATACAATTCTTCCTTGGTCTTGAATGACGTTTTTCACTCATCACCGGGTCAGATATGAATCTGATGGTACCCACTCTATAGATCTAGTTTAGAGAACACCTTGACACCTTTTAGTATATCGAGCATGTCGTCCAACTGCAGTATTGGAAATTGATATTTAATAATAATCTTATTAATTGCCCGGCTGTCGACACATATGCACTAGCTTCCATCTTTCTTATACATTAACAACGCTGGCACGACACATGGGCTCATGCTCTCTCTCAGAAGACTCTTACGGATCAATTCATCTCACTGCCCCTGAAGTATCTCACATTCTTTCAAACTTATCCGATATTGATGGTTATTGGGCAAGTAGCCCAGGGACAAGGTCTATGTGATATTGGATGTCCTGCATGGATGACAATCCCTCGGGTAACTTTTCGTGACAGATTTCTTTGAATTCATTCAGCAGCTTCCTTAAACTTGGAGGAATGTTTAAAGACTCTGATTCCTTGTCATTTACCACCACGGTGTACACCTCTTCGGTCTCCTTGAATTCCTCAATAAAATCTTAAATGGTCAGTAGGGAGCTCTTCTTCACTTTAAAAGCTTTAGGTGGTTTTTTGGTACCATCGGGGTAAGGATTATCTTTCGATCATCCTCGACGAAGACGTAAACATTTTCTGGTCCTCGGTGGGTCGCATCATGGTTCGATTGCCATGGTGGACTGAGTAACATATGGCATACTTACATGTCGACCATGTCACAAAGTACTTGGTCCTTATAATTTTTCTCAATTGAAAATGAGACAATGCATTGTTTGGTTACCTTGGTCTCGTTCATATTTTTTTAATATAGCCAATCGAGTAAGGGGAATGATGCTTTGTCGTAGGTAGTTGTAACTTGTCTACCATCACCTTCAAAACGATGTTCTTGCTAATGCCATTGTGTATGATTACATCACAGACTTTATCGTTGATGGTACACCGTGTATGTAATATATTGTCCCGCTGCGGGTGCACCTCTTTCCTCGGAGTGTACAATAATTGCCTCACGACCCAGGATTCGCCATGATCCTCGGCCATCTATTCTTCATCATCAGCTCCTTTATCTTCATCAAATTCAGTGCTTTCTTTCGCTGCATCACCTTCAGCGCCCCATTCATTAATGGCCAAGTGGGTTGCGAGGCGTTGAGGGCAGGTGTTTGATAAGTGGCCCGGTTAGCCACGATGGTAGCAATTGTTCAGCCTTGGTCGACCATAAGGATTTGGAATCCTACTCGGACCTGCTATTGTGGGTGCTTCATGTTGAGGCCTAGATGGACCACTCATCGTGTCACAGTTTGCAGTTGTAGGAGGTTGATGACACCCTCTTATTAGTTCCTTTCCTTTGATCAACGTCGAATCATGCGTGGGACCTATCACTGGTGGCCGAGTCGAAGGATACAGTCGAGTAGGGACTCTTGCGAGTTGTGTTTTCGCCCTATCGGCCAATTGAACCGCTTTATCCATAGTCCCAACCAGGTGCATCTGAACTCAGTCCTGAATTGTCAGTCGGAAACCACCTATGAACCGTGCTATCTTCTGCGATTCGGTCTTCGACAAGTCATTCCTCATTGCCAACCATTGGAATTCTTCAGTGTAATTTGTGATGGTTCGATTCCCATGTTGGCAATTTTGGTATTGTTGGAACAATACCTGCTTGTAATCACTGGAGAGGAATCGTGATCGAAAAAGGCATCTCATCTGTGGCCATGATCGGATGGACGCCTTGTTCTGTTGGGCACGTGAGAGTTGTAATTGTTCCTACCATATAAAAACACCGGATTTTAGTTTGAATGCTACCGATTTCACCTTCTTATATTCTGGTACGTCCATGTAATCAAAATATCATTCTATTTCGGCTAACCAATTGAGGAAGTTTTATATACGTAATAAACCATTAAAAGTATGGAGTTCAGCCTTACCTCGATAGTCTCAAAATAATGAACTTACTATTTATAAGCGGCCATGATTCCTTCTAGACTTCATGGTTTTCGAACAAAAATAGTAAGTGTCCAATTAGGCCTAACCACATTAATAACCTAATTTTTCTAAGCCCTTTTCATGTCGGCACGACTCCTCTAACTCAAAGAATAAAAAATTATGATCGAATTAAAACTTACTATTTATAGTAAAAACGAAAATAAAATGGACTTTTAACCGTTGATCTGATAGAATCTTACGAATCTGGTGTGGCAACCCGGCATAGCTTACTAAGGTAGCTTCTCCAACTCGAAAATCATATTTGATATGTCCAAAAACTCATTCTGATTTACGAGATACTACTGTTTTAAGGTTCTAATGGTCCTGATCACTTCCCCTCCAATCGTGCCTTCTCTAGTGCATCTTGGACATGAAAGTGTCCGCAACCTGCTTTATATCAGTAAGACTTTGTTGAAAACCCCTGCCACTAAGAGGCTTTTGTTGTGGAAGCACCAATCATTCATTTATCCCCAAATTGCCAACAGAATATCTAGCAAAGCCAGCCTCATCTCTTTCTTCCCATTCTCCCTCCATCCACCACGTGTCATGAGGAAAGGAGATATTCAATGGATGAACGATGCATGAGCAAATGACCCACAAATGTTGTGTCTTGATAACATAGCAAGCAGATATTAGGAGTCATTCCCCCTTTGTGAAGATTATAAATAGTTAGCAACCTACTCGTAGAAGTCATGACTTTTTTTGGGCACGACTTGTGGAGCAGCGACGGCTCCCTTGTGAATCCATCTCCGAATAGGCTTTATATAAGGAACGCACCGAAATGAGACCAGACACGCTCTGCCTCAGGTCATCGAATCTTCCTGATCCAGAGAAAGGGAAAAACCCTGCAAATGAGACAACAATGAAGTGAAGCTCTCAATCCCACTATCCCTCAGATTTCTCCTGAAAGGGAGAATCTACGACCCATCCTCCCCTCTGCCCGAAACAAGAAGGAACTGAAACGTTCATATCATGGCAAAGGGAAGCTAGATCTGGGAAATCTGTAATGAGGGAGGTGTCCCCTAACCAGAGATCCACCCAAAACCTCTCTCTAAGACCATTTCCCACTGAGAATCTCAACCTAAATGTTAATGTATATATATCTATAATAGTTGGTCCCACATTGGTTAGAAAGGGAAACATTCCCCTCAAGTTAGGCTATAAATAGGATACCTCTCTTGTAAACAAAATACACTATTCAATACAATTCTCTTCTCTTTGTATTGTCTCATTTCCTTTCTTGAATTTAACTTGGTATCAGAGTAACTATTCATAGTGGTTCTCGGTATATCAAGAGTTGAGTATGCTTTGTGATTGCCACTATTAGTGGATCCTTCACATCAGAAAAACTTCTTGTATATCATCTTCATACCTATCAGGTCGTCACTATAGTCGGAGTCTTATTCTCCATCGACGTCATCTCAGTCGCTACTCCATCAGTCATTTCCTGACCAGTTCAGTTCGGTTCCTGTTATTTTTTATCTTTGTCTCATTCCAGCTTCTTGCACACTATGGAGCATCTTGAGGCCTCACAACCCATTACCATTGTCATGGAAGGACTCAACTACACTATATGGGCTCAAGCTATGTCAAGCTTTCTTAAAGGCAGAAAGCTCTGGCGCTATGTCACTGGTGATATTACCGAACCAGAGAAAATCGCTGGAGAAGACAACACAAAATACACAGACCATCTCGAAGAGTGGGATAGCAAAAACCACCAGATTATCACTTGGATTCGCAACACGTGTGTACGCTCCATCAGCCTCCAGTTTGGTAGAGTCAAGACTGCCAAGTCACTATGGGATTTTTTATAGAAACGCTACACCACCGCAGATCTGTCTCATCAATACCAACTTCTAGGCACTCTACATCGCATGCAACAACAACCTGACCAATCCATCAATAACTTCTTATCTGAGATGTACTATGTTTGGGATCAACTTGCTTCCTCAGAACCAAAGTTTACGGATGCCAACAATGCTGAAAAATTTTCCAACTATCGGGATCAGCAACACTTGGTTCTCTTTCTCATGGCCCTCACTAATGAGTTTGAGCATGTTCGTGCATCTCTCCTTCACCGCAGTCCCTTACCTACTTTAGATCAAGCTGTCACTGAACTTCTCTTGGAGGAAACTCGTCTTACCCCTCGCAAGACGACCTCTACAGATGTTGTCTTCGCCACTCCCAGGGGACCTCAACCTAACAACAAAGGGTATTCATCTGGATCTTTTCAACCCAACAATAAAGGGCATCCATCTGGATCTTCGAAATTCTGCAATTACTGCAAGAAACTAAAACACATTCTCTTGGAATGCCCGGTTCGAGTTTGCCAATTCTGTCAGAAGCAAGCCCCTGGTCATCTTTAACGTGATTGTTTCCGAAACCCCAATAGACACTCCCAACAATACATGTCTCGTGGTACTCCTTCTAGATCTGCTATCACTACTGCTGAAGGTTCATCATCCACTACTTCCATTGAGACGTTTTCTGCCTCTGACATAGAGGAAATTGTCAAACAAATTCTTGCTCATTTTGGTAATCTACCCTCTACTGCTATGTCAGTCACCTCAGGTAATTTATCTTGGTTCTTTGACTCTGCATGTTGTAATCATATGACACCTGATTCCACTATATTTGCCACCAAACATCTTGCTAATCATATCCCGACTATTCAAATTGCTGATAGTTCTCCTATGACCGTGAGTCATATCGGAAAAATCTCGACATTAAACATTTCCCTTCCTAATACTTATTGTATTCCCCAACTCACTCTCAATCTTATATCTGTTGGTCAATTATGTGACTTCGGTCTAACCGTCCTCTTTTTTGCCTCTAGTTATTGTGTGCAGGATCCAAAGACGGGACAAACTCTTGGGATAGGCTGTAAGGTTGGACGACTCTTTGAGCTCATCAATCTTCACCTTCCATCCCGTTTCTCCTCATCAGTTCAGATAGCAGCCACAGTCTCATCTACCCTATCCATTAGTCTCTGGCATTCTCGTCTGGGTCACGCTTCTGTTGGTCGTTTTCAATCCTTAGTATCTAATGGTTATTTAGGGCTTGTTAATAAAGAACAATTTGATTGTCTTCCTTGTCAACTTGTAAAACAATCGGCATTGCCATTTCACAATGGTGATTCTTTTTCTTCTGCACCATTTGATTTGATTAACTCTGATGTTTGTGGCCTATCTCCCACTGCTACTATGGGAGGCTCTAGATATTTTGTCATTTTTGTTGATGATTACTCTCGTTACACTTAGATATTTCTTATGCGTAATCGATCTGAATTACCTCAGTTGTACTTTGATTTTGCTAACATGGTCAAAACTCAATTTTCTTGCAATATCAAAGTGTTTCGTGCTGACAATGCTGCCGAATACACAGACTCTAGTGTCCTTAACTTTCTTCGCCAACATGGCACTCTTCTTCATCGTTTATGTCCAGGCACTTCTCAACAAAATGGGCGTGCTGAGCGTAAACACCGAGACATTCTCAATACTATCCATGCTTTTCTCATATCTGCTTCGTGTCCTGAACACTTTTGGGTTGAAGCTGCTCTTCCAGCTGTTTACACCAAGAACCGCGTGCCTTCTCCCATCATTGGGAATCAATCACCCTTTGAGCGTCTTTATGGTTACCCTCCTGACTATAGCACTCTTAAGGTATTTGGTTGTGCTTGTTTTGTTCTTCTTCAAACTCATGATCGCACCAAATTAGAATCGGATCTCGATTATGTTGTTTTTTGGGATACGGTGTTGAACACAAAGGCTACAGATGTTGGGATCCTTACTCCAAACGTCTCCGAGTATCTCGTCATGTTGTTTTCTGGGAACACAAGATGTTCGCCTCCATATCCAAGTTTCACCTGTCACATGACAACACCTCTCTCCTATTCACTGACCTCTCCACAGATCTTTTTCCCGACACTCCTGAGATAAACTCTTCTTCTGAGTCAACACCTCCACCAACACATCCTATCTCTTTTTCAGATATGTCATTGCCCACTAACATGTCTACAGATACCTCAATTGAGTTATCCACCTTGCCCTCTTCTGAGGAACTTGTCTCTTCCGATGGATCCGTTCTAACAACTTCTGATCTCCCTCCTCGGCGAAGTGACCGAGTAAAAACTCATTTTGTTAATTTTCGTGACTTTGTTGTATTTTCTACTATTCTTTCTCACAACGAACCTCAGTCTTATTGTGAAGCTAGTTCTTATCCTCTTTGGCAGAAAGCAATGAATGATGAACTACAGGCACTCGAAAACACTCACACCTGAGATCTAGTAGACCTACCAAAAGGCAAACATGCTATGGGATGCAAGTGGGTTTACAATATCAAAACTCACTCTGATGGGTCCATTGATCGGTACAATGGTCGCTTAGTAGCTAAAGGGTTTACCCAGGAGTATGGGATTGATTATGAGGAGACCTTTGCCCCAGTTGCCCGCCTCACTTCAATTCGCAGCTTAATTGCAGTTGCTACCGTTCGTCATTGGGAATTATTTTAGATGGATGTGAAAAATGCTTTTCTTAATGGTGAACTCACCGAAGAAGTTTATATGTGCCCTCCTCCTGGTTCTCATCATCTTCCGCATCAAGTCTGCAAACTTCATCGGGCTCTTTATGGTCTCAAGCAAGCTCATCGGGCTTGGTTTACCAAGTTCAGCACCATTGTTGGAGATTTTGGGTTCACTTCCAGCTCACATGATTCTGCTCTTTTCATTCGCAAAACAGACCAAGGTACTATCCTTCTTCTCCTCTATGTTGATGATATGATCATCACTGGTGATGACACATCCGGAATTTTGGATCTCAAGACTTATCTCAGCCAACATGTCAAGATGAAAGATCTTGGGAAACTTAGTTACTTTTTGGGACTTGAGATCACTTCTAACTCTGAGGGATATTATCTTTCGCAAGCAAAGTATGCTTCTGATCTTCTTACTCGAGCGGGACTCACAAATAGTAAGACATGTACCACTCTAGAGCTCAACTCTAAACTCACTCCTATGGATGGTACACCTTTGGATAACCCCACCTTGTTTCGCCAGTTGGTTGGTAGTCTTGTTTATCTTACAGTTACTCGCCTTGACATCTCTTATGCTGTCCATATTGTCAGTCAATTTCTCTCTGCTCCTCGCACACCCCATTATGCCGTAGTGCTTCGCATTCTCAGGTACATCAAGGGGACCCTATTTCATGGTCTCCATTTCTCAGCTCACTCTTCACTTGAGCTTCGTGCCTACTCAGATGCAGATTGGGCAGGTGACCCCACTGATCGTAGATCCACCACTGGTTATTGCTTCTTCCTTGGTGATTCTCTTATTTCTTGGCACAGTAAGAAGCAAACAGTAGTCGCTCGATCCAGTATAGAAGCTGAATATCAAGCCCTTGTTGATACAACTCAGGAACTTCTTTGGCTTCGCTGGTTACTTGAAGACATGGGCGTCATCCATTCTACTGCCACTATCATCAACTGCGATAATCAAAGTGCTATCCAAATTGCTCACAATGATGTATTCCATGAACGAACCAAACACATTGAGATTGATTGTCACTTTGTGCGTCATCATCTCACCCGTGGGACTATTGGACTATTATCAGTTTCTTCAGCCGATCAAACTGCTGATATCTTCACCAAAACGCATCCTCCTGGAAGCCTTCAGGATTTAGTTTTCAAACTCAAGTTGGTTTCATTTTACCACCTTGAGTTTGAGGGGGGCTGTTAATGTATATATATCTATAATAGTTGGTCCCACATTGGTTAGAAAGGGAAACATTCCCCTCAAGTTAGGCTATAAATAGGATACCTCTCTTGTAAACAAAATACATTATTCAATACAATTCTCTTCTCTTTGTATTGTCTCATTTCCTTTCTTGAATTTATCTCTAACAAAAATTAAAGGGGCTAGCCTGTTGATACCTTTCCAAATATATGAGGACCCGTTTATAAATATTAGCATTGATCCAGATAAATTTGTTTGATTTGGTAGCTGAAGACCTAAGTCTATTATCTTTATTTCTTCATAGGATGAGGCAAAGAGCTCAGGTCGTTTTGGAATCCATGCTGTGAGCGAAATTGCGTCTGACCCAACTCCCGATTTTCTTAAGCTTCATGGGTTTGAATCTGTTCCAAAATCGGTGGCTTATGGATACACTGCTTCAGGTTATGGGTTTGTTCAAGACATGCCATATGCTTATATTCATGAATTCACCCGGACGTCCATGGCTGGAAAGATTCGGCGTTTTAAAGGAGGATATATGAGTGTATGGCAGAAGCTTAGCGAGTCTCTGCCAATAGAAGTCCTCTGCAACACAGAAGTTTTGGCTATCCAACGTGGCTTGGACGGTGTTAGCATAAACATCAAGAATGCTAATGGAGAAAATGAAGTTCTGGAGTTCGATAAGATCATTATGTCGGGCGCTCTTCCATTCAAGAATGGAAGAACTTGCAGATCTCCTTCTCTAGCTTCAGCTGGTGAGTTTTAAACTTCATGGTTTTTTATTTACAGGATTTATTTTCTGTTTTAAAATGTTTTTGACTAGAAATGTTCTATTCTTTTGGCATCTGTAGAAGCCGAGGTAATGGATATGAATGAGCTCGAGAAAGAGTTATTCTATAAAGTACAGACCATAGATTACTATACCACCGTTTTCAAAATTAAAGGACTTGAACATATACCGATGGGATTTTACTACTTCAGCAAATTCATGGAGGATCCTGCTACTATTGGTCATCCAGTAGCCATGCAGAGATTCTATGAAGACACAGATATTTTCCTATTCTGGTCTTATGGGAACTCTGAAGATATCATGGGACCGGCAGTTATCAAGCTTGCTACTGATGTGGTGAAGGATATGGGAGGAAAGGTTGAGAAAGTGGTATTACAGCGCCGATTCAAGTACTTTCCACATGTTAAAAGTGAAGGTCCACTCAAAACGTTTCTGTTCACTGTTTTTCTATGCATTTTTTCATGTGTTGTCTCTCAGCTTTGAGATGCTAATTTTTTAAAATTTGCTATACAGATATGAGGGGCGGGTTCTATGAGAAATTGGAGTCTGAACTACAAGGTTTGCAGAATACTTACTATGTAGGCGGGCTTATGGCATTCGAGCTCACAGAAAGAAATTCATCTTATGCAATCGCTATGGTCTGCAAGCACTTTGCAAGTGATGGTGCTTCACCAGTGTTTCCATATGTAAAGGTAATTTGAAATGGAATTTCATCAACCTCGGGCCAGAATCCATTGGAATTGTGAATTAGAAAAAAATAGATTAGAGTTTTGAATGTCAAAGATTCACGTCCTAGAAATCGGTCACTTTACTGACTGTGAACTATATGTTTCTGCAGAGATTGTTACCATTACACTCCAATCATGGGACTTGTTATCCAAGAGAATTGATGGAACTCCCTGGATTAGAATTTCCTGATCTCACCACTCTAGACGGCTATTTGAAGTTCTGGGGTACTCATCTGATCACGACGAACAAAACTCTCTATACTTGGATCAGTGATGAAGGGGACGTTGTGAACAAGAGGACTTATGGCGAGCTTCATGCCAATGCATCACAGATTGCTAACAAGATCTTAACGAGCCGCAAACCAATTATCAAGCCTGGCGACAGAGTTCTTCTGGTCCATGCTCCAGGCCTGGACTTCATCGATGCCTTCTTTGGGTGTCTGAGAGCTAAAGTTTTGCCAGTTCCAGTCCTCCCCCCCGATCCATTCCAGAGAGGTGGACAGGCGCTTCTCAAGATCGAAAACATGTCCAAATCATGCAACGCTGTAGCGATTTTATGTACAGCGGCTTATCATGCAGCTGTTAGGACAGGTTCCGTGAGGAATCTGATACTAATGGGGAAGAACAATGGGAGATCTTCAGGTCGCTGGCCTGAACTTCCATGGCTACACACAGAATCATGGATTAGTCACTCTAGAAACGTCCGTGGTGAATCCAAGACAGTGGATCTCATGGAAGGCATTTCAGTTCAATCTGATCCTCTGCCAGATGACCTCTGTTTCCTGCAGTTCACTTCTGGATCAACAGACAATGCAAAAGGTGTGATGATCACTCACGGAGGGCTCATTCACAATGTGAAGTTGATGCGGAGAAGATATAAGAGCACTTCAAGGACTGTTTTAGTCAGTTGGCTTCCTCAGTACCATGACATGGGGCTAATCGGGGGCTTTTTTACAGCTCTGGTAAGTGGCGGCTCTGCAATTCTATTCTCCCCAATGACATTCATCAAGAACCCACTTATATGGCTTCAGACCATGAGCAAATACCGAGCCACTCACAGTGCAGGGCCCAACTTCGCTTTCGAGCTTGTTGTTAGAAGATTAGAGTCCGATAAGGATAAGACCTGGAGCTACGACCTTTCTTCCATGGTTTTTCTCATGGTTGCAGCTGAACCAGTGAGGCAGACGACCTTGAAAAAGTTTGCTGAGCTCTCTCGTTCATTTGGCCTTTCTCAAGAAGTGATGGCTCCAGGTTATGGTTTGGCTGAGAACTGTGTGTTTGTAAGCTGCGCGTTTGGAGAAGGGAAGCCAATCTTGGTAGATTGGCAGGGCAGAGTCTGCTGTGGGTATGTGAATTCCGAGGATTCAGATGTGGATATCAGAATTGTGGATCCTGAAACTGGTGAAGAGCATGAAGAGTATGGAAAAGAGGGGGAGATTTGGATCAGCAGTCCAAGTGCTGGAGTTGGGTATTGGGACAAGCAACGGCCGAGCCAGAAAACATTTAGCAATGTGCTTCGGAATCATCCTGGCAAGAAATTCACCAGGACAGGAGATCTGGGTAGAGTTCTTGAGGGGAATCTGTTCATTACTGGAAGAATAAAGGATCTGATCATTGTTGCTGGAAGAAACATATATGCTGCTGATGTGGAAAAGACTGTCGAAAGCGCGTCTGAAGCTCTACGCCCGGGGTGCTGTGCTGTGATCGGCGTTCCAGAGGAAATTTTGGCATCAAAAGGGATTTCCGTTCCAGAAAGTTCTGATCAGGTCGGCCTAGTTGTCATTGCAGAGGTCAGAGATGGCAAGCCTGTTGGTAAGGAGCTTGTTGAACAAATTCAAACCCGTGTTGCGGAAGAACATGGTGTCTCCGTATCTTCTGTCAAGTTGATTAAGCCCAGGTCCATCTCTAAAACAACTTCTGGGAAGATAAGGAGATTTGAGTGCCTGAAACAATTTCAAGATGGGACCCTAAGTTTAGCTATGGAGCCCATTCCTGCAAAAAGGTCTTTTCTTCGATCTTTCACTACAGGTACTTGTAAGGAGGGAAATACGCCTCGAACTCGTCTAGGAAAAGCTCCCCCTTTTCCCCAATTTCTTAGTAAGAGCAAGGATGAGATTACGGAGTTCTTGAGAGGACTTGTTTCAGAGCAAACAGGGATTCCTGTTGCAAAAATCTCTGCTACTGAAAGCCTGGTTTCTTACGGGATTGATTCAATTGGTGTGGTTAGAGCAGCTCAGAAACTCTCAGATTACCTTGGAGTTCCGGTTGGAGCTGTAGATATTTTCACGGCAACCTGCATTTTGGATTTGGCAAGTTTCTCAGAGAATGCACTGCTGAAGTCTCAACCTCAGTCCAGCACAACTCCATCCAACCTTCTGGAGTCTGAGACGGAATTTGTCAGACCAGTGATCGAGGTTTTGAGATCCCGGCAAGTGGGTATTGGGTTTCTCCAACTTCTAGCTCTTATTTACACTTCTGCCATGCTTATTCTACCAGCCTATCTTTCAACCTCTGTTTTTCTGAGGCTGCTCTATGCTAATCATACCATGATAAGCAAAGATCTGTTGTTGAATTATCTGATTCCTCTGGTTTTGGCTCCTCTTGCTTGGATGCTTTACATGTTTCTCACCTGCATTTGTATATCCTTTTTCGGGAACTCGTTCCTACAACCAAATTATGCACTGATGCCGGAGATCTCCATCTGGTCGACGGATTTTGTGAAATGGTGGGCTCTCTACAAGGCCCAAGAAGTTGCTGGGAGAATTCTGGCAGTCCATCTGAGAGGAACAGTGTTCCTGAATTACTGGTTTGAGATGCTCGGAGCTCGGGTTGGATCATCGGTTCTGCTTGACACCGTCGATATTACGGACCCCCCTCTGGTTTTGATTGGAAATGGAGCTGTGATTGCAGAAGGGGCGATGGTTCAAAGCCATGAGGTGAGGGATGGAGTTTTAAGCTTCATGCTGGTAAGGATTGGCCAGAATGTTTCGGTCGGTCCTTACTCTGTGATTCAGAAAGGAAGTGTTTTGGGAGACGAAGCTGAGGTTCCTCCGTTGCAGAAGACTGACAGAGGAAAAACTGTGTTCAGAAACCAAAAGGCTGGTAAAATTCGAAAGGTATGCATCTGAAGAAACCTCTTGAAACTTCAAAATTTCATCTTTTTTAGTTACTGCTTTTTCTGTATCTGTTATAAACATCAAATAGATAGGTCATATTCAGTCTTTCAGCTGAGTGTGAGCATTAAAATCCTGCTGATGAAACCCGTTCTTCCTTCCAATTGCAGGACGAAATGCACTCAGAGCTCCCAGGGACACACACTGCCTTTTACCACTTCATGGGCATCTATGCAGTTGGCTTCCTCAGTTCCCTTTCTGCTGCTATCCTTTACTTCCTCTACATCCATTTATCTCAGAATTCTCCTTCCCTTCAACACTTTGCCTTCCTCTGTATTGCTGGAGCTTTCCACTGGCTTCCAGCTGTCCTTGCTGCCTATGCCAACATCTTCGCTGCAACCCCGTCTAATGCGGCAGCTTTTGCGTTGGCCATTGCCACTGCTTATGTAGCCCATGGGCTCATCCTCAGCCTCATCACCTGCATCTTGACCCAGTTCATTGACAGAACACAAGAATTGCAACAGACCCACTTGAAAACATGGCTGCGGCACCGGGTGACCACTTCCTGCCATGTTAGGTTCGCCAAACTTCTCTCTGGAACTGAAGCCTTCTGTGTTTATTTACGTCTTCTGGGAGCGAAGATTGGTCAGCATTGTTCCATAAGAGCCATCAACCCAGTCACAGACCCGGCCCTGATTTCGATTGGTGATGGTGTTCATCTGGGCGATTTCAGCCGGATAATCGCCGGGTTCTATTCGGCCAGCGGGTTCCATTACCAGGGAATAGAGGTGCAGGACAACTCAGTAGTTGGGAGCCAGAGCCTAATTCTACCTGGCTCTGTTATTCAAAATGACGTTATTCTTGGCGCGCTTTCAGTTGCTCCTGTAAATGGAATTCTCCAAAGGGGTGGCATCTACGTGGGGTCTGACACTCCTGTCATGGTGAAGAACACAATGTTTCAATTGGATGAGAGGGTTGAAGAGATGGATGAGAAATATAAGAAGATTGTCGGAAATTTAGCCGGGAACTTCGCCAATACAACCATGAAAGTCAAGTCCAGGTACTTCCACCAGATTGGGGTCAGTGGGAGGGGCGTTCTAAAGCTGTTTGACGACTTGCCGGGGATGCCAGATCACAAGATTTTCAGTGCCGGGAAATGTTATCCAATCATAATCCGCCACAGTAACAGCTTGAGCACCGATGATGATGCAAGGATTGATGCACGTGGTGCAGCGGTACAGATTCTTTCAGATGCAAGCAATGAGGTCCCGCTTCTAGATCTTACATTAAAGACAGGCAAGGCATTCTATGCACGCACGATCGCTGACTTCGCCACATGGCTTGTGTCCGGGCATACAAGGGTAGCACATGTGTTGCAGAATCCGCACATTTGTGATGCTGTATGGACTTCCCTCCGAAGGGCCGACTCTTATGCTGGGCTGCATTATTTTTCAAATTTGTGCCGGCTCTTGCGGTGTTCAGATGGGCAGGAGATGTTTGTGAAATTCAAGCTGAGACCAGCTGACAGCCAGATCGGTGAGAATTCAGGGGAGGTGCAGCCAACAGGGATACTCCCGCCGGAAACTGGTTTAATCCCGAGGGATGAGAGCGATAATCGTCCATTGCTCTTCCTTGCTGATGACTTCCACCGCCGTGTCAATTCTCCTGGTGGAGTCCAATATGTCTTCCAGCTGCAATGCCGGCCGGTTCCGTTTGATGAAGCGGACCGCGAAGTGGTTCTTGACTGCACCCGTGCTTGGGATGAGGCCGAGTTCCCATTCATCGATGTGGGTCAGATCACGATCGACCAGAGCCTTACTGCAGAAGAGTCGGAAAGGATAGAGTTTAATCCATACATCCGTTGCAATGAGGTGGACATCGTCCGTGCCACGACATGCTCGCAGAGTGCATCCATTGATCATGGCCGTTCGTTAGTCTATGAGATATGCCAGCATTTGCGGAATGGCAAACCGCTTCCGGCAGCATGGCGGGCATTCGTGGACCAACAATCTGACATGAAAGTCGACTTCTCCGGCTGCCCTATGGCGGCGGCCTTAATGGAGAAACCTGTTAGAGGCGTGACACTGGCAAGGAGGTGGTACCAGACCTTATGGGCTACATTCTTTCAACCCATTCTACAGACATTTCTCCCTTATTTCTTCTTGGGATTGGCGGTTTTCGGTCCTTTGAACTGGGTTCTTTGCATGAAGGAGCTGAAGAAACTCCCATCGCATTACTTTCTGCCCTTGTTCTGGGTCGCCTCAGGGATTTTGGCTGGATTTATCTGTGTTGTAGCCAAATGGGTGTTGGTGGGGAAGAAGAAAGAAGGTGAAATGGTGCTGATTTGGAGCAAAGAGGCCTTCATGGACACTATATGGCAGGCACTGAGGACGTTGGTGGGGGAGTATTTCATGGAAATGGCAGGTGGGTCAGTGCTGTTTGGGGTTTGGATGAAGCTCATGGGGTCAGATGTGGGTTGGGCCCAAGGTGTTTATGTGGACAGCATGGAGGCTGTTTTGAACCCTGAGATGGTGGAGATAGAGAAAGGTGGGTGTGTGGGGAGAGATGCAGTGCTGTTTGGGCACATATATGAAGGGGAGCAAGGGAGGGTGAAGTATGGGAAGATTAGGGTTGGAGAAGGTGGGTTTGTGGGGAGTAGGGCAGTGATCATGCCTGGTGTGAGAGTGGAGAGTGGGGGTTGTTTAGATGCTCTCTCATTGGCCATGAAAGAAGAGATTATTAGGTCAAGGTGAAGGGTTTGGATGCTTCCAGAGCACTGTCAGATATGGCAATATATGTGATGTATAGCTAGCATCCTTTTTCTTCTTTAACAGATGTTGTCATCATCTTATTGAAATATGTTATGAGTTGAAGTAGAAAAATGAACCTGCGCTCAAGTGCACTGTGAGTTATAGCGCTAAAAGTTGCCTTGGGATGTTGACAGTCGTCCAATCCCTCCGTCTGGACTGTATCCAAGAGGTTCAGCCCAAATGACTCTGCCAATCCAATCACCTTCATGTAAAATGGTTGGTCAAGATTGTTGATGTGGAAGCAGATCCAATTGTTAAGCTGAACCTTCATTTGATAACAGATGTCCATTGGCTTTTCATCAGATAATTATAGCAGTCTATGGTTGCCAAAGGGCTGGGCTAGCCCGTCGGGCCAGACTTGTACTGAAGTATCAGGTTCAAGAGCTGGGCTGAGGCTAAAATTGAAGCCCGTTTTTGAAATGGGTCAGATTTGGAGCATGTACAACAACCCATTAGCCTGGCCCAAATACAGCCCGGTCCGACCCATGAAGTTTTACAGGGTAATTTTGTAAAATACAAAAAATAAAAACCCCACCCCACCCAATCCAACCCTCTATTAGAGGATAGAGACATGGAATGGCAGTTGACCGAATCTTGCCGCAGTCAGGAAGTCACGATCTAAAGGGTGCCCAGCTTGAAGTTCAACAACAGATTATCTCCATTCAGAGCAAGATATGGATTCCAAAAAAGTCTTAGATTGTATGTAAACCAAGAGCTTTCTCCTTGAAGATTTCATTAGAGAAGAGGAAGGAAAGGTCTCTCTCTCTGCCTATTCCATGTTCAAGCTAGACTTGAGTGGAGCCCATCACAGGTTCAAGTTGTGCTGGGGTCTACGTTCAACAATGCGAGCTGAGCTTGAACAGAGGTTAGCATGGCCCTAACCTGGCTCATTCACATTGTGTGTGGGTTAGACCTAATGAATGGTTCACAATGATCGACTGGATTGTTAATAGGTCGTTAATCAACGAGAAGCACGTTTAACTTTTAGTGCGCGCATACGCACGCATATATTGTCTGGCTAGTTTTTAAAAGGGAGCCACTGTGGCCTACAGAACGTTGAACCACGGTCGATGGAGCTGGAAACCATGCTGATGAGCCATAACGCATCTGACTGTTGGTTAAAAATGAAATCCTCAGTGTTTCAAATTCGGTCAGCAAAATTGGATGGTTAAGATTGTTCAATCGGTGGAATTTTAGGTAAGATAACGGTTTGGACTGTCCACATGGCCTCACATGCATGCCACGTGTATAGTGAACGAGACACGGCAGCTTAAAAACTGGTGGTAGGGTATATCATCGGAGTCCGGAACGTATGAATCTGTTCTGTGTTCAACATGCCGTTAGATTCCATACGCACCCACCTGTAGCCCGACATGCAGCTAGTTGCACCAAATTCTCATCTACAAAGGAACCAGCTTCCGTAAACGGACCGGAATCCTTTGCTGTACAACACCCATTTTACACACAAGCTCGCGGGCCCCACTATGTTTTACATGTAAAATCCACTCCTTCCATCAGGTTCTATACTCGATCTAGACCTCTATAACTCAGGTGGGCCACACCACAGGGACAACGGTGATGGAAGCCAACCATATGTCTGTTTGTGTGGCCATCATGTTGTATAACTTTCATCGAACCCGTCGAGTAGGTGTAATTCAGCAGGATAAAGTGGGATGTAAAAAATCAGCCTGATACAAGTATAAGGAAAGCTACACCGTGAGAAGAGGTGTTTATATTGTTGGAAGCCGATTGTGTATTGAGTATGGGGCCCTCATGATTTATTTATTTTATCCACTCCGTCCATCCATTTTAACAGATAAATTTATGTCTTAAACCCAAAAATGAAGCATATCCAAATCTCAAGTGGACCACACAACAGGAAACAGAGTGATTGAAAGTCTACAATTGAAAAAATCTTGGGGCCACAGAAGTTTTGGATCAATCTGATATTTGTGTTTTTCCTTCATTCATCCATGTCTATGTGATCTTATGAACAGGTTGGATGACAAATAAGCATCACTGTGGGCCATAGGAAAGTTTCAACGGTGGAAATCATTATTCTCACTGTTTCCTTTGGTGTGATCCAGTTTCTCTTTGGATATGCTTCAATTTTGAGCTCAACCCATAAAATAATCTGGAAAAACGGATGGACGGCGTGGATAAACCACATGCATTCAATGTGGGGCCCAACACAGTTTACTCAGTACCATAAAGGGGTACTGAGTTACTCGGTCCGTAATCCGAATTCTATATTGTTCCCGTTGTTGCGATGGTTCCCATCAAAGTTTTCATTGGATGATATTTTGTATTACGGTTCAAGTGGATTTAAATATTAAACATGGTGGGCCCCATAGAAATTAAGTTATTTCAGCAGATCGTAAGGCAAGTGTTGCAGACGATTCCAGTCCGGCCAACGGAAATTTTGAGAAGCATATTTTCTCCATCTTTACAAAGCCCACACGCGTGTACAACTCAGCTAATTCACGCCAGCAGATATGCCATCTTGACATATAGGTGAAATATCCAATCCATCCATCAGAAATGAAACACTATGTAGATTCCTTCTTTCAAGAATCAGGATGGTACACTTTTCATTTGGACCACATTTAAATGAACAAATGAACGTCTGTGAAAAATCAAATATAATGTCACACACCTACTGAGTCGACCACCTTCATCATTTAGAATTAAATCTAGACGGTGAATTCCACATGATGGCTGGGTTGGATTTTTCACCTACCTACCACTCTAGCAGATGTAATGGCGTGTGAATTAGCTGACGTGTACGCGCGTGTGGGCTTAGTAAGTAGTAACTCGTAAAAGAAATAATACAACCCCGTACTTAAAAACGTTTCTCATACAAACTATTCCTTTCCTGCCAATGTGTCCCCAATGAACGATATCTGATCCGTACAAGGTGGGCCACACCATGATGATTACCCGTTCTGAGAATCAGGCCCATCTACTGATTGTGAGGGCACAAATAAATAAATAAATAAATAACACGATGGACAGCCGATGATATGACTCATTGTACAGTTGTGGGCCACACAATTAGTGGACCGATTTGATTTTCATATCAAGCGATCTTCATGGTGGTTTCCTCCTTTTGCAAGGATCGAATTTAGAGACGTCAGCCGGAAGAATAGGCTGGACGTTAATCCATTTCTCTCCGGTAAGTGTTCAAGAGAAATTGATCGAACATAGCGCTGTATAATAGGTTTTCATACATCCATTGTTTTTACAACCTATTTTTAATATTTTAAAAATATCTAATCCGTCAAAAATGTCGGTCCAAACCATAATCATGACCTTAGATGAAATTTAGGCCTATTTACTCATGGATCTGGACACGATATAAAAAAAAAGGATGGAAAATTGTATGACTGAGGGAACTATTATGGACGCATCGGATGGATCTAATTTTCACTTCAGCTAACAACCGTCATTCATACTACTTTCTACGTGGTTTGGATAATTTACACATATGATACATTCGCTAAATAGAAATGGCTATATCATACCTCATTATACAGCCGCTGTGTACGATCGTTTCTCAATATTCAATATCTGAGTGGATTTCAGATTGCAAAATCCGAAAAAAAATGGATAGAAAAACATCAATACTCCGGCAGAGTATATGAATGATATTCAGGCACCCAGAAATTTCTAGGAAACTGCATAGGTGGAATATAAGTAAGTGAACTTAAACTATCCAGATTATATTTCTCTAACCATGGAAAAAAATTACCCTTATTAGATTATCTGACTACCAATTGGTGGGCATTTATTGGACGGTTAAAAATGAAAAATGTCCAAATGTCCCGTTTTAACAGACAGGTGTCCTTGAATTCGGTTAGGTTTGTTCGACGAATCCGATTTGGACTCTTGACTTAGATGCGGTGATATCCACAGCTTGTTCGGTTTAAGTTGATTTCAGCTGCGTGTACAATTCCTTAGTGCCTGCGTATCAAGCGTCATCAGTAGCCGGAGTATCAAGTATCTCTCTAAATGAATGGGTTTTAGCGTTTTTACTTTCTTATTTTCCTTTTGGACCGGATTCCTCTACAATAACCATTTGACACTGTGGGGCCCACCATATATAAAATCCACTCCACCCTCGATTCTCGGACCCGGATAAAAAAACAAGCAAGATACACGACTAAGGTGGGCCACACGTCAGGAACAATGGGGATGAGATGCCAACCTAGATTTGTGTGTTATCTTTCATCAAATCCTTTAACCAGCACGACTCAACAGGAGTGTAAAAAAATCAAGGGCGCGGTTAGGGTGGATCTCTGACTCTGGGGCCCACTGTGATGTATATTCCTTACATCCACACCGTCCATACATTTTGATAGATCATATTAAGCCATGATACCAAAAATGAAACTGATCCAAATCTTAGGTGGACCATACCACAGAAACAGTCATGATTGAATCCCACTATTAAAAACTTCACGGGCACTACCGGAATGTTTATTTTCCATCCAACCTGTTGTCTGTTGATAAGGTCAAAAATACCTGGATGATGAGACCATGCAAATATCAGTTTCATCCAAAACTTTTGTGGTCCACGATAAGTTTCTAAGAGTCTATTACCACTGTTCCCGGTATTATGATTAACCTGATATTTGGATCTGCTTCATTTTTTAAATGCAGCCTTAAAACGATTTTTCAAAATAGATGGACAGCGTGGATATAAGGAACATACATCAAGGTGGACCCCACGGTCAGAGATCCCACCCACCTCGGTGTATTCGGGACCACCGAAGCGTCGCCCAAAAATAAGCGTGATCCAAATGTTAAGTTGGACACATTGGTGTGGCCCACCAGATGTTTTTATCAACTGAATATTTTATATGTAGACGGTTAAAACAATGGTTCTAGTGGGATGAACGGAGTGGATTCGCATATAAAAATGGTGGGGCCCACAGATCTTGGGTGTTTTGTGCAGCTGCGTAAAACTCAACGATTCCGGTCCTCTCTTTTTGTTTCTTTCGTTCCCACCAAAACGCAATCTTTTCGTACGCTCTGTTTTTCCCACCTTTTCTTCGCTCTTCCCTTTCCTTCGCAGACCCAAATTCCAGAAAGAAGGAAAACCGTTTTTTCAGGTAGAGGATTTGCTGCAAATCGGTTTTGTATTTTTTATTCGGAAGATGATGGACTAAGAAGAGATTTGGAGCTGAAATCTGGTATGGGTTTTGAACGTTTTTCCCTGTAAATTCATTGATGCAGTAGATTTTCGTTGCTTATTGCTTCTCTTTCTTTCGTTTTATACGATTTCGTGAAATAGTCTCTCTGGAATCTTTGAAGCGCTCGATACGAAGTTGGTGTTGGAAATTTCCAGGAATTGAATTGGGTCTGTTCGTGAAGTTGGGTTCTCTTCGACCTTCTTGCTGGATGCTTTTGTCGAACTGGATATGGGTAGTATGATCCGGAGGTCAGGATTAAATTTCAAGAAGTGGTTTTTTGATGGATTGGAAATCATGGTAGAAAGAGGTCGAGAAAGAGAATTGGGTTATGGAGATTAATGGGTTTTCATTTTCTGCTTTGGTAGCGTTAGCAGTTTCTTAGCAAGGGGATTTAGATCAACTGGAATATGCTTGTGATTAAATTGTGAAAAAAGTGGCTTTGTGTTCTTGAAATTCTGGTGAATTTTGGTATTTCCGTTTGTTTCTTCACATACTAGCGATGATTGTTGATTTGGGTGATGGATCCGATTTTGAACTTGATGGCGTTGGGATTGATAATCTTGTAGAGAACGATGTTAGCGATGAAGAGATTGAGTCCGAAGAGTTGGAAAGCCGAATGTTGAAGGATCAGATAAAGCTTAGGAGAATCAAGGACCGGCGGAAACTCACAGTCCAGCAGGCTGCTGACAAGCTGGAGCACAAACCTCCGTCCCCTGAAGCTCAGAGGAAGAAGATGATGAGAGCCCAGGATGGTATTTTGAAATACATGTTGAAGTTGATGGAGGTGTGCAAGGTCCGCGGTTTCGTCTATGGGATCATACCTGAGAAGGGGAAGCCTGTGAGCGGAGCGTCTGATAACATACGAGCTTGGTGGAAAGAGAAGGTGAAATTCGATAAGAACGGGCCTGCAGCCATAGCAAAGTACGAAGAGGAGAATTCGGCTAATAGGAGTTTGCAAAACGAGGGGAATGGGAACTTCCATGGACTCGAGGACCTCCAAGATGCTACTTTGGGCTCTCTTCTATCCTCCCTGATGCAACACTGTGACCCTCCGCAGCGGAAGTACCCGTTGGAGAAGGAAATTCCGCCACCTTGGTGGCCATCGGGGAACGAAGGTTGGTGGGTGAGTTTGGGGCTTCCAAAAGGTCAGACTCCTCCTTACAAGAAGCCCCACAGTTTGAAGAAGATTTGGAAAGTTGGGGTGCTGACGGCAGTGATCAAGCACATGTTGCCCAATGTTGCAAAGATCAGAATGCAAATCCAAAAGTCGAAGTGTCTGCAAGATAAGATGACGGCCAAGGAGAGCTCGATTTGGTTGGGCGTATTGAGCAGGGAGGAATTGTTACTCCAGCAGCTTAGTGATGAGAGTGTGGTATCTAATGTAACTGAGATGAGGCCCAGCAGTCCTAGGAAAAGAAGAAAAACTATAACAGATAACAGTTCTGATTATGACGTCGATGGTTTCGAAGACTGTAGGGATTCTGTTTCGTCAAAGGATGACAGGAGAAATCCACATTTGGCTATTGAACCTTGTAGAGACCGACCTCATGAAAATGCCCACCAACTTGTAGGAGATAAGGATCAGGTAGAAGAGCAATTTGGGAGAAAAACACCCCGTCCAAGTTTGAAGCCAGTTGATCAGTTAGTCGTGCCTCTCCACTGTGAATATCCTAATGGGGAATCCAGAAACTGTCTCCCTGATATGAACTATACAGTCTTGCAGCGGGACGGATATCATATGCCTAGCATTCAGCTGGAAAATTGTCAAAATCCATCTTCGATGTCTCAAGAAGGACATTTACAGAATCAGCACCAGTTGTCTGTATCAGGGTTCAACAGCTTATCCATCTCGCCGCCTGCTAATGCTGCTGCTCACAGCATGTATGTTTGTGGCCAGCCCTTACTACATTCAGGCTTGCAAAAGTCTGATATGCAACCTGGAAATACTTTTGGTTTCTACGGCTCGTCTGGCAGATATGGGCTCTCTAATGATAGACAGCAACTGCAATTGGTCATGGTTGATCACGAAACCGGGCATGAGGATCCCACAGTTGAGAATAGAAGTCATGGCTATAGGCACGGGCTGACATTGGATGTAAATGCAAATGAGATTGCCAGGGATGTACTGGACTTGGTGAAAGATCCATTCCAGATAGGGCAAGATAAGCTTGTCGACAGTCCCTATGGGTCTCTTACTGATGGCCTGTTCAGGTTGAGGAGTCCGTTTCCTCTTGAATTTGAAGATGCTGATATAGAATTCTTACTGGACGACGACGACTTAATGCCATATCATGGTGGATCATAGTGTAAGTAATATCTTTCAGCAACATATTTGATTTGATTAGTGTTAAGGATACTCATGTGTAGGATACCAACACATGCCAATATGGCAAACTCTGGCCCATTCATCATGTGGGCCCCACCTTATATGTGGATTGCCCTGAGAATCAGGCTAGTCCAGTCATCAGGTGAGCCACTTGTGTACAGGAAAAAAAACCAAGTGGACAGTTAAGAAGACTTTGACAAAGTGAACACTTGATTTACACATGCGACACCCACGAGTGAGCCGGCCAGATTTTCAGTCCATGGCACATATGTGTGGGGAACACCTTATGAAGGTTACAGATCTCACGCACAAGTGGGAGAGTTGTCTTCTTCCATGTACTATTTAATTACAGGGTAAAGCTATTGATTTTTCTAATTTCTATTGAGTTGCAGAGACCATCTCTCAGTGCGAAAGGGGACGTTAGATTTCTTTGGGTCAATTAGCACATGATGATCACTCCTCATTTGATGGGATGAATGCCATGGTTTTCAATTTCTTCTTCCATGGGTATCAGTGATTCATGGATTCATGAAAAAAGGAAAAAAAAAATAAAATCAATAAGTTCTTATTCTCATGATTAAAAGCTGGGTTGCAATATTGTAGCATTTCCTTGGAAATAAATAAACCATGAAGACTAATCACCTACAAGCAGTTGAAGTTTTAACCTACCTGTCTTCACAAGCATTTTGCCTTAGGAAAATGTATAATGTTTTCAAGGGCAAAAGTGAAAAAAGAAATTCTAATGCCTTTAGAAAATGGTTCTAGCATACAACTGGTTGTAGTTGGTCAGTTCTTGAATACCATCTTTGATGATTCACCTATCTTTTTACATCATTCGATCAGTTCTTGAATACCATCTTCGATTATTAACCCATCTTTCTACATCATTCTAGTGTTATTTTTCTTAATGATATATGTTTATGTGGGGAGGCTCCTGTGTTAGTTTTGTACAATTTAGAAAATGGTAGTGACTCATCCTCCTCACATGTAGCACTGATGTACAGCTATATTGATCATCGAAATTGTGAGTCCCATTGTGTATGGAGCATATCTCTAAACTCACCCTGATGAAGCAATTCTAACCATTGAATTAATGGGCTATCAAATGGATGGTTAATCGTAAAAGCAGTGAGTTGTGCAGATTAGTAGGGAAAAACCAGGTGACTAATATTGTCTTCTCAGTGAAATGTTTAGTTTATACTCCATCCACAGTTGGGTCAGTGATTTGGTTAGCCTGGACTGCTGCAAAATGATGCCTAGTGTATGGTTGAAGAGTCTCCACCATTTTTTAAGTTGTGCGGAACTAATATGTAAGTCTAGCCTATCTTTATATATTGAGATTGGAGAGATTAACCCAAAGGAATATGTCATTTGCAATATCCAGAGTTGGGCTGTACTTTGATTTCCATTTGTTATATTTTCAGATTCTATTAGCTGTAGCAATTTGCTAGTTCAAATCCCATACTATAAAAGTATTTATTTAGATGAAATGAAGCCAAATCAGCACAATTAGTTCAAATGGAAAATGTTTTCAGCAGGGGAATTGAATTGGCTCTACTTGGAAGACGATCAAAGAAGATCTTACTTTTTTCTTTTGTTTGTTTGTTTGTTAGCTTGTTTGTTTGTTAGCTTGTTAGTACACCCACCTGTCAGTTCACACTTCACTGTTAGCCACCCCCACTAGGGATCGATACCAAGACCTCAGTGTTGAACGAGGTATCTTTCACTCAGTCTACCACTTGAGCTACGGATCCGGGTGTGATCAAAGAAGATACTTATTACTAATCCAATGCTTATGAACTTACAATATCTTGTAGCCAGTGTCGAAGTTGAGTGGTGCCTCATTGATTCTTGAAGTGACACATTTTGGTTGTCGTAGCATTTAGCTTGGGTTATTTTGGTTGCACATTTGGTCGAATCAAATCAAATGTGCCCTTATTAAATGGGATACAAAAAATTAATAATGGTTCCTACCATTCATTCATGATTGTTGAAATAGGGAAAAAGAAGAGTACATAGAATATTTATTTATTTTTCTCCTTTAGAATTCTTTATTTATAATATTTCTTACCCCACGCACATATGCTTATGAGAACTCATGAGAACTTTTTGAGAACTTATCTCACGTGATGTGAGCCTAAAATCTAAATGGTCCATGTGATACAACACCCCATCAAACCCATGGCGCCCGACTTTCATCCTAATCCAAAACTCTGGTGGACCGTAACAAAAAAAGAGATGCAAATCAAGGAAGGAAATTGTTTCCGTTGGACATGGCCCACCAGAGTTTTGGATCAAGGTAAAAGTTGGGCCCTAAGGGTTTCATGGGGCGTTGCATCATGTGGACCGTTCAGATTTTGGGCTCACATCATGTGAGATGAGTTCTCAAAAGGTTCTCATGAGACCTTATATTTGAATGCTAAGGAAATTACAATTTGGCTAATCTCTTTTTATAAAGAGTAATAATTGCAATTTAGATAGTGCATCCAAACACACCCAGAGCATATGATACCAAAATGTTGATAGAGTCGGATTTACTTTTAGTTCTGTTTTCTCATGGGGGAGGAACTTGGGTATTGATGATTTTGTTTCTTTCTTTCGCCCATCTTCCAAAACATTTAAATCCATGAAAGATGGCAGAATGGTGGTCCTTTTCGTTGAAAACATTAGTTCCTGTTTGGTCGACGAATAAAAATAAGTTCATTCCATTTTAGTTAACTATAATTTTGTGTCAGAGATTATATTTGTCTTTTGTAAGAACTCAAAGGAATCTTTGTAATCAACCATCATCATCTCTAATACATACACTAAAATGTGATGAATTCATTTTTAGTTGTCTGCCAAACAGGCCTATCTTTATCATACATCGGGTTCTCTTCTTAGAACCTCCTTATTATATATAATTTTATTATTAAAACTAACTGAACCAGAGCCGGCAAGACCTTACCTCACCCAACTTTAACTGGGCCCATTACACAGACCTGACCCGAACCTGATTAGACCCAACATCTAACTGGGTCCAAAATGTGACACCCGAACTCGACCCAGTTTCTTAGTGGGTCAAAAAAATAACACCCAGACATAGGTACTTGCCGGTCTGGGTACCCATACCCATTGACAGTCCCACAACCTAATAAGCATTCTGATATGGGTCCTGGAATTTAAAAGGGCACCAAGGGCCATGATTCAACCAGGGTTTGAACACGTGTACGGTATCTGAGTGAACAGAACATATGCCTGAGATCCGGGCTATTCATCAGGTAGTGTACAGTGTGAGCGTGCTATGTACCGAAAATGAGGGTAGCATGCTCATTAGGTGAGCCACACGTGTACTTTGATTTTGGAAGGTTGGATTTTTATTTTTTTTCTCATTGACCATCATTATCGTACAAGTTTGATTTGCATGATCAGATGACCAACAATATTATTTTTTAATCTATAGCATGTTTCAGAGTACCCTACCTCCTGAATGGCCCAGAGCGTGCTGCCTTTCCCAGATCTCTGGCTCACGTGATGGGCCCTCATTGACATACGATCCTTTGTTATTAGGGAGTGGAGTTAGTGCTCTTAATTTCGTTGGGACAGTTAAACAGTCTAATTGATTGATTTAGACTGTTCACATTGATATGATGATCTTAACCATTTGATCAATGGCTTCCAATGCAGATGGTCAAGATCATCTGTGTAAAAAGAGGTCTAACCAACAAGTCAATCCGTATACTTAATAGTTCCTGTCATGGATTGCCTTTGATTCTAAAGAATCACTTCCGTTAGTTAATCCTAATCATTCCATCCATGGGTTTGCCAAAGGATGGCTGCAGAAAACAAGGCCGAATCTAAGATGTATTTGATCAATCGATCAGTCTTATTTTTTAGCATGATCGACCTTGAAATGTGTTTATACCTAATGGACAGTTCAGATCTATTTATTGGACCGTCCAAGTTACTCTATGTAACTCGAAGCACTATTGATAGCGATATTACAGTTATATTTCCAAAATCTCTCCGTCCATCCATTTTGGATCATTATTCTATGAAATAATCCCAAAAACTATAGGAAAACAGTGGTCATTGAAGGCCCACCATTAAAAACTTCCCGAGGCTGCTGTAATATTTATTAGCCGTCCAACCTGTTGATTAGGTCAGACAAACCTAAATTAAAGGAAAAGAAAAATATCATGTTGATCCAATAGTTTTATGGCCTCCAAGAAGTTTTTAATCGTGGGCATTCTTGTTCCTTAGAGGATCTGCCTGAACATAGAGCCGATTAGGTGCGGCCCGGCTTCAATCAAGACCGTGTGGCCCTTACTGTGGGACCTACCGTGATGTATTTATTATATATCCACCCTGTCCATCATTTTGTCAATAACATCAGTAAAAATAGAAGCAGATCAAATCCTCAGTTGGACCATACTATAGGAAAAGTCACCATTTACCGTTAGTAAACATTAATGAAAAATTACAGTGGGCATAGGAAGTTAGTCCACCTGAAAACATACATAAGTGACCCAAAAATTACTAAGCTACTGAGCATATGCCGGGAAGTTTCCATCAAAATGGAAGCTCCTCCCCAGGGAAACGGATTGGCTACTCCCCCTGACACCACCCAATGGCCGGTGCCTGGGACCTAAATTACGTGTTTCAATGCCGTCCAATGATCATTTTATAAATATACAAAAAATGAGGTATATTCCAATCTCAAGTGGACCACATTAAGGGAAACAGTGTTGAATGAACCTGGACCATTAAAAACTTTTAGGGGTCCATAAAAGTATTGGATTAAGCTGATATTTGTTTTTTTCCTTTCATCCGGGTCTTTATGAGCTAGTCAACATATTGGATGTCAAATAACCAGCACAGTGTACCTTAGGAGGATTTAAATTATGGATATCCAATCACTTTTTTTTCCTGTGGTGTGGTCCACATGAGATTTATATCCCTCTAATTTTTGGGTTTTCGATCTTTAAAAATATGAACGTGGATGAGAGACGCATCAATGGCCCACAGAGCACCGACCACTCAGGGGGAGTAGCAAATCCGTTTCCCCTCCCCAGCACTCTTTTCCGATGCGTGGCGTGGATTGCGCTAATCGTAGTATCGGTGTGCCGCAAGTGCATCCAAAAGTGTGTCTCATGACCATATCTTCCGTACATTTAGTACATATATACCTTGATCAAGGCCATCCATGTCGTAGTTACACTATGGATGGGCCAAGGTGGAAAATTCCAATTTTGAATGGACCATCTCTACAGGCCCAGAGCAAAATTTCAAAATCCGACGGTGGGATTCTAATGAAGGTGTACCTGCTACTTTTTATACTATGGCCTATGGGCCATCCATGGTGGGGCAGCGTCGGTGATTGGATACTGATCACCAACTAACGCTTGCATCTGCGGTCGAGATTGATAGGCACAGGACACTAATTTTCTTGTGGACACCTGCCATTTGGTACCCTGGTTCACCACGTGTCGCGTGCATATAACACGCTGCCTCTCGCCATGAAATGGCCAGCTCACTCGCACGTGCCTGCCTCAGGGACAGTGACATTTGAACCTCGACCCACCCCCAGTCCAACGGTATAACAGCTGGGCGATGGTATCTGCACAGTTCAAGAGATGGGTCCCACCGTAAAATAGGTATTCGTTAAATTCATTTCAACAGATAAAATCACATGATGGTTAAGGGATTACACTCAAATGGTCAGGATCATCTTTGCATGGTGGGCCTGACCTCCTGAAAGAGTCGTAAGCGGATGGATATAGTACTTCACTAGTCCAAGGATTGCCTGCATTTTATACACCCTCAGTAAAAATATCTTTTAAAAAAAAAAAACCCCTGCCAGAGATAAAAGACTCACGTCTTTTTTACTGTGGTTCTCTTCTTATTAGAGATGAAGACTCCTAGCGTCTTTCTCATGTGTGCTTTCACCACCACAATCCTCATTTCAATGGTGTTTCTCACTCCATTCGTCCAAGCTTCTGGACCCAGTTAGTAACATCTCTCTCTCTCTCTCTCTCTCTCTCTCTCTCTCTCTCTCTCTCTCAAATGACAGCATTTAAAATTTTTTTATTTTTTTTTTTTTTTCTGATTTTCAGGAGGTATACTAGGTGGAAAAATGGTAGCAAACTCACAGGCAGCTAATTCTTTCTTTTCACTCTTTTTTTTTTTTTTTTTTTTTTTATTTTTTTTTTAAAGAAATTATTATTGCTGATATGGTTTATATTTTTGTTTTGTTTTTGTTTTTTTTTTTTTTTTTTTTTTTTTTTTTTGTTTCTGTTTTGTTTTTTTTTTTTTTTTTTTAATACATTAAAAGGTGGAAGAGAAGATGGTCAGTGGCATTTACCACCGTCTGTTTAACAGATTTTACAGCAAAAACTTATCTCATCCGTCAACCTCAGCAAGGCAAGTTCCCACCGGCCCTGACCCTCTTCACCACCACCGCTTCCCTTTCCATTACTTTCCTTGACATGCACACATACAAACCCACATACATGCATACACCACATACACATACATACATGCATGGAATGTGTCTTGTGAGATGGGTTTTTTCAACCTCATTGTATAAGTGGGCCTTTTGATGGTGAAACATGAAAATATATTTATGGGCCTTTTTTTTCCATGTTATAGAGATTACAGACTTTTTTTTTTATGGGGTTTGATTATTATTGGATATTTGGATATGTATTTTCAGCATGCATGGTACATGTCGACCATGATTTACAAATAATGCTTAAAATGTGATGATATGATGCATGAGAAATGATCTAACGCTTTGAGAACACTAGAGATTATAGTCCTCCTAGTTTCATCTTGATGGTTGGACAGTCCAACCGAATGATCTGACCTGTCCATTAGGTCCAGAGAACATTTCAGAGGCTGCCATGTGGAAACCACGCCGATTCCATTATTCTAATCTTCTGATCAATAACCTATAAGATGGACGTTCAAGATCATCTACATATTAATAGGCCTAATCAACAGTTGGAGACTCTTTTTGGTTTGTGGGGGTCGGTGGCAGCATGGATTGCTTATGGTTGTAAAGAACTATCAGAGATTGTTGACCATGCACCCGTGGCTCGGAAACGGATGGGTATAAAATGTAAGACCCAGTTATGGATGGACTGGATCATTTCATAAATTCGATTTTCAGATCGTTTCAATTGAAACTTATGATGAAAGCTAATGGACAGTCTAGATTCACCGATTGAGCTATCCAAGACACCTGATGCAACTGGGTAGCACCAGAACTTATGGAGCTCTAGCGCATTGAATCATTTCTACCATGGAAATGGTAACATTTGGGAAACGGTTTGGCTGCTCCCCTGCCACCAGCCCGGTGGCTGGTGGTCGGTGCTCTGTGGGCCCCACCATGATGTATGTGTTTCATCGATTCATTCATCCATTTTTACAGATCATTTTAGGGCTTGATCCCAAAAACGAGAGGGATATAAATCTCAGTTGGACCACACCACAGGAAAACAATAGTGATTGGGACCTATTTTTGTATAAAAATCTTGACCATCCATATTAAAGGATATTGATCAAATGATTAATATTTGTAAGATTGGCGTAATGTTTGCATGGTAGCTTATAAAATGTGCGTTGGACTTAATGAACGGCCTGGATCCATGGATTGTACTGTCTACGTGTCACGATGCAACTAGGAGCACTATAGCTTACAGTGCTCTGAGAGCATTTCTCCTTTAAAATGCATTGGTTTGGTTAGGCTACAATATGCGTTTGACCTTTTATTAAAATGTGGCAATTCATCCACCAAATATAGGTCATAGAATTTCATCCCAATCTGGGGTTCCATTGGCAGTGGGACATAACAAAAAGATACTGATCGGATGGATCTCGACCATCACCATTTTCATCTCAACCGTCCATTTGATGGCCGCAAATTTTATGGTTGGATTATTGGATCAGCTTGATCGTCAGCCTATACTTTGTTAATAATGGGCCTACCGTTTGGATGGTCTGGACAGGACATGTATTTCACTTTGGTTAGTGGATGAACATACATCCTGTTCTAATAGGGGCAAGCCCGGTCCAAAGCCAGGTCAGGCGTGTCAGGGCGGGCGGGCACCTGGCCCATTGCAATTTTTACTTGAGGGATGCTTGTTTCAAAACCCGCACCATGACGTGTGGATCTGGGCCCACTCACAAGCTGAGGATCCAGGCTAGTATGTGTTACTTCAATCATGATGGACGTGTGCCTCACTAATCTTAGGACAGTACAGGATCGCATTAGGTAGTAGGGCTTGCAGCGGGCTGAGAAGCCTGGCTTGGACCTTTTTGGCTCGTGGGTATGGGCTTTGGCCTGGCATGTAAAGCCTAATCAATTTTAGGTTGGTCTTGGGCTTAGTTCATTTCGCCCAGCCTAGTTTGGCACAAATGCGCTGTCGAAAACAGGGATTTGATCAATTTTCAGGTTAGTCTCGGTTGGACCCACACCTTCCCATGTCCGGCTTAGGGGACTCTCCCAGCCAAAACCAGCCCATTGCCTCCCTAGGTTGGTTACCATGCTCCCCGATTTGTGGGCCATTAGCAAGTTCTAGGTCCTTTCCAGGCCCAAATATTAAATATGATTATATGAAGGTGCGAATTAAGATGTGGCAAGCTCCAAGGATCGCACTCGACGGGAATCGGCTACAATACCTGTTTTTTTTCCTAGCGGGGGCTCTTTGAGGCCCACCGTATTCTATGTGTAAAAATCTACTCCGTTCATCGGGTGCTCTCCTCGATGCTAGGCCTTGGGGTGAAAAAATGAGCAAGATTCAAAACTCAGGTGGGCGTACGATAGGAAATAGTGAGAATTGAACTTCTACCGATGAAACATTCAAAATTTTGTAGGGCCACAGAAGTTTTGGATAAGACTAATATTTTTGTGTTTTGATTTCATTACAGTTGGAATAACCTGATGAACGGTATTGATGGCATATAAATGTCATAGGGTGGATTTCTCACAGACATTATCATGGCGAGCTCCACCTAGCTTCCTGTTGCAGGAAGTTCCTACGAAAGTCTTCGCGATTATGTTAACACTTGTACGTAAACTAGGAGAATTTATTGCAACATTTGTTACAGGGAGCTCGTGCCACAATGATCTTTGTGGGGCCTACTGTAATGTATGTCATCCACTTTATTCATTATCTGCGCAACTTATGTTAGGACGTGAGCCCCAAAATAAAGTGGTTTCAAAACTGAAACTCAGTATAATCCCAATATCCAATTTAACTTCATTCTTTTTTAAGAATTTTTATTTTCAATAACATCAATATATATATATATATATATATATATATATATATATATATATATATATATATATATATATATGAGAAGCGCTCACCTGAAACCAGTTCGTACGTAGTCAAACGCATTTATGGGAACTTTTTTTATGACCCATCATACGTGATGAATGTCGCAAATCTGAACCGTTCATATCTAAAAATGTGAAGCACCTAGTGAAACCCCCAGGATAAAAGTTTTACTTTTATCTAAAACTTTATCCATACCGTCCATAGCAAAGAGAAATTCAAATCAAGGAAAGAATTTTGTTTACATTTCGGTGGTCCACCAAAGTTTCGGATCAAAGTAAAAATTTATACCATGAGGTTTCATGAGGTGGTGCTTCACATGAACGGTTGACATTTGATTTTGAGATTCATCACGTATGGTGGGTCATCAAAAAGTTCGAAACGTCACTACGCCCACACGAACTGGTTCGCAGGTGAGCGTTTTACCTATATATATATATATATATATATATATATATATATATATATATATATATATATAGTCCATATATATATATATAGTCCTGGATGAAGGTCTCCTAACGCATCGAAGTATGCATGCATAAAATATTTTGCGCACCAACCAACACAAGTAAAAAGGATGGGTTGAGATTAGGCCCCACCGTGATGCATTCATGACATCCACCCCAATCATTAGGTCTGCGATAGAAATTTAGCCGTATATCTTAAAAATTACATAGATTCGTGATTCATATCGGTCACACCAAGTGAAACCGTTTGGATAGTTGGCATCCCGTACACTGTTTTTGCTCATGTGGCACACCAACATTATAAATGTGGCCTATATTTTATACACATGACTAAATTATTGTCACACACATTATGGATGGAGCGGATTCAAATAAAAATCAAGGTGGGCCAACTCCTAGCGGACTCAATAGTGGTTGGGACGAGTCAGAGACGTGGATTGCATACCGACCCGTCAGTAACTAACAACCTTGCTAGTTGTTAGTGCTAGTGGGCCAAACAATGGTGTATATATTTGATCCAAGCTGTCCATCCATTTTTCTAGCTCAATTTATGATATGATCCCAAAAATGCATAAGATCCAAATTTAAAGTGGACCACACCACATGAAAATAGTGGTGATTAAACGGATTAAACACCCATCATTAAAATTTTTTAGGTATAGTTTATCTGCCATCCAACCTATTGATTAGCTCATAGGGACTTGGATGAAGGAAAAACACAAATATTAGCTTGACCCAAAGCTTACTTTGGCCCAAAGAATTTTGAGTGATGGGCTTTCCAGTAATCTTTCTTGTGGCATTGTCCACTTGATATTTGGATCTGGCTCATTTTTTTGGAACATGCCATACATTCAGCTGGAAAAATAGATGGACCGCTTGGATTAAACACATACATCATTGTTGGGTCAACTAGCACCAATCAACTGTTATGTGGCTGATGGCCGTCACGACATCTAGTCCACAACCTAGGACAAAGTCCCAACCAATATTGGGTCAACTGGATGTGGGCCACCTTGACATGTATGTAAAATCTACTCAAACCATAATGGGTCAATATGATAATTTAGCGGTATTGATCCAACATCAGCCACATCTATAATTCTATGGGCCACATGAGTGGAAACCATGTAAGGAACACCCACTATCAAAATCACTTCACTTGGTGTGATCAAAATAAATCAGGTATGGGTCTAATGTTTGGTCTCCATGAATTAACCTCTACAAGGCATTAAAAATTAATGGATGGAGTAGATTTCACATAAACATCATGGTGAGCCCTGTAAAAATTCAAAGGTGGGATTTTCCTCTCGTAAATTTTTTATTTCGTGGCCTAGTAAATCACAAATCAGCCATATTTTTTGTACCATACGGTTCAATTGATATCATGGACTGAATTGTCAAAATGGATCACAGGAAAACATTATTGTAAGGCTCACTTACAACACACTTGTTTAAGTTGGCATGACCGGTGGTAATTTGGTGCGCAAAAGTTCTCCTGCGGTGCGGTTTGCAGGAGACCATTACTCTCTCTCTCTCTCTCTCTCTCTCTCTATATATATATATATATATATATATATATGTGGGAAAAGGTACAATGCGCTTGAGTTGAAGATAAGCTCCTGTGAGGTTGAGCTGTGTGGGCCCCACCGTGATGTGTTTCGACCATCAACACCGTGCATTTGATGGGCACCCTTTAAATTATGGGGTATCCCAAAAATCAGCCGTATATGGAACTCGGGTGGGCCATACCATCTAAAATTATGTGAAGACACCGTTAAAATATATAAAAGCACTTGGTGGGGCCCACCTGAGTTTTGCATGCACCTGAAACTTGGTCTGAACCCTAATTCAAGTGGGACACACATAATGGATGGGATGGATTTGCAAAATACATCTCGGTGGGCCCTTAAAAATGGTTATGAATGTTTTAATGGTGCACGGTCCCTCTCCACTTCTATATGTGGTGTGGCCCACAAAAGTCACGAATTGACTTGATTTTGGGCCGTCCAGGCCCAAGATGGAATGGTGCATCTGGTGGACGGTGTTGATGTTCGAAAGGCATCACGGTGGGGCCCATACAGCTCGACCTCATGGACGACCGTAATATGCTCGAGCTCATTGTACCTTTTCCATACACACACACACACACACACAGACGCTCAGCTACGCACCGGTTCGCATGTGTGAACCTTGCTATCAACCGTCGGATAAGGTAGACGGTCTTGATGAAGGCGCTCTTAACGCGAGTTTGAAAGAGTGAGTTTCCTTTTACACGCCTCTTCACCTTATTATTTAACCCTACGAAGGAAGCGGCGGAAGCCTTTCACATGAAGTTCTTCCACTGGAAACCTAAGTGGGATCCACCGTGAGAAATCCAATCCATCTATCCATTTTGTGAGATCATTTTAGAATATGAGGCCAAAAATGAGCAGGATACAATACTCAAGTGGGTTGGAAACGTAAGGAATGAACGCACACAGTTGAAATATTCCTGGGGCTCAGAAGCTTTGAATCAGGCTAATATTTGTATTTTCAGTTCATCTTAGTGGTAAAGATATTATGAACAGTATGGATGGTATGTAAACATCACTGTTGACCCCAGGGAGGTTTCAACGGTAGAAAATTCCTCAAAATGAGCTCAAAAAATGGATGGACGAGGTAGATTTCTCAAAAACATCATGGTAGGAAAACCATGTCCGAAAAAACTGCACCATGGATTTCCTGCAAAAGCCTTTCACAGGAAGTTACTCGTTATAAACCTAAGTGGGACTACGGTGATGTTTTTGAGAAACCTAATCTGTCCATCCTTTTTGTGAGATCATTTTAGGATATGAGGCAAAAAATGAGTAGGATAAAAAGAACTTAAGTGGGTTGCACTAAAGGAAAAGGTAGGTAGGGACATTTCTATCATTGAAACCTCCCTGGGGTCGACAGTGATGTTTACATGCCATCCATACCATTCGTAATGTCATTCCTACTGAGATGAATTGAAAACACAAATATTAGCCTAATTTAAAGCTTTTGTGGCGTCACTAATATTTCAACTGTGTATGTTTGATCCTTACGTTTTTGGCCCACTTGAGTACTGTATCCTGCTCATTTTTGGCCACATGTCCTAAAATGATCTCATAAAATAGATGGACGGATTGGATTTCTCAAAAACATCACGGTTGGTCCCACTTAGAATTTCCAGTGTAGGAACTTCCCACGAAAGCTTTCATAGGAAATTCGCAGCGCGGTTTATTTGGACGCGGATTTCTTGTGAAAGCCTTTCTCGCTCTGGAAACCTAGTTGGGGCCCACCATGATGTTTTTGAGAAATCTATCCCGTCTATTAGTTTTTTAAGCTCATTTTAGGACCTGAGACAAAAAATTAGTAGGATGCAAGACTTAAGTAGGCCGAACTAAAGGAAAAGGTGGGTAGGAAAATTTCTACTGTTGAAACCTCCTTAAGGTTGACAGTGATGTTTAAATACCATCCATACCGTTCATAATGTCATTACCATTAAGATGAACTAAAAACACAAATATTAGCCCGATTCAAAGCTTCTGAGCTCCAGGAATATTTCAACTATGTGTATTCATTCCTTACGTTTTTGGCTCACTTGAGTATTGTAACCTGCTCATTTTTTGGCCTCATGTCCTAAAATGATCTCACAAAACGGATGGACAAATTGGATTTCTCAAAAATATTATGGTGGGTTGCACTTAAGTTTCCAGCGAAAAAACTTAATGTAAAAGGATTACGCTGCATCCTTCGGAGAGTTAGAGAATAAGGTGAAGAGGCGTGTCGGAAAAGGAAACTCGCGCTAAGTGCACCTTCATCCAGACCGTCTGCCTTATCCGACGGTTGATAGCGAGGTTCGCACGTAATGACGTGTGAACCGATGTGTAGATGAGCGTTCATATATATATATATATATGTATATATATATAGGGCTGAGATCTTACCTTACACGATTAAATAAGGAATTGCTGGATATTTTTTCAATGAAGCTTTTGCTACCCTCTGTCAGACAAAAAAAGAGAGTGAGAAAGCTCTCATTAACTCTTCTAGTAAGGGTTTAGGGAGAGTAACGCCATCCACAAGATGACTATAAACTTGATCCAAAATGTTTATTGTTAGTGTACTAATTTTTGGATCCTGTTTATCAATCACGTGAGTTCTTGTGTCACGTAATCAGTTGAACCTTTGAAAAGTAAAGACAGAAGACACAAGCGAAGACAAAGCATCAAGGGGTAAAGAACAGATAAATGAGATGCATTTATGACCTTAACTTTTAACCTAAAACAACCTTAAGACCTCTAAATGATATAGGCTTGATATGAATATATAATTGATCATCTCTTAGCCTTAGAGAATCAAAAGAAATATGATAATTAAAGATATAAGATGTGTGAAGCTGTTGTGTAAAAGATAGTCTAAAACAACAGCTTTCGATTTTGATAGAATCGACCTGCCATCGAAGACACTTCGATGGCATCGATCGAGAGTCAGAACTGTCCAACAATAAAATGACATTTGTTCTAATTTTCTTGATGGAATTGAGGCCACCTTCGATGGAATCCAATGGTAAGTTTGATGGCATTGAAGTACCCATCGATGACATTGATTAAGAGTCAGAATTGTCCAATAACAAATCGAATTTATTTCTGACTTTCTCAACAGCATCGAGGACAACTTCAATGGCATCAAAGATTGAGTTCGATGACATCGAAGGACCATTTAATGACATCAAAGATACTCTAGATATGTCCGGCGAGAAATCAACATAAATATATGAATTTATCGATGGCATTGAAAAAACCTTTGATGGCATCGATAGTAGCTATTTTCTGCCCACTGGAGCTCGAACTGATGTTCACAAATGTGTCATAAGCATTTGTGATGGTCATGACATATCCGGATGATAAGATACATAGACCAAACTCTCTTCCACAATAATCACTACATTCAATATCAAGTTTTTAAGGACCAAAGAAAAAACATTTCAACCAAGTTTAAAGCAATGCTAGATATTAGTAAATTACATTACACTTATTCTAAAGAAACTATGGTCATCAAGAAAAATAGCTAAGATCAATCGTTCACATCCATGAAATCATTAGAGTGAATTAGGTTGCACAGTAGTTTTTCATACATAACTCAATCAATCACATCATAACAAACAATGAAGATGGAAAATCCACCATCAAAACTTTCCTGGAGTCCACCCTAATGTTTAGATTCCATCCAATCCATTCTTAAGGTGAGTCCCACCACGGTGAAGGGTACAACGAGACATTATCCTGGTAGGAATCCCCATCTCCCCCTTTCATAGCGGTGACCTGTTGGGATTGTGGATGCCACACACACATCATGGTGCGCCCCAGTGCTTTAGGGTCCTATGCTGCATGGGCAAGCACACATTCCACGGATCCCATGTCGGGATCATGGTTCTGTGATCAAGACCATTGATCTGATGGTCCCCCACGGTGGATGGTGTATGGCCCAATAACACTTACGTTGGAATATCCCGACGACACTTTGATTGTTAGATTATCTTCAGTTGGTTGTGGACGATTGCTGTAGTATCTTCTCAACGTACGGTCTATCCGTTGGCCACTGATCTACGGTTGTTGGCCTTTGGTTAGGCACACTAGAAAAAGTGGGGTGCAATGAATGAATAGCAACATGGGAGTCAACAAACAAGCAACGAATCCCATCAGATGGGGTTAAAAGCTGAAACAGAATTCCTAGAAAAGCTCTCCAAGGAGATAAAACTTACTATTTTTGTGAAGGAAACAGGGCCCATTGGGGCCCACTCTACATTGTATTTGAAGGTATGGAATTATAAAGGCCCACGTTGCATCCCACCCCAAAACGTATGCCCTTTGATCTGGACCACTCATTACTCCCGCCAAGGCTTTCTATTTATAGAAAAGTCCCCACACCATCTCCAACACAAAATACAATTGCTACTACTCTGGCAGACTATGATGCTTCATACTCATGCACTCAAAAATGGTACACATGTCAGACGTATCAATAAGTTTGGACCATCCGAATTGTGTGGCCCACTTCAGATGGTCCTACCAACCAAAAATTACACTCACGCAACCTTCCATACGGCCAACCGTTCAAACATTAATGGGCGGATAAGATGGGATGCAGCCATCCATCAAGTTTGATTTTTGGCCTATGTCCTATCTGCAGTGCGTCCCAAGATCTGAACGGTTTTGATTTGAGTTATGCATATGCCACGTGTACAATTTTGAGTCCATGCAATGGACCACCTCATTCTCCCATGGTATCAAATGACCCCAACACCTAATAATTCAAAGGCTCTTAGAGATTTCCTAATCAAGGCCCCATTTCCTCTTTCCGCTACAAACCCCTGATTTCCAAATACTGAATGGGATTGGATTTTTCCATCATTGCAATCCCCATTTCCCAACACCATCTTTCTAGTGCTTGAATTTTCCACAAATTTCGTTTTATATGGTATGGAAAAATGCCATGACATGAGAGTTTGGTCATGGCCCTTGATGTCACAAGTCTCTTTCTTGGCAATTTCTAGCCTACTTGTGTCGTTGGAGATTTAAAAATCAGTCCTGTCCAACGGTTTTTGCGGGTCAGGGCTAGGGAGTTAGGCAGAACCTCTCCACCTTCCACTCACTAATAGTCATCAAAACAAGATATTATACAACCGGTCGTATCATAGGCTTATAATACAACTAGTTGGTTTGAACGGTTTGGATAATCTGAGCAACTGTGAGAAAGAAATGATCCAATACAGGTTTTATTTTATTTTATTTTTCTCGTCGATCAACGTCTCATGTATGCATACAAAATCATCATGGTGTGGCTCACCTTGATGATCAGCTTGAATGCTGATCAGGATGAATCCCTTGTACAGATGACTTTAGTAGACTCGTGTGGTCAATCGGATGAGTGGATCAGCCAGACTTTTCCTACCCAATAATCATCATGGTGTGGCTCACCTTGTGTACGGATAGGATCTTCTACATTTGTGACACAATGGTGAGGAAGAAAATGGATGTATCAGATCATTTCTCAGGCATGAATTGTCCCATTTACATAGATGTTTCAAGTTGATGATTAAATGTACTCTATATGCTTGATCTTGACCGTTTATTTTTTGCATCCTATTGATGAGATGTTTAGGATGGTCAGGTTCAAGGCTATTTGGATATACCATACAAATAGAATTGAATGGACTAAGACCCGACCCATGTGCATTTGTGACCAAGGAGCTGCATGGCCCATCTCACAAAGATGCTGACTTCCAGATTTATGGAGCGCTCCCATCGACAAAACCTATCCTAAATGTGACTTCTGGCGTGACGCAGAGAAGGACGTACGTGTAGAGGCCGAGCACCATCTTCCTCTAGGATAACTACTCCAAATCTACTGAGTTACTCTAGACTCCTCATGGACATTTTCCAAATCTACGTGAAAAGAAATAATAAAATAGAAATAATTTCTAAAAAATTCATAATTTGATTGATAATCTCAGTAAACAAGTTTACAACCCTTTAAATAGGGATATTAAGTCATGAGAGAAGTTTTGGAATCAAACTACAACTAAAACTCCTAGAATTTGCGAGTTACTATAAATAGTAAACATACTGTTTATAGATGGTTGTGATGTCTACTAGTGTGCATGGCTTTCGGCAAAAAAATAGTAGTTCTGAGCACTTTTCATCTTGGATGCAACTCTTAAAGCCCAACAGATGAAGAGTTATAACTAAACTAAAACTTACTATAAATAGTAAAAACGAAATTAAAACAGGATTTCGACCATTGATTTGTTAGTATTTGCAAATTCAGCGTAGGCAACCTTGCCCAGCGGGGTTGGGTGGCTAAAGTAGCTCGTCCTACCCCAAAATCATATATGGTACGTTTGATAGCTCATTCCGGTTTGCAAGATATGTCCATTTTAAATTCTGACGGTCACGATCACTTCTATCGTTGACCGGACCTTTTCTAATCCGTCTTGGCTATGAAAGTATCCGCGACCCGCTTTACATCATGGCACTTGATGCATGGGCCACGGCTCATTTCGGTGTCCTTAAAGACCACGATTTCTTGTTACAGATGAATGATGTCCATGCCAAATGGAAATTTAGAAATGAAGCTATATATAGCAAGAAATTCATCCTTTCATTAAACCTTCTCCCTTAGGATACTTCAGAAATTCTTGATGATCAGATACATCAGTTGTATCTGATACAACCATTCCAATTATCAATTGAAATATTCATCAAGTGTCCATAGATTTTGGATTTTATGACCCATCAATCAGTGGATTGACCTTATTTTCATGCCACATGATCATCATATTGTGGCCCACATTTTACATGCGATAATTTTTCTTCTTTGTTGAGATTTGGTCTGCGGAATCACACAGATATGGATCTGGGATAACAATCCAATGACACCAAGCAAACACAAGAGAACACACAGGAATAACTGCTCCAATACAAACCATGACATGTACTGCCAACTGCATTCGAATACGACTCATGAGACATATCTTATTTTTTCTCATCTGTTTTAGGACATGTCCTGAGGAAAACTTGAGGAGAGACACGTAGGGAACGCTCACCGGCTTTGCCTAGTTCATCACATACTTGATCAATACGTACCCAAGGTATTCTGCCTAAGATAACCAAAGCATACTCATCTTCCAGTGTCTATGAATATCAATGCCGAGAACCTTCTTTATAGCCCCCCGATCGTTCATCCTAAATGTTCCACTTAACTGAGTCTTTACTACATTGATTTCAGACAAGTCATGATTGGCGATCTATATGTCATTAACACACAATTCCTGACTCATCATGAAGGAATCAAATTATAAACCATTGCCTAGGTGACAGGTCGTGCAACGACCTCCTGCAAACTTTTTTCTCAACCCTTTTAAACTTCAAATCGTTCTAGTTGCTTCATGTAGATTTGCTCTTCAAATTTTCCCTGCAGAAGTGCAGATCCGCATCCATCCTTTCCAGCTCAAGATCGCGTTAGCCAACTAACGTTAATACGAGTCTTATAAACACCTACTATACCGTCGTCACGAATATTTCTGAGAAATCGATCCATTCTCTCTGAGCATGATTCTTCGCTACCAACCTCGCTCTATATTTATGCTGTATCCCTTGAAGATCCACCTGCATCTAACCGCTTTTCAGCCCACTGGAAGCTCCACCAGCTCTCATGTGTCGATCTGGTACAATGAGTCCATCACATCGCCCATAGTCACCTTCTACTTCTCAGCACCAGGCTCACTTAGAGCCATCGAATAGTGGACGAATCCCCCTCGTCTATAACGAGAGTATATGCGATATTGGAATCGTCCATGTACCTCGCCAATATCCTACAATTATGTTGTGTGATTCTTCTCACAGGTGGTTGCTCCATCTGCTTCGTATCTCTATCCATGCGTTACATCCTTCCTGCCATGCCTACTCATATGGCTATGCCACACGCGTGTAGAAGTGGAATCCGCTACAGCCATTGCAGCTCAACCTTTTGAAGTGCTACCGATCAACTTATAAAGATTACTGAGTCGTTGCGCTTTCATGACTACCCGTGTCCCCTTAGATACTTTAAGAGCACCATTAATACATGTGTACTTGCAGCTCATTGCCTCAAGTACACTAAGAGAAATCAGATTCTTCTTCAAATTAGGAACGTGCCTGACATCAGTCAAGGTATGCTCCACCCCATCAAACATCTTAATGCACAATATACCAATAGCCACAACATTACAGGTGTTGAGGGTCAAATATTGTATATCAGACCCTAGTTACTGCCAGATTTTACATACACAATAATGATTAACGGAGTATTTTAATTGTGTTTTGTTGCAGGATGCAATCAGGATCGTTGACTGAAAACTGACACTAAAAGTGTGGATTTGACACTCAGAATTCACCAGAGCAAGGTACGGACTCCATGGGACCAAGATCGACGATTTTACACAGCCGAGATCCGAGAAAATCGAGAAACTGAAGCTCAAGTGGCCTGAAAGTCAGACAAAATGCAAGATCACAAGGTTCCCACCATCCGTTCTGCTCGAAACTTTATACATGAGCTAAGGAGCATAAATAAACCGTACACGTCGAATTGCAGCTCCTGGATCTCTGTGGAAGTGGCCCAACGAACATATCAGCCCATAAACCATTGATTTTAGGTCCACCTGCCACCTGGATATGCCTCACTTCTGGTCCCAACGCCTAAAATTATATTAAAAAGTGGATGGATGGAGCGGATTTCTTACGAACATCTTCATGGGACCTGTACATGCGACGCATGTGCATTGTGCATACGTGCCACCGGATGTGCGGATGGACCAGTGGCCCCGGTCAAGCGACGCTGACCCGATCCCAGAGACAGCGTCCGCACGCTGTATCGATGGCCAATCACAGTGGGCCACATCCGTCACCCAAACGGATGATCTGAACCATCCATGTGCTCCGTAGGGTGGCCAATACCCTGTCCAGTACACTCTTCAGTTCCCATGCATGCGCATACAAGTAACCCATGATCAAACGCAAGATGGACGGCTAGAAGATCTGATACCATGGGCTGCATAAAAATCAAGAAAAATCAGTGTTTCTGAACGGTTTTCCGAGGAGAATGAAATGGACGGCATGGATTGCTCATATGATGATGATCAGGGACCCACTGACCATCACAAGAACGCGCAGACTCTGTTCGCAAACAGAGCCTGCGGACGGATTTAGTGGGCCACCATCACCACTATTTTCAATAATCCAAGCCGTTCATTTGCTCTGACAGGTCCCATTTACCTTCACCTAGGTGTCACCTTTCTTCAATACAATCTAGTGCAAGATCTCAGCCGTTAAACGGAGAACGAATGGTCGGGTGAGATCTGTGGTGGACCACATCCAAATCAAACTACTTTGGACACTCCTGAACGGTTTTTTGAGAGTGTTCCATTGGACGGAGTGGATTGCGGGAACATCACTGATAGTGGGTCCCACCAATCATCAGCGCAAGTACTGCGCGAGATCTGTTCGCTAACAGAGCTTGCGGACGGATTTAGTGGGCCACCACCGTGTTTCAACAGTCCAATCCGGACCGTCCATCGGTTTCCCATGAAGTTTCATATCACTGCCTAGGTGGCAGAATTTCAAAAGATTGTAAGGAGAAAAATCCAGCCGTTTAAATGCAAGTCGGACGGCGATAGAAGAAATCAGTGAGTCATCACGAACCGGATCCAAAACCAATCAGGACCGACCGGTTTTCCGTCCTGCAGCCGATGAACGGAGTGGATTTCATCGTCAGATGGAGGAAATGGACCCCACTGATGCCACCGCAAGTCAGTGAGCGTTATGTGTTACGCCGGATGTTGTTTTCGTGAAGGAGTCTTGACCGATTTTCCTACCTGATGCTTATATATAAGAGAGAGAGGAGGGGGGGATCTCACGGCTGAGTTTGGAGGCAGCAGCAGGGGAGAAAGGAAGGAGAAGAAACGTGAAAGCCGTGGGCTGGGCGTGGAGCACCAGGAGTAGAGTGAGAAAGTAGTTTTTATTTCTTTCTTTTTCTTTTTATTTTATTTTTTTTTAGAGATCTAGCCCACCATGCCCATGTGTGGCTAAACCTCTTAGCTAGGGCTAAGAGGTGAAGCTTGTAGCGTGATGGGAGGCCTCTTTGCTTGTGCCTTTGTTTAGACTGAATTTGATGTTGATTTGGGTTTTTTTCTAAGGAATGTTTTCAGTCTTTAATGGTCTGTTGTGACTGAAATTACAATGGGTCTGCGATGGCTTTGAGCATGTTCTTTTCCTCTTTATGTTTATGACGTCAGGAAACCCTGTTGTTCACCATCGTCTCCTAGGCATGGTCTGGATGAGTACCCTTCCTAACCTTCATAAACACGTTGATTGGTTAGTAATTAGATTAATTCTGTTGTTTGCTTTGTCTCCTGGGCATAGTTTGGTGATGGAATCCATTCTAATTCATATACTTTTCATCTCTTGAAAACTAAATCGAAGGCAGTTCAGTTAATTTCCCTGATTTATAATACAGGCATAAGATCTCCCTGATCTCTACAAGTGGATCCTCTGAATCCCTAGTTTCCCTTCTTCTGATTTTTCCTAAGTTTTAGATTAATTATTTCACCATTATTCCTCAAATCAAAAATTGGTTTAGATTTCATCTTAGCCTAGTTCTAGATCTGGTTATTTTTAGAAAGCGTACAGGTTTCAGTCCCTGTGGATTCGACCTCGGTCTTACCGAGATTATTACTACATCACAACCCTGCACTTGGGGTGTGAACAAGTTTTTGGCGCCGTTGCCGGGGAACTAACGGCTACGATTTTCTGAAATTAATTGGATTTAGAGTTAGTTTAAGATTAGGATTTTACTAATTTTAATTTTTAATTTTGTTTTCTATTTTTGATTCATAGAACTAACTTATTTTCTATTCTGTAGGTTGTTAAGATAGAACTTCTAATTTGGTAAACTCTTTCTAATTTTCTAGATTTTCTAACTCCCTAGACTTGGTTTGCTTTAGAAATTTCTTATATTTAGAAACTAACTTATTTTGTTTTGTTTTACAGGTCTTTAGCTTAGGGACTTCAAGTTGGTAATCTCCTTCCAACTTTCTCTTTCTTCTAGACTTTCATTTTCTTTCTTAGGATAGGTTTAGAAATTGATTGAGGGCTGCGAGTGTTTCATGCCCAAGTGGGCCCGTGACGACACTTGACGTCTCTTGACTGAAGGAGGATTAGTTGAGGGGTTGACTGTCCATCGCAGGATTAGACACCGCTCGAATTCCCCTGAGTTAATTGAGGTTATGGCTGAAAATCAACCTCAAGCACTACCTCGACAGATAGATGAGGAAGTACATGATGAGAATGAAGTGCTTCAAGCACCCCCGCCTCGTACCTTACGAGATTATTTACAACCGTGGGGTGAGCACGCCTCATGCATGATTTTTCCCGAAAACACGGGACATATGGACATCAAGCGGGAGTTATCCAACTCCTTCCTAAATTCCATGGGCTTGAATCGAAAGTCCATACTTACATTTGAAAGAGTTCGATGAGATTATAGCCACCTTATACTTTCCCAATGTATCCGAGGATACAATCAGCCGAAACTCTTTCCTTTTTCCTTGAAAGAGAAGGCTAAGACGTGGTTACATTCATCGCGTCCTAGATCCATTGGCACATGGAATGATTTGCGAGAGGGAATTCATAAAGAAATTTTTCCCACACCATAAAACAATTACCCTCGTAAAGGCAATCATGAACTTCGCCCAAAGGAAGATGAAACATTCTACCAATGTTGGGAAAGGTTCAAGGATCTTGTCGGTTCATGCCCACAACACGGTTTTGAAATGTGGCGCATTACAATTTTTTCTATGATGGATGACATCTTCCATGCGCCTAACTGGTCGAGACAATGTGTAATGGTGAATTCATGAATAAAGAGGTCGATGAGGTATGGGATTACCTCGATAGACTTGTCGAGAATGCACAATCATGGGACCATTACCCAAAATCAAACACCATGCCTAGGCCAACTCAATCTAAGGAGAAAGGTGGAGTATATCTCCTGAAAGAAGAGGACGATGTAAATTTTAAAGTGACTAATCTCACTCGAAGAGTCGAGGCCATGGAAGGAAAGAAGGAGAAGGTTAATGAAATTGTTTGCGGCATCGTGATTGCAACATTCACACAACTGAAAATTGTCCTACCATATCCGCCTTTCGAGGAGTGTTGAATGAGCAAGCTAATGCCGTAAATAACTATCAAAGACCTTACAATGGATCTACCTCCAATACATACAATCTGGTTGGAGAAATCATCTAAATCTTAGTTGGAGGAATGGACAACTGCTGCTACCCCTCAAAATTTCTTTAATCAAAATCAAAATCGTGGGAAACCTCAAGAAGAACCAGGTTCAAAATCCCATACAAGAGTGACTCAGCGGTGCGTGGACTTACTGAGACTTTATACGAGAAAATAGATTCACGTATGACGGTTATAGAAAAGGGATGCTTTCGCACAACCAGCTCCCCAATCCTAAACCGCAATACGAGATAAATGATCCCAAAGCTCTTCAAATCAAATGGGACACGCTAAATCCATCACCACTCTTAGGAGTGGGAAGATCATTGATAAAACCCTTAGGTTAGGCCCGAAAAGTCTCAAGAACCAGAAGAGGACAATAATGATGGATCTCGTGATGTCCCACAAAATTTAGAACCGGAACTTCTAGAGAAGCCAGTTGCTCCATTCCCCCAATGGTTGGTTGCACCAAAACGTCTTTCTAACTCTCAGGATATTCTGGAGGTGTTGAAACAAGTGAAAGTCAACATTCCTCTACTTGATGTCGTAAAACAGATTCCTTCATATGCAAAATTTCTGAAAGACCTATGTACGACCAAAAGACGGCAAAGCATTCAAAAGAAGATCTTCTTGATTGAGAAAGTGAGTGCCATCCAAGCAAGATGTCCGCAGAAATTCAAGGATCCGTGAGCCCAACCATATCATGTGTAATCGGGAACCATCGAATTGATCACGCACTTCTTGACTTGGGAGCGAAGCGTCAATCTAATCCCCTACTCAGGTATACAAAAACAGTTAGGATTGGGTGAGTTAAAACCTACCCTAACCACACTACAACTTGCCGATCGAACTGTTCGTGTACCAAGAGGGATTATTGAGGATGTGTTAGTCTAAGTCGATAGATTTTACTACCCTGTAGATTTTATCATCTTGGACACCGAACCCATCAACAACATGAGCACTCAGATTCCCGTCATTCTTGGTCGCCCATTCCTTGCCACATCAAATGCAATCATCAATTGCAGGAATGGTGTCATGACTATGTCTTTTGAAAATTTGACATTGGAGTCGAACATCTTTTTCAATAACGGCAGCAACGCAGAGGATGATGACGATGTCCACGACATTAACATGATCGATACTTTCGTGGAAGATAGGACACCCCTTACCTTATCCTCTGATCCTCTAGAGACGTGCTTGGCCCACTCCCATGAGTTTGATGATGATATGATTAGGGAGATGTGTGCCTTGCTTGATCTTGCACGGTACTTGAAGTTAACCGGTGGAGGCCACAATTTGAAGAATTGCCACAAATTGATGTAGTGCCTCTACCGTCTAACCTCAAGGCACCGAAGCTTGACCTAAAACCTTTGCCCTCTGATTTGAAATATGCCTATTTAGGTCAAGATGAGACATACCCGGTGGTGATCTCTGCCCACCTGGAGAAAGAACAGGAGAGTATGCTCATATCTACTCTTATTGAACATAAAAGAGCCCTTGGATGGACGATAGCGGACCTTAAAGGAATCGATCCCTCGATTTGTACTCACCACATATATCTTGAGGAAAATGCAAAGACCGCTCAAGAACCACAACGTAGACTAAATCCAAACATGAAGGAAGTGGTTAAGGCCGAGGTTCTTAAACTATTGGATGTAGGTATCATATACCCTATATCGATAGTCAATGGGTGAGTCCAACTCGGGTGGTTCCTAAGAAGTCCGAGAATCACCATCGTAGCCAATGCTAATAATGAACTCGTGCCAACCGAGTCACTATTGGTTGGAGAATGTGCATTGACTACAGAAAGTTGAATACCGTCACAAGGAAGGATCACTTTCCTCTGCCCTTCATCGATCAAATATTGGAAAGGCTAGCTGGTCATTCCTATTACTGTTTTCTTGACGGGTATTCGGGCTACAATCAGATTGAAATTGCCTCTGAGGACCAAGAAAAGACCACATTGACATGTCCCTATGGCACCTTTGCTTACCGAAGGATGCCATTTGGACTATGTAATACCCCTGCCACCTTTCAGCGATGTATGTTGAGTATCTTTTTTGATATGGTGGGGTAATATCTTGAGGTCTTCATGGACAATTTCTCTGTCTATGGCTCATCTTTCAGCAAGTGCTTGGAAAGTCTTAAATGTGTGCTGAAAAGATGTGAAGAAAAGAATCTGGTACTTAATTGGGAGAAGTGTCATTTCATGGTTCATAAGGGGATTGTCCTTGGACATATCATCTCGTCCAAGGGAATTGAGGTAGATAAGGCAAAAATCGATCTTATCTCTAACCTACCTCCACCCAAGAACATCAGAGACGTGCGATCCTTCTTAGGACACGCAGGATTTTACAGGCGATTCATAAAGGACTTTAGTCTCCTCTCTCGTCCTTTATGTAATCTTCTTCAAAAGGATGTTCCATACGAGTGGTCTGAGCAATACCAGGAAGCTTTCACCAAGCTTAAAGGCAAGTTAACCACTGCACCTATCATGCAGCCACCCGACTGGAGCCTTCCTTTTGAGCTTATGTGCGACGCCTCTGATTATGCTCTTGGAGCGGTTCTAGGCCAGAGAAAAGATAAGAGGCCCTGCGTCATCCATTACGCGAGTAGGACTTTAAATCCTGCCCAAGTGAACTACTCGACTACGGAAAAAGAACTCTTAGCCGTAGTGTTCGCCTTGGACAAATTTAGGTCTTACCTGATCGAATCCAAGATCATTATCTATACAGATCATGCGGCACTGAAGTATCTTCTTTCTAAGAATGATTCTAAGCCCCGCTTGATACGATGGATCCTTCTACTCCAAGAATTTGATTTGGAAATTAAAGATAAAAAGGGAGTAGAGAACGTAGTGGCTGATCACCTTTCTCGTCTTAATACCTCTGATTTCCTTGAGGCCACCCATATCAATGACATGTTCCCTAATGAACAACTGTTCAGAGTCTCCCATTCACCTTGGTTCGCTGATATTGCTAATTATCTTGCTGCAGGTTCCATACCGACACATTGATCACAAGAAGATAAGAAGAAATTTTTCACCGAGGTGTGCAAATTCTTCTGGGATGATCCATACTTGTTTAAATATTGCCCAGACCAAATCTTGAGGAGATGTGTGCCAGACGATGAGCATCAAAGTGTCATCTCCTTCTGTCACTCACAGGCTGTGGTGGTCACTTTCTCGCAAAAAAAGACCACGTACAAGATTCTGCAGTGTGGCTTTTATTAGCCCAATATGTTCAGGGACAGTCATGAGTTTTGTAAAGCTTGTGAGCGTTGTCAAAAATTAGGAGCATTGTTCCGTCGAAATATGATGCCCTTGAATCCCATTCTTATCATAGAGGCATTTGATTGCTGGGGCATCGATTTCATGGGACCATTCCCCCAATCTTTTGGAAATTTATATATTTTGCTTGCCGTAGACTATGTCACTAAATGGGTCGAAGCGATTCCATGTCGGAATAATGACCATCGCACGGTCATTAAATTCCTAAAAGAAAACATCCTTTCCCGATTCGGAACGCCTCGAGCCATCATTAGTGATGGGGGCTCACACTTTTGTAATAGGCCATTTGAGAGTTTAATGAAGAAATACGGTATCTCTCATAAGGTGAGCACCCCATACCACCCACAGACAAGTGGGCAAGCTGAGATTTCTAATAGGGAGATCAAACACATTTTGGAGAAAACGGTTAACCCTGACCGTAAGGATTGGTCAATTCGATTGACCGATGCCTTATGGGCGTACCATACTGTTTTTAAAACCCCTATTGGAATGTCTCCCTTTAGACTCGTCTATGGGAAGGCTTGCCACTTACCTGTGGAGTTGGAACATAGAGCCTACTGGGCAATCAAAAATTTAAATTTCAATCTGAACAACGCTGGCTCGCTACGCAAACTTCAGTTGAATGAACTTGAAGAAATCCGGAATGACGCATACGAGAACTCGAGAATTTACAAGGACAGGATGAAGGCGTTTTATGATCAACATATTCTACGAAAATCATTCACGCCAGGCCAAAAAGTCCTTTTGTATAATTCTCGATTACATCTCTTTCCGGGTAAGCTTCGATCTTGTTGGACCGGTCCTTACATTGTTGTTACTGCATATCCTCATGGGGCCGTCGAGATAAGAGATCCCGACAACGGCAAGGAGTTTAAAGTAAATGGACATCGCTTAAAGCCATTTGTCGAGAAATTTGATTCAGAGGACATGTCCATGCCTCTGACTGATCCTGTTTACCAGGACTGATCTCCTAGTCTGATGGAGGTATAGGTAGGTTTATCGCTTTCTTAGGACTAGGGTAGTTATTTTATTTGTCTGGCTGAAGACGTTAAACTTAGCGCTCCTGGGAGGCAACCCAGCTTTTCCATTTATTTCATCTAGCTAGATAGTTCAATGTTTGTGGGTAACATTACTGCAAACCCTCACGAGACTACAACTCGTCCACTAGGGGTAACCTAGGGGTTTAAAGGCTTGTTGCATATGCTAAATGCAATCGAGAGCACCTGCGAAAGTGGTATAGATAGGATTTTATTTTTGTTATTTTTGTTCTGCTTTCTCTTTTGTGGGATTCCATGCTGCGATCTCTTGGAAAGTCTCTCACGATTCATCATTCAGGTACTATCTTCCCATCACTTCTCTTTTACTTTCGTTGTCCCATGTGCATTCCATGCTCATATCTTTTACATTGAGGACAATGTAGATTTTAGGTTGGGGGTGGTGGATTAGGCAACCTAATCAGTGTTTTTCTTCGTCTTGAGCAAAAATTGTGAAAATTTTTTTTAATTTTTTTTCTGGACTTTCTAGTGCGTTCGAGGTGATTTTGACAGATATCCTGGATTTTGAATTTTAAGATACGTAATGATGGTAATTCATGACTTTTGGATTCAGTTATTTGTAGATTTCACAGTTAAGTTTGAATTGTTAATCCATGATTAGAAGTTGTACACATTGATTGAGTCATGGTTTTACATACCACATCTCACCTACACATTGAGATTTCAGTTTGACATTGAATGATTAACTTGGTAATCACTGAGCATGAAAGAAACCAGCCTAAAAGAATTATCCATCAGGGTATAAAAAAGAGTTGCACCATGGGTTTGCTCCCTATAGGTGTGATTCGATTTTTCATGATTAACAATTGAAAAAGAGTTGGGCAACTAGTTTCACCATAGGTTTGCTCCCTATAAGTGAAAATTTGATTCCCATCTTGAGTATTGAAAAAAAAAAAAAAAAAAAAAAAAAAAACTAGAAAATGAAAGAATGATCTGTGAGACAAAGTACTGGTGATGGAGTTATGAATTTTCTGATTGATTACTAATGATATCATGAAATCGACAATTTGATCTCTTAATAATGTTAGGCTGAGATTTCACTATACACCCATGAAACTCAATGTTTAAAATTATTCTAGTTTATGGATTAATATTTGAACTTGATTATGAAATTCACCGTGGCCAGGAGAAATTGATAATCACCATTCATGAATCTTAAGATTTCTCATATCTGGATTGTTTTTCAAAATATCACTCGGCATCATAAGAATTGTCTCGTAATTCTCAACTTATTCTTCGCATATTTTGCTCGGGACTAGCAAAATGCTGGTTGGGGGTTGTGTTGAGGGTCAAATATTGTATATCAGACCCTAGTTACTGCCAGATTTTACATACACAATAATGATTAACGGAGTATTTTAATTGTGTTCTGTTGCAGGATGCAATCTGATCGGGATCGTTAAGCCCGACACTAAAAGTGTGGATTTGACACTCGAATTCACCGAGCAAGGTACGGACTCCATGAGACCAAGATCAACGATTTTACACGGCCGAGATCCGAGAAAATCGAGAACCGAAGCTCAAGTGGCACGAAAGTCGGACAAAATGCAAGATCACGGGGTTCCCACCATCCGTTCGCTCGAAACTTTATACATGAGCCGAGGAGCATAAATAAAGCTGTACACGTCGAATTGCGGCTCCTAGATCTACGTGGAAGTGGCCCAACGAACATATCAGCCCATAAACCATTGATTTTAGGTCCACCTGCCACCTGGATATGCCTCACTTACTGGTCCCAACGCCTAAAATTATATTAAAAAGTGGATGGATGGAGCGGATTTCTTACGAACATCTTCATGGGACCTGTACATGCGACGCATGTGCATTGTGCATACGTGCCTTTGGATGTGCAGGACCGGACGGCCCGGTCCGGTCAAGCGACGCCCGACCCGATCCCGAGACGGCGTCCGCACGGCGTATCGATGGCCAATCACGGTGGGCCACATCCGTCACCCAAACGGATGATCCGAACCATCCATGTGCTCGTAGGGTGGCCAATACCCCGTCCAGTACACTCTTCGGTTCCCATGCATGCGCGCATACAAGTAACTCATGATAAAACGCAAGATGGACGGCTAGAAGATCGATACCATGGGTGCATAAAAATCAAGAAAAATCGGTGTTTCTGAACGGTTTTCCGAGGAGAATGAAATGGACGGCATGGATTGCTCATATGATGATGATCAGGGACCCACTGACCATCACAAGAACGCGCAGACTCTGTTCGCAAACAGAGCCTGCGGACGGATTTAGTGGGCCACCATCACCACTATTTTCAATAATCCAAGCCGTTCATTTGCTCTGACAGGTCCCATTTACCTTCACCTAGGTGTCACCTTTCTTCAATACAATCTAGTGCAAGATCTCAGCCGTTAAACGAGAGAACGAATGGTCGGGTGAGATCTGTGGTGGACCACATCATCCAAATCAAACTACTTTGGACACTCCCGAACGGTTTTTGAGAGTGTTCCATTGGACTGAGTGGATTGCGGGAACATCAGCGATAGTGGGTCCCACCAATCATCGGCGCACGTACTCGCGAGATACGTTGCTAATGAGCCTGCGGACGGATTTAGTGGGCCACCACCGTGTTTCAACATCCAATCGGACCGTCCATCGGTTTCCCATGAAGTTTCATATCCTTTGCAGGTGGCGAGAATTTCAAAAGATTGTAAGGAGAAAAATCCACCGTTTAAATGCAAGTCGGACGGCGATAGAAGAAATCGGTGAGTCATCACGAACAGGATCCAAAACCAATCGGGGGACCGACCGGTTTTCGTCTGCGGCCGATGAACGAGTGGATTTCATCGTCAGATGGAGGAAATGGACCCACTGATGCCACCGCAAGTCAGTGAGCGTTATGTGTTACGCCGGATGTTGTTTTCGTGAAGGAGTCTTGACCGATTTTCCTACCTGATGCTTATATATAAGAGAGAGAGGAGGGGGGGATCTCACGGCTGAGTTTGGAGGCAGCAGCAGGGGAGAAAGGAAGGAGAAGAAACGTGAAAGCCGTGGGCTGGGCGTGGAGCACCAGGAGTAGAGTGAGAAAGTAGTTTTTATTTCTTTCTTTTTCTTTTTATTTTATTTTTTTTTAGAGATCTAGCCCACCATGCCCATGTGTGGCTAAACCTCTTAGCTAGGGCTAAGAGGTGAAGCTTGTAGCGTGATGGGAGGCCTCTTTGCTTGTGCCTTTGTTTAGACTGAATTTGATGTTGATTTGGGTTTTTTTTTAAGGAATGTTTTCAGTCTTTAATGGTCTGTTGTGACTGAAATTACAATGGGTCTGCGATGGCTTTGAGCATGTTCTTTTCCTCTTTATGTTTATGACGTCAGGAAGCCCTGTTGTTCACCATCGTCTCCTGGGCATGGTCGGATGACGGTACCCTTCCTAACCTTCATAAACACGTTGATTGGTTGGTAATTAGATTAATCCTGTTGTTTGCTTTGTCTCCTAGGCATGGTTTGGTGATGGAATCCATTCTAATTCATATACTTTTCATCTCTTGAAAACTAAATCGAAGGCAGTTCAGTTAATTTCCCTGATTTATAATACAGGCATAAGATCTCCCTGATCTCTACAAGTGGATCCTCTGAATCCCTAGTTTCCCTTCTTCTGATTTTTCCTCAGTTTTAGATTAATTATTTCACCATTATTCCTCAAATCAAAAATTGGTTTAGATTTCATCTTAGCCTAGTTCTAGATCTGGTTATTTTTAGAAAGCGTACAGGTTTCAGTCCCTGTGGATTCGACCTCGGTCTTACCGAGATTATTACTACATCACAACCCTGCACTTGGGGTGTGAACAACAGGCAATGTCATTGCCCATAAATACTTGTCTATCATCGCACTTCCTGTAGCTGGCGAACCAACTCCGATGAGGAGTCATGTGAAAAGATGCCCTTGTGTCTAGAATCCACTCACCTCTACGATCATCTTATAGTTGTCTGAGCGAAGACACGGGCAAAATATCACCATTACATCCACTTGATCCATTTGACGTGGTAGCATTGGCCTCCCTGTATGAAGCCTTAGATTCTTTTCTCTTAGATTTAAGATTTGTACAATCCTTCTTCATGTGTCCTTTCATCTCACAGTTTCAACACTTTAACTTACCTTTGTCCTTGACCTTGGATTTGGATATAGAACTTGAAGATCATATACCTTATTTAGAAATTCCTGCCCCTCATATACAGTGCATCAGAAGATGTCCCCATGTCGCCATTATGCTTTCTCATGGCCTTCCCTTGAAGGACTGAGATAATGGTGTCGACACTCAAGGTTTTATTCGTGGTGCGCATTGTGTCCTTGAATGACTTATACGATGCCTGAAGAGAATTCAGTAACATACATGCTTGTTCCTCATCTTTCATCACTTTTTCCGTATCCAGTAATTTGCAAACCAATTTATTAAAGTTACTGATGTGAGCCTCAATGGTACCCAAAAATGGTTTCAGAGGGTGAAAAGTTTGGTTATAAGAGATATTGAAGCCTCCTAGGCCAATGTTGCAGCTATCGCCGATGCCAAACGGGTAGGAAATGTTAACATTCCCGCATTTTTCGGGGTAGCTGACCTTCATTGTTACTGGAGGTTGTGATGCTAGTGCTTCTACTATTGTTGTTAGGCAGTAGAGCTGAAGCAACAGATACAGAGCCATCTCTCTCTCTCTCTCTCTCTCTCTCTCAAATGTATCTGTGGACAGTAGGTGGGAGATGGTGACTATAAATAGGCCATACATATCTCAATCTCTGGTCACTCTTGTTCCGAGTTTTTACCAGTGGGGCCCACGATTGACCAGTGGTTACCATTGTTTTCATGTAACCTGTGATGCGCTATGGACCATACTCACATACCTCCGGATTGGAAGATGGCTAACCGTGGCCTGTCCCACTTGCAATTATAGCTGCAGTCGCACAAAAATTTAGACAAGGAGTAAGTCATAGAATATTTGTGATGCAGGGATGAACGTGATGAGGCCGATCACCATCTTCCTCAAGGATAGGGGTGTACATCGAGCTGAGTCGAGTCGAGTCGAGGTGGGCCAAGCTCAGCTTAACTCGTCCATGTTGTACTCGAGTTCGAGCGCGAGCTCAAGCTCGACCTCGAGCTCAATATTAAAGCTTAGCTTGTTTGCCAAAGTTGTCGAGTCGAGTTTACCTATTGAAAACCTAGAAACCCTTAGAATATCTTTAGAAAGCCTTAACATGCCTTACAATGGCCCTAGAGACTCCTATTTATAGTTTAGAAAACTCCACTTATGCACCTCTTTAAAACCACCTCAAATTTACGCAGTCCGCGCAAAATCTGCACACAATCTGCGTAACCTTCAATTGGTCGATTCTGTACCTCGACTGGTCAAAGACCTCGAAAATTTCAGAAACATCATTGTTAGACTTCGAGTCGAACTTTCTTCGACTAGTCAAACTTTTTCAAGAACTTTTCAGATTTAAGACATCGTTTTTAACAACATTCTTGAGTCAGCAGGTCATTCTTTTTCCACCATCTTTGTTAAAGAGAAAGTCGGTGATTGCTCATCACCTTCAATAGATCCCGTTAATTGCTCATCAGCCAATAGAATGCCAAGTCATTTGCCAACTCATTCCAATCAAGGATGATTTCTTAACATCTTAGGATTACTCCAGCACACTATACTCTATCCTTTTGTAATCAATCAAATCCCACAAAGTAGGAAACTCTACAACAGACATGTAATGTGCATAGCTGTAAACTGATACTCATTTCTTTATAAAGAGATCATCCTCCTCCTTGACAATTATCAAGGTTGAGAGAATTCAAACATCCTCTGCACTTATATGTTATCACAACAAACATCTTGAACCTGTTCTCTCCTACATTTTTTTCCCTCCTCCCTCTATTTTCTTATCAAAATGAGTGACTCATCGGTTAATACAGAGCACACCTCTTCTCCTGCTAAGCCTTCTTTTCTCCCTTCTTCATCAACTTCTGTCATCCTCACTACAAAACTCACTGGTGAGAACTATCCCATATGGGTCTCTCAGATCCTTCCCCACCTTTGTGGCCATGATGTGCTTGGGTTCGTTGATGGCTCCATCAAGTGCCCTGCTAAACTCATCACTACCGGATCAACCTCGACGATAAATTCAGAATTCATCGCTTGACAGCGACAAGATCAACTTCTCTTGGGCTGGTTGATCTCTTCTCTCTCGGAAGACGTTCAAACATAAGTTATTAGACTTCCTACGTCCTTTGCTCTATGGATTGCGCTTGAAGCCACATACGTTGCTCACTCTCGAACACGCATCTTACAACTTCGCATGGAATTGCAATCCCTAAAGAAGGGTCTTGATTCAATCCAGAAGTACTTTCAGCAGGCATGATCTCTCGCACTTGCTGCGAAGCCAGTCGACGATGACGACTTAATCCTTTACATCCTCGCTGGTCTACCATCTAAATATGGTCCCTTTCGGACAACTATCACCACTCGGCCTACTCCCCTCACAACTGCTGATCTCCTTGGGTTCCTCCTCACCGAAGAGCTACGCATCGGCCACGATGCCGTTGCATCGGATGCCTACCCATCCGCCAATTTTGCTCTTAGCACCTCTCCTGCGCCCTCCAGCAGCAAGGGACAATAGCAGTCTCGGGGTCGTGGTTACCGCAATCATGGTCGAGGACGTGGTCGCAACAACTTTCATGGACATTCTATGCCTTCATCATCCAATCCGATCCCAGTCTGTCAAGTGTGCAACCGCTTAGGTCATGTGGCTCTCCAATGCCACAATCAATTCAATGAATCATTTTAGTATGTTCCTCCACATTCCTCAGCACAAGCATATCATGCTGCTCTCATTCCACCAAACATTGAGAATTAGTATCCAGACTCTGGAGCAACGTACCATATCACCTCTGATCTGTCAAACCTCAATTTCTCCATTGAATACAATGGTAACGACACAGTGAAGATCGGTAACGGGACAAATTTGCAAATCAAACATGTTGGATCTTCTTCATTTAACACTGATGGTTCTTCATTTTCCATGAATGATATATTGCATGTTCCAAGTGTTCAACGCAACCTTCTTTCTGTTTATAAGTTCACAAAAGATAACAATTGTTGGTTTGAATTTCATCCTTCACATTTTTGTGTAAAGGATATCCACACTGGGAAAGTTCTACTGGACGAGAAGAGTGTTAATGGTCTATACCAACTTCGCTTCAATAAAGTAGTCAATAAAACAACCCTCCTTCATGATGCAACAGAACGGTGACACCAAAGGCTCGGACACCCTACCTTTCGGACGGTTTGTGTTATTCTGAAACGGATCGACACACAATTTGGATCCAATAAATCCCTTGTTGTGTGTGATGCATGCCAAAAAGGAAAAAGCTATGCGCTTCCATTTCTTAACCCATCAACTCCAGTCACAAAACCTTTGGAAATTGTTTATTCAGATGTTTGGGGCCCGACTCCCATTGAGTCATTCAATGGTAATCGCTATTATGTTCATTTTATGGATTCTTTCAACAAATACACTTGGATTTTTCCAATATCCAAGAAAAATGATGTGTTATCATGCTTCATTAAGTTCCATTCTTTGGTTGAAATTTTATTATCTGCAAGAATAAGATACCTTCATAGTGATTAGGGTGGCGAATACCGAAGTGTTTCTTCTTATCTTGCCCAATGTGGAATTGGTCACCGTGTTTTTTGTCCTCATACCCACCAACAGAATGGTGTAGCAGAACGAAAACACAGACACATAGTAGAAACTGGCTTAGCTCTCTTGGCCCACGCTTCGGTTTCGTTTCAATTTTCGGACTTTTCATTTGAAATGACAACATATTTGATTAATCGGCTTCCCTCCCCGGTGATTCATAACCTGACACCACTGGAAAAGTTATTCCAAAAACCACCAGATTATGATTTCCTCAAAGTTTTCGGGTGTGCATGTTATCACTGTCTATGACCGTATCAACATCACAAGTTTGAGTTTCGCTCAACTCGCTGTGTATTCCTTGGATATAGCACCCAACATCATGGTTATCGTTACTTCGATTCTCACCATCGGAAGATTTATATCTCATGAAATTTGGTGTTTTATAAGTCCTCATTCCCTCTTGCAGGAACACAATTAAATAGTTCAATCATGCCATCCAGCTCCTTACAGTCTTTTCAACAAACACTTGATGAGCATCGCCTTCCATCAGCTGTTCTGCTACCTCTGCCACCATCACTTTCACTACCTGTGGCATGCCATCATGTCCCTCCAAGGTCCACCCGTGGACCCCTAGGCTCTCACATTTCTTCATCAGCAGAAGTACCTGCACCTTCTCATGATGAAGCACCAGAAAGGTTGCCTTGTAACCAACAACAACCCACTGAACCAGAAATCAATCCCTCACCTGCTGTTCAACGACATAGCTCACCTAGCCAATGCATGATAAAACCCATCCCAATTGATAATGCTCCTACTTCCAATTCCTCTACTCCAACTGTACGAACCCATCATATGGTCACAAGAATATAGGATGGCACCTGTCGACCAAAATTTCTGAACAACACCACAAGGTACCCTTTACCAGAATGCTTACTTGCTAACTCTATTTCTGATGTTGTTCCAACTTCTATGACTGTTGCATTAAAAATTCCTGAATGGAGGGCGGCTATGGCTGATGAGTTTCATGCCTTACTCAAAAATGGCACATGGACCTTGCAACCACCTAAGCCTAATATTAACATTGTTGGCTGCAAATGGATCTTTCGCATTAAGAGGCAAGCTGATGGATCTGTCGAACGTTACAAAGCTCGCCTTGTTGCAAAAGGCTTCAATCAGCAAGAAGGAATCGACTACAATTAAACCTTTAGTGTCGTAGTCAAGCCTGTCACTATTCGTACAGTTCTTTGTCTTGCAATGGGTCAAGGATGGCTGATTCGTCAACTCGATATCAACAATGCCTTCCTTCATGGAACCTTAACTGAAGAAGTCTATATGCAGCAACCGGCTGGGTTCATTGATCCTCGATTTCCAAACCACATATGCTGTCTTCGGAAATCATTGTATGGCCTCAAGCAAGCGCCTCGTGCGTGGTTTGCACGACTCCGCAACTTCCTATTGTCCCAAGGTTTTATGGCATCTCAAACCGACACCTCCTTATTTATTCAGTTTGAATCTTCATCAGTTCTCTATATCTTGGTTTATGTGGATGATCTAATCATTACTGGCAGCTCCACATTGGCAATCCAATCACTCATCGAACGACTTAGTGTCGAATTCTCAACTAAGGATCTCGGATCCTTAAATTACTTTCTGGGCATTCAAGTTCTCCATACGTCCAATGGATTGCTACTCAGTCAACGACAATATATTATGGAACTTTTACAAAAGTCAGCCATGGATGGTGCAAAGCCTACATCTAATCCCTTCTCTCCCAACACCTAGCTTCACAACAATGACAGTGAACCATTTGATGATGTAACCTTATATAGAAGCGTTGTTGCTGCATTACAATATGTTACTATTACATGGCTAGACTTTTCGTTTTCTGTTAACAAAGTCTACCAATTTATGCAACAGCCGACACTTTCTCATTGGACGGCCGTCAAACGTATCCTACGCTATCTCAAGGACATACTTGATCTCTCAGATGCAAATTGGGTGGGCTGCATAGATGATCGCAAGTCAACGGGAGGGTATGCCATCTTTCTTGGCCCAAACATTGTCTCTTGGTCCTCTAAGAAGCAACGTGCCGTCAATCGTTCAAGCACAGAAGCTGAATATAGGGCACTCGTGGATGCCACAATCGAAATAACTTGGCTTTAATCCCTTCTTCATGAACTTCATGTTCCACAACCCAAGAGTCCTATTCTTTGGTGTGACAACATTGGTGCTACCTATCTAACTGCCAATCCAATATTTCATCATTGCATGAAACATATCGAGATTGCCTTTCACTTCATTCGTGACGAGGTTGCCAGCAAATCTTTGGAAGTCCGATATATCTCCACCAAAGACCAAATTGCATGCTGATATATTCACAAAGCCTCTATCCACAGCAAGATTTCATCTTCTTCGGCACAAGCTCAGTATCCTTCCTCGGTCGACACTTCACTTGCGGGGGCATGTCAAAGAGAAAGCTGGTGATTGTTCATCACCTTCAATAGATCCCGTTAATGCTCATCAGCCAACAGAATGCCAACTCATTTGCCAACTCATTCCAATCAAGGATGATTTCTTAACATCTTAGGATTACTCCAACACACTATAGTACTCTATCCTTTTGTAATCAATCAAATCCCACAAAGTAGGAAACTCTACAACAGACATGTAACATGTATAGCTGTAGCATAGCTGTAAACTGATACTCATTTCTTTATAAAGAGATCATCCTCCTCCTTGACAATTATCAAAGTTGAGAGAATTCAAACATCCTCTGCACTTATAATCTTCACGTTGTTTCATGCATGAGATGAAAACACCTACCAGTTTTGAAAGAAATTCAAATTCCAAAGAACCATGATATCAAGACACCCAAACGCTACCTTGAAATTCAAATAATGAGAGAGAAACGAAAAATAGAGTCAATATCTTAACGTAACCGTGGAGTAACAGCCGACACAAATACTTAAAAAAGAGAAGATTAAAATACTAATATCAATCTCCATGTCCAAAACCACCTGTCTTATGAACCTATATTTAAAATTCGACAATGGACTAGTGTGCGTACAGTACCATTTAGTAAATGGTATCACCCGCATAATTCATAAGATTGGAAATTCATTAATGATAACATACACCCAATTTATGTGTATCTGAACTTAACATACGCTAAGTTGGTGGCCAGCCCACCTTAGAAGTCAGGTCCAGTTATATAGATTTGCTAGAATATATTCGGCTATATTGCTACAACATCAGAACTTTAGTCTATGGACTTGGGTTCATCTTTCAGTTTTTTGTTCCACTTATAGAATGAGCCTGACCATGGATGAGATACTGCAAAGATTAAAACAATTCCGGAACTGGGATACTACAACCTTCAATCATTTGACTTTTTTTTTTTCCTTTAGAAAATGGACAGTTTATTTAAACATAATGATCAAAGGATTGAAATATTTCAAGTTGAGATTTTTTAATCCCACCAAATGACTACATCTCCCACACATCACGGGATGTATTGTATAAAACCTCCCAATTATAGTATATGACTTACCTTCGATTCTTCTCATCCCATTATCAGGGAAAAGGTTCTATGCGGTCGAGCTCATGGGAACTTCCCATGAGGTCGAGCTGTGTGGGCCCCACCGTGATGTGTGTCGACCATTTACCCCATCAGTCAGATGCACCATTCCATGGTGGGCCTGGGGCTTAAAAATCAAGTCAATCAGTGACTTTTGTGGGTCACACCACATACAAAAGTCGAGAGGGGTTACCCCCCATTAAAACATTGATAATCATTTTTTGGGCCCACAGAGATGTAGTTCACAAATCTAGCTCATCCATTATGTGTGTCCCACTTGGATGAGGGGTCAGACCAAGCTTCAGATGCCTCCAAATTTCAAGTGGTCCCCGCCAAGTGCTTTTATATGTTTTAGGCATGTCTTCACATGATTTTAGCTGGTATGGCCCACCTGATTTCCGTATAGGGCTGATTATTGGGATATCATATAATTTAAAGGGGACCCATCAAATGCACGGTGTTGATGGTCAACACGCATCATGGTGGGGCCCACATAGCTCGATATCATGGGAAGTTCCCATGAGCTCGACCCTATAAAACCTTTTCCCACACACACACACACACACACACACATATATATATATAAGCATGCTCACCTACACACCTATGCGCATGCTCACCTACACACCTATGCATGTGTGCCACTTTGCACACGTGTCAAGGGCGTCTAATCTGAACGGGGTCAATGTGATGCGGCATCCCGAGAAATACGAAGGACCAATTTTCACCATGATCTAAAACTCCGGTGGGCCATAACAAAGAGAGATACAAGTCAAGGAAGGAAATTGTTTTCTTTTTACATGGCCATTAGATTTTTGGATCAAAGTAAAAGTTGGGCCTGGGATTTCATAGGGTGTTGCATCACATGGATTGTTCAGATTTTGGACTCACATCCCATATGATGAGTTCTCAAAAAGTTCGCACAAGTTCCGTGCAAACTGGTGCGCAACTAATATATATATATATATATATATATATATATATATATATATATATATATATATATATATATATATCGAATGAAGTTCATCGAGTTTGTAGTAGGCCCCATCGTGATGCATGTCGAACATCAACACCGTGCATTTGATGGGTTCCCTTTAAATTATGGGATATATAAAAAATAAGCCATATACAGAACTCAGGTGGGCTATATCATCTAAAACCATGCGAAGACATGCCTAAAACTAATAAAAGTACTTGGTGGGGCTCACCCGAGTTTTGGATGCGGCTGAAACATGGTCTGACCCCTCATCCAAGTGGGACACACACAATGGATGGTCTGGATTTGTGAACCACATCTCAGTGGGCCCAATAAATGATTGCGAATGTTTTAATGGGAGGCTCTTCTCAACTATTGTATGTGGTGCGGCCCACTCAAATCATAGATTGACTTGATTTTTAAGTAAGTGGCCCAACATTGAATGGTGAATCACACTAATGGAGTAGATGTTCGACATGCATCACGGTGGGGCCCACATAGCTCAACCTCATGGGAAGTTCCCATGAGCTGGACCGCATAGAACCTTTTCCCACACACACACACACACACACACACACACACACACACACACATATATATATATATATATATATATATATATATAGAGAGAGAGAGAGAGAGAGAGAGAGAGAGAGAGAGAGAGAGATACTTATCATGGCTTAATAGATAAAATATGCATACTAAAATGCATTAAACCCATAAATTGTCATAATTTGTGGTTAGAAATTGATTTTGTAAATTAGACAGAGATTAAGCCTAGTCGCACCGTAGCCATCTGATCACACTCCCCCATTTTTTCAAGTTGTCCCATCTTAAGGGCACCACCAAATTTATTTAGTGGCCTAAAAATTAAGCTGGTCTATTCATCAAGTAAGTCAACTTAGATGAAGGAAGTAGACATTACAAATATGAATCATGGGTCCATGTGTTAAAGCACTGCACAATCATGGCCGTTCATCCATTGAATAGTCAGGATGACTAAGATGACTTATTAATATTAATTGCTAAATTTGTTAGATTTGATTACTATTGTACCATTGTAAAAATTTATATATGATTGAAGATTGACTTATTGTAATCTTCTTAAAATAGTCTCACCTATTGTATAAATGTGAGGTTAGTCTAATGCAAATACATTCAGGAGAGAGAGAGAGAGAGAGAGAGAGAGAGAGAGAGAGAGAGAGAGAGAGAGAGAGAGAGAGAGAGAGAGAGAGAGTTTGTACTTTGGGTTGTGCAGGTTTGTGGGCAATAATCGTTTCTTGAAAAAGTAAAAGGTAACATATGATAGCTCACTCTCAAATAAAGGTAGAGTATAGAGCCATGGGTAAAAGTACTGGTGAAGTGATTTGGTTACACTTATTCTTGTTAGACTAAAAGGTTTAAAAAATAGATTTGAAAATTTTAGAAAAATAGTTTTTTCTTTTACCTTTGTTAATTAACTCACATTAATTGAGATTGGTTTTGTCTCACTAAAATTAATCCTTTAGATTAAAATTCTCACTAATTATTTATATTCAAGTAAAAGAGTATGTCATGGGAGCAACCTTACACACGCGCAAGTAGCCACAGCTGTGACAAGGTGTAGCACAGTATGTCTTTGATCGGACACTTTTGCTTTTCTCTGCACATGTTGTCTTACTCATGCATGAGAAGATAAACTCATTGCACACCTACCTAATAATTAATGAGTAGGAAAGCATCGACATGCATTTATAACGTGACTCAAGCTACTACGGCTACCTTGTTGGAGGACCGCGAAAGCATATAGAGATGAATTAAGCAAAGTACTCCAATCACAACAATCAAGTCCAATCACAAACACTTTGAATTTAACGTGGAAAAATCTTGCGGGAAAAAATCATGGCACAAAGCGACATATATTCACTATGGGAGCAAAAATTACAAGAGATAGAGATTACCCAGATCGAACACTCATGCTACCCTTGAAACCCTAAGAACGAATTAGAAAGCTCTAAGATACCCCATATTTCCGATTACACACACAGCCTTTAAAAGAATCACAATCAAAATAGGAAATAATCCGCACTTATGCAATTCTGTGTAACTCTATGCGATCGTTCGATGACACATTCAATGACATTGAATAGTCTTTGATGTCATCGAACAAAAATAGCAAAACAATCCAGCAACTAAACATGTATTTTCAGAATTTTTTTGATGGCGTCAAGTAGGACACCAAAAGTGTCCAGCGACAAATCGTGAGATTTTCGAATTTTTTTAATGGCATTGAGCACCCTTCGATGGCATTGAAGTATGCTCGATAGCATCGAGCTGTCATTGACATACTTGGTAATTTACATATTTAAGACATTAATCAACATACTTAACTTTCTCTTACAAATATATCCCTTCTTCATTGCAAATTCATCTGAAAAATTCTTCTCTCTAATTTCTTTTTGACTTCTCTATGAGTTAATAAGTTAGAGTGTTCTTGAATTCGTGTAATTGCGATTAAGAGTGCACCAGCTCTAAGTCATTCATCTTGGAGAATAGTTGTTATATTCCGGGGGCAAACTCGCTAGGATCCAGTGCATCAGGGATCGTCTTTCGGTTGGGTCAAATCTGTCTTTAAGACAGTGACAGTAACATACCTTGATTCTCTAGATTTTTTTTTTTTCTTTCTTATTTTTAGTTTATTATTTTATATTCTTTGTTATATCTATGTATTTTAGAGCCAACAATTCTTTCATGATCTTAATTATATTCCTAAAACAACTATAATGCTTTTCTTTTGTAATAATCAAGTAAAGCCTTCCATGAGGACATTAAACATATTGAAGTTTATCGTCATTTTGTTTTTTTTTTTTTTTTTTTTTTTTTAAGAAAAAAAGAAAAACTTATTACTGGCGTCAACTTTGCTGATCATCTCGCTTCTAAAGATTAATTAGTTGATATCTTCATGAAAGGTGTCAAAGAGTCTTATCTCTCTATATTACATCCAAACTTATTAGTAAGGTGTATGTATTTTGGGTGATCCCTACTATCATGTCATTTTTTGTTTTCATAGGTAAAAGGGAAAGGGGGAGGAACCTTAAGCCTATCTCTTTCTGGCTATAATAAAGATTATAAATAATCTTAGTAACCAGTAACTTATAAAAATTATATTATCTCTAATGTTTAATTATTGTCAACTAATCATTCTTAAGTGGCAACCAAATAGGGTCTTAATTTTAATTGATCAACTTTGACTTTATTTAATTGATCTTTTTCTAAGAACTTCTCAACCTTTCTTTATGACATGTGAATATGTGATGTTATAGGTAATTTCCACAAATGAAAAATGTGGCATAACTCATATTTTCAAGCAGGGCATCCGGCGGCGGCCCAGGCAGCCCTTTGATATGCTGACTTCGAATATTGCATTGGCCAATCGCATCACAACTGATTTTCAGAAAATGTTCAAACATTCACAATGGCAAACTGATTTTCAAAGAACAGTCTAACATTCATAATGGCAAATGTGCTACATTAATATATATATAAATATAAATATATAGGAAAAAACTTACATGGGACTGTACCAGGCTACTGTGGGTCCACGTGATATGTGCATCAAGTCCTGCCTCCTCCAATGCAGTCATCCATCACATGTTAGGGTATAGGGCAAAATTCAGCCGGAAACTCAGGTGTATCACACCATAGGGGCAGTTGGGTTGGGATAGGCAACCAATAAAACCTCTTGGAATTGCGGGGCTCACCATATTGTGTATGTGTCATCCAAGCCATTCATCAAACACACCCCACTAGAATGAGTGATTCACCGAAAACCATGAGCCATTCCAAAACTCATATGGGCCACACCAAGTATATTTATAGGTTTTAGGCAGGATTTGACATTGTTCTCAATGGTATGGCCCACCCAAGTTTTGGATCAATATAATTTTTCAGCTATAAGGTGAACATGACAGGGCTAATACAACCAATAGAGTGGATGATGTGCACACATCATGTGGCCCCACAATAGCCTAGTACCACCACAAGTTATGGCAGAACGAGTACTACTAATGTATATTGGTCGCATTTGTCGAGCCGGTCCACATTTCAAGTACGATTGGATGTATGTGGTATTACATGTATTATGGAGCTATTTCCTATGGATTTGAATTTTAAAAAATTGGCTCCTTTAGGCAATTAATGCCATTTTAGGGTTGGAAAAACGGCGTGACCTAGATATATAACTGGGAAGAGTGGGTGGAAGCCATGGCTGCTCTAGTCAATTCAATTGAAAGACCTTTAGTTTATATTTTTGTATAATTATTTTAATTTGTTGAGGTGTTCAGCTATACCTAATCTTGTTTAATTGTTTATTTCAGCATTAGGTCCCTCTCTCTCTCTCTCTTCTCTCTCTCAACAACCACAATAAGAAAATTTTGTTATGTGCACATGTATGTGTTTTTAACAAAGAGGAAGTTGGAGGGAGGGAACAAAGGAATAACAATAATAAAATCCCGACTTCTCGACATGAGGTTTGTTTGTAGGCCAAGCAAACAATGGAAGATGGTTTACCTTTCTTTTTCCGTGAATGAAACAAATACATTAAAACGTCTCTGATTTTGACACTTGAAATTTTCTAATAAAATGACTATGTTTATACTCTCTTTAATATTCTCCTCTATTTCTTTTTTCCTTTTATTTCAAAATGTCCCACAAATTCATTGAATCCATGTTGAGCTTCCGTATGTTTGTGTAGAAAATGGTACTATGAGGCGTGTGCGCATCTGTCTGAGAAATGTTACCGTGAGGTTTCCCATGAGGTCCAGCTCTGCGGGCCCACAGTGATGTGTGGTCACGCTGGGGATAGAAGTAGGTTGGGCTTACCATAGTGATTGAAATGGATCACTCACACATGCAGACATGTCTCTACCAGCACTGTAAATGATAGCGGAACATAGTGGACACATTCTCTCCATTGATCTGGAATGTCTATTTGGTTTAGCACACTTTTCATGGGTAACCAAGTGAAAATTACGTCATTATGGATTGGATGGTTCTAGCCATCCAATTGCTGGCTGATAAATATGGATGGTTCAGATTTTATTTTATTTTTGGTGTTTTTGAATAATAGATCCGGTCAACTGTTTGAAGCATCCATTTGGTCGGACCCACCATGGATTTATTATTTGTTTAAAGAATCATATTGATTAGGCGATCGATGACCATGGTGTCCATAGGTTTTTTTTTTTTTTTTTTTTAAATGGATTTTTGTGAAAAAAAATCCTCAAAAATCTTGAATTTATGAAAAGAAATGACCTTGAATGTTTTGAATTTTCATTAGGACCGTTACTGTACGGTTGGATGACACAGTGACAAAAATGCCCTTGGTCAGTTTTTTTTTTTTTTTTTTTCAAGTGTTGTGGTGCTGACATGGCTTGTGTATGAAATCCAGGCCGTCCAAAAGGTGAACATAGCTGTGATGATCAAGAGCCCCAAAAATTACCCTGATCCTATTATCAAATAGGTCACACGTTGAATTGAAGATTTTTGAGAAATATATGTTGTTTTCTGTGATGTGTCCTACCTAATTATTAGATTGGCTTGATTATTTGGTCATATGATAATTATGGTGGGATCCACCTGTTTGATGGGTAGGATGTGCATATCACATAGCCTCACAATGCTTGGCTCTACCACTTTTCTTACAAGAAAATAGAGGAGGGTGTTTTAGTCAGGGGATCCTTCTGAAAATTCAAAATAGTCAATGCCTAATTTTCTCGGGATGTATTTTCATCCTAAAAATCCTCCACAAAATGATGGACAGAAAAAGAAGGCCAAGTTTCAGATGTATAGAATCATCATTTCAGAGTGATTTTCACAAGGTGGCCCATCAGCTGTTAGATAAACCTAACTGATTCTCCAGATCAATTGATTAGACTGTCCACATGTCCACGTGGCACTAAGGGTCCCAAAATACTTATAATACTCTAAGGAGCACTGGATTATTTCTCATAGAAATATAGAACCCATGTGGTAGAGCTTTCAAGCTGCTATTTGAGACAGGAATTTTCATTTTTCTTTATTCTTTCGATGTTGATAAGACGTTGTAATGTCAAAGCTAAGGATGACAGAGGAAAATGCATTTTGGCTTTTCCATAGCATTATTTTCAAACATTCTCCCCAAAGTCATAAACCCATTCATTTCCTAAATAGTTTAATATTTAATAGAGTGCCTAAGCCATCTCCACCAGACATAAAGGCCACTAGTGGACCACCTCCTTAGATGGCCCACTTCTTAAACCCTAACCAAGATTATCGTTAGCCTTTTTTGATGACGGATCCCCTTTTTGGACTATTGGCTATGACTTTAGTTGACCATCGAACGCTGGCTATTGATTGGACGGTTAAAGTAATCCCAATCCATGCCGCCCCTCAGATGTGTAATGATGTAAGAAGAATGATTTCAAAATTTTCTACACCATTGATTGTCAAATGTCTTGTGATCCAGATGTTCAACGGCCCAAATATTCACTGGACCACGTGTGGATCGACGTCTTTGACCTTGGGGGACTGTGATCATGATTAAATGAAGAGTAGGCCGAAATTGTTGGTCCCACGTGAGGAGCCTCTAACAAAGACTAATAAATCAACATAGTTTATTTAGAGATATTCTTTTAATTTGAGTTAAATAAAATTTAAGTTTTCTTAATATTTTGGACACTTATTTTGCAATTAACCTTTCGCGTATTGGAAGATATTAAAATTTTCTATTTGAAAGCCCATTGAATTAGCTCTCCAACAAAATAAAGATCACATTACAATGGTATTGTTTAATTAAATCATGGCTAATTTTTTTGGGAGTGGATTAGGTGAGACCCCGGCCTCGCCCAAGACAGTGCGGCCCTTACTATGGGGCCCATCCACACTGTCCATCTATTTTTCCATACCTAAGACATTATCCAAAAAATGAAGTAGATCCAATTATCAGGTGGCCTATACCAAAGGAAACAATGGTGATTGACCACCTTACCATTAAAATTTTCTTAGGGCGCACCTTAATGTTTATATAGTGCTTATTTACCATCCGATCAGTTGATAAGGTCGCATGAGCCTGGATGAAGGGAAAAAACAAATATTTGTGGCTCATTAATGGTCAATCACCACTGTTTCCTATGGTACAGTCCACCTGATAATTGGATCTGCTTCATTTTTGGGATAATGCCCTAAAAATCATATGAAAAAAAGGATGGTGTGGATATGGAATACGTACCTCAAGGTGGGCTCCACTGTAAGGGTCGCACAGTCTTGAGTGAATCTGTGGTCTCACCTAATCCGCTCCCTTTTTTCTCAAGATGTGTATGATGATGGATCCATTGCTGACCCACTTGCCGAAGTTTGATTCCGAAGCATCCTTGCATTGATTCCAGTCTGATGTTTTGGCCACGCAATCACCGCAATTATCTATTTCAATGAATGGGCATCAGATCAGTGGATATCCTACATTATCCAAAATGATAGTAGTTTTGATGAAGGCTGTATCAGTGGACCTTCTACATGGTCCAAATAATACTAAAATGGTCCGATTGGATGGTACATGACATGTGGATGCTTTAAAAAAATGTAGCATATAAGTATAGCATCCCTGCCTGATTTTTGACTAGGAGTATTAAACCATTCTCTTGTTTTACCATGACGTATGGCCTTAGTTCATGAACACCCAGATCCATAACTAAAATGGCAGACTGAGTGGAGATACTTCGTTTCACCACTTGAGGTCTTCGATAGTGGCTAACGTGGAGTGTGTGTACTGACATGGGTGTGTACTAACAAGCTAACCCAAAAGGCAAAATAATAATAATAATAATAATAATAATAAATAATAAAAAAGGCCTTAGTTTATGAGTATTTATAAAAATCATCCAATGCATTTATAAACCATTTATAAATACATGGAATGTGGCCTGCATTTTCCAAGAGTATACACAGGTTTCAACTCTGACTATTAGCCCATGGTTTGGCACTCTGGACCATTGTTTTGTTGTGTCCCATTCTTGATGGATGATGCCTTGAAAGTTTAACCTTTAACTTATGGCATATAGATAGACGGTTGAGATTTACAAGAACGGTCCAAATTCAACCGAAAAGAAGTCGATATAGGTTGCTTGGATCAAATTACATTTTTTTTTTTTGTGCATTTTCCATTGTTGACAAGGCTCAAATAAACCAACAGTCTAGCTTAGCAAACCATAAAGGCCCCTTCTCGGTGCATGGGTTTAAATGGGATTAGGTGGAAGTAGGTTTTAAGATCTATGGTTGCAATGTCCTGTTTGGGACTCACATAAGGTACATATGAGTTGTGAAGCCCCTTCTTGGAATTAGTGTCGGCCAAGGGTCTATGCAATCCTACTTTGGGTTTAGTGTGGCTAGTGGTTGGTGCTATGTGGACCCCACCATGATGTACGTGTTTTATCCATGCCATCCATCCATTTTGAAATATAATTTTAGGGCTTGATCCCAAAAATGAGGTAAAATTAAATCTCATGTGGACCACAACATGGGAAAACAGTAGTGATTGAATTACACCATTAAAAACCTCCTAGGGCCAACTGTGCAGTCCACTTGAGACTTGGATCAGAATCATTTTTAGATTCATACCATAAAATGACATGGAAGAACAGGTGAATGGCATGGATGAAACACATACATCTTGGTAGGGCCCACAGAGCACAGACCAGTAGTAGCAAGATGAGTAGCCAATCCATTTCCCAAACATGAAGTGGGATGGCTTCCAAGCCATTGGATTGGAAGACAATCCTTAACTTAGTATAATCATTACATTTTGGTAATTCCATCCCACGTAAACCATCTAATCCCCTGCTCCAAACACTCCCTTATGAAATTTGAAAACCCTTGTAAAATGTGCAAAGATGTACAAATCACATAAGACCTCTAGAAGATGGGCTAAATAATAACCTGTTATGTTGTGAGGGTGTAAGATTTAACGAATCTTGTCTCGAGAAAATAATAAGTTTTGGCAATACAATTTATTCCATTTCTCAAGTAGTTATATATCTTCTTATAATTCCAGTGCCTTCGAAATTAGTAGTTTCTGTTGGCGGCCAACGTTGTACATGTTAAAGTCCATTGATATACATTGATACATCATTCTCTGAATGCTCGAGTTTTTATAAAAAATAGTTATTTGACATGGTATCAAAGCCGGAGTTCTTGTGTTTGACATGATATCATGAAGGCCATTATAGTGTGAGTTGTGAGTATCCCTCCACCCTTGCCCATCATGTTCCTATGCGAAGTTCCACCCCACATGTGCAAGGGAGTGTTAAAGTCTCTTGATAGTGTGTGTGTGTGTGTGTAGGCAATATGAAAGAACATTTTTAAAAAATTATAGACATTTTTGAAATTATATTATGTGTATGCTTAACAATATACGGTTAAGATTTCACTCCAAATGCATTCAATGTAGCTACTTCATTCACTTCTTTTAACACCGATAACTTGCAATTTCTTCTCCTCTTCTCAGTACCTATCATGCACGAAGAGGAGATGGTGCAACGCTTTGTAAGGTATAACATATTATATATAAATGTAAAATTCACTCTATTTATTAAGTGAGAATCATTATTTGAACCGTAAATATAGAATAACAACGTCATGAAAAGTCATCTTGATCACAACAATTGAGACCATGTAAACTCCCAAAATTGCTAAGTTCACGTGACGTGTGAGTTGAGTTTTTTAACAAGTTTAGTTGTATCTTCTCTTTATTTTGGTGAGTTATACTTGATTAACATTTTTTATGAAAGAAACACCACATGGGGGTCCACACATGAACCTATGTTCGGTATCCCATTCACACCTCATCATATGGTGTGACTCATCTGAGTTGTAGATCTAGCTGATTTTTTTATTAAAAGACTTAACATCAAGTATAGAATATGATGAGCAAGTAGATTTTATACTTCAAATATGGTGGGCTATGCAGACTAAGGTGTTTTCTGCTTTGTAGAGGAAATCCGCCCTCCCCTCTCTCTCTCTCTCTCTCCGAATTTCCCTGCCCTATCTCTCTAAATTCCCTCGCTCCACTTGCGTCACAAGTGCCATGCCACTGGTCTAATTAGCTGAAGCTTCCTTTAAAAAATCTCATTTTTGTGAAATATTTATAAGTTGTTTCTATTTTAGTTAGTTAAACTAAGTAAATAACTAGTTTTACTAAATTTATTTGTGCCTTTTTTATTAATCTACAAGAACTGATGGTTTTTTCACACTGACCCATTAGAAGTAGGGCTCACCTAAGAAATTATTTTATCTCTAAGTAAGAATCACTCCCATCAGATGATCCATACAACCATATCAGGCTAAGATTACCATGCTACACCATCTTTCCCACCAGTGTATCACATGTGTAGTATGTTGGGTCAGATTGTTGGCTGTCCGCTGATTTAAAGGTGTTACCCACCTATTGAAAATAGGAACCATCGGTTAGGCGAACTTTGGACGACGTTGGGTATTTTTCATGATTAGGGCCTGCTAGATGATCGATTTGGATTAAGAAAAAGTGGGCCTCTTCTTTTGATTTACCAGACAATGTAGGTTACATTTTCCAATATTTTCTTACTTTTCAGGATAATGTATTTTTTATTTTTTATTTTTTTAATATAGATGATATGCACATTCCAGTTGGAATTGGTAGAGCCTTTCCATACTATACTTAGAGGTTGGCACAGGACCACTCGATCCGGCTAACTCGACTCGTCCTACTCCTTCAGATCCGACTCGACCTAAACTAAATAGATGAGTCGGTCCGAACCGAGTAGGCTTCGCCCAATCTAAACTCAAATCTAGTCGAGTTCAAGTTACCTAGTAAATTGACCTGACTCGACCCAAAACTCGATTCGATTAGACTCGACTCAATCAGAAACCCGACTCGACTCGAGTTTGGGTATATATATAAATAAATAAATAAAATTAATTTCTATCATCTCTAACCTTACCTGTCGCACCCTACCTCAACCCGATCCCAACCTCTCTCTCTTCCTCACCCATCCTCCTCATCTTCCAAGCTCGGTCTCTCTCTCTCTCTCTCTCTCTCTCTCTCTCTCTCTCTCTCTCTCTCTCTCTCATCCTCCTTATATTCCAAGCCTGGCAACAACCCACAACCATCACCCTCCTCCTCCTCCTCTCTCTCCTCTCCACTTTATCAGTCTCTCCCTCCCTCATCTCTCAATCCGACTCGGTGCCAACTCGACCCGACTCGATACTTCTGACTGGATCGACTTGGTCCAGATCAATCCAGGTCAGACTGGACTCGAATCGAGTCAGGCACACTAGACTCGGTATCGAGTCGGATTGAGTTCGGGTCATGCTTATTTCAAAATCGGATCGAGTCGAGTCAGCCTAACTCGGTCCCACTCGACTCGATGCCCAGCTCTAAATATACTTGGGTTTTGTTTCTGACAGGTGGAGCCCATTGATGGTAATCCAGACCATTGATCGACTTTATCCCCCTTGGACGGACTGTGTTCCAAAATCCTAGCAGAATGGAAATCCCTATCTACTACGTTCTTGAGACTTTTCGATCGAGTGTGGACCATTGCTAAATTTATTTTCTTGAAAGTATATTTGTGGGCTACAAATCCAAGGGTTAGGATCATTCCATCGAGGACGTTTTTTAACATTGTCTATTCACGTTGGAATGCAACAAACTAATGATCTGGATTAGTGTGTTATATTTTGTTTCAAAATAAACATTAAAAATTGATTTTCAAAATTTTCGATTTCCCTCTACATTTTAAATTTTGGTGTTTTTGGGTTGTGGGTTTTGTCCCACATTGGATTTTCCAAAGAAAATCTTCTTGCATATAAGATAAGCTTTTTGCCTTAGGACTTGATTTGGTAGAGCCAAAAGAACAAGAATGTGGTAAAGCCATCTGGGTATACTTGGCCAAGTTATCCATCAATCTGAATTGTCGAACTAGTGGGCCTGGATGACGCGTCAAAATCATACTCATCAGAAGACCGTTGGCATCATCTATCTTTACTTTGCAGCACTCAACGTTGACCGATAAATGTTTTTCTTCGCCACCGTCAATTTGGATGCGACTGTTTAGATGGCTAGGATCATCCAATCTCTGCATATATTGAACTAATTCCCATCCATAATGTCCAAGTAAATGACCTGTCCTGATTAAAATAGAACGCTGCCACCCGCAATTAGCAATATGGCTATACAAACACCAGTTCTTCCGTCTCAATCACCTCCCTTTATTTTTCAGTACCCACCATATTCAAGGATGCTTTGTAAGGGTCGCGGATTGGGTACTACCCCGGCCAGGGGTGTACACCGAGTCAAACCGGGTCGAGCTGGCTCGGCTCGATTCTCGAGGCTGACTGGCCAGCTCAGCTCGGCTCGGCTCGGTTCGGTCAAGAACGGCTCGAGCCACTCGAATGAGTTCAGGCCAAAATCGAGCCTATGTTGTATTTTCACAAATACATGCGGTGTACTTTCAATTTCTCACTGTATATAATATAATTGTTTACAAGTATTTCATCAAACACCTTGTAGGCAACATCAAAATCCAGAAAAAATGGTATTTGTTTCATATACATAACTTCCTTGCTATTAGCGGATACTTCGTTGAGTCATTTCATCAAACACTTGGTGAGCAACATCAATATCAAAGTAACCGAGTCACCGAACTAGTTCAATCCGAGTCCAATTCGAGTTGGGGTTCGATCCAAGTTGAGTCGAGCTCAGGCAAGCCCGAACTCAGTTCGAAATTTTTTCAAGCTCAAAAAATCAGCTCAACTCGGCTTGAATTCAACTTCGAACAGAGTCGAATCGAGCTTTTTCGAGTCGAGTCAAGTCAAGGGAGCTAACCGAGCTAACTCAGTTCGTGTACACCCCTACATGTCAGGGGTATGTGAGGCCCACCTATATATATATATATATATATATATTTGTGTGTGTGTGTTTATTGATGCCATTTATATATTTTGAAAGATCATTTCAGATATGAGTAGATCAAGGGTCAATTGGATTACACCACATGAAGTAGTGAGAATTTAATGTCTATTGTTAAAAAAAATTTGAGCCCATATAGGTTTTAGATCAATCTAATATTTATGTTTTTCCTTTATAGTGGTCTACGTGACCTTATGAACAGATTTGGATGTCAAATAAATATTACAATGGATCTTAGGAAGTTTTTCAACTCTATCCTCATTGCTTCATGTGGCATGGTTCTCTCGGGCCTTTGATTTATCTCCTTTTCTTGAGCTTATGCAGTAAAATGATCTAAACGAATTGTTGAAGTGGATAAAAACATGTATATCACGTTGGACCCAACAAAATCCCTGATATGACCATCCGTATGCAGCTGGTACTAGTGGGGTACCCAATCACACGTGGCAATTTGACACGCATTCGTAGGGTGCGAATTAGGGGACACGGATTCCTGCGAAAGACTTTCTCAGGAAGTTCCTGCGCTGGGAACTTAGGTGGGGCCCATTGTGATTTTGTGAGAAATCCTACCCGTCCATTCGTTTTTTGAGTTTATTTGAAGACATGATGCCAAAAACGAACCGTTTCCAAAGCTCAAGTGGGCCAAAAACGTGATAATTGAATTTCCACAGTTGAAATATTCGTGGGCCACAGAAGTTTTGACTCATGCTAAATTTGTGATTTCAATTCATCCCAGTAGAAATGAAGTTATTAACGGTATGGATGCATGTAAACATCACTGTCAAACCCAGGTAGGTTTCAATGGTAGGAACTTTCGTAACCACATTTTCCTTTAACATACTTGAGCTTTAGATACAGTTCATTTTTGGCGTCATGTCCTAAAATGAACTTAAAAAACTGATGGAAGTGAGGATTTCTCACAAATATCATAGTCTACCCCATCAGGATCCCCCAACAGAGCTGGGCAATCCTGACCCGATCCGGTGGATCCAACCTGATCCGAACCGATCCGACGGCCTGGATCGGTGCAAATCGGGTAAGTTAGGCTAGATCCGAATGCCTTTCGGGTTGGGTTCTGATCCATGCCTACCCGGACCGATCCGACCTAGAATCCGATCCGATTGGATCCGAACCGACCCGATTCGGATATTTGCATTTCTTTCATTCCGTTCATCCATTTTTATAGTTCATGTCATGGCTTGGTACCAAAATTGAGAGGAATATAGATCTCAGGTGGACCACACCACAAGAAAACAATAGCGGTTGGATATCCACCATTAAAATCCTCCTAAGGCCTATTATACTGTTTATTTGACTTTTAAGGCCTACTATACTGTTTATTTGACATCCAATTCGTTGATTAGGTCATACAGTCCCAGTGGAAGAGAAAAAACAAAGATCAACTTGATCCAAAACTTTTATGGCCTCAAAATATTTTTAACGGTCGACTCTCATTCAACACTGTTTCTTGTAATGTGGTCCACTTGAGAATTGGATATACCTAATTTTCGACTCATATTATAAAATGATCTGTAAAAGTATATGGACAGCATGGATGAAACACATACGTCATGGTGGGGCCCACATAACATCAATCATGTCAAGGGGCGTACCAGTCGGTTTCCCCTCTTCGTGTGCCCACTGCCCACATGATGTCTATCTGACATCCAGCTGCTATATTTCAGCGTACCACATACCGGCTATATAGCCTATATAAGTACGTGTCATGAGAAGACAACACTGATGCTCCTCGAGCTCCGAGTTGTACGAACGGTTCAAAGGATATCAAAGTTACATGGCCCACCGTGATGTATTTATTATATCTATACTGTTCATATATTTTTAGATATCATTATAGAGCATTATCCAAAAAATAAATAATATCCAAAGATCATCTGGACCACACCACAGATAGTAGCAGAAAATGATTTTCACCATTAAACAATTCGTGTGGTCCTTCCGACAGTTAGATCTGTCTTATTTTTTGCCTCAAGCCTTAAGACGAGCTCACCAAATGGATAGACGGTTTGGATATAACACATACTCTCATGCTTATATACAACAAGTGACGTACTTATAATACAGAAGTTATATACAGCAAGGGATGTGTTTGCGTGAAAGGACGGCAGTGTAGTGCACGTTAATGTTGTAATACACATGGGAAAACACGGATACAGTTTTTCAAAGTTATGTGGGGCCCACTTTGCTGTATATGTTTTATCTAAGCTGTTCATCCATTTTGACATATCATTTTAGGCTTTAATATAAAAAAAAATGTGTTATATTGAAGGCTGAAGTGGACCACACCACATGAAACAGTTTAATTAAATTTAAACGATCTGAATCGTACTAAACCTGATCCGACTCGGTTTCCCTAACCGAGTCAGACTCAGTTCGGGTCAGGCCAACCATGCATCGGATCAGTCCGAGTCAGGTGACTCGGACTCGGTCCCGAATCGGATCGAGTTCGGATCAGGCTGTAGAGATTTTAGATCGGATCGGGTTATACCCAATCCGATCCAATCCAGACCGATGCCCAACTCTAGTTCCCAGCTGTAGACACCTCACCCAAGCTAACATCTTGAGAAGGCTAAGACAATTTGAGAATCATGATCATATCCTAAACCAAACCCTAATCCTAGCTTAAACCTTACCCGTACCCGAAACCCTATTCCGAACCTTACTCGAACCTAAAAACCTAATCTAAACCATTAGAACCTCCCAAACCCAACCCAAAGTCCCAAATCTAGGACCTATTCAAGCCAAGTCAGCCCAGAAATACACTTAAGTGAGCCAAAAATCCAAAAAAGGGACCATCGAACAAACCAGCGCGCCACATGAAGACCGCACGTTCGGAATCAGCCCGAACTCGGCACAGGCGGTAGTTTGACTACCGCCGGCGGTACTTCAATTACCACCGCCCACAGCCCGCATGTGGACATCTGGGAATAGCTATCCCAACGTCCAAAAGTCAACTCTCTTAAAAAATTACCCCTTCAACCTTCACTATTTACCATTTTACCAGCCTCAAGGGCCAATGGGAGCGCGTCACGTGGCGCTCCTCTCTCCCTAGCCAATCACAAGCCTCCATTTCATCATTTTAACCCTTACCTACCCCCTATTTACCATCGAGCCATTGGAGAAGGCTATAAATAGTCCTCTCCTCTTCTCATTTACACACACCCAAGAACACACCTCATCTAAGAGAGAGAGAGAGAGAGAGAGAGAGAGTGTGAGTGAAGGAAAGGGAAGAAGCTCCCAAACCTCCAAAGTTCTGATCTTTTGGCCACCGCTAGCCTTTCCTCTTGACCTTTCCAACCCATAAGTCTAGTCTAGATTGGTCATAGCCTACTCAAGATCAAGCCAAAGATCCATTCATTTTACATACAAGCATTCATCATGACATCTATTCCCTTCTCAATTCTTCTGCTTCTCTAGATCTCTAGTGAACGCATGCTCTGTGACTTACGATACATCGGATCCCGTCACATCAGAAATTCCTAGCAATCTAGTCCATTTTTCTTAACCTTTTGGCATAAGCATCATTACTTCCACTTTCTAGACACATTTCTGGACGTATGCTCTATGGCTTGCCGAAATCTCGGATCTTATCGCATCAGAAATCCTTGTGTGCCTAGTCCTACTCCAACTACTTCATTCATCCCTTGAGATTTCATTACCACACTAAGTAAAGACCGTATATTTGTATGGGCAGAGAGAGTGCCTAACACCTTCCCTCTTTGTAGCCGAGGTCCCTTACTCGGAATCACGGATCGCGGACCAAGAGTCAATCTAAGGTCGGAGAGTCATCGGATCTCTCCAACCTTACATATTCTGCGGGTTGTATCCGACTGCGGGATTCTGAGATTATTCGGTTAGTGGCGACTCCAACATCCATAAATCAGCCGAATCACCCCTACCACCAAAACCATAAATCACTAATCACCATGGGCGCTGATTTTCAGTGTCCACACCAGCGCAGGAACTTCCTGAAAAGGCTTTCGCAGTAAATCCGCATCCTGGATTAGGTACTACCCTCGCCTATTCTGAGCTCGGGACATGTGGAAGCTCTTAGGAGCCACCATTATGTTTGACTTTTATCCACACCATTAATTCATTTTTGCATATTATTTTAGATTATCAGCCTAAACATAAGGCTGATCCAAGTCTCAAGTGGACCACACTACAGCGGTGCTAAGGATGCCCACCGTTGAAACCATCTTAGGGCCCACCATGTTGTTTGTTTTCCATCCAGCATGTTTATATGATCATGTACACATGGATGAAGTTAAAAACAAATATCATCTTGATCCAAAACTTCTGTAGTCCCAACAAATTTTCAACGGTGGGAATTTAATCCCTACTGTGTGGTCCACTGGAGCCCTTAGATATTTCTTATTTCTTGGTTCATGTTCTAAAATGATATGAAAAAATAAATAGACGGTGTGGATGAAATCAATACATCACAGCGGCCCATCGAAGCCCGGCCTGTCCTGAGCTCGGAACAGGCGGGTTACTACCTAATCCGCGCCCGCATCCGCAATGCCAGGCAGCTCATCAGGCGGCTCAAGTCATTGTAGATGCCAAATGTCGAAATCACGATAGTCCAAACATCAGGTGCGCCAAACGGACGGTTAAAACCAATGCCTCAAATTCAATATGCACGGGTGGCCCATCTGATGATGCAATCTTTACGATTTTTCAGATAAGGTGTGACTCACTTCATAAGAAGCTTGTATGTTGCACGCGTATGAAAATATTACAGGTGTGAATTTGAGTGACCAAGAATAATTACCACGTCCCATTCACTTAACAGAGCCATCTTGAATGGTGTAAAACACACATAGCAGAGTTTCTTGGTTGGGAGTGGTTGAATGGCAAAGGTAAAATAAGTCGACTAAAAGATGTGGGACTGTCAGTAGGGCCCATTAGCAGATGTTTGACGATAAAGACATCCTGAAGCTCGCAGCCGTCCACTCTCTAAAATACTCCGATTGTGGGCCCGGGCCCTAACGCTACGGATTTCCCACAAAAGAGAAGGGCCGACAGTTCAACACGTGTCAGTTTCACGATGGTAATCTGATCGTCACTTTGACGTCAGATGCGGTGATATTCACACGGACTTGCCGGCTGTAATCGTGCAAGTTGAAAAGACAGAAATATCCTTACCTGCTTCGTAAATGACATTTTCGGGAGGACTAGTTGTCCTCATGCACAGGATGTGAATAGTGTCCTGACGCATACAGTAGTTGTTAGTTATGCAATTGTTAGGTGATCAGATCCGTTGACCTCCTAGGCCGTGCAATAGACAATGGACATTGCTAAGATATTCCATATCACAAGATCGTATTCGTCCAATATCTGGCCCTTTTATGGACCGTTATGATCATCCCAACCCTACGCTTTGATATTCCATATTACAAGATCCTGACCCTACGCTTTGCAGGGCCCACCATAATTTCTGTGTTATATCCACTCCGTCCATTCATTTCTGGAGCTAATTTTAGGGCATCGCCCTAAGCATGAGGCAGATTCAAAAGTCAAATGGGCAACATCACAGGAAACGGTGGTGATGGAAACGACCACTGTTGAAAGATTCGTGGGCCAACCGTAACGTTTATATATAATCCAATCCATTGAAAAAGTGATTTCCACCGTGCGGGGTTGAATCACGAATATTTCATGAGGATTGGCCCACTTGGGTCTTGGACGCAGATCTCTTGCCAAAGCCTTTCACAGGAAGTTCCTGGGCTGGGAAACTTAGGTAGAGCCTACTGTCATGTTTGTGAGAAATCCACCCGTCCATCCATTTTTTAAGCTTATTTTAGTATATGATCCCAAAAATGATCTGGATCCAATACTCAGGTGGACTGAAAACACGAGGATTTGAACATCCACATTTGAAATATTTGAAATATTCATGGGTCACAAAAGTTTTGAATCAAGATTGTATTTATGTTTTCCGTTCATCCCCGGTAGAAATGACGTTATAAACGGTATGGATGGCATGAAACATAATTGTGAACCCGAAAAAGTTTCAACGGTGGGAATTTCCCAACTCATCTTTTTCTTTAATGCAGCCCACTTGAGTCTGGGATCCTAATCACTTTTTGTCTCCGGTTCTGAAATGAGCTCACAAAATAAGTGGAACGGTGGATTTCTCAACCTAGGAACTTATTGCAAAAGGCTTTTTCAGGAATCCACGTCACGGTTCTTCCATCTATATTTAATGTTTGCATAAATACTTACTTTAACGATCATCTAGTACTTAATGATTTCACATGCGTGCGTATCAAACTCATTTCTTTAAACTTTATCTATACTACTTAGGGCATGTTTGGGAGTGTGAATTTGGAACCCCTTGGATTTGAATGCCCCTGGATTTGAAATCCTTCTATTGCGTTCGACACCCTATATTGAAAATAAACTTTAATTCAAAAGTCGTAATACATTGTGTATTCGCAGGGGTTTGAATTTTATTACTAAATTAACTTTAATATCTTTAATTAGTGAACATATGTAATATTTAACACAATGGTTGCAATAAGTCTGCTGTATATGCTTTGCTTGAAAATGATAGAATTCCAAGTCTCGGATGGGCTACAAGCACAAAATCATGTCCGAGTAACTAAACAACAAATTTTAGATAGTGTTGATCATCATATTAAAGTAATTATAGTGATGCAATTGATAATCTAAGGGCGTGTTTGCACGGGCAGATTCGGTGGTATTAAGATGGATTTGGCGGGATTAGATTGTCAAATTCACCGTCGTTTGTACGACAGGCTGTTTGGGTGGCGAGGTATTGCACTGGATTGGGAAGATCGCTGGATTTCGCCGTATCAGATGAGGGATTCCCAAACCCCGCGCTGGATGCTGATGCCGATCCCTTCTCGGATCAAAGAACTCCTCCTCGTTATATCCACTGGCAAAGTATCTCTATCTATACTCATGCACGTAGCGTCTACATGTTTGGGACGTATACACATCAATCCAGACCATCCAAATAGTTGCCCCCACTACAGATTAGCTATCCATACAAAATCACATCGATTGAATAAACAAAACATCTGATTACTCTATTCGAATTTTAGATCATAGAACTTTTTATCCTAAGTATCCATTTCGGTAGGGAGGACTTCATATTACTGGACCCCACTCGCAGAGACTCCAAAGCCGTTCATCCACCATTGATGCGAATGGCGCAAAAATGGCACCGATCCTATTGTTGCAGTCATTTGATGTTGGGTTTTTCTTATTGTTCTTCTTTTTTCTAATTTCATTAGTCAGTTTTTTCAACTTTGATAATGTAAGTTGCGAAATTCATCTAAAATTCGAGGTTTCTGAGGTGGGTTTTTTTTTTGTGTGTGTTTTCCGACTGTTTATTGGAATTTTTTTTCTTGTTTTAGATGATGGGTTTTTCTTCTTTCCTACTTTTCTTGATAGGAATCTTGGCTTCATTGCAGCAGGCCGTGAAATTCGCAAAGAAATTGAGGCTTCTGAGGTGAAATTTGGCTGTGAGTCTGATCTAAGCTGTGAAGAAGGTGGTAGATGTGTCCGGCCAAACGGAAACGAACTTTGCATCCCTGGATACGCCGCCATCCCAAACAGGCATGAATATTAGCCACGGGATATACCAATTCCATGGGATTGGCACCAATCCACTGACACATCCATCATTACCTTGAAATTGCTGCCAATCCACCCTAATACCATCCAATCCCTTCCAATCAGCCCGTCCAAACATGCCCTAATTGTTTTGAGACATCATTAGTAAGTCATGTGCCCAATAGACTAATAGTCCCATGACATATATGTTACACATGCAACTATTGGAAGGATTTTAGATATATTCGAAGCTTTCACCGAGGATTTCAAACCCCATGTTTGAGGGGATTTGAAACCCCCAATTACACAATGGTGCCAAACAACTGGAAGATTTGAATCCCCCCCAAATTCTTGGTGCCAAACAACCCCTTATGTCACAGGAGTCATTAGCACCTTATGAATTGTTCGGTCTGACTGTAATCAGTTGAGTGTAAATAGAAGATGTTGTAACCTTTGGATGTGGATTGGGTACAACCTCACCCATCCCTAGCTAAGAATGGACAAGGGCTCCACCGGCCATCATGATGTGTGGGTTTTATCCACATTATCCATCCATTTTTACTTATCATTTTAAGTCACAAAGTAAAATAAAAAAATAAAAAAAAATGAGGCAAATCTAACGCTCAAGTGGCCCACACTACATTATAAGAAGCAACAGTGATAATTAAGGATGTCAATATACCAGCTTGAAAATTCAAATTTTTAATAGTCCCGGCTCAAAACCGTTCAAAATCCAGGCCAAGACCTACCTAGGCCTGGCCTGTTGACAGCCCTAGTGATAATGACAGTACCCATTGATGAAACCTTCCTAAGGTCCACCATGGTGGTTAATTGCCATCTAACCTATTTATAAGGTCACATAGACATAAATGAAGGGAAAATACAATACAAATATAGCTTGATCCAAAACTTTTGCTGCCCCAAGAAGTTTTCAACTGGAGGTGTTTTATTCTCATTGTGTGGTGCACCTAACTCTTGGATCTGCTTTAGTTTTAGGGCTTGTAATATATATATATATATATATATATATATATATATATATATATATATATATATATGGACCGATGCCGATAAAACCCACACATCATGGTGGCCCATTAGGCGTACAGCCAGCATGCTACGTACACCATGATGCACCGTTTCTACCCTTACAATCGAGTCACATGTACAGAACATCCGACAGGCGTGAAAGGAAAACCCCACGATGAAGACCACCTAACCCAAAAATCAAGCCCATCAACTCCTTAAGGTGGGCAACAACTGTGTTTTGTGTCGGATCGTTGGCCCTGTCCGTTGATATCAATCGTGTGGCCCACCTGATAAGCTAGTCCTATCTATGTGACAGATGGTCTTCATGAGGGGGCTTGCCTTTATTACGGGTCAAATGTCTTGCAAATTTGACAGGTTGGCAAAAAAAAAAAATGACAGCATGGTACTGTTAGTATGGGACGCGGATTGCGTCCTACCCCCGCTCGGACGGTAATCCGTCTGGGCGGGGCTATGTGGGGTTTACAGTTATGAAAGTGTTTTATCCATGCCGTTAATCTCTTTTTACAGATCATTTTAATATTTGAACCAAAAAATTAGGTAGGTCCACATCTCCAGTGGACCACACCAAAGGAAGCTGCAGTGATAATGAAACCCACCCTTGAAATCTTTATAAGGGCCATTGTGATGTTTTTTTTACCATCCAAACTATTCATAAGGTCATGTAAACATGGATGAAGTGAAAAAATAAATATCAGCTTGATTCAAAACTTCTCCAGCTCCCAAGAAGTTTTTAATGATGGAAGTTCAATCCCTACTTTGTAGTCCACTAGAGATGTGGACCTACCTCATTTTTTATTAATATATTAAAATGATATGTAAAAAGAGATTAATGGCGTGGATAAAATACTTACATAACTGAGGGCACCACAGAGCCCTGCCCGGACGAATTACCGTCCGGACGGGGGTAGGACGCAATCCCCGTCCTGTTAGTCTAAACGGCTAGCATGCAGTAGTTATTGTCCCGCATGCACAACGGTCAGAAACAACCAATAATAACTAGTTTCTCACCAACTGCCATAAAATAGTTATATGGAATCATGACCCTGGATCAAAATGGTCAGCAACCTTGGCCTATATAAACAATGCCTAGGTTGTTCATGTTGTATTTGATGTCTTAAATCTAATTAGATTTTGCGCAGATTTTTCACGCAACCTCGAAAGGGCGGGATTTGTTTCCGATTTCGTTTATGATTCTTTCCAATTTTGTTTGGGATTCTTCCTAAAACTATTTATATGGGTGTAAACGGGATTAGGAGGTATTATTCTAAGGGATTCCAAGGGTTTCTAAAAGGGTTCTAGGGTTATCAAAGGGTGTAGCAAGGGTGAGATTCGAGGTTGTTCGAATTGGGTAAGTCCTCTTTATTTGTAACTTCTATTTTCGTAGTGAAGATCTGTCGCTTTGTGCCGTGGTTTTTTTCCGCAAGAGTTTTGCACGTTAAATCTGCGTGTTCTCTTGTGTGTGCTTGGTGCTATTGGATTGCTATCTTAGATATAGATCTGTGTGATTCCGCAGGCCAAAATCCTAACAAGTGGTATCAAAGTTATCACCGGGGCACAGATCTGAATCTACAGGATTAACAATAATGGGAAGCACCATGAATGAAATTGAGAAGTACTCGGGGAAAAATAATTTTGAGTTATAGAAGAGCAAGATGATGAGTTCCTTATTCAAGCAAGGCGAAGATGGTGTTATTGAGGAGCGAAAGTCTACTATACTGATGATGAATAGAATACTCTTGATAAGAAGGCTTTATCATTGATCCATTTATGTCTTATGAATGAGGTTCTCTACAATGTCATGAGGGAGAAAACTATGGCTAAGTTATGGGCGAAGTTAGAGGACGTCTATGCGAAAAAATTCTCTTAAAATCGCCTACACTTAAAGTGGCAGTGATATAACTTCAAGATGGCAAAGGGTGGAGATATGGAGGCTCACATTAGCAACTTTAATAAATTGGTTTACAAATTGCTGGATATGGAAGAAGTGATGAAAGATGAATAACAATCATGTATGTTGCTGAATTCTCTTCCGACGTTTTATGAGTCATTCAAAGACACAATGTGCTCCACGAATAAAACTCTGAGTGTCGACACTGTTATCTCAGCCCTTCAAGGGAAGGCTATGAGAAAGCTTAACGTCGGCATGAGAATATCTTCTGATGCACTGGTTACAAGGGGTAGGAATTCTGAACAAGGTAAAGGTTCTTCAGGTTCTAGATCGATCTAGATCTAAATCCAAGGGTAAGGGCAAGGGAAATGTAAAATGCTAGAACTGTGTGAAGGAAGGACATGTGAAGAAAGATTGTGAAAATCCAAAATCTAAGAGATAAGATTCTGAGGCTTCATACAGGGAGGCCACTGCTGCCACGTCTGATGGATCGAGTGGATGTAATGGCGATGTTTTGTCTGTGTCTACAATCAGACCGCCATACGATGATCGTAAGGACAAGTGGATTCTAGACACAGGGACATCCTTTCACATGACTCCTCATCAGAGTTGGTTCACCAGCTATAGGGAGTGCAATGGTGGATATGTATTTATGGGCAATGGCATTGCCTGTAATGTTGTAGTTGTTAGTACGGTGTGCATCAAGATGTTTGATGGGGTGAAGCGTACCTTGAATGATGTCAGGCACGTTCCTAATTTGAAGAAGAATCTGATTTCTCTTGGTGTACTTGAGGCAATGGGCTGCAAGTACATATATATTGATGGTTCTCTTAAAGTATCTAAGGGGACACAGGTAATCATGAAAGCACAACGACTCGATAATATTTACAGGTTGATCGAGAGCACTTCAAAATGTGGAGTTATAGTGGATATAGTAGATTCCACCTCTGCACATGTGTGACATGTTGGGCATGGCCACATGAGCGGGCAGGGCAGAAAGGCTGAGACGTGCAAACAGGGATACAGAGCAGGTGGAGCAGCCATCTATGAGAAGAATCACACGACATAATCGCGGGATATCAATAAGGTACATGGACGACCCAATATCTTAGGGGATTCATCTTCTATTCAGACGGCTCTAGGTGAGCCTTGTGCTGAGAAGTGGAAAGAGATTATGGGCAATGTGATGGACTTGTTGTACCAGATCGACACATGGGAGCTGGTGGAGCTTCCAGTGGGCCGAGAAGCGGTTGAATGCAGGTGAATTTTCAGGAGGATACATGACGCAGGGATGAACGTGATGAGGATAAATACTCCGAATCCACAGAGCTTCTCTGGACTCCTCACAAAGACTTCTCGAATCTACGAGGAAAGAAAGCAGAAAATAGAAATAAACTCTAATAAATTCGAAACTGATTAATTGATGACTAAAAATGAGTTCACAACCCTTTAAATAGGGGTACCAAGTAATGGGAAAGAAATCAGAATTAAACTACAACTAGAACTCCTAGAATCCGCGACTTACTATAAATAGTAAACTTACTATTTATAGACGGTCGTGATGTCTACTAGTGCGCAAGGTTTTCGGCCAAAAACAGTAAGTGTCCTATTTGGCCTCACCAAACCGTTCTCCTAATTATTCTAAGCTCTTTTCATGTTAGGCGCAACTCCTAAAGCCCGACAGATGAAGAGTTATAATCAAACTAAAACTTACTATTGATAGTAAAAATGAAATTAAAGCAGGGAAACCACCGTCGATTCAGGGGTTTTTCACAATTTCGAGCATTGCAACCCGGCATAGCGGGGTTGGTTGGCTAAAGTAGCTCGTTCTACCCCAAAATCATATATTTTACATCAGGTAACTCATTCCGGATTGCGAGATACGCCCGATCTAAGGTTCGACGGTCTGGATCACTTCTGTCATCGACCGGGCCTTTTCTGATCCATCTTAGCCATGAAACTGTCCGCGACCCACTCTACATCAGTCCCCTGCACTTCAAAATAACACGTCCTCGAGTTCTCATCTTGTGCTAGTTCATGATACTCGGTCAGGTCCGCGACGTTGAAAGTCCGTGAGATCGCCATGTCATCTGGAAGATCAACAACATAAGCATTGTCATTGATCTTTCGAATGATTGGGACGGGTCCAATCTTCTTATTTTCAACTTGTTGTATGTCCCAGTCGAAAATCTCTCTTTACGCAGATGGACCATAACGCGGTTGCCCACCTCGAACACTTTTTGTTGCCGGTGCTTGTCCGTTTGTTCCTTGTACTTTTCGTTCGAGGTATGTAGCTTGGTCTGCACTTCTGTATGGATGCCCATGATCTTGTCTGCCATATGTTCTGCTGCAATGCTCGTGCCTGGGTGCTTGGGCAGAGGGACCAAGTCAAGCATGTGGCGAGGCACTCGTTCATAGATAATCTGGAACAGTGATTTCCCTGTCGAGCGGTTCACCATGTTGTTAAATGCAAACTCTATTTGAGACAAGGCCAAATCCCACTGCTTCGGTTTTTCTCCTGAAATATAACGAAGGAGATTTCCCAACGTGCGATTCACAACTTCAGTCCGCCCATCAGTCTGTGGGTGGTAAGTACTGCTGAATTGAAGTCGTGTATCGAATCGAGTCCACAAAGTCTGCCAAAAGTGGCTAATGAACTTTGTGTCACGATCAGAAGTAATGGTCTTGGGGACCCCGTGTAGCCGTACGACCTCCCTGAATAATAGATTCACCATGTGTGTTGTATCGAGGGTCTTCTTGCATGGGATAAAGTGTGTCATCTTGGAGAAACGATTTACCACAACGAACACCGAATCCATACCGCGTTATGTCCGTGGGAGATCAAGCACGAAGTTCATTGATAAATCCTCCCAAGGACCGTCAAGCACAGGTAACGGGGTATAGAAGCCCGTATTCTGAGATTGCCCCTTGGAGGTTTGACAAACATGACAACATTGTACAGCTTTTTCCACATCACGTACTAATTGCGGCCAGTAATATCGCTCTTCCACAAGAGCTCGAGTCTTGTCTCACCCAAGGTATCCACTGAGGCCATCTCCATGTAGCTCCTGAATAATATGCTCCCTCAGAGAACTTTGGGGGATGCACAATCAATTCCCTTTAAAGAGAAAATCGTCCTGTATATGAAGGTTACTGGAGTGACCTTCTTGGTACTTCACCCAAGAATCTTTGAAGTCCTCATCCTCGGCATATAGCTCCTTGAGACGGTCGAAGCCGACCACCTTGTTGCTCATCGTAACAAGTAGTGATGCACGACGGCTAAGTGCATCAACCACCTTGTTTTGCTGCACTGACTTGTGCTTCAAAACGAACGTGAATTCTTGTAAAAACACAACCTATCTAGCATGCACACGATTCATGTTAGCCTGACTATTAATAAACTTTAATGCTTGATAGTCAGTGTACAGAACAAACTCTCTTTGAATCAGATAATGCTGCCAATGTCGCAGCACTTGAACAACTGCGTACAACTCAAGCTCATAAGTCGACCACTTCTTTCGGGCATCACTGAGCTTTTTGCTGTAGAAGGCTACCAACCTGCCTTCTTGTGATAATACTCTCCCAATTCCGACATATGAAGCGTTACACTCAACCTCAAACAATTTGTCAAAATTAGGAAACACCAAGACTGGTGTTGTAGACAAACGATGCTTGATCTCATGAAAGCTCTTGTCGGCTTTATCGGTCCACTGGAATGGTCCTTTTTTTATGCAATCTATTATAGGTGTGACTCTGGTGCTAAAATCTCGCACAAATCGATGATAGAAAGTCGTCAACCCATGAAAACTCCTCACCTCATGAATGTTTGTCGGGATCGGCCATTCCCTAATAGCTCGCACCTTTTCATCGTCCACACGAATGCCTGTGGATGTTATAATAAATCCTAGAAACAACAGGCAGTCAGTTAAAAAACTACACTTCTTTAAGTTAAGGTACAACTTGTTAATTTGTAGGACCTGCAGCACCTGCCTGAGATGTTTCCTGTGCTCTGCCCCGTAAAAAAATTTTCATTGAATTGCTTGAGGTATCCAAAGTATATACGATTCACCTGTGACAGAAAAAGTCTCAAAGTTAGTATCCCATGGTGAATCAAAGACTACAGGTAGATAAAATTCAGAAAAATTTTCAGGAAGTAATGTAGTCTCAATGCATTCCGAAGTTCCAAGCTTCGGTTCAATTTTTAGCTCCCCCTCCTTTAATGGTAAATAGTGAGGATCTGGGGAGGGAGGGGCTTCAGAGTAAGGGTTCTCTCGGTCAGTAATGACTACCGAGATATCGTCTTGCAAGGCATTCACTATGTCTCTTATCATGGGATCGTTTGAATCTGCAAAGTGTGCCAAGCAATCATCGAAAGAGTTGGGACATTCAGCTGAGAGTGACTCATTTTCCACATTGAAGTATGTGATGATCTGCCCAAGGAATCCATCGTCTTTAAAAGTAACCGTAGGTACACTCTCTTGCTTCAGCCCTGCACAGACAGATAGAGGGTCAGTAGATGAAGTATTGATGTGCGGACTCTGTTCATTGATACTACTCAGAAGAGGCCTGGACTCGTCAAAATTCAACAGTTTAGATGGTGGCCTCAACTGGGTGGTTTTAAATTCCAGAGTCGTATCAAGTAACTCGTTCATCTCCTGAATCATATCATCATGTAACTCAGGGGAGTGGTCCAAACATGTCTCACAAGAGATAGAAGGGTTGGTTGTAAGGAGCTCATCCACTTTTAAATCAGATATGTCAGGTGAGTGGCGTAGCTCATTATGACCGCTCACTTCATGCACTTCTTGATCATTGACCTGGACCAAACTTGAGATTAATTTCAGGGGAACTGGGCCTGAACATTCATGATCATCATCCCAATACGCATCATCGTCTAATTCTGTGCAGTGCACACTTGGGATGGGATTGCTTTCCTCATATTCTAAATTTGGTTGAGGTTCGAATAAACTAACCTCTACCTCATCATTGAGATCCTGTGTATCATGTAAGGAAAGTGTGTCATCATCACTGTATTTGAAAGACACCCATGTATCTCCATCATTCTTTTGAACAGTCATTGAGATCGACTCATCGGGGAATTGAACCGTATGCTCATTAATGGAATCCAACTCCTCATTCCAAATTCCAGATTTTGTCAAAAGCGAGTGAGGATTACTTTCTTCGCATTGTATTTCTGGATTGAGTTGTGGCTGAAACGAACTAGCCTCAATTAGCCTATCAAGGCGTGATTCAAGTGCTTCTATTAATTTCCTCATGTCAGTAACATAGTCTATGTAACTTAGAGATAACTCCTCTTGGATCGTTTTTGGTGGATATTCAAATGTGGCTGATCCATGAGGGTTATTACCATGATGTTTTACTGACTCGACTTCGAAATATTTCTGTTTTCACTGATCAAAACCATACGGGTCATCTGTCGGGAGTTGATACGCGTCATTATTCCAATAATCACGTACTGTTTTCTTAACTTGTGGAATACAATTATTCTCCCGCAGATAATCACCGAAAGACTTCTTAATCGGTGGAGCATCATATTCTGATTGATTCTCAAAGAAATTTTCAGAAAAATTTTGAGGCGTAGGCTGTTTTCTATAAGCTATCTCAACATACTGTCGTGCCCACTCATTCATATACATGGTGAAACCCTAACTCTAAATGTAATCCTAAGTAAAATAAAAGAAAGGATCTTACAGCAGTATGGAAGGTAAGAGAGGGAGAAGTTAGAAGGAAGGTACCAATTAGAAATTCCTATGTTAAGATCCTGCAAAAGAAAACAAAAGAAATTAGTTCCTAAAAATAGATATTCTAAAGTTAAAAAATTCTAAGATGGAAATAGAAAGTTAGTTTCTAAACTGGGAAGAATTCCTAAAAATAGAAAATACAACCCTAAGCCTAAAATAGAAAAAGTAGAGAAATTAGAAAGATATCACCTAATTAGAAGTTTCTATCTTAGAATCCTACAAAACAAGAAAACAGGTTAGTTTCTATAAATCAGAAAAACCTAAACCTAAAGTTAGTAAAATCCTAATCCTAATCTAATTCTAAAACCAATTAATTTCAGAAATACGTAGCCGTCAGTCCCCGGCAACGGCGCCAAAAACTTGTTCACTCCCCAAGTATAGGGTTGTGATGTAGTAATAAACTCGGTGAGACCGAGGTCGAATCCACAGGGACTGAAACCTGTACGTAATCTGAAACTAACTAAATCTAGAACTAGGATAAGATGAAATCTAAATCAGGGGAAAATATGAGAATAATGATGAGAGAATAATCTAAAACTTAATAAATTCAGAGGAAAGGAAACTAGGGATTCAGAGGATCCACTTGTAGAGATGAGAGAGATCTTATGCCTGTATCAAAAATCATGGAAATTAACTGAACTGTCGTTGATATAGTTTTCAAGAGATGAGAGGTATATGAATTAAAATGGATTTCATCACCAAACCATGCCCAGGAGACAAAGTAAACAACAGAATTAAACTAATTACCAACCAATCAATAATGTATGAAGGTTAGGAAGGGTACCGACATCCAACCATGCCCAGGAGACGATGGTGAACAACAGGGCTTCCTGATGTCATAAACTTAAAAAGGAAATAGGAATACTTAAAGCCATCGCAGACCCATTGTAATTTCAGTCACAACAGACCATTAAAAACTAAAAACATTCCCATAATAATCAAACCACCATCAAATTCAGTTCAGTTTAACATAAAAAAAAAAAAAAAAACATAGGGAAAACTCTCATCTCACTACAAGCTTCACCTCTTAGCCCTAGCTAAGAGGTTTAGCCACACATGAGTGGACTAGATCTCATGAAATTAGAAGAAGGAAAAAAAATAACAATTATAAACTCTCCCCGTCTCTCTCTCTCTCTCTTCACATTCCTACCCAGCCGCCGATCCTCCCCCTCTCTCTCTCACCACTTTCTTTTATAGGAAAAGGGAAAAGTGGTAGGGAGGTCGGTTCCGTGTTACCTTTTCCGCAAAGGAGAACAAGTGCGGAATCTGTTCGCGCTCCCCGTGTAACAGCCTACGCTGAACTGAAAGTGGGGCCCAGAATCTAGTTTTTCTGCGAAATGCAATCCGTCCATTGGAATGCCCATGAGATTTCAGTAAAAATAGACTATTTTTGGAACGAAATTGGTGTGTCCCACCGATCTTTTTCGTGCCACCGTCAGTCCTTTATCTGGATGAATGGAAACCGATCTCCACTGATTTCTACGATTCGGTCACTTAGGCTTTGATGAAAGGAACCGTAGGTTCTTGATGAACGGTCCAGATTGGGCTTTTGAAGTACGGTGTTGGCCCACAAGCTTGGTCCGTAAGCGCTCTTGCGGAACAGAGACTCCGCAAGCTTGCTGTGATATTGGTGGAACCCACTTTAGTGTACCTTTGTGAAATCCACGCCGTCCACGGCAGTCTACTCGAAAAACCGTTCAGGGGTGGCCACTTTTGGAGCGTTGATCGTGCGACCCACTTGCTTTACGTGTGGCACGGTTCTGCCGTTCAAGTAGCTTTTTCAAATGTTATTTTCCTCTGTATGCAGGCATAGGGTTTGGAAACCCATCTTTGTACGGTCGGTTTTCACTCATCAAACGAATGGACGGTCCGGATTGGATATATGAACAATAGGTGGGGCCCATAACAGAGACCGAAAGTCCCTGTTTGCGGACGCTGTAACAAAAACGGATGTTTCCATTTTTTTTCTTTAAATTCTGTCGGTCAACTGAGGTTTGACCGACTTTGCAGTTACAGTGCACGGTTAATGCACATGTGCTCTATGCACTTGCCACACAAGCTGGGGTCCACTGTGATGTGTATCAAAAATCTGTTTCGTCCATCTCCTTTCTCTTATCTTTTTAACTGTTGGGACCAAAATTGAGATATATCCAAATGCCAGGTGGGCCCCACTTAATGAATTAAGGGGCTGATCTGACCGTTGGGGCATTTCCATAGCGATTCGAGGGATGAAATTTGAGATGTACGGTTAATTTATAGCCCTCATCCCATATATGAAGTTTCGGGCCAATCGGATGGCAGGAACCATGTGATCTTGCATGTTGCACCAATTTCAGGCCTCTTTAACGTGAACGGCTTGATTTCCTCAGATATTTGGCGTGTAAATTCATTGATCTCAGTCCTCTGGAGTCCTTCCTTTACTTTGGTGACTTCGGACCATCAAATCCACACTTTTAATACTCTTCTTCAGTCAACACTCCTGATTACTCCCTGCAAAAAAACACGATTAAGATATGACATTAAACATTATCAAGTACGCAAAATCAGGTAATAACTGGGGTATGATATGCAATATTTGACCCTCATCAACAGTAATCGCCTCACAACTAGAAATTCGCCACGATCCTCGCTTGTCATTTCATCGCCACCTGCTATTTCTTCAGTGGTTTGTTCATGTTCATCGTAGCCATAGTCTTCTTCTGCGGCCTCATCTTCAGTGCCCCCTTCATTTATAGTCAAGTGTGTTGCGTGACGTTGAGGACAAGTGTTTGATAAGTGGCCTGGCTGGCCACAGCGGTAACAATTATTTAACCTTGGCTGAGCATAAGGATTTGGAATCCTATTCGGGCTCGCTGTTGTGGGTGCTATACGTTGAGGTCTGGATGAGCCGCTCCCCATATCACGATTTACGGTTGTAGGAGGTTGATGACGTTCTCCTACTGGATCTTTTCCTCGTGCTAGTACTGGATCCTACGTATGACCTATCATGGGGGATCGAGTTGAAGGATAGGGACGAGCAGGAACTCTTACAAGTTGTGTTTCTACCCTACTTGCTAATTGAACTGCTTCATCTACGGTCCCGACTGGGTATATCTGAACTCGGTCCTGAATTGTTGGTCGGAACCCACCTATAAATCGTGCCACCTTCTGTGACTTAGATTCTGATAGATAGTTTCGTGTAGCTAGCCGCTGGAATTCTTCAGTGTAATCTGTAACAGTTTGATTTCCTTGTCAGCAATTTTAGTATTGCTGGAATAATATTTCCTCATAATCACTGGGGAGAAATCGTAATCGAAGAAGACGTCTCATCCGTGGCCATGATAAGATGGGCGCCTTGTTCTAGCGGGTTCGTGAGAATTGTAATTGTTCCCACCATGCAGAAGCACCAGATTTTAACTTAAACGCTACCAATTTTACCCTTTTATGATCTGACACGTCCATATAATCAAAATATCTCTACTTTGCCAGCCAATCGAGGAAATCTTCTATACGTAATAAACCATTAAAACTAGGAAGTTCAGCCTTACCTCGATAGTCTCTTTCAGCACGATCTAGGTGATCGCCTCTATGGATTGGTCATCGGGCAAAACCCTCATTAAGGTCCTCGTCGCTAGAACTTGAATCATCTGGTGTAGCCCTACGGTTTGCCACTGGTAGTACTCTACAGAAATCGGGGTTGCGTCGTACGGCAACTATGGGTGGTGGTGCCACCATAGGCGGTGGAGCAACCATAGGTGGTGGAGCACCACCTAGGGCTTGGGGCGGAAGTAGCACATATGCAAGATGGTCGAGGGTTACCTGCAGCCCTTGCATGGTCAACTGACTCTCCTAGTGGAAAGCTTCCATTCTTTCCGAAAGATAACAAATCCCTGGATCACCGTCCACAGGATTTTGATTCATACCTTTATTGTTTGCCATTGGCCTGAGCGGAATCCTCGCTCTGATACCAATTGACGCAGGGATGAACGTGATGAGAATAAATACTCCGAATCCACGGAGCTTCTCTAGACTCCTCACAAAGACTTCTCGAGTCCACGAGGAAAGAAAGCAGAAAATAGAAATAAACTCTAATAAATTCGAAACTGATTAATTGATGAATAAAAATAAGTTCACAACCCTTTAAATAGGGGTACCAAGCAATGGGAAAGAAATCAGAATCAAACTACAACTAGAACTCCTGGAATCCGTGACTTACTATAAATAGTAAACTTACTATTTATAGATGGTCATGATATCTACTCGCAAGGTTTTCGGCCAAAATAGTAAGTGTCCTATTTGGCCTCACCAAACCGTTCTCCTAATTATTCTAAGCTCTTTTCACGTTGGGCACAACTCCTAAAGCCCGACGGATGAAGAGTTATAATCAAATTAAAACTTACTATTTATAGTAAAAACGAAATTAAAGCAGGGAAACGACCATCGATTCAGGGGTTTTTCGCAATTTCGGGCATCGCAACCCAACATAGTGGGGTTAGTTGGCTAAAGTAGCTTGTTCTACCCCAAAATCATATATTTAACATCAGGTAACTCATTCCGGATTGCGAGATATGCCCGATCTAAGGTTCGACGGTCCGGATCACTTCTGTCGTCGACCGGGCCTTTTCTGATCCATCTTAGCCATGAAACTGTCCACGACCCGCTCTACATCAATACAGCATAGATACAAAAAAAGGTTGGTGGCGATGGGTTATGCTCAGAGAGAAGGTATCGACTTCTCAGAGATATTCGCGCCTATGGTATAGCAGGTGTCTATTAGATCTGTGATTGGCACTGGTTAGTCAATGTGATCTTGAGCTGGAAGGATGGATGTGGAGTCTGCACTTCTGCAAGGAAAATTGTAAGAGCAGATCTACATGAAGCAACCAGAGAGGTTTGAAGTTAAAGGGGCTGAGAAAAGACTTTGTAGGAGGTCAGGATGCTTCCTGTCGCCTAGGCAAGTGGTTTGATTCCTTCATGGTGGGTCAGATATTGTATGTTGATGATATGTAGATCGCCAATTGTGACATGTCTGATATCAATATACTGAAGACTCGATTAAGTGGGACATTCAAGATGAAGGATCGGGGAGCTGTAAAAATGGTTCTCGACACTGAGACTGAAAGGGGAGTAAGCTTTGGTTATCTCAGGCAAAATACCTTAGGTATGTATTGATCAAGGATATGATGGACTAAGCAAAGCCAGAGAGCATTCCCTCCACTTTTCTCCTTAAGTTTTCCTCAAGACATGTTCCAAAATAAATGAGGAAAAGCAGGATATATCTTATGAGCCTTATTCGAATGCAGTTGACAGTGTATGCCATGGTCTGTATTAGATCGGTTATTTCACAGGCTATCAATGTTGTCACGCCCCAAACTCGGAAACCGGGCTTACAAAATTCCCGATGGCCGAATCCGGGGCCGACAGCCTCCGTAGTACCCCATTCTCAGCTCCCAGCGCCCATACGCCGGATTCCGATCCTGGGATCCTACAAGGAGAATTTTCAGTATGATTTTTTTTTGTAATGGAGCATACCCATATCATAAATGCAACATCAAAATCATATATCCACTAATATAATCATTTGAATACAATGTTGAAAGGGAAATACATATATCGAAATCAAAGCTCCAGAGGACAGCTGCACGCTCCAAGCTCAACACTGCTGTAACTTAACTCCACCTGCACGCATCTATCGTGCATAAGCTTACAAAAGCTTAGAGGGTGGTGAGAGTGTGTGTACAAGATAAGTGTCAAGTATACCATAAAGCCCATAAATCATACATCATCAGAATAAGCGGAAATACTAACAAGATCATGAATCATATGATATCATAGTAAGCGAAAATATACTGGTAAGTCCATGAGTGCTATCAGTCGTACTAAGGTTATGCGATGCAGAACATAATAAGATAATAACAGATGCTAAGGATACAATGCAATATGCAAATCCTGACGAGCCACGAATACCATCAACCTTATCTAAGTCATACGAGTGCAGAAACATAGTAACTTAAAATGCTAAGTACTGCAGATACTATGTAATATGCGGTGTGAATGAAATGACCATACTGGAATGTGAAGTCAGGATGATAGTACGAAGTATCACAGGCTATGGGGTCCATCACAAGGGACTTCTATCTAAACCAGTCCTATACCTAAATTTAGATAGTCAGACACAATGTGATAAACTCCTGATCTCAGGTTAGTCGCGCACCCAACCGAAATCCTGACCATGTGATGGTACACATAATAAATAGTTACGCACCACTAGCCTGAGTGGATAGTGAATGAATGAATGAATGGATATGCAATTCCTGCTCAACAAGTCCACATATCAGTACGGTTGCTCTCTGGGAAAATCATCGGGGTCTATTACACTCGACACCGACTGCCTCCTCCCTAGCTGCACAGCCCAGCGAGCGGAATAGACCTCACGATCCGCCTGACCAGTAGTCTGCCAATACCTACCCGGCTCGTCAATAGCGGATCCATTTACGAGCTAGTCATACTTAGCCTAGCTTATAGCCCCCTCACTTAGGCGGATAAGGCTACACCCCCTCCCAACCAACCACAACACAGTGGAAGACGCGGCCTACTGGTATTCGGCACTCGGGTGCTCATGTTCCACTCGGTCTAGACATTAGGGCTGTTTCTGGCCTCGGAGGTTCATGAATTTTCATCCAAGGACATCCTAAGTGCCCACAATGCTAGAACCAAATATTTTCGGTGTCCTATATAGCCATCCACGATGTGCCTGTGGAGGTCACGGCCCTTATGTCGCTAGGGTGTACAATGATCAAGTAACATGTATGCAAGATGCATGAATCACACTGTACAAACATGCATCAATCTTGCGCGTACCATGCGCTCATGTCGGACACTCCGTCTTATATGGAGTCCCGTAAATGTCTCAGCCCAACGACTCATGTTATAACCAAACATTCCTCATATCAAGCATACATATGATGCGTATGGGCATGAATCATGGAGCTACACTAAGCATGTTATAAGGTGATGAACTATCCTTACAACGCAGATGGGCCTAGACGGCCTACACACAACAAGTATGGGCCTACCAATGGCCCTAGGGAAAGTCGTAATGTGAACATTTAACCAACATTATACCTACAATGTAGACGTTAAACCAACATTGCTCCCAAGGCATGACCCCTATAAAATATCACTACACAAACCATGGGAAATCACATATTGCAATGGACCTATATACATCCCATTGGGCCTTGACCCATAGGCCTCAGATACATCAAATGGGCCGCCTTATATGGGCCTTATATAAATCAAGTGGGCCGCATCAATGGGCCTTGTGTACATCCCATTGGGCCTCGACCCATGGGCCTCCAATATACCAAATGGGCCTCATAACATGGGCCTTATTCACATCACAGTGGGTACCAACCCACAGGCCTTTATACATCACAATGGGTCTCAACCCATGGGCCCTAGGATACATCGAAATGGGCCTTATAACGTGGTCCTCATATATGTCAAGGTGGCCTCAACAACGGGCCTCATACACATGACGGTGGGCCTCAATAACAGGCCCTCATACACATCAAAGTGGGCCTCAACAACGGCCACAAATACACATCAAGGTGGGCCTCATTAACGGCCACAAATATATCGAATGGGCCCCATAACATGGGCCTTATATAAGTGGTGATAATGACTTCCACCATTGAAATCCCAAGGCCCACGATAGTATTTATTTCCCATCCAATCTGATCATAAGGTCACAATGACCTGAAAGGAAAAAGCAAATATCATACTGGTCCAAAATGGGTGGCCTAAGGGTTTTAATGGTGGACAATCAAATCCGCTACTTCCTATAAGGTGGCCCACCTAATCCTAGATCTGTCTCATTTTGGACTCAAGCTCCAAAATTATCTTTCAAAATGGTTGGATGGGTTGGAGCAACACATGCATCATAGTGGGGCCCATAGAGGCCCACCATCTGGTATATAATATATATATATATATATATAACTTATATATAGTATATAAATACAATACTATATATAATATAATATTATATATATACACACACACATACACACACGCACACACACACACACACGCATGCACACACACGTGCACACTCAAATACATCACAGTGGGTACCACCGTCCAGGCGAACAGTGGTAATAAGACACATGCATCATTGTGGGTCCCACGTGGGGCCCACCTTATTGTTTATAGGCCATCCGAACCGTTGATAAGGTCACGCAGACCTAGATGAAGGGTAAAAACAAATTTTAGCTTGATCCGAAACTTCTGTGGGCCCAAAAAGAGTTTCAATGGTAGACGGTTCAATTCACACTGTTTCCTGTGATGTGGGCCACCCGAGTCTTGGATGGAGCTGAAATTTGGAGGGGGCCCACTGCTGGAAGTGGCCCACCATATGAACTGGTTGGATGACAAATATACATCACGGTGGGGCCCACAACAGGGGACCCATGGGGCCCTGCTTGGTCACGACTGCAGCGCCTATACGCTCTGACAATGGCAGCAGCAACAGCTGCTGCTGTTGTGTTTTTTTTTTAAACCATATTTTTGTGGTTTTTAGAGTGTAAGGCCCGCTTCAGGGGAATCCACCTTGCCCAATGGACTCTATAGTACTCCATAAGCATTCCATCAAGCCCAATATTAGGCATATTTCGGCGTGTAAAAAAATTTAAGTAAATTTAAACGGTGAAAATCACTGTTTTCTAAGCTATGGCCTGCCAGAACCTTGGATTGCCTCCATTTTTTGGCTCAACGGTTAAAATGTGTCGGGAAAAGGAATAGACGGCGTGGATTAGAACTATACATCAAGGTGAGGCCTGTGTGAGTGGCTCACCCAAATGCATGAATCAAGGTACTATTTGTGTTTTCATTTGAACAGGGACGCTAGACAATTTGGGCACCCCACGTGTGTAAGGTGGGCCCTGCTCAAGTGGGCCACAAGATGGTGGATGGTGTGGGTACAATACATATATCAAGTGGGCCCGACATACGAATGGCTTGGATAAAACACATGGCTTATGGTGGGGTCCATCCAAGTGGGCCACATGGCCATATCATCACATCAAAAATAATGAAAGAGAAAGGAAGAGAAAGAGAGAGATGGAAGACCGAGTGATGGAGGGACCCCGGTACTATGGGCCGTCCCTTTCATGATCTACAACATACGTCAAGTGGGTCCCAATACATGTGGGCCCATTAAATTAAAATCCAACGGTGGAGATTTCTTCTCCACTAAAATAGATGGTGTAGATGACCTCTATTCAAGCTAGGAAAGTAAACATCATGATGGGGTCCATGGAGAATGGCCCCATCATGGAATGATATTGATAATCAAGGTGGGCCATCGACCACATCTTAGGGTCCAAAGTGAGATTCATACCATTGATCGGTAGGCCTCATTTGGTCCATCATAAAAATATGAAAATCTAGCCTAATAAGCACCCACCGTTCGATCGTCTTGGCCCGTTGGAACGTCGGTCTCCTTGTCCTTCAATTTGATGGTGGAAGATGAGAAATGAATGGTTAGGATGAAAGATCTTGGGATGGAAGGTGGGCCACCAAAATCACTTTTCTCTCTTAATTAGGAAAGCATGGACGTAAGCTCTCTTACTTGCTTGGGAATGAGAGAGATGAGAGAGAGATTGTTGTAAGAGAGAGAGGGAGACAGGAGATGTGAGTGATGGAGTGATGTGTACTTGACTAGGTATGGGTGCGTAAGAGAGAGGGTGAGAAAGAGTTGACTTGTTGTTGCTTGGGGATGGGGTGAAAGGTGATGTGTACTTGACATGAAGTGATTGATTGATTGATGAGACATATCTTAGAGATTCTCTTGAGATTACAAAAGTGCGGTGTTTCTTCGAAATAAACGTCGGCCCACATCTTCCAGCTTGGGTATCGGATCGGTGCGCAAGTCGCAGCGTTAGAACCGCGGCGACGGTGCGGTCGCAATGATAAAGGTCTCGGATTAAGCCGACTCAATTCTACAGGATATGACTTAGGGTCGATCACAAACATCGGTTATCGGTCGCAGATTACCGGACTTCGACGGAAAGGATCACGGAATTCGTCGGAACAGTACGAACTAGGATACGGGTCTTACAAATGTTGTAAGCAAATACCCCGACAAGCAATATTAGGTAGCAGTGAGATGGTAAGAAGACTAAGTCTTTACTTTTGGGAAGACAGGAGCAAAGGTGGTTGGGCATGTAGATTTAGATTTGGCAGACATGTTCACCAAAGTCGTTTTTACAAATAAGTCCAAGTTATGTGTAACTTCTCTAGGCTTGGCGATGGCGAAAAAGGATGGAGTGTGCATGAGAAGTTTATGTTGTGATGCAGATATAAGAGAAGAGGACAAAGAGCTACACATTTGAGGATTGAAGACATGGTGGAGATTGTTGTATTTGATGTCTTAAATCTAATCAGATTCTGCGGAGATTTTTCGCGCAACTGCGAAAGGGGAGGATTTGTTTCCGATTTTGTTTATAATTCTTTCCGATTTTGTTTGGGATTCTTCCTAAAACTATATATATGGGTGTAAATGAGATTATGAGGTATTATTTTAAGGGATTCCAAGGGTTTCTAACAAGGTTCTAGGGTTATCAAAGGGTGTAGCAAGTAGGGGTGCACATCTAACCGGTAGAACCATGGAACTAGACTGGAACCGTTGGATCAGTCTAGTTTGGTCCGGTTCTATATAGCACCGGTTCCAGTTCTGGTTCTAAAATTTGCAGAACCGTTGATTACGGATCGGTTACGGTTTAACGCCATGTAGAACCGAACCAAACCGTTGATCCGAACCGTAGATTCGAACTGTTACCTGAACCATATATCCGAACCGTTACACGAACCGTCGAACCGTGCTTTTACTTTAAAACAAAATTTAAAAAAAAAAACTCTAAAAAGTCTCTACTCTCTATCCCACTGCTGCCCCCCCCCCTCCCCCCTCTCTCAGAGTCTCTCTCACCGCGACGCCGTCTGCGCCCCTGCCTGCCCTCTCTCAGAGAACTTCTATCACCGAGACGCCGACCGCGCACCCCTTTTGGGCTGCATGATGATGCTTATGTTCTTAAGGCAATGAGATTCTGTGATAGACAGAAAAGTGATGGGGCCCAAGAATATAAATCAAATGGGGGTGAAAGCTCTGCCAGCATGCTTACCATGTATCAATAGCAGGTGCCGCATCTACCAAGGTCCAATGCCATGGGAAAGCTGCCTGTTTCACCTCTTGTTCCAAGTATCTTAAAAGCACGTGTCAAGCACGAGTAGTAGTTTGTAATATTAAGCCTATATGCCCACCATGGCCCACCTCCTCTTTCACTGTATATTGTAAAGTAATTCGTAGAAATCTGTTGGCCTCATGCACGTCCTCAGCATGATAGCCCGGAACTGTGGAACCGATCCGGAACTGAACCGTTTTTTACAGTCCGGTTCCAGGGTGCCAACGGTTTGGTTCTGGTTCCAAAAAGGGTAGAACCGTTAAGAACAGTTCGGTTCTGGTTTCACCCTAGAACCGGACCAATCTGACCCGTATGCACCCCTGGTAGCAAGGGTGAGATTCGAGGTTGTTCGAATCAGGTAAGTCCTCTCTCTTTGTAATTTCTATTTTCATAGTGAAGATCTGTCGCTTTGTGCCGTGGTTTTTTTCCGCAAAAGTTTTCCACGTTAAATCTGTGTTTTCTTGTGTGTGCTTAGTGCCATTGGATTGTTATCCTAGATCTAGATCTATGTGATTCCGCAGACCAAAGTCCCAATAGTTCATTGGTCCATCACTAATAACTTGAACCACTCTCACATACGACCCACCAAAAAGAGCAAGATCAAGCTAGCCAGGTTCAATATGAACTTTAGCCAACAATCTTCAAGCAACAAACCAAAGCAGTGGTCTAAACCAGTAACAAATTTATCTCATTTTCTCTCAGATTTGGAATTTTATTTTATTCATTTGACAGAAAAGAAACTTATGTACACTGAGTTCCATTCGTAGTTCTTTGTGTTTGTTGAATGCAAAACCATATACAAGCTCTTCATATCCTAAAAACTATTTTCTTGTAATCTACTGGCATTTTCAATTAATTTTAAAATGAGTGAATAACACTTTAAAGACAATGTGTGTTGGGGGCCTTGCACAAAACCTTAGGATCTAGCCTCCCAAAACAAACCAGAATTATAGAATAATAATGCAATAAAAAACAATCAAAGCATAAACCACACCACACAAGAGATTTTTACGTGGAAAACCCTCAAAGAGGTAAAAACCACGAGACCTCGTCCAGATCAACAATCCACTATGAAGTAGAATGTTACAACCGTCTTCACTCACATAAGAGTGGATAAACAATGAGAGAATAAAAGAAAAACAGAGAGATCTAACCGATTACAAGGACGTAGGAGCGCTAATATATAAATTGCACAATAGATAACCTCCACAAGCATAACCTCTTTTCTACAAGCTTCCTCTCTCTCTTTCTTTCTTTCTCTCACACCTTTGATAGCCCTCTTGTGTTATACTCCATACCCTAGAAAAACCCTAGGGACCCATATTTATAATTTTAGGAAACTCCTTTTCGCATCCTAGTTGCGAAAGGATTCAGATTTCCGCAATCCACAAAATCGTAGAACGAATCTGCGTAACTACGACCAGTCGAGACGAGGCCACGATCGGTCGAGCGCCACCTACAATTGATCGAGCACCACCTTCGACAGGTCAAGCACCCCAGAGAAAAATAACCCAAAGTCGCTGGACTTTGAGTCGAGTCCGGGCTTGACTCCACGACTGGTCGTGCACCAGTCCTCGACTGGTTGAGCGAGGCCACAACCGGTCGAGCACGAGATAAAAATCCCATCAAATCTCCCCCTTTTTGTCCCAGGGGAATTCATCTTCTTCAAGCCAGCCTGGTTTCTACAAACCTTATACTTGCCCTTGAGCAAAGCTTTGATCATCATGTTTGACCCATTATCATCTATGTGGACCTTCTCTAGCTATAATACATTCCATTCCAAAGTATCCCTAATCCGGTGATACCGAATCTCTATGTGCTTCGACTTGGAATGTTGACTTGAATTTTTACTCAAGTGTATAGCACTCTGGCTATCGCAATAGACCATGTGCTGCTCTTGCTTTAGGCTAAGTTCCCGTAGAAACCTTTTCATCCAAAGCATCTCTTTACATGCCTCTGTGACTGCAATATACTCGGCCTCTGTTATCGATAATGCTATGACCTTCTGTAGCTTGTTGTGCCAAGAAACCACTCCCCATGCAAACGTGAACATAAACCCCAATATAGACTTCCTGGAGTCTATGAACATGAACCCCAATATAGACTTCCTGGAATCTATGTCACCTGTCATATCTGCATCTGTGTAGCCCGCTAACACAGGTTTTCCGTCACCATATATAGCATAGGCTCAACCTGGATGATCTTCTTAGATACTGCGGTATCCACTTCACCATTGCCCAATGTTCTTTATTAGGATTGGCAAGATACCAGCTGACAACACCAACCGCATATGCTATGTCTAGGCGTGTATATACCATGGCATACATCAAACTTCCTACAGCTGATGCGTAGGGTATCTTGTACATCTCTTCTACCTCTGCCTTCATCTTGGGACACTTTCTGTCGCTCAATCTGAAGTGACTATCCAATGGAGTACTGATGGACTTCGTTGCATTCATATTGAACCGCTCTAGGACTTTCTCAATATACCGCTCTTATGATAACCAAAGCTTCTTGTTGCTTCTGTCACGGGTTATCCCCATTCCTAAGATTTGTTTAGCTGGGCCCAAGTCTTTCATCGCAAATGACTTGCCCAACTCTTGTTTTAGCCTGTCGATCTTCTCGATGTCTTTTCCCGTGATGAGCATGTCATCAACGTATAACAGCAGAACTAAGAAATCACCATCTGAGAACTTGTGCGTGAACACACAGTAGGACGATTCTGTTCTGTCATATCCATGCTTCAACATAAATGAGTCGAACTTCTTGTAGCATTGTCATGAAGCTTGTTTTAGCCCATACAAGCTCTTCCTCAGCCTACACACCATATGCTCTTTGCCTTTGACTTCGAACCTCTCTAGTTGGTGCATGTAGATCTCTTCTTCCAGGTCACCATGAAGAAAGACAGTTTTAACAGATAACTTCTCTATCTCCAGATCCATGCTAGCTGCCAACCCAAGCAACACCCGTATGGATGTCATCTTCACCACTGGTGAGAATATCTCCTCGAAGTCTATGCCTTTCCTCTGATCAAACCCTTTCACCACAAGTCTGGCCTTGAACCTTGTCTGTGAATTCTTCTGCTCAACGTTCTTTTTGAAGATGACATCCATACGGGTGTCAAAGCTTTCTTATCCTTGGACAATTTCACCATGTCATAGGTGTGGTTCTTATATAAGGATTTCATCTCCTCTCGCATAGCTTTCAACCACTCCCCCTTATATTTATCTGCTAGGGCTTCAGAATAAACTTCCGGCTCTCCCCCATCAGTCAGCATAATGTACTCATGTGGCAAGTACCTCTTGGACAGCTGTCTGTCCCTAGATGACCTCCTCACCTGTGGCTCAACAGGTGGATCAAGTGGGGGCTGCTCCCCTGGTCCATCTTCTGAAGGAACTCCCTCGTCCTCCGCACCTTGCTGTACTCTCCCGTCATCAGGCACCACAAGAAATAACCGAATCCATGTCCTCTAGCTCACCTGAACTAGGTTGATTCTTATCTGGCTTACCAATGTCTTCTATACACTGATCTTCAAAGAAAATCACAACTCTGCTCCTGACGAGCTTCTTCTCGGTAAGATCCCACAATCTGTAACCGAACTTTTCATCACCATACCCCAAGAACACACACTGTCTGATCTTCATATCTAGCTTGGACCTCTCGTCCTTTGGTACATGAACGAATGCCCTTCATATAAATACCCTGAGATGACTGTACGATGGATCCTGTCCAGTCCACACCTTCTCAGGTACTTTATTTAATGGGGCTGATGGAGACCTGTTTATCAAATACACTGCCATGTGCATTGCTTCTCCCCAGAACATCTTGGGCAACTTCGCATGGGATAACATGCATCTAATTCTCTCTACAATGGTGCAATTAATTCGCTTAATTACACTATTATGCTGGAGGGTCTTGGGAACCGTCTGTTCATGTCATATACCCAGGGACTTGCAGTACTCATGAAAGTCGCCAATGTATTCACCACCATTGTCAGTGCGGATGCACTTCAATGATCTGCATGTCTCTCTCTCGACCATAGCATGAAACAATTTAAACACACCAAAGACCTCGTCCTTGAATTTCAAAGCATAAACTCAAACCCTCCTAAATGCATCATTTATAAAAGTGACAAAATACAATGCCCACCCAAGGTTTTTGTCCTCATAGGACCACAAACATCAGAATAAACCAAATTTAATGCATGCACTTTATTAACATGAGAAGCAGATTTAATAAATGAAACTCTATGCTGTTTCCTTGATAAATAATCAAGACAGATTTTGAGAGGTGTACCTGTCACGTCTGAAAGGAGCCACTTCCTTGCTAGTAGCTGAAGCCCTTTTTCACTCATGTGTCCTAGATGCCTATGCCACATGTTAATAGCTGAATCTTCTGCTGCGTTCAACCCACCCTTACACACACTGACACTTGCCTTAAAAAGGGTGCAACACTTCTATCCTCTCGCTGCGATCAACGAACCCTTAATGAGCTTCCAACGCCCACTAGCAAACTGGCTTTCATATCCATCATCATCCAACCTTCTCGTCAACATCAAGTTAAGGCGAAGGTCTGGGATATGCCTCACATCCTTGAGAACCAATGTGCAGCCCACATCGGTCTTCACACAAATATCACCGACTCCCACGATTTTCGATACGCCAGAATTTCTCATCTTTACAGTCCCATAGTTACTTGACTTGTAGCTTATGAAGAGGTCCTTGCATGGAGTCGCATGAAAAGAGGCTCCCGAGTCTATCACCCAGTCGGTGTCCTGACTCGTAGCCATGAGACAAATATCATGCTCTACTGAAAGAATAATTACAACGTCGCCATCTAAAGTGACCGCAGTGGAATCTGATTCATCTTCCTTCTCCTTTCCTTTTCCTTTCTTGTCGTTCTTAGCCTTACAACATTCATGCTTATAGTAGTCCTTCTTGCCACAATTCCAACATTCAACATCTTTTTTGGTACTTGACTTGCCTCTTGATTTATCTCAGGCCTTCCCGCTCTTCCTGTTCTTTCCTCTCCCCCGTTCCTGTGTCACAAGGGCCTCTTGCTGAGTGGACCCTTGAGACTTTCTCCTTGTCTCCTCATTGAAGAGACAGCTAGTAACATGTTTCATGAAAATCTTTTCGTCTGGCGCGGAGTTATTTAGAGACACTACCAATGTCTCCCAACTGTTAGGCAATGAACTAAGCAATAGCAAAGCCTGCAATTTGTCATCTAGGACCATCTTCATAGAGGAGAGTTAGTTCACTATATTGCTGACCTCATTCATGTGCTCGGCCACAAAACCACCATCTTTGAACTTGAGATTCACAAGTCGCCTTGTCAGAAAAATCTTATTACCGGCTGTCTTTCTCTCATACAACCCTTCCAATTTCAGCTATAGGCTAGCGGCTGAGGTTTCTATAAACACATGGTGGAATACAAAATCATTCAACCATTGTCTAATAAACCCCACCGCCTTTCGGTTCATCTTCTTCCAATCATCATCAGACATATCCTTGAATTTTTCTGATATGCTTAAAATTAGAGAATATATGTCCTTGCGATAAAGCGAGTCCTCCATCTTAGCCTTCCATATGGTCCAGTTAGAACCATTGAGGCTGATCATCCTTGATGAATCACCTTCCATAATTCAAAACTGATCCTACCCGTTCAATGAACTTAGCTCTGATACCACTTTATTGGGGGCGTTGCACAAAACCTTAGGATATAGCCTTCCGAAACAAACCAGAATTATGGAATAATAATGCAATGAAAAACAATCAAAGCATAAGGACCCCTATTTATAATTTTAGGAAACTCCTTTCCGCATCCCAGCTGCGAAAAGGACTCAGATTTTCGTAATCCGCAAAATCGCGAAACGAATCTGCGTAACTACGACCGGTCGAGACAAGGTCACGACTGGTCGAGTGCCACCTACGACCGGTCGAGCACCCCGAAGAAAAATAATCCAAAGTCGCTGGACTTTAAGTCGAGTCAGGGCTCGACTCCACGACTAGTCGTGCACCAGTCCTCGACAGGTCGAGCGAGGCTCACGACCGGTCGAGCACTGGACAAAAATCCCATCAATGTGATCACACACTTGAGCTATTCTTAACTTTTTCAATTTCTTTATTAATTTACAGAATTTATAAATATATAATTTGTGTTAACAACTAACATTTGCTTTTTCTCATCCAAGTCTTTATAACATCATGGCAAATAAACATCAAGGTGGACCCTAGGAAAGTTTCAATGGTAAGTATCCCTATCTCCACCGTTTCCTAAGGTGTGGTCCACTTGAGCTTTGGATAACTTTATTTTTGGATTCGTTCCATAAAAAGAGCCGGGAAAATGGATAGACAGCAAGGATATAGAGCACATACACCACGGTAGGCCCCACAACATCCCCATCCGGCGGCTCGGATCATCACACACGTGTGCCACGAGATAAGAAGACACGGAAATCTCGGGCCAACGGAGGCTGATTTCATCGGTCTTCCTTCCCATTCACGAAGGTTTGACAGGAGCCCTCCCCAAACATTTCCAAGCACGCGCCAATATGACACACGTGCAGATCCTATCGCTGTTGGAATTAGGTCTTCTGCCCCAGAAATCACGTCATTTGTCTCCTCAGGTGGACCACACTCCACGAAAGAAGCAGACAATTAAAACAAATTTTCTAACCGTCCATTTGTTTTGTAAAGTGTGGGCACCCAAACAGCGTGGCCCACCTGATGGAAAGCTCAGATCTCTCACGTCTGTGCAATTTTAGCACGTGTGCTCGGCATTGGATGTCCAGGACTCCGCACGCGTGTAGCAAACCTCTACATGCATGTATACAGCATCATGTAACGGTGTCTAAACGGTACGGGCCAATGAACGAAGGCTATGATAGTACTTGTACAAAAAGACCAGGGCATTTTGGTAACTTCACCGAAAGCTAAAGCCTCTCGCTTAAAAACCATTACCGGTTTCTGAAGTGGTTTTCACCTTCTCCATAAGCGGTTTTCTACGTTCTACGGCGGTTTTCGTCGAGCGTGGATCGGTTAGAGATTTTACCAGCTCCGACACAGCTTATATGAAATTTGGTTTTCGAAAGTCATCAGGTTTTTGGTGAGAGAGAGATAGGTTGGCTACCCTGATAGTTCACCACCATTTTAAATGCAGTCTGCTAGGCATCTTCTGGTCCGTTCGCTCTTTCTGCCCCACCATCTGATGATCCAGACCATTCATCTAGAAGTAACTACGGTAGATGATTCATTTGAAAAAAATCCCACTCATCTTCTCCGTATACTAGATGAGCTTCTAGATGAACGCTCTGGATCGTCACGTGGTAGGACAGAAGAGGATATCATGCGGTAATGAAGTATGTTTTTCCAGACCCTACAAATCCCGATCCATATAAGCATAAGCTACGAATGAGATCTTAACCGTCGATTTGACAAAATTTGCTACTAAACATCCATCAGGTGTCCAATCTACCTACCCAGGTTCGATTTATGACACGTGTACGGTGAGTGAATCACCTCCATTTAAGAAGTAGGAGTGAACTATCTCGTTAGTGTAATCCGAGAGAGAAGGTAGTTTTCATGAGAAGGCAATAGAAAAGCTTTGTCTGTTTTGTTTCCTAGCATTGAATTCTATTCCCTTCTATTCCTTTTTTTCCTCTGTATTATTTTATTCAATCCGTTTCGATCGAAACCGACTCTGTGTCTCGCAGAAATCAAGCCACGGCTATCTTCTCTTGATTTCCATGGAAAAAACCCAAGTTGATTTTGCTATTAATGGAGAGGAAGATCTTTGATGTTCTTTGATGGCCAATAAAGATAATCCGCATCAAACACAACAACAGCAGGAGCAGCAGAATCAGATATCTTATGGGATGATGCAATCTTCATCTTCTTCTATGCCTGGAAATTTCATGTAATGGAAGAGAAGAGAAAGGGGAGAAAAACCCATGTCTTTGTTTTTTTTTACTTCATGTTGAAAAGAGCTAATTTTTTGTAGTGCAAGAAAGGATTATAATTTCTTTCTAGAAAGATTAAAAAAAACCGTTGAATCTTTTTTCTTATTGGTGTTCTTTTGCTATTAGAAGTAAAGAGGCTGGTGGGGCTTATGACTTGGGAGAATTAGATCAGGCCCTCTTTTTGTATCTAGAAGGACAAGATCATCCATCAGTTCAAGAACACAGACGTAAGTTTTCTCTCTTCTTTTTTCTAGAGAGAGAGAGAGAGAGAGAGCTGTTGAGATACCTTTCAAAGAGCTTTTTGGTTCATGAGAAACGCGTGGTTAACAGATATGCTTGTACTGTATTTTGACCGGGTTGTGATAGATAGATATATGCAGAGAGTAGAAATAGGATTTTCAGGAAATGAGTATGTGGGTGATTTTTAGACTATGACCTGTAACAAACTCTTCATGAATTTCTTGCAAATTCCCTGTACTGGAAAGGGTACGGTAGGATTTTCGGTTTCATTGGGATTTTCAGTTTCATTGCTTTTCTGCCTCTCTCTCTCACCCCCACCAAAAAAAGGGCCACAAATGCATGATTTTGTAAGGGTGTTGTTGCCTCATAATTCATGAGACCCATACATCTCCGGCCTTATCTATCTTCTGTCATGATTGTGTCTGTGGGGAAAAAAGATGCTTTATTTTTCTTTATGCAGCTGTTTGAATTATACCCATCTATAGAAGATTTTGCACCTCTTTAGGAGATTTTAATGCTTGCAGGAATTCATGTTTGCAGAGAGCTCCGGAGTCCGACCTACTTTGAATATTTTCCCCTCTGAGCCAATGCATGTTGAGCCTTCTACAAAGGTGCGGGTATTGAAAGAGGAAGAAAGACTTTTTTCTTTTTTTTGTGCTTTTTCCTCTATGGGATATGGATTCTTTTCTAAATTGCTGAAAAATGTGTTTTTTTTTTTTTTCATGTATAGAGCGGCATTGGTTTTGTTACTCCAACAAGTAGCAACTCTAAGAGACCATCAGAATCATCCATGGAACTAGCAAATCAAAGAAATGGCCCATCATCTGGGCCAGAACCAGGAAAAGATGTCAAAGTAGGATTAAAGGTAAAGAAATTATTTAGATGCAAAGATTTCTCTTTTGCATTGGAAAAGAAACAAAAAAAAAATAAAAAATAAAAGAAGGAAGAAGAGGATTTCTATTTATTTTCTTCTTCTATTTTTCTAGACACTACGTCCATGATCTCTAGGAGACTAGAACCCATGACTATCTTGAACACCTAAGACTGAGATTCGGTAGAGATTTTCTTTCTTTTTAAAAAATGAATTTGAGAACCAAGGTGGGTTTTTTTCATATATGTATTTATACCATTTATTTGGCAGCGGGAAGGAAATAGAAAGGGCCCCACATCTAGTTCAGAGCATGAAGGACCCAAAACACCAGACCCAAAGGTACAAATGACTTTCCATACATGGGAGCCACTCATTTTCTCATTCCAATTAATTTGAATGGAGCGAGTTTCACCATTGATTCATATGTGGGCAGACACTGAGGAGGCTTGCTCAGAATAGAGAAGCAGCTCGGAAAAGCAGGCTAAGGAAAAAGGTGAGGCAAACAAATGAAAATTAATTAATTCTATATATAATGCATTTTTCTTGTATAATTTCTGTCTCCTTTTCTTCTAATCCCAAGTTGTCCAATCTGCATTATTGTTTGTTGAAGATCTAATTAGTTATGACTTTTTTTATTGTTTTTGATCTTCGACAGGCTTATGTTCAACAGCTAGAGACTAGTAGGGTTAAACTAACTCAGCTTGAGCAGGAGCTACAAAGGGCTAGAACTCAGGTCTCTCTCTCTCTCTCTCTCTCTCTCTCTCTCTCTCTCTCTCTCTCTCTCTCTCTCTCATGAATAATGTGTTTTAGGTTTAGCAAATAAAATCATGGATTCTTTGTATTCTTGATTCTTAGGGCTTGTTCTTTGGTGGAGGTGCTGTTCTTGGGGAACAAGGTCTCCCTGTAGGTGCCGGCGGTCTGAGCTCAGGCAATCCTCTAACCTCAATTCCACTAATTTCTCTTTTGTTATTATGATTTAGGGCTTTCTTTCTGTGCTGTTTCCAACTGTTAATTCTACTCCCATGATTCCAGATGCAGCTGTCTTTGACATAGAATACACGAGGTGGCTTGAGGAACACCACCGGCTCATGTGCGAGCTCCGAGCCGCTGTGCAGGAACACCTCCAGGAAAACGACCTGAGGCTATTTGTCGACAATTGCCTGGCCCACTACGATGAGCTGATGAACATGAAGAGCATGGTTGTAAAATCGGACGTCTTTCACATTGTGTCTGGCATGTGGAAGACACCTGCCGAGCGATGCTTCATGTGGATGGGAGGATTTCGGCCATCCGAGCTCATCAAGGTATGGAAACTATCTCCTTCTAACTGCTCTTTTATCTTAATTCACCATCACCTTCTTCTTTTCCTCCTCTACTTCACTAGCCGGAAAATGTAGCTTGTGTCACTTTCAGGCCAGTTATTAGTGTATATTTCCGGCATGACCCACATTTTCTGGTTTCTCGATATTTTTATTAGCCCAACATGTAGTAATGGGTTTTAGGGCTGTAATAGCTGGGAATCAAATCATGCACGAAATGAGGGTTTAAGCTGTTAGGGTTTGCAATATTTAGGGCTTCGATACATTGTTTTCTTCTTTGACTATTTTTCTTTACTTTTTGTGTTTTGGGTAAAAGATATCTATATTTTTCCACCTGGTTAGGAAATTTTCAAAAAAGAAGGTAGTGACAAATGAGGAATGATAGTTACAGGTGCAGATATGCAAGGCCCCACACGTGTGCCGAGGTGGCAACCATGTGTGAAATTTGTGGTAGGGGTTATGACCCATGATGCATGTGTTCTGACTTAAGAATGTGGCCGGTCAACTTATCTGGAGGGCCACACAATTGAATGTGAACCATTGGCTATTTTTATTTTTAACCGTCCACCTTACATGTGCGGCCCAACTGACGAGCAGACTAGCATGATCTTTTTGGACTTGGGGTGGGGGGATCGGCACATGCCTACCACTTTGGCACGTGCGGATGCATAGCTACAATAAACATTTCTTTTTACTAATACAAATGGTTAATTTTACTTATGTGGGATTCTAATTTGAAACTAGTATTGATTCATGGGTTAGACTCATATGTTAGGTTTGTACCATTAAAGAAAGTAGTGGTGACTGTCAAAATCGCTGATCCAACCGTAGATGGGGCATAGCCGAAAAGTTGTTCTGAGAAGATGATATTAACCATCTGATTGCATGATTAATGTGCCTTTGTAATTATGCTCCATCGAAAATGGATGTACTACTTGGATGGTCTGGATATCTGTACTTAATTCAGTACCACATGTGAGAGGAGGATGAGTCACCACCATTTTAAATGGTGCAAAACTAACCTTAAGGGCCTAGCCCATGATTCACGGTTCGTTGCACCTCACATTATATGTGGGGTCCACATATTAGTGAATCATGACTGTCCATCTGGTGGACACTATATAGGATGGCCCATGGTTGTAGAGGCCCACACAAAATTCTCGGTCCCCCATCTGTGTCCTTCAGTTGGAGTGGAAAGATTTTACAAAAAATGATCAATGGTACACATTCAATGGGAAGATGTCCACTAATCTGAAACATAAGATTGTTTGTCCAAAGGAAATTCAAGGTCGGTCCAACTCCTAAGGTGTTTTTGGATGATAATCAGGCATGAAAATTAGTCCTATCGACACATAGAAGTGGGGCACAGCATCAATGCCAATGGATAATGATTGTATCAATAAGTGTGCTAGTGTGGCCCACCTAAAGAGTGGATCTGCCTAATATTCAAAACAGGTGACCATAATAGATGTGGCCCCACCTTTGTAGTGTGGATATTCTATATATGTGATATGTTGGCGGGAAGAAATTGGCTTTATCATACCTTAGGGTGCAGCCACTGTATCTCATCATTTCTCCTCATTTTTTTCACTACGCTCTAGTAAACAAATGATCTTTGGGGGCAGAAATAGAGAGAAAAATAGAGATTGGAGATTGTGAATATCTTTTAAAGCTGTGTATTGGAGAAGAAAAACACTCGGAATTTTTATATATTTTTTAATCTATTTATTTTTGGAAAAGACTGGGTGTGGACAGCAGGAGTTGTTGCGCTCATATCTTGCACCATACATAAATGGTGGGTGGAATCTTAATAAGCATTTCAATAAGGATTTTGAAATTCTGAATTTAGAAATGCTACTAAATTACCGCTGACCTTCTCCACAAGGTGAGAGGTAATGGGCGCGCGACTATTGGTGAGATGGTGTGCATTGGAGAAACTTAGAATATTTTACTATATAATGTCAACAGCATGGCCTATTTAAAAGTTCTTGAGAGACAAAAATAAATAAATCAGTCATGTTTCCTAATGCAGTACGTTAGGTCACACTATAAAATGGCAGGTACCATCATGCCACATTTTACACCTAGCACACGTGCCGACATGGTAAGCGTGTCAAGCATCCCATCCGCTCTCAAGATGACCATATGCAAAAACCAGGTAGGCTCTCTAATCAGGGAAGCCACACACACGTGGCGATTTTATTTAAACTAACCATTCTTTCGGCACAAGGGTGGCCCACCTGATGAGTGGACGATTTTGACTTTTGGGTATGGCCATCTTCATGGTGGGAGCCATCCTAAGCTTCAGTCAGACATTTCACACACATTCCAGGCTGGCATGTAGGCCACTGGAGCTAGCAAATCTCTTTGAAAAGATAAGATATATATAGTAGAGTGGATCATGTGAATTAATTGGAGTTTTTTGGGAGCATAGATATTATTGAACCACATAGAGCCATTAACGGAGCAGCAGATAGTGGGGATATGTAGTCTTCAGCAGTCCACGCAAGAGGCAGAGGAAGCTCTTAGCCAAGGGTTGGAAGCTCTTCATCAGTCTCTCTCAGACACCATTGCTTCCGATGCTTTGAGTGCTTCTAATATGGCCAACTACATGGGTCAGATGGCCATTGCCATGAACAAGCTCTCCACCCTTGAAGGTTTCGTTCGACAGGTATGTCATTCTTGCTGCTGCTGTTGTTAATGTTTAAATTAATTACCACTATCTTCTTATTCTTCTTCTTGTTGTTGTTAGTATTTAGATCATGGTTTGGAAATGGTTGTTGGTATCCCTCCATTTTAGCCTAGAAAACCATATCATTCGTGGGAGATACGGCAACAAATCGCAACCATACATCAAAACCATGTTTTAGACCAGTACGCATCTCGTCGTCATCGTCATTGTCGCAGTCAATAGTTAAATTATTATTATTATTATCGATTATCGTTATCATTAGAGTTATATATGTTCACGTGTGATGTTGTATGGGAACTTTACCGTGCACTGTTATTATTTTCTACTAATGGGTTCTTTTGGTGGAAACATCTAAGATTTGAAAATTACCAAGACCATCGCATGGAACAAAAAATGAAAAACTCTACTCATTAGGTGGGCGACATACGTCAGTTGAATTGGACCACTGTCTGCCACTTATTTCGATGGTGTAGCCCACCTGATTAATGGAGAATCCTAGGTTCGAGGTGATCTTTACAATGTCATATGCAAGCAACATGTTGGAAAAGAAAGCAGTGTATGATGAGGTTGCCATACAGCTATTGTACGTGAACATGTATTATTATGAGTACTGATCTAGCATTGCTACGTGCATTGAGACTTACCAAACACATAGTTACATCTAGATTTATTAGGATTCGGATCACGTATCTCAACCATCCATTAGGTTCAGCACCTTCTTCTTCCACTACTGGGCAAAAGTCACACTAACCGGATGGCCCTCTACATAAACGACTAGAACAATCTTCCAAGAGTGATTTCGTACCTTCATTTATACATGACATTGATTTGATGGTTTGGATCATCCAATCAGTATGATTTCTTCAAGGACGCCTGTGAATAGTGAACTAGAATTAGTGAACTGTCCAGATAAGTGACGTGGACTTCAAGGAGTCCCAATGCAACTATGTGCATGCACTTAGATTCTTACTCTATAATTACCATGCATCAACCAACTTAACTGACTATCCATAGTATCACGGTTATTATCGCTGTTGACCAAGGAAAGATGAATCATAGGGACACCCGGGATTAGAGGGTTGATGCACAAGTTTTCTACTTGTGTGGCCCGTGATTAGTAGATCCAAACCGTTCATCTGATAGGCCCCGCAAAGGATGACTAACGCCTATGAAATATTTAGATTATAAGATCTGAACCTTGAGATTCGTGGCCTAGAACTAAACACTTAAAGAAAGGATATGGAAGCGGTTCACATTCAACAGAATAAAAGGCCATATACTGAAGGATTAGGATATTTACTCTGGCGTATTTCTGAAGCATCCCCCATCCATAGCAAGATGATCAGGTAGACGGTTTGGATCAGCAACCATGGTCCCACGTTTCTCGAATCCTGCACGTCAGCAAATTAAATTCCCCATAAGAAAATTCTCTCTCAAATGCTTGCAAAATCACATGCATTGTAATTACAGATGATAATGTGCAGGCTCTGCATGGAAGGTCCATGCAGTTCCCTCCTCGCAATACACGTATCAAACGTATCCTGTGGTCGTGACCGTTGATCTTGGGGGAAGCCATATGGATAGGCTAGAGGCCGAAATTCACAGTGATAGGACTTCTGATCTGCTCCAACTGTTCTTTATGGGCCACTGATCGGATTGTTCCCACAGTTCAATCTCCTGATTTAGTATATATAACATATCCACGCGGTGCCATCAAAAGATTCAAAACAACGTTCTAGATCATGGTAATGTTTGCCACCTGTAGCATGAGGAGGGTACTGCGTGGACCTTTTTATGGTCTGGAGGCATATAAAATACGGACGCAGATTAGGTGGGGCTGCCAACACAACCCCAACGGTGGTTTGTGATGTTGTGGCCGTTGTGGGGCCACCTTGATGTATGTCTTTTATATCCACGCCGTCAATTCATTTTTTCCGCATGGTCCCAAAAATGAAGCAGATCCAAATATCAAGTAGACTACACGATCCGAAACATTGGTCATTGAACGCCCACCATTAAAACTTCTTGGGGCCCGCCTATTGATAAGGTCCACATACCTGGATGAAGGGAAAACACAAATATCAGCTTGATCCAAAACTTTTGTAGCCCTGGGAATTTTTTAATGGGGTGTTCGATGACCACTGTTTTCTGTAATGTGGTTCACTTGAGCTTTGGATCCGCTTCATTTTTGGGTTCATGCCTTAAAATGAAAAGGAAAAATGGATGGACGGCGTGGATATCATCATGGTGAGCCCCACAGTGCCCAAAACATCACACACCATCTCTGGGATGGTATTGGCAACCCCACCTGAACCGTGCCCATAAAATACTCAAGACTCAGCATTTGTAACATAGGTTCCCGCTCTCATATTAAAGTCGACCAACTCGTTCAGGGATCCAAACATTGATATATAAGATGGAATTCACGATGGATGGCCCATTCATCAAAAGTCCCATAGATTGGAAGATCCTGGAAATGGGAACCATCTCTCGTTACCTTTTCTTGTGTTGGCCGCCAACTGAGCGGTTTGCCATTATTTCAAGATACTTTCTTTTCTTTTTTCTTATCTTTTTTTGGGTTCTTGGACAAGTGACAGTGATGTCCATAATATCAACGGTATGGATCAGTGAAAAGAGGCCCGCTTGGAGAAACTGATATCCTAAGGGTACTGTATAGTCTCTCATTGAAGAGGCAGAACAGGCGCCAACGTGTCATAAATATGCGAGATCCAGACCATTCATCAGGCGGAGATGACCTCGAGTATTCCATGGCCGAAAAATTAGGCTGGGCCACTTGTCGGGTTGGCCACACTAGTACGACAAAAACGGACGATCGGTTTGGGATCCATGTACACACGTGAATTCCCGGGCAGCTAAGTGGACCCGCCTCATTTCGGGCCTAGGTAAGCTTCGGGCGCCGATGGTCCTTACTCTTACTCTAGTGGTAGACTCTTGGGAGTTTCAACACCTGGGCGAGAGGGTTCGAGTAACCATTGGTGGTGAAATCCCACCACGGCGTGAGTGTGTGGTGGTGTGTGTAAAAAAAAAAAAAAAAAAAAGCTTCGGGCGCCGACTGGCGATTACCCCACGAGGACCTGTTTATCTAAGCCGTTTAATTATTTTAAGAGATCATATTAAGACATGAGCCCAAAAAAAAGTAAAAAAGAAGGCTCGAGCGGATCACATACGAAGCAGCAGTGACAATGACCCACCGTTGAAACCCTCTCCTATCAAACCTGTTTATAAGGTCACATAGGCCTGGATGGCCTGGATGAAGGGAAAACAAAGATATTAAGCTATCTAAAACTTCTGGAAGTTTTCATTGGTAAACATTCAATCCGCGTTGTTTCATGTGATGGGGTCCATTGTAGCAATCTACCTGCCTCTATTTTGGCTCATCGCCTAAAATTATTTCTCAAAATGAATGGACTGCCTAGATAAAACATATATATCATGGTCGACCTCACGTAGCCTCTGAACGGACCCTCCATCTCCTGGTGGTGGTATTACCCAATCGGCGCCCAGCAGCTTCACGGTAACCCCACACGATCAGTGGCCGGATATCTACGCATGTGTGCCATTTTGGCACTCGCCAATCACATCACCACCATTCATTGTACTCGAACTGATCCAATCTGTCTTGTGTTTTTATTTTCATTTGTTGAGAAAGTCAAGTGTCTAACATATTCCAATTTCCTACTCAAGACGCAATTTTCTCAAATCGAAGGTAAGACTCCTTCCAGTCGTCGGTAAAACAAAAAAAGTATTTGGAAAAACAGAAAAACAAACAAAAAAAAAAGCGATACGTCGCCGTCGTAACATGCTAGAGCGATACGTCACCATTGTAATATGATAGAGCCCCTTCCTCCCTACACGTGGCACGAGAGACTTTGTATAGGACCGTCCATCAAGTTGTCTTTAAAGCGTGTGTCGTGGTTCGAAAATAGCATGAATCGGACGATCAGAGGCATCTGATTCGTGGCCTTCAAATGAACGGTGAAATGCAAACACACGCAACGGTTGACATTCAGCTGGGTAAAAGTCAGAAGTTTAGGCTATGATTTTCTGATGATTTTTTGAACCATTAATCATCCAAAGTAGATACCACTAGTTAGATGGTCCCGATCAACCATCCATCTTGCCACGTGTCCGTATATGATAGAGATGTATCTGTCCTACTATAGCCCGCGTTGTCCCCTTCAAACAAACCATGTTATTTTTTTCACAAAGCATCGAAAATAATCCTGCTTTCTTTTCTTCTCTTGTTTGCAAGTCAAGAGATTCCGAAGAAGCTTTGTTGAAAACTGCATTAAGGCCATCATTTTTGACAAGAAAAAAAAAAAAAAAAACTACCGTTGAGATGGACGTGCACAAAATGCTTTCTATAACACGCGCGGCACGTGTCTCCGAGATCCAGCCGTTTATCAGGTGACCCCACCTTGTAGGCGTTGTGGTCAAAAGTTACAATGGACCGGATCTCCAGGAGCACCACACGAGTACGCTGAATGTGGAGTGTGGACGGTTGTTTTTTCTTTAAAAAAAAAATTTATAAAGTGTACAGATTTTTTTCCATCTCACCCGGTGGCTGAACCGGCCTATTTCTGGGCAATGGCACATGGACACTGGGCCTGCCATATGAACGACTTGGATCTGGCGTCCACATCGTCACATGTGGGCTTGTAGAATTTCGGATTTTTACTCTTTCTCAAACACATATAGTCACGTCTTATAGGTGGGCCATCCACATCTTTCGCATAGTCAAGAAAATTGGAAGTCATTTTCCCCACCGCCTCGAATAGAAAATGTCTAGCATCCCTTCGTTTTGGCTCTTTCACAAATGACGCAGGGATGACCGTGATGAGGTCGATCACCGTCTTCCTCAAGGATAACTACTCCAAATCCACCGGGCTTATTTGGACTCCTCACAGGCATTTAGAATACACGAGAAAAAGAATAAGAAAAATAAAAATAAATTTTAAAAAATTCTTAAATTGATTGACGAATGAATAAACTAGTTTACACCGCTTAAAATAAGGATACTAAGCCATCAAAGAAGTTTCGAAATTAAACTACAATTAAAACTCCAAGATCGCCAGTTACTATAAATAGTAAATTTACTATTTATAGATAGCCATGATTCCTAATGGTGTATATGTTTTTCAGCCAAAGATAGTAAATGTCATATTTGGCTGAACCAAGATATTACCCTAACCGTTTTAAGCACTTTTCAGGCTCAACTCCTAAAGCCAAATAGATGAAGAGTCATACTCAAACTAAAATTTACTATAAATAGCAAAAAATGAAATTAAAATAGGAATTTGACCGTCGATCTAATGGTATTTTACAAATTCAACGTGAGCAACCCGGCATAGCGGGGTTGGGTGGCTAAAGTAGCTCGTCCTATCCCAAAATCATATATGTCACGTTGGATAACTCATTCTAGTTTGCGAGATTAGTATGTTTTAAGGTCTAGATAGTCCGCATCACTTCCGCTTCCTATTGGAACTTTTCTAATCCATCTTGGTCATGAAATTGTCCGCAACCCACTCTACATTGGTGACTAAATATATCCATTAGGGCCTGATGTAGAGCGGGTCGTGGACAGTTTCATGGCCAAGATGGATCAAAAAAGGCCCGGTCGACAATAGAAGTGATTCGGACCGTCGGACCTTAGATCGGGCGTATCTTGCAATCCAGAATGAGTTATCTGACGTAAAATATATGATTTTGGGGTAGAACGAGCTACTTTAGCCAACCAACCCTACTATGCAGGGTTGTGATGCCCGGAATTGCAAAAAACCCTGGATCAACGATGGTTTTCCTGTTTTAATTTCGTTTTTACTATAAATAGTAAGTTTTAGTTTGATTATAACTCTTCATCCGTCGGGCTTTAGGAGTTGCGCCCAACATGAAAAGAGCTTAAAATAATTAGGAGAACAGTTTGGTGAAGCTAAATAGGACACTTACTATTTTTGGCCGAAAACTCATAAGACTAGTAGACATCACGACCGTCTATAAATAGTAAGTTTACTATTTATAGTAAGTCGCGATTTCTAGGAGTTTTAGTTGTAGTTTGATTCTGATTTCTTTCCCATTGCTTGGTACCCCCTATTTAAAGGTTTTGAACTCATTTTTATGGATTCATTAATCAATTTCGAATTTATTAGAATTTATTCTTATTTTCTGTCTTTTTTCTCGTGGATTTGAGAAGTCTCTGTGAGGAGTCCAGAGAAGTTCCGTAGATTCGGAATAGTTATCCTCTATAGGAAGACGGTGCTCGACCTCACGTCCTCCCCTGCGTCCCACATGCTGAGTAGTCTGATGATCAGAACCGTGCATATTATGGACTCTGTGCTATGAGCTATGGTAGTAAATACATCTGAACTAATGATTGCGAGCATCACTATTTGTTGATGAATTTACAACAACGAATAGAAAATCTTCAATGACATTCATTCAACTCTAAAGATCAAAGGTTAGAATCATCACTAAAGCATGGCCATGCGATGATAGCATATTTCTGGAAGCATCAAGAATATGGATGGTTCAAATCATCAGACCATCTCAGCAAGAATATAGTCACGTCTTATAGGTGGGCCATCTACATCCTTCACATAGTCAAGAAAATTGGAATTCATTTTTCCCACCGCCTCGAATAGAAAATGTCTACCATGCCTTCGTTTTGCCTTTTTTGGGGACTGACGCAGTGATGAACGTGATGAGGTCGATCACCGTCTTCCTTAAGGATAACTACTCTGAATCCACGGAGCTTCTTTAGACTCCTCGCATAGACTTTTCGAATACACAAGAAAAGGAACAAGAAAAATAGAAATAAATTTTAGAAAATCCATAAATTGATTGATGAATGAATAAATGAGTTTACGCCGATTTAAACAAGGATACTAAGCCATGGAAGAAGTTTCAGAATTAATCTACAACTAAAACTCCTAGAAATCGTGATTTACTATAAATAGAAAACTTACTAGACGGTCGTGATTTCTACTAGGCGCATGGTTTTCGGCCAAAAATAGTAAGTGTCCTACTTGGCGCAATCGATGCAGAGTTATACTCAAACTAAAACTTACTATAAATAGTAAAAACAAAATAAGACAAGAATTCGACCATAGATCTGATGGTATTTTGAAAATTCAGTGTGGGCAACCCGGCGTAGCGGGGTTGGGTGGCTAAAGTAGCTCATGGGATAACTCATTCTGGTTTGTGAGATGTCTGTTTTAAGGTCTGGACGGTCCGGATCACTTCCGCTTCCAATTGGGCCTTTTCTGATCCATCTTGGCCATGAAATTGTCTGCCGCTTTACTTAAGTGACTAACTATATCCATTGTCGCCCCCACATGCTGAGTGCTCCAATGATCATAACCGTGCATATTATGGACTCTGTGCTATGAGATATGGTAGTAAATATGCGATCATCACTGTCTGTTGATGAATTTAGAACAATGAATAGAAAATCTTCAATGACATTCGTTCAACTCTAAAGATCAAAGGTTAGAATTATCGCCAAAGCATGGCCACGTGAAGATAGCATATTTCTAGAAGCATCAAGAATATGGACGGTTCAAATCATCAGACCATCTCAGCAAGTGGGCCTGACTAGGACAGCAACAAATGCACTGAATATATGTCCAACTCGGCCTAACTCGGTCGAGTCCCTGACTCGACTCAGGATCAAACGAGTGGGTGGCAATACACGATGGATACCGAGTCGAGTTTTGCCCACGAGTAAGCACTGAATATATGTCTGACTCGGCCCAACTCGACTCAGGACCGAGTGAGTATTGAATATATGTCCACTCAGCCCAATTCAGGTGAGTCTCAACTCGACTCAGTAGTGAACACATCGGTGCGACTTCCAAGTCGCCGATTCAAGTGTACAGAATTCTAAGGAGTAGGGTTTTTATTTTTATTTTTTTATTTTTTATTTTTTTTCTTACAGGCAGATAATCTGAGGCACCAAATGCTGCACCGGCTACACCAGATCCTGACCACACGTCAAGCTGCCCGTTGCTTTCTAGCTATAGCCGAGTATTTCCACAGGCTCCGAGCACTCAGCTCTCTGTGGCTGGCCCGCCCAAGACAGGAATGATCTGATCATCAGCGAAAAGAAAAGAAAAAAGCCCTAAAAAGAAGTTCCAGTTCAAACAAACAGTAGAAGGGAAAAAGACATTACAACCCTTACCACCATTAGAGATCCCACGACTCTCTTTGCAGAGAAAGAGATATGTATAGGTATATATAGATAGATACATTTCATTGCTGAAAATGGCCTCAGCCATTTCTCTCTCTCTCTCTCTCTCTCTCTCTCTCTCTCTCTCTCTCTCTCTCTCTCTCTCTCTCTCTTCTCTCTCTCTCTCTCTCTCTCTCTCTCTCTCTCTCTCTCTCTGATTTTAGCAGTAGCATTTTCTAATTTTAGCAGTAGGAGGGGAAGAAGGAGATTTTCTTTTTCTTTGATGTGGGATGAGGAGGACGAGTGTTTTGCTGAAGCGCCCATCTGTCTTTTGGAACCTTGCATGCTTTTGGAGTATCTGATGAAGGTGATAAGCAGGCGATTTTTTTTTTTTTTCTCTCTCTCTCTCCCTCTCTCTTTCTACTTGTCATTCGTTTCTCTTCTTCTATCGTGGCCCATTTTGGAAAATCTACATCTACGGTCTCGATTATGTTCCGAAGGTGATCAAAAAAGTACTTATGATGATGTTTTGTTGAGGGTTATACAAGTAGGAGCGCGGAAGTCTGCAACAAGAAAGCTATGTGGGGCCCACTGTGATACGTGTGTAATATCCCCTCTGTCCATCATCTGCGACAGCTCTTGCTGGAAGATGGATAACTCTAGTGGGCCACGCCACAGGGAAAAGTGGGGATGCGGATCTACCGTTGAAACCTTCCTGGGGTTTCAACGGTGGGTGTCCCATGCCCACTGTTCCTGTGGTGTGGCCCACTTGAGTTTTGGACATGCATGATATCTAGGGTCATGTCATAACATGATCCAGCTCAAAGAATAGAGGGACAACCACGGCGGGCCCCACAGCTTTTTTATTGGCACGGATTAGGACCGGGAGGACGATATAATTCCGCAGGAAACGTAACCACTCCAAGTGGCGAAGGCTTGTGGTGATGGTATTGATAATAGTATGATTTTCTACACTTCCAATCCAAAACACCGTCTTCATATTAATCGACCATGATCAGGTGTTGGCCCCACCACCTGCCCACTGGAAGCGGATTGCGTACTGAGTAACTCAATACCCTTAGCGTACTGAGCAAACAGTGGGGTTCACTGTTATTTATTTATTTTATCCACTCCATTAATCCATGTTAACAGATAATTTTAGGGCTTGATCCCAAAAACGAAACAAATTAAAATCTCAAGTGGACTACACCATAGGAAACAGTTTGATTGAATCTCTACCATTGAAAATTTTTTGGAGGTCAAAGAAGTTTTGAATCAAGCTTAATGTTTGTGTTTTCTCTTCATCCATGTCTTTGTGATCTTATAAACAGGTTGGATGACAAATAAAAATTACTTTAGACCCTAGGAAGATTTCTAGGGTGGAAATCATTATTCCACACTGTTTCCTGTGTAATGGTCCACTTGAGCTTTGGATTTACTTCAATTTTGGGATCAACTCCTAAAATTAGCAGTAAAAATGGATGGACGATGTGGATAAACCACATAAACTCACAGTTGACCCAACTGAGTTTACTCAGTACGATAAAAGCGTACTGAGTAACTCAGTACCCAATCCGATTTACTGCCCACTAATCTCACAGGTGTCGGACCTTGCACGAAATCGGATCTCGTACTGAGTTACTCAGTACGCTCTTATCGTACTGAGTAAACTCAGTTGGGCCCACCTTGAATGTATGTAGTCTATACACTTAGTCCATTCATTTTTCCATCTAATTTAAGGGGTTGAGCCCAAACTTAAAGCATATCCAAAGATCAAGTGGATCATACCACAGGAAGCAGTGTGGATAATGATTTCCACCGTTGAAACCTTGCTAGGCCCCACAGTGATGTTTCTTTGTCATCCAAACTTTTAATAAGATCATATAGACATGGATGAAAGGGAAAAACAAATATAAGCTTGATCCAAAACTTCTATGGCCCCCGAGAATTTCTCAACGGTAGACGTTCAAGTCAACTGTTTTCTGTTGTGTGGTCCATTTGAATATTGTATATGCTTCTTTTTTACTATCAAGCCCTATAATTATTTTTTAAAATGGATGGACAGAGTGGATGAAATACATAAATCATGGTAAACCTCACTGAGTTACTCACTACTAGGGCTATTCACGAGTCAAGCTAGCTCGAAAAACTCGCTCGACTCGGCTCGAGTCAGCTCGGATTGACTCGCCTTGAATGGCCGATTCGGGCCAAGTCAAGCTAATTATTTGAAGCTCGAGTTGAGTTCAAGCCAAGTTCGACCAGGGGGCATTTCAACTCGACTCGACTCGAAGCTCGAACTCGAGCTTGATTAATAAATATATTAAAGTTGTGGGGAATGCAGAGAAAGTTGAAGTAGAATCTCTTTGCTTTCACCCCAACAGCAAAGAGTTTGATGTTGGTGTTGACGATCTCTTGAATCCAAAATGATATATTGTATGGAGCACTCACATGAATAGACATATCCTTCCTGAATATGTTGTGAGCTACAAGTCCTCAAATCATCTGCAAGGTAACGGAAACTGCGCTTTTGTCTGAGCAGCAACAATACAGGTGGGTCACACTTTTTTGTGGTCCCAGGTCTGTTCAAAATCCTATCCATTGGAAACTATGGCCTTGATAATGGGTAATTCAGAACGTACAATTGAAGATGCTTTTGGCCCATGGTTCTTCTATCATAGGGCCCAAACGGATGGATTTTCTGTACTGCTGAAGGATAGACTACACCCTGTTTTGGTTGTCGGGCCAAACCAAAAATGAATTTCGCTTGGTGGAGCGTCATATAAAATGCATCTTTAAATTATTATTTTTTATTTAGCTTCTCTTTTGAATCAATGGAGGAGGATCAAGAACATAATCCATTACTCTCTCACCCAACAAGCTCGAGCTCGACTCGAGGTAAACTCGACTCAACTCGAACCACTAGCTCGACTCGACAGCTTTGGCAAACAAGCCAAGCTTCAATGTTGAGCTCGAGGCCACGCTCGAGGCCGAGCTCGAGCTCGAGCTCGAACTCAAGTACAGTGTGGACAAGTTGAGCCGAGCTTGGCCCACCTCGACTCGACTCGGCTCGATGCCCACCCCTACTCACTACGCAATCTCACTTCCACCCTGCTGCACCTGGTGACTGGTGAGTTGCAATGTCTATTACTGTCTAATTAATTTTGGTGTGGGCCCGGGTAATCTTTTGACTTACAGCTTTTTAAGCGGTCAACACACTGATTGACCAGTGTAATCGTCAAGTACTCTAATGAACGGAAGTGGATTGCGTGTATGTATGGGTTTTATCCACCGTCCATCTTTAATTTTAGAGTATAAGCTCCCAAAGGTCAAGTAGACCACACTACAGGAAAATGACACACACCATTGAAACCTTACTAGGATCTAGAATATTTATTATGGGAGACCGGATCTACTATAAAGCTTCACAGGTTAAGCTTAATGCAACATATGTTGGGCCCACATGAAGCAAGCATGACATTTGTCTATCATGTTCTTCTTGCACAAAAAACAAGCCAATCAAAAACTTAGGTGGGGCACAACAAATTGTTTTGAATATTGTGCAGAACCCACTGGCCCCCACATAAATCTAGAAGGATCTTAGTGATGGGGAGGGGGCATCTCAACACATTAGTGTGGTGTAGTCTACTCGGGTTGTCCAATCAACCTAATTTTTGGAGCCATCAAGTGATGGATGATTAGATGTCATGCACACATCATGGTAGGCCACACATTGCTTTGTTGGTCGGGCTTAACTTAGAAAGTTTTGCAATGAATCTGACCTCTTATTTTAGAACATATTACATATAAGCTACAACTTCTTGTATTCTAGCTTGGTATTTATCTAGCTGTTTTTTCTACCGACCGGTAGTATTTGTAGAAGCTGACTGTGTCGACCCTACCTGCGCCCATCTCTAGCCCGGCTGATCTGTGTGGAGGCCTACTATGACATATCTATTAATTTATGTTGTCCATTCCTTTCCTCCTATCATTTTAATGTATGAACCCAAAAAGTATAGATCCCAATGATAAGCTTGAGTTGCGTTGAATGCTAAATGCACGAAGCATTAAATGTAAGTTATTTTGCGTTGCATTAAATATGTATGGTCATTGTGGTGTGGCCCACTTAAGTATTGGATTTGTTTTTTTTTTTTTTTTGCTCATACCCTAAAATTATATGAGAAAATGAATGGATGGCATTGATAAACAGATATATCACAGGTAATCTACTTCCTATATCTTTAGTTCATATTTTTCATACAATAATTATGTGTTAAAGACACTTATACCCTTAAAAGATGTTCCTTTCTAAATAAAATTGAAATTTTAAACCGGGAAAAATTACCTTTCAGTTAAAGTCAAGAAAGTCCAAACTTGGACTGGACAACTATAGCCCACTTGATCAGTTGCACCGTGTGTCCCAAATCCATGGGCCCTATAGTTATTGCATATAAGGGTAGCAAAGGACTGGTCTGGCCTTGCAGGGCCAGGCCCCCTAAGCTGGGTCCAACAGTGGGCCCAGTTCAAAATGTAAGGTTGATTCTTGGCCGAGCAAAGCCATGGCCTGGCCTAGTTATTGGCCTTATCTAATCAAGTGGACAACTGTTGGGATTTGAGTTGCGGAATCACACAGAGATGAATCTAGGATAGCAATCCAAGAGCACCAAGCAAACTAAAGAAGAACACAGAAATTTAATGTGGAAAACCCTTGCAGGAAAAAACCACAGCACAAAGCGACGAAATTTCACTATAAAAGAAGAGATATTAAAGAGCTTACCCGGCTTGAGCAATCCTAAAACCTCACCTTTCTCACCCCTTGAAACCCTAGTACCCCCTTTTAGAAACCTTAGAACCCTTTAAAAACCTTAGAATGCCTTAGAATTCCCTTGGAATACTTCTCAGTCTCACATACACTCCTTTATATAGGTTTAGAAAGAAACCAACACAGAATAAGAAACAAAAATCGCAAAATCTGCATTTCAACAAACGAATCTGCGTAAACCTTCGATGGCATCGAACTAGCTTTGATGTTATCGAAAAATGACAAAATATGTCCAGCGAGCAGGGGCGAAAATCTAAAAAATATTTGATGGCATCGACCGGCTTCGATGTCATCGAACCATGCTGACAGATTTAAGACAGCTGTTATCAATAATCTTCACCATGTCTTCAATCTTCAAACGTGTAGCTTCTTATTCTCCTCGCTTATCTCTGTCTCGTATTATAGCTTCATCAATGCTTCTTGTGCACACTTCGTCCTTCTTTTCCTCCATCGTCAAGCCCAGAGAAGTTGCACTAAACTTAACTTCTCCGTAAGAACGACCTTAGTAAGCATGTCTGCTGGATTCATGCTGGTATGAACTTGTCTAGTGTTACGCCTCATTCCTCAAGCACCTGTCGGATAAAATGGTAATGAACAACAATGTGTTTAGTACATGAGTGATAAACAGAATTTTTAGCTAAATTGATAGCGCTCTTGATATCACAGTTAACCGGCACGGCCTCTTGCTAAAGTCTCAACTGATTTATCATGCCTCTAAGCCAAACACTTTCTTTAAACACTTCCGTCATTACCATATACTCTGCTTCTGTTGTAGAAAAAGCCACCATAGACTGAAGTTTCGACATTCAACTAATAGCTCCTGCCGCTAATACAAACGAGCATTCTGAAGTAGACTTTCTGGAATCCACACTGCCCCACGTACCCTACCAACTTTTTTCATGTCTTCTTAAAAGTTAAGACGTAGTCTTTCGTACCTCAAATGTATCGAATTAGCCATTTTATCGCTTCCCAATGTTACTTGCTGATATTTAAAATGTATCTGCTCACAACATTGACTGCCTGTGAAATACTTAATCTCGTACTGATCATGGCATACATTAAACTACCAACCGCATTCGAATAAGGCACATGAAACATAACTTATTTTTCCTCATTTGATTTAGGATACTATTCTAAGGAAAGCTTGAAGTGAGTCATGTGGGGAACGCTTACCGGCTTTGCTTAGTCCATCCCATACTTGATCAACACTTTTTCAAGGTATTCTGTCTGTAATAACCAAAGCCTGCTCCTCTTCCTATCTGTATGAATATCTATGCCGAGAACCCTCTTTGCAGCCTCTAAATCTTTCATCTCGAATGTTCCTAATAACTGAGTCTTCAGTACGTTGATTTCAAATATATCATGACAGACGATCAACATATAATACTAGGGCGATAAATTTTTCATCACTTAGTGTCTTGTAATAGACACAGTGATCATATTCACTCCGAGTAAAGTTCTGACTCAACATGAAAGAATCAAATTTTTTTTATACTACTGCCTAGGCGACTATTTCAGGCCGTACGACGACCTCATTAACTTGTAAACTTTTTTCTCTACCCCTTTAATTTCGTAACCCTCTGTTTACTTCATGTAAATCTGTTCTTCCAACTCCCCGTGTAAGAATGCAGTCTTAACATCTATCTGTTCCAGCTTGAGATCGTATTAGGCAACCAGCAATAACACGAATTGATAGACACCTGTTTAACCACCGGCACAAATATCTGTGTGAAGTCGATTCCTTCTCTCTGAACATAACACTTCGCTACCAATCTAGCTTTGTATTTATCCTGTTTTCTTTTGAATAACCACTTCCATCTGATCGTTTTTCGGCCCACCGGAAGCTCCACCAGCTCTCATGTGTAATTTTTATGAAACGAGTCCATTTCACGTTCATAGCCACCTTCCACTTTTCTACATCAGACTTACTGAAAGCCTACTGAATAGTAGACGGGTCTTAGACGGGTCTCCCTCATTTGTAACGAGGACATATGCAATATTAGAATCGTCCTTGTATTTTGCCGGTAACCAGCGATCACGCGGTAGATTTCTTCTCACAGGTGGTTGCTCTACATGATCTTGTACCTCTGTCTACGCATATGTGTCTACTTGAGTATCATCTGTGTTAATCTGGATGTCTACGATCAACCTTTCTGGTTCCTCTTACTCCTCTTAATCATTCTTGTGGAATATGGAGCTTTCATAGAATCTGAAGTTACGACTAGTGATGACTTTTCGTGTAACATTGTCGAATAACCTGTAACCTTTCACACCAACACCATAGCCAACAAAAATATACTTTTTAACTCTACGGTCTAGCTTATCTCTCTCAACTGATGGTACATGAGAGTAAGCTTCACAACCAAATATGCACAAATCAGAGTAGACAATCTTATGACCACTCCATACTTCTTCTGGGATCTTACATGCAATTGCCGTAGAAGGAGACCGGTTCACCAAATAGCGGGCAGTGTTGACAGCCTCTGTCCATAAGTCCTTACCCAATACAAAATTACTTAACATGCGTCGAGCCCTCACTACAAAAAAGAGGGTTTTTAGCGACGAAACATTTAGCGACGAACCTTATTTTCGTCGCAAAAAGTCACTTTTAGCGACGAACTATGTTTTCGTCGCTAAAAGTGTAGTTTTAGCGACAAAACTTTTAGCGACGGAAATTTTCGTTGCTAAAACTAGTACCGCATACTTTTAGCGACGAAAAGTTTCGCCGTTAAATGTGAAATCGATGAATGAATTTCTTTACCGTATGAGACTTTTAGCGAATTTAAAATACTTTTAGCGCGATATATTTCACGCTAAATGCATTTAGCGGCAAAATTATCACGCTAAAGCTCTTATAATTTACAAGACAAGTAAACATCTTTTAGCGATGAAAATTATCGTACGCCAAAACTTTGCCTTCAAAAAATTTATTCTACTTGAAAATACATACAATATTCCGAATATACTCTTACTAACAATATATTTCATTATATTCATCACATTCACATTCATATTAATTTAAATTCAAACAACATAAACTTTTTAGCGGCGAAAATGTTCGTCACTAAAAAATACTATACAAGACTTTTAGCAGCGAAATATTTCGCTGCTAAACATATTTTCCAAAAGATTTTAGCAGCGGCAAAATAAAATTTTCAAGACTATTAGCTGCGAAATTCTTGGCCGCTAAAAAATACTATACAATACTTTTAGCAGCGACATATTTCGCTGCTAAAACTATTTCCCAAAGATTTCAGCACCGAAAATATTTGTTTTTCAAGATTATTAGCTGCGAAACTCTTCGCCGCTAAAAAATATAATATATGACTTTTAGCCGCGAAATGTTTCGCTGCTAAAACTATTTTTAAAAGATTTTGACAGCGATGCTCGAGATTTTAGCAAATTGTAAAATATGTAGGACTTTAGCTAAATGAAAATATTCACGCAAAAAACTTCAAGATGTTTTAGCAAATAAAATATTAAAAATCCTAGATTTAAAAAAAATGACTTTAAAAAAAAATCCTAGATGTGTATCAGGAATTTGGTGCCGAAGAAAAAAAGACTTTTAGCAGCGAAAATATTCGCCGCCAAAAAAATTCTAAGGTGTTTTAGCAGCGAAAATTGTCGCTGCTAAAAATCCTAGATATTTTTCTGTGCCGAATTTTGAACTGTATATGGAAAAAACAAAAAAAAAACTTTAAAAAAAAAAAAATCCTACATGTGTATCAGGGATTTGGTGCCGAATTTTCAACTGTATATTATAAAAAAAAAAGAAAGACTTTTAAAAAAATCCTACATGTGTATCAGGGATTTGGTGCCGAATTTTCAACTGTATATTATAAAAAAAAAAAAAAGACTTTTAGCAGTGACAATATTCGAAATTCCAAGATGTTTTAGCAGCGAAAATCTTCGCTGCTAAAATGTTCCACTTTTAGCGACGAAAATTTTCGTTGCTAAAAGTCTTTTTTTTTTTTTTGATATACAGTACAAAATTCCTGATATACACCTGTTAACAATATATTTCATCATATTCATCCTAATATACACCTGTTATATAATATATTTCTTCATATTAACATTCACATCCAGCTAAACCCAAAACTAAACCCAAACATAAACTACATTCATCCAAACACAAACAATCTTATCTGCATCACATTCATTCACACATAAATACATATAAATTTAACATTAACAAATAAACAAAAAATCACAAAGGTTAGGGAGTTTAGGTTTAGGTTTAAGTTATAGGTTATAAGTTTAGGTTATAGGTTTAGGTTATAGGTTATAAGTTTAGGTAATAGGTTTAGGTTTTGGTTTTATGTTTAGGTTTAGGTTTAGGTTAAGGTTATAGGTTTAGGTTCGATTTAGGTTTAAGTTATGGGTTATAGCTTTGTGAATTGAGAATAGGTTAAGGTTTAGGTTTAGGAACCGGGGTTCGGGTTGAGGATCGTGTTTGGGTTTTCAAGTTTAGGTTTAGGTTTAGGTTTAGGTTAAGGAGTTGGGATTAGGATTTGATGTAGGTTTAGGTTGAGGGATTTGAGAATACATTTAGGTTATAGGTTTTAAGTTTAGGTTTTAGGTTATAGGTTTTGGTTTTGGTTTTGGTTTTAGGTTTAGGTTATAGGTTAAGGTTAGGTATAGGTTTAGGTTATAGGTTATAGCTTTGGGAATTGAGAATAGGTTATGGTTTAGGTTTAGAAACCGGGTTCGGGTTTGGGATCGGGTTTAAGTTTGGGTTTTCAAGTTTAGGTTTAGGTTTAGGTTAGGGAGTTGAGATTAGGATTTGGTGTAGGTTTAGGTTTAAGGATTTGAAAATAGGTAAAGGTTTAAGTTTAGGAAATCGGGTTCGTGTTCGGATCTGATCGAAGCTTAGCTTGGGTTTTCATGATTAAGTTTAGGTTTAGGTTAGGGAGTTGAGATTGGGATTTGGTGTAGGTTTAGGTTTAGGGATTTGAGAATAGGTTAAGGTTAAGGCTTAGCTTTAGGAAATCGGGTTCGGGTTCGGGATCGGGTTTAGGCTTTGGTTTTCAAGTTTAGGTTTAGGTTTAGGTCGGGAGTTGAGATTGGGATTAGGTGTAGGTATAGGTTTAGGGATTTGAGAATAGGTTAAGGTTTAGGTATAGGTTTAGGTTTAGGTTTAGGTTTTAGCATATAGGTTTAGGTTTTGGTTTTAGGTTTAGGTTATAGGTTATAGGTTAAGGTTTAAGTTATAGGTTTTGTTTAGGTTGAGGTTATAGGTTTTGGTTTAGGTTTAGGTTTTAGTTTATAGGTTTTTCTTTAGGTTGAGGTTATAGGTTTTGGTTTAGGTTATAGGTTTAGGTTTAGGTTTTAGTTTATAGGTTTAGGTTCGGTTCGTAGGTTTAGGTTAAGGTTTAGGTTACTGAGGTTTTGGTTTAAGTTAAGGTTATAGGCTTTGGTTTAGGTTAAGGTTTAGGTTTTGGGTTTAGGTTAAGGTTATAGGTTTAGGTTAGGTTTAGGTTTAGGTTATAGGTTATAGCTTTGGGAATTGAGAATAGGTTAAGGTTTAGGCATTGGAAATCGGGTTGGGGTTCTGGATCGGGTTTAGGCTTAGGTTTTCATGTTTAGGCTTTGGCTTAGGGGGGAGAGATGAGATTGGGATTAGGTGTAGGTTTAGGTTTAGGGATTTGAGAATAGGTTAAGGTTTAGGTAATAGGTGTAGGTTTTGGTTATAGGATAAGGATAAGGTTAAGGTTATAAGTTTAGGTCATAGGTTAAGGTTATAGGTTTAGGTTAGGTTTAGGATAAGTTTATAGGTTATAGCTTTGGGAATTGAGAATAGGTTAAGGTTTAGGCATTGGAAATCGGGTTGGGGTTCGGGATCGGGTTTAGGCTTGGGTTTCATGTTTAGGCTTAGGCTTAGGGTAGGGAGTTGAGATTGGGATTAGGTGTAGGTTTAGGTTTAGGGATTTGAGAATAGGTTAAGGTTTAGGTAATAGGTGTAGGTTTTGGTTATTGGATAAGGATAAGGTTAAGGTTATAAGTTTAGGTCATAGGTTAAGGTTATAGGTTTAGGTTAGGTTTAGGATAAGGTTATAGGTTATAGCTTTGGGAATTGAGAATAGGTTAAGGTTTAGGCATTGGAAATCGGGTTGGGGTTCGGGATCGGGTTTAGACTTGGGTTTTCATGTTTAGGCTTTGGCTTAGGGTAGGGAGATGAGATTGGGATTAGGTGTAGGTTTAGGTTTAGGATTTGAGAATAGGTTAAGGTTTAGGTAATAGGTGTAGGTTTTGGTTATAAGATAAGGATAAGGTTAAGGTTATAAGTTTAGGTCATAGGTTAAGGTTATAGGTTTAGGTTAGGTTTAGGATAAGGTTATAGGTTATAGCTTTGGGAATTGAGAATAGGTTAAGGTTTAGGCATTGGAAATCGGGTTGGGGTTCGGGATCGGGTTTAGGCTTGGGTTTTCATGTTTAGGCTTAGGCTTAGGGTAGGGAGTTGAGATTGGGATTAGGTGTAGGTTTAGGTTTAGGGATTTGAGAATAGGTTAAGGTTTAGGTAATAGGTGTAGGTTTTGGTTATTGGATAAGGATAAGGTTAAGGTTATAAGTTTAGGTCATAGGTTAAGGTTATAGGTTTAGGTTAGGTTTAGGATAAGTTTATAGGTTATAGCTTTGGGAATTGAGAATAGGTTAAGGTTTAGGCATTGGAAATCGGGTTGGGGTTCGGGATCGGGTTTAGGCTTGGGTTTCATGTTTAGGCTTAGGCTTAGGGTAGGGAGTTGAGATTGGGATTAGGTGTAGGTTTAGGTTTAGGGATTTGAGAATAGGTTAAGGTTTAGGTAATAGGTGTAGGTTTTGGTTATTGGATAAGGATAAGGTTAAGGTTATAAGTTTAGGTCATAGGTTAAGGTTATAGGTTTAGGTTAGGTTTAGGATAAGGTTATAGGTTATAGCTTTGGGAATTGAGAATAGGTTAAGGTTTAGGCATTGGAAATCGGGTTGGGGTTCGGGATCGGGTTTAGACTTGGTTTTCATGTTTAGGCTTTGGCTTAGGGTAGGGAGATGAGATTGGGATTAGGTGTAGGTTTAGGTTTAGGGATTTGAGAATAGGTTAAGGTTTAGGTAATAGGTGTAGGTTTTGGTTATAAGATAAGGATAAGGTTAAGGTTATTAGTTTAGGTCATAGGTTAAGGTTATAGGTTTAGGTTAGGTTCAGGATAAGGTTATAGGTTATAGCTTTGGGAATTGAGAATAGGTTAAGGTTTAGGCATTGGAAATCGGGTTGGGGTTCGGGATCGGGTTTAGGCTTGGGTTTTCATGTTTAGGCTTAGGCTTAGGGTAGGAGTTGAGATTGGGATTAGGTGTAGGTTTAGGTTTAGGGATTTGAGAATAGGTTAAGGTTTAGGTAATAGGTGTAGGTTATGGTTATTGGATAAGGATAAGGTTAAGGTTATTAGTTTAGGTCATAGGTTAAGGTTATAGGTTTAGGTTAGGTTTAGGTTTAGGTTATAGGTTATAGCTTTGGGAATTGAGAATAGGTTAAGGTTTAGGCATTGGAAAACGGGTTGGGGTTCGGGATCGGGTTTAGCTTAGGTTTTCATGTTTAGGCTTTGGCTTAGGGTAGGGAGATGAGATTAGGATTAGGTGTAGGTTTAGGTTTAGGGATTTGAGAATAGGTTAAGGTTTAGGTAATAGGTGTAGGTTTTGGTTATAGGATAAGGATAAGGTTAAGGTTATAAGTTTAGGTCATAGGTTAAGGTTATAGGTTTAGGTTAGGTTTAGGATAAGTTTATAGGTTATAGCTTTGGAAATTGAGAATAGGTTAAGGTTTAGGCATTGGAAATCGGGTTGGGGTTCGGGATCGGGTTTAGGCTTGGGTTTTCATGTTTAGCTTAGCTTAGCTTAGGGTAGGGAGTTGAGATTGGGATTAGGTGTAGGTTTAGGTTTAGGGATTTGAGAATAGGTTAAGGTTTAGGTAATAGGTGTAGGTTTTGGTTATTGGATAAGGATAAGGTTAAGGTTATAAGTTTAGGTCATAGGTTAAGGTTATAGGTTTAGGTTAGGTTTAGGATAAGGTTATAGGTTATAGCTTTGGGAATTGAGAATAGGTTAAGGTTTGGGCATTGGAAATCGGGTTGGGGTTCGGGATCGGGTTTAGACTTGGGTTTTCATGTTTAGGCTTTGGCTTAGGGTAGGGAGATGAGATTGGGATTAGGTGTAGGTTTAGGTTTAGGGATTTGAGAATAGGTTAAAGTTTAGGTAATAGGTGTAGGTTTTGGTTATAGGATAAGGATAAGGTTAAGGTTATAAGTTTAGGTCTTAAGGTTATAGGTTTAGGTTAGGTTTAGGATAAGGTTATAGGTTATAGCTTTGGGAATTGAGAATAGGTTAAGGTTTAGGCATTGGAAATCGGGTTGGGGTTCGGGATCGGGTTTAGGCTTGGGTTTTCATGTTTAGGCTTAGGCTTAGGGTAGGGAGTTGAGATTGGGATTAGGTGTAGGTTTAGGTTTAGGGATTTGAGAATAGGTTAAGGTTTAGGTAATAGGTGTAGGTTTTGGTTATAGGATAAGGATAAGGTTAAGGTTATAAGTTTAGGTCATAGGTTAAGGTTATAGGTTTAGGTTAGGTTTAGGTTTAGGTTATAGGTTATAGCTTTGGGAATTGAGAATAGGTTAAGGTTTAGGCATTGGAAATCGGGTTGGGGTTCGGGATCGGGTTTAGGCTTAGGTTTTCATGTTTAGGCTTTGGCTTAGGGTAGGGAGATGAGATTGGGATTAGGTGTAGGTTTAGGTTTAGGGATTTGAGAATAGGTTAAGGTTTAGGTAATAGGTGTAGGTTTTGGTTATAGGATAAGGATAAGGTTAAGGTTATAAGTTTAGGTCATAGGTTAAGGTTATAGGTTTAGGTTAGGTTTAGGATAAGGTTATAGGTTATAGCTTTGGGAATTGAGAATAGGTTAAGGTTTAGGCATTGGAAATCGGGTTGGGGTTCGGGATCGGGTTTAGGCTTGGGTTTTCATGTTTAGGCTTAGGCTTAGGGTAGGGAGTTGAGATTGGGATTAGGTGTAGGTTTAGGTTTAGGGATTTGAGAATAGGTTAAGGTTTAGGTAATAGGTGTAGGTTTTGGTTATTGGATAAGGATAAGGTTAAGGTTATAAGTTTAGGTCATAGGTTAAGGTTATAGGTTTAGGTTAGGTTTAGGATAAGGTTATAGGTTATAGCTTTGGGAATTGAGAATAGGTTAAGGTTTAGGCATTGGAAATCGGGTTGGGGTTCGGGATCGGGTTTAGACTTGGGTTTTCATGTTTAGGCTTTGGCTTAGGGTAGGGAGATGAGATTGGGATTAGGTGTAGGTTTAGGTTTAGGATTTGAGAATAGGTTAAGGTTTAGGTAATAGGTGTAGGTTTTGGTTATAGGATAAGGATAAGGTTAAGGTTATAAGTTTAGGTCATAGGTTAAGGTTATAGGTTTAGGTTAGGTTTAGGATAAGGTTATAGGTTATAGCTTTGGGAATTGAGAATAGGTTAAGGTTTAGGCATTGGAAATCGGGTTGGGGTTTGGGATCGGGTTTAGGCTTGGGTTTTCATGTTTAGGCTTAGGCTTAGGGTAGGGAGTTGAGATTGGGATTAGGTGTAGGTTTAGGTTTAGGGATTTGAGAATAGGTTAAGGTTTAGGTAATAGGTGTAGGTTTTGGTTATAGGATAAGGATAAGGTTAAGGTTATAAGTTTAGGTCATAGGTTAAGGTTATAGGTTTAGGTTAGGTTTAGGTTTAGGTTATAGGTTATAGCTTTGGGAATTGAGAATAGGTTAAGGTTTAGGCATTGGAAATCGGGTTGGGGTTCGGGATCGGGTTTAGGCTTAGGTTTTCATGTTTAGGCTTTGGGTAGGGAGATGAGATTGGGATTAGGTGTAGATTTAGGTTTAGGGATTTGAGAATAGGTTAAGGTTTAGGTAATAGGTGTAGGTTTTGGTTATAGGATAAGGATAAGGTTAAGGTTATAAGTTTAGGTCATAGGTTAAGGTTATAGGTTTAGGTTAGGTTTAGGATAAGGTTATAGGTTATAGCTTTGGGAATTGAGAATAGGTTAAGGTTTAGGCATTGGAAATCGGGTTGGGGTTCGGGATCGGGTTTAGGCTTGGGTTTTCATGTTTAGGCTTAGGCTTAGGGTAGGGAGTTGAGATTGGGATTAGGTGTAGGTTTAGGTTTAGGGATTTGAGAATAAGTTAAGGTTTAGGTAATAGGTGTAGGTTTTGGTTATTGGATAAGGATAAGGTTAAGGTTATAAGTTTAGGTCATAGGTTAAGGTTATAGGTTTAGTTAGGTTTAGGATAAGGTTATAGGTTATAGCTTTGGGAATTGAGAATAGGTTAAGGTTTAGGCATTGGAAATCGGGTTGGGGTTCGGGATCGGGTTTAGATTTGGGTTTTCATGTTTAGGCTTTGGCTTAGGGTAGGGAGATGAGATTGGGATTAGGTGTAGGTTTAGGTTTAGGATTTGAGAATAGGTTAAGGTTTAGGTAATAGGTGTAGGTTTTGGTTATAGGATAAGGATAAGGTTAAGGTTATAAGTTTAGGTCATAGGTTAAGGTTATAGGTTTAGGTTAGGTTTAGGATAAGGTTATAGGTTATAGCTTTGGGAATTGAGAATAGGTTAAGGTTTAGGCATTGGAAATCGGGTTGGGGTTTGGGATCGGGTTTAGGCTTGGGTTTTCATGTTTAGGCTTAGGCTTAGGGTAGGGAGTTGAGATTGGGATTAGGTGTAGGTTTAGGTTTAGGGATTTGAGAATAGGTTAAGGTTTAGGTAATAGGTGTAGGTTTTGGTTATAGGATAAGGATAAGGTTAAGGTTATAAGTTTAGGTCATAGGTTAAGGTGATAGGTTTAGGTTAGGTTTAGGTTTAGGTTATAGGTTATAGCTTTGGGAATTGAGAATAGGTTAAGGTTTAGGCATTGGAAATCGGGTTGGGGTTCGGGATCGGGTTTAGGCTTAGGTTTTCATGTTTAGGCTTTGGCTTAGGGTAGGGAGATGAGATTGGGATTAGGTGTAGGTTTAGGTTTAGGATTTGAGAATAGGTTAAGGTTTAGGTAATAGGTGTAGGTTTTGGTTATAGGATAAGGATAAGGTTAAGGTTATAAGTTTAGGTCATAGGTTAAGGTTATAGGTTTAGGTTAGGTTTAGGATAAGTTTATAGGTTATAGCTTTGGGAATTGAGAATAGGTTAAGGTTTAGGCATTGGAAATCGGGTTGGGGTTCGGGATCGGGTTTAGGCTTGGGTTTTCATGTTTAGGCTTAGGCTTAGGGTAGGGAGTTGAGATTGGGATTAGGTGTAGGTTTAGGTTTAGGGATTTGAGAATAGGTTAAGGTTTAGGTAATAGGTGTAGGTTTTGGTTATTGGATAAGGATAAGGTTAAGGTTATAAGTTTAGGTCATAGGTTAAGGTTATAGGTTTAGGTTAGGTTTAGGATAAGGTTATAGGTTATAGCTTTGGGAATTGAGAATAGGTTAAGGTTTGGGCATTGGAAATCGGGTTGGGGTTCGGGATCGGGTTTAGACTTGGGTTTTCATGTTTAGGCTTTGGCTTAGGGTAGGGAGATGAGATTGGGATTAGGTGTAGGTTTAGGTTTAGGGATTTGAGAATAGGTTAAGGTTTAGGTAATAGGTGTAGGTTTTAGTTATAGGATAAGGATAAGGTTAAGGTTATAAGTTTAGGTCATAGGTTAAGGTTATAGGTTTAGGTTAGGTTTAGGATAAGGTTATAGGTTATAGCTTTGGGAATTGAGAATAGGTTAAGGTTTAGGCATTGGAAATCGGGTTGGGGTTCTGGATCGGGTTTAGGCTTGGGTTTTCATGTTTAGGCTTAGCTTAGGGTAGGGAGTTGAGATTGGGATTAGGTGTAGGTTTAGGTTTAGGGATTTGAGAATAGGTTAAGGTTTAGGTAATAGGTGTAGGTTTTGGTTATAGGATAAGGATAAGGTTAAGGTTATAAGTTTAGGTCATAGGTTAAGGTTATAGGTTTAGGTTAGGTTTAGGTTTAGGTTATAGGTTATAGCTTTGGGAATTGAGAATAGGTTAAGGTTTAGGCATTGGAAATCGGGTTGGGGTTCGGGATCGGGTTTAGGCTTAGGTTTTCATGTTTAGGCTTTGGCTTAGGGTAGGGAGATGAGATTGGGATTAGATGTAGGTTTAAGTTTAGGTTTAAGGTGTAGGTTAGGTTGAGGGATTTGAGAATAGGATTAAATTATAAGTATAGGTTTAGGTTGGGTTATAGGTTTAGGTTAAGGGTGTGGTACCTGCAAATACAGACATAAACATGGCCTGTCCAAATGGCCAGGCCCTTCCAATGCTGTCCATAGGAAATGGACAGCTTCATCATGGTCATAACAATCCGGTTCCCACCTTCCAGGGACCCCCGCTCATCCAGATAGCTCCGACGCACATCCGGGTCTGCTCCATTAATCTCGAGCAAATACATAAATACGGCCTGTCCAAATGGCCAGGCCCTTCCAATGCTGTCCATAGGAAATGGACAGCTTCATCATGGTCATAACAGCGGTTCCCACCTTCCAGGGACCCCCGCTCATCCAGATAGCTCCGACGCACATCCGGGTCTGCTCCATTAATCTCGAGCAAATACATAAATACGGTCTGTCCAAATGGCCAGGTCCTTTCAATGCTGTCCATAGGAAATGGACACTTCATCATGGTCATAACAAACGGTTCCCACCTTCCAGGGACCCCCGCTCATCCGGATAGCTCCGACGCACATCCGGGTCTGCTCCATCAATCTCGAGCAAATACATTTAAAAACAAGGTAGGCATCTATTTTTTTTATGAATGAAAACCAATCTTGAAGACTATTCATCAGACAATCCCTACAATGGATAGTAGTTAGACATTGAATAATTAAAAGCATTAACCACTTCTATTGCATTTTTGCATATACACAAGATTCATAGGCTGAAAATTTGCCATTGAGATAGTGTTTTATGTTCGGTTGGTAGAGATGGACAAGCTCTTTATACCATATGACCTACAGCTGATGAAAATTTCAAGTAAATTGTACGAGGTTTACAGTAATCTTGGAGATTAGAAAATTTTCAATTATGTGCATTTCAGTCTGAGTTATTTCTCTAATCACGATAGCCTTGGGAGGGTTAATACGAGGGATGAGTTGATTGCAAGAGGCTGATTAAAACTATAGTGGGTTATCTTGCCGGACATAATCATTTCAAATCCAGCAAGATAACCCAATATAGTTTTAATCGGCCTCTTGCAATCAACCTATCCCTCGTGTCAACCCTCTCAAGGCTATCGTCATTAGAGAAATAACTCAGACTGAAATGCACATACTTGAAAATTTTCTAATCTCCAAGATTACTGTAAACCTCGTACAATTTACTTGAAATTTTTATAACGTGAAATAGTACATGAGTGAGAGAAGACAACGTAACCTTTTATATAGAAGCCAGAAATTGATAGGTTGGGATTGTCCTATCGAGGAGATTGTTGGGCGTAGTCCATCTGCTGTTGGGACAAACATGCATGGGTTTGGATTATTGGAACATGGACCCCATCTGTCATTGAAAACCAAGGATTAAAATGGTGTGACAATCTATATGTAGTAAGATATATATATATATATATATATATATATATATATATATATAAATCCCTTGTGTAGTATTTGTGGATTATGTATTTGTGGATAATGTGTAGTTGTGTACATATACTTCATGAAAATTCAGTTCCTTTTGTGTTTTGCCTGGTTGGGTAGTAAATCTTTTGATCCAATTTAGGATGGTAGCTTAATGGCACTCTTTTCAGATTGCTCCTCAGCAATGGAATGAAATAAAGTACCCATAAGTTTTTTGGTAGCACATTACACAAATTGTGGTCATATGCACTATTAACTTGATATAGTTACCCTAACAAAAACGCATAAAAAAAAAAAAAAAACAAGAGAGAGAGAGAGGAAAAAACCCACAATTAGAACAGAACAAAATACGAACCCGCAATAATTCAAAGTGTGTCAGAGATTTAGACTGTGTTTGGATGTCCAAATGAAATTACATTGAAATTTATAAAGTTTTGTAGTCCTATGGCGATCAGTCACATTTGTTTCAAATCCAACTTGAAACTAATGTAGTTGCAATCTCGAGTCTGGCCCGTGGATGTCAATGCACGTCTTATTTTCTGTACATTATCAAACGTCTTATTTGTCAATGCACGTCTTATTTTCTTCATTATTTTCTAGTTCCTCTTTGCTAAATGATGGACCCACATGAGATGTGTGAGCTTAATATCAAAGGTGGATATCGCCAAATGATGGACCCACATGAGATCATACACATTATTTGATGCACAGGATGCTACATGATTCATCATTTGTACTGATGCACAGGATGCCCCATCAGATGCATCGGAAGATGGGTAATGGTAAAAACTGAAATTGTTTTGCACAATCTCTTGAAGAAAGAAAATTAAAGAGCTCCAGTAAATCAGTCATTCATAATGCTTGTTTATGATGGGGTATACAAGGTACCCCAAAAATCTTCGATTCAAGTAACTATGGGCATATGGGTGATGCAAGGATAAAAATAACAAATGGTAAAAGCAAATAACATCATTTGATGTGCATGCCTCCATCACAGTCAGTCCTATAATGAGAGTGGCATTAAACCTCGAACTCAAAAGGGTTAATCATATAATGCACATTACCCCAACTAAATCAAAATAGTTTCACAAGCTTTGTGAAAGCCAATAACATGGTTCAACATGCATGCATTCATCACAGATAATCCCATTACATGAGCAATGTTAACAAAACCTTCAACTCATATAATGCACATTACCCATCTAAAACAAAACATCTTCAAAAACCTTGCCAAATAAAAGGATCTAATTTAGTGGATGGAATTTACCATGAGTGATGGCTAAGATTATAAAATCATTGTGAAGAATGCCCAAGGCTATGCTGCCCTAGAATATGGAAAACCAAAAAACACACTAGAGTACGGTAAAAAAAATATAAAAAAAAGACACAGGTTTGGCCCATTCAACCCCATTTGACTTTGCTCATTTGAACACACCTCATTAGGGCTGCTTGAATGGTTATGAATAGACCTATTATTACATTTGCCCCAGATCGAAAATAAGCCCGCCAATAGGAAAAGATGCTGCAAAATCGACTTTTTGGCATCATAGTATCCTTTCATGCCATGCCAAAAAGAATGAACCAATCAAAAGAGGCATAACCTAGATGAGAGTGGGAAGTGTTAGAGAACTTCACCCATACAATGCGTGCAAATTTGAAATATATGAATAATGAATATGCATCGAGGTCGATTAAATGAGTACAAAAGACAAACAAAAAGAAAGGTCAAATTCAAAGGTTTCCTTGAATTGGGAGTTCAAAAAAAATATTGTTAAAATTCCAACAAATGTGAAGATGTGAAATATTATTCGTTTTTTTTTTTTTTTTTTTTTTGGGGGGGGGGGAGAGACATGTACGTGTATTTGTTGGTGTAGGGGCTATTCTTTGTAAGAATGTTGTCTAGAAGGCATTGTCAACATGACCTGCTCAAATAGGCCCTAATCCAACACAAATCAAGCATGATTTTGTGAATTAGGGCCCATTAATGCAACAAAAAGACAGCAAAATGAAAAAAAGAAAAAGAAAAAAAGGAAGTGATGGTTTACCCTTCCCCAATAGAGTTAAGGGCAGCTTTTAAAACATGAACAAAGAATCCTCAACTTCTCCTCGCAAGACAGATACAAGAACATCACCACATACAATTCAGATGTATTTTACCTTACTTCTCTTTGATATTTGACCAAAATTGTTCTCTAAAATCAAGCAAAACCACAAACAGATGTTACCATGAAATGGAACTCAGAATTGATGTAGAAAAGATTGAAAATACCTCAACTGATTACCTCTACCAAATTAATTAGAATTCATAAGATTATTAAGTAATAAAGGTATCATATCTATGAAAATGGTCATGTTCTATCACCCATGATGTTTTTGATAAATCTACTCCGTCCATCCATTTTGTGGGCTCATTTTAGAACTTAAGACCAAAAATGATAAAGAAAAGTCATGAAGACCTACACAAGGGCTTTAATACCGAAGCACAACAATTTTTAAATTAGTAGAGTGTCTGTCAGATACCGAAGCCCACTCTTTGCTTCAAATAATCCATCATTTTTCCCGATCGATGTCACATGACTATCTGATTGCACATCATCTTTTCTATCTAAGACTGATATGTAATTAATAGCTCCAATGCATGCAACGAACAACATCCATACAACATTCGTTTGACGAATAAATATTCCCAAGCCCCCAAGCTATAGAAAGGGAAGGGAAACACCAGTAAGATACATAGATTAAAAAGAAATAATAAAACACCTAAAATAATATAAATTATATTATCTAGATTATTTAGATTCAAGTTTTTAAAAGTAATTTTATGAAAAAGTATAATGATTATAAATTTCTTTATATGTTTCTTTAAAAATATCTTCATGTTTAGCTTGACAATAGTTAAAATATAATAATAGCACATTTCCCTTAAACCAGAGGAGTATTGGATAAAACTAACATTGGATATCTTCATGCTCCTTGGGGTCTTTTTTATTTCTATATATTTTAAATAGTCACATGCTTCTCAAATCTTAAAGTTCATCTCAATAGTTTAAAACTTTTTTGTCGCAAAACGGAGGCAAGAAATAATTTGGGTAGCAAAAACAGTAGGTCCCACCATGATGCATAGATCATATCCTTATTGTCCATCCATTTTGCTAGCTTATTTTAAGGCATGAGCTCAAAAGTGAGGTAGATCTAAAGCTCAGTTGAATTGCACCATGTTAAAAATTAGAAATTAAACTCTTACAGTTAATAGTTGCTTAGGGGCCATAAAAATTTTGAATCAAGCTGATTTTATTATTTTTTTCCTCTACCAATGTCTCAGTACAATTCTATGAACAGGTCGATGAGAAATAAGCATTAGTGTGGGTCTTAGGAACGCATTAACTTTCAACAATTAAGTTATAACAACTATATCATGTATTGTGGTCCATTCAAGTTCTGGCTTGCTTTTTTTTAGATGCACGCCTTAAAATGAGCTTGTGGAACAAATGGATGGCACGGATGTAACATATTCATCACAGTGGGGCCTATGTTATGTTTTTGTGTGTGTACAAATACATGAAGTTCAATTAAATTTATCCCAATTTTTGAGGGAGTTATATATATATATATATATATATATATATATATATATATATATATAAATGTAGACTATTGTAAATCGTAATAATAACTTTCAACATCAAACCCGAAATCAAGATTTATCTTTTCATTGCAAAGCTAGCACCATTCTCATTATCATCCCCTTCAAAATACAAATCGAGAGACCCACATCCACATTCATCATTTCTTACCCTAGGATTAAAAATAACACAAACAAAACATCTTTTTAATTTACTCCAAACAAAGCAAAAGTGAAAGAAAAAACACATCCAGATTCGTTTTCACTTCCAACAATGAAAATAGCTTTCACATTTAGCGTTCTTCTAAACATCTAACCAAAAGATCCACTTCCAAATTCATCATTTCTACAAGAAGAAGATTATATAAAAAAATAATAATAAATTACTGGCTTTTGTCTCCTTCAAACATCAAGGCACAAAAACCTAAATCCAATTCAAAGAAAGGAACCTCTTCATTTTCTCCTCCTTCATGCATCCAAAAGAAACACTCTATCCAAGCTCATAATTTCTTATCAAAGTAAGCAAAATTTTCAGTCTTGGAGCCTTCAAACATCAACATGCATGTGGGTCCACACACACAAACAAAACATCCAAATTCATCATATTTTTTATCAAAAAGTAAAAAGAGAGAGCATTCTCATTTTCCTTCTTTATGAAAATTTCACATTCAAATTCACCATTGCTTAAGCACCTTTTTCATTTTGATCTCCTCCAAACATCAAAACCCACATCCAAATCCATCATTTCTTACCAAGAAAAAGCACCTTTTTCACTTGCATTCAAACATCAAAACCCTAAATCGAAAAAAGCACCTTACTGTTTTCTCACATTCTAAAATCCCTAAATCCCCAATTTGTAAATTCAAAAACCCATTTTGGGGTCCACATTCAAATCGACAATCTACAAGCTACTAACTCCCAAATTCATAAATCGGCATTAATATTGAGAGAGATTGAGAGAGAGAGAGAGAGATACCGCCGTCGTGAATGAACTTCAAACGAGCTAACGGAGAGAGAGAGAGAGAGAGAGGGCGTATGGGTAGGGCGTTCGACAACGGCCCGCAAGAGAGAGATCAGCGAGAGAGGAAGAGAGAGAGGAGGCGAGAGAGACAGATAGAGGAGAGGGTGGAGAGATCAGAGAGAGAGAGGAAGAGAGAGATAGAGAGGGAGAGGAGGGAGAGGGAGCGAGAGAGAGAGAGAGGGAGCGAGAGAGAGAAATGGGAGCCCGTCACGGATGGGCATGAGGTTGAGTAGCGCGTTACACTATCAAGTGACGTCACCATGTTCTGTGGGCCCCACTATGATGTATGTGCTCAGTATCCACACCGTCCATCTATTTTGAGATATTATTTTAAGACATGAGCCAAAGAATAAGACAGATAAAGAGATGTAGTGGACTCACCACATAAAACAGTGGGGAAAGTGATTCCCACCTGTTGAAACTATCCTAAGGCCCACCATAATTTTTATTTGAAATCCAACTGGTTCAAAAGCTAAAAAAGACATAAAATAAGGTCAAACACGAATATTATTATAAGCCTATGGCTTATCCTTTCAGCTATTATAAGCCTAATAGCTGATTGAGATGGACGGCTACCAAAATCGGCTACAACAAATTATTCTGAAAAATAAATATTACAATAAGCCTATGGCTTAATTATCCTCTCACAACCATACATTTGTTCAGTGATCATGAGGCGAACCCAGATGATTTTTGGGACAGAGACTCTTTGTATTTTCCCTTCATATAAGTTTGGTTGACCTTATTAGGGTCTGTGGGCCTTAGGAAGTTCTTGGCTAGTGAGCATTCGATCACCACAATTTCTCCAAGATGTGGAACCACGTATCAAAATGCTCCCCTTTCCATCTCAACCAAAACAGTAGATATAAGGGTTGACCTCTACCATATCGGTGGCTTAGTAATAACTGTCTTTGTGTTGCTTTTTTGATACTAGCTATTTTATGACCAATTCCTAGAGATCTATCTAATTGGGGCATCTATACAAGAAAAGAAAAATAAAAGGGATCAAATTAAAGGCCTCCCACCTTGATGTATGTACATGTTGTCTATACGTTTTTGCCAGCTCGAGGTATTTTTTAAGTGTATGAGCTTAAAAATAAAGCATATTCAAATCTTAAGTAGACCATACCATATGAAACTCTCACTATTAAAAACTTTCTACGGTTCACTGAAATGTTTATTTGCCACTTAACATATTGACAAGGTTATACGAGCTTAGATAAAGAAAAAAAAAACAGCTTAATGCAAAACTTTCGTGGTACACAAGAAATAATTTTTAGCGGTCAATCATCATTGTTCATGTAATGCATGTCACTTCAGATTTTTGGATCTATTTAATTCATTTATGGACCGATAACTTAATATAAGCTGGCAAAATAGATCAACAGGCTTTGGAGACTTGCCCTTTTCTCTAGCTTCAGGGTCCTACGGGGAGAGAGGAACAGTTGGCATTTTCATAATAAAAATGAGGTAACTACATAAGTTTTCCAATGGGTTAAATTTGTTGAGGGACACAATTTAAGGTACCACCATATATAGACATGTATGATTCATCTCAGGTGCTGGCCCATGGCCCAATTCTCTTCAACATGAACGGCTAATTGTCTTAGATGCAGCACATATACGGTGATTAGAATTTTTTGTATGATACGTGTAATTTTTTTACTTAAGGAAGTTGATGGTGATTTTCTCAAGGACTGACTTGACCTTCAATCTTTACAAATTCTCATTTTATGTGAACGGGGCTGTCAGTTTGTAAATTTGCACTTTGAAGCCTAATTTCAAGGTATTAGTCACTTTTAAGTGGTTGGAAGCCTTAGCTAATAGATGGTTAAGAATGTGTAAAATAAGTGAAGCACTTAAAGATGGTTAATGGTGAAGACTTCAGTTCAACTAGGTTCAACGTGTGGACATAGATAACTAGGGAATATCCACACCATCCATCCGTTTTTCCATCTCATGTTAGGGTGTGAGCACAAAAAGAAAACCGATCCAAATATTAAGTGGACCACACCGTAAGAAATAGTGGTGATTGAACACCCACCATTGAAACTCCTGAGAGTCTACCACCCGGGCAAGAGTAAGGACCCTGCGAACCCAGCCATGTGGGCACGGCACTGACAATGGGGCCGTGTTCAATATTTATGCATTTTATGACATGGGCAAAAAATGATGTAGATCCAAATCTAAGCTGGACCACACCGCAGAAAAATATATATAATAATAATAATAATAATTTGTTTGGTGGTCTACATCACAATCTCACACTTCATTTATATACAAAGAGATCTACTCCTTGAGTAGGCTTGTACTAAACCTAGGCATTTGGTAACAATTTTACGAAGAATCAATCTTTTGACCTTATAAGGAGATAACTTGTACCAACTTGTTAAGTGTTTTGTTTTGTTATAAATCACAAAAATTAATTTCTTAATTTGATTAATTGGGGGTCCTATGTAGCTAAAAGATTTAGGGTCGTTACATCGGTAATCGATGCACATTTGTCATAATCCGTCCGACTTGCGCACCAATAAAAGTAGGGAAATGAAAGAGATCTTGCGAAGGAATCCAATGGTCATGAGAACATTCCGATGGTAAGGAAGAAGGTGCGGCGAACACGTTGGCATAAGTCTAACAATTTTTGCAATGCATGAGGCTTACCACGGAAGCTGATTTGCTAATCGACCCCAATGCACGAAGCCATTGAGCTCCCACCATAACATGTGTGATTAATCTGAACCTTCCATAAGATTAGATACGCTGTCCCTATATTTTATTGTAATAATTATGACATTTTGCTTCCCAGGTGAACTATAAATTTACAAAATAAATGGACGGGTAGGATTTACTTTCTACATTTTGGCCTGCTTAGGCTGTGAATCTGACTGATTCTCTTTTTCGATCCGATCACATGGAAAGATAAATCTTCACAACTTTCAGATATTGGCACGTGTGTGTCCGTTTGATGGGCAGGAGTCGACACATGCGTGTGGAACAAAGGTGAATTAGAAACCTCGTGACGGAAATACGTAGAGACATTTTGGTTCATAAGACTCGACAAAATCCGCCGCAGGATGATACGAATTATCCTCGAATGAGATTCGGATTCGTGTGTGATCCTCACCGGTCGGTGCTATGTGGGACCCACCATGATGAATTTGTTTTATCAACACCGTCCATCCATTTTTAGAGATTATTTTAATGCATTATCCCAAAGTTGAGGTAGATCCACAACTCAAGTGAACCACCCCACAGGAAACAATGGTGATTGAACGCCCACCATTCAACTGTAATGTTTCTTTACCATCCAAACTGTTGATTAGGTCGCACGGACATGGATTAAAGGAAATCACAAATATCATCTTGATCCAAAACTTTTGTGGTCCATATGGATTTTTTAACGGTAGGAATTCAATCATCACTATTTTTCTCGGTATGCGGTCCATCTGACATTTCAATTGCATTATATTTTGGTTTTTCGACTAAAATTAGCTGATAAAATAGATGGACGTCGGCGTGGATAAAACACATACATCGTTATGGGGCCTAAAAAGCACTGACGAGTACCAACCTCGGTACTCGAGGGTTCCCTACCCTAACTACGAAGACATATAATCCTAGCTGTCAATTTTTAAGTACTTAAAGATGGTACGACACAAGCTGATATCTTTGAATTCAAAGGCTCAAGTGGACTACACAGGAGGAAACAATGGAGATTAAATCACATGTGATTCCTATAATGTGGTTCACTTGACCTTCAATATAACTCATTTTTGGTATTATGTAATAAACGTAAGTATTAAAATATTTGAACGGCATGAATAAACCACATATATCACGGTAGCCCCACGTAGCCCATAACGGACCGTCCCATACCCAATTCACACCCAAATTGGGCACCCAATTCGAAATGGTGGCTACTCCCCCTGCCACCATTATTTGCCGCTGGTTGGTGCTCAGGTGCCCCACCATGATGTATGTGTTTCATCCATGCCGCCCATCTATTTTCATAAATTATTTTATGGAATGAAAGAAAAACATGAGATATATCTCAATCTCAAGTGGACCACATTACAAGAAACAAGTTGTTGAATGAACAATGACCATTAAAAATGTTTTGGGAGTATAAAAGTTTTGGATCACTGATATTTTTTTTTTTCCATTGATCGGGTCTTTATGACCTAATCAACAGATTGGATGTCAAATAAACAGTACAGTAGGCCTTAGGAGGATTTTAATGGTGAAGATCCAATCATTTTTGTTTTCTCGTGGTGTGGTCCATCTAAGATTTATATCCCTATGAATTTTTGTAACAAACCCTAAAATGATATGTAAAAATGGATGAACGGAGTGGATGAAACACATACATCATGGTGGGCCCACACAGCACCGACCATCAGCCACGTCAGTAGCCAAACCATCTCCGCCCAAATCAAGCCCTAAATTGGCGAGAGCGCGCCCAAAACGTCCCAGCGAAAATCTGATTTTCACTTTCCCTCTCTCCGTTGCCCTATTCCCTTCTCACTCGCCCGATCTCTCGCTACTCCCTATTCTCTCTCTCTCTCGATCTTCGTCCCGATCTCCTTTCCCTTCTCTCTCAAGCCCTCCAAGCAGAGGAAGCAAAAGAAGAAAGTATAAGTCTCTCTCTCTCTCTCTCTCTCTCTCTCTCTCTCTCTCTCTCTCTCTCTCTCTCTCTCTCTTGAGCTCGTTTCGCTATTACAAATGATTTTTTGTTGGATTTTGATATCTTCAGAATATGGGTTTTACTCTTTCTTAGTATAGCAGCTTGGAACTTTGAAAAAAAAACCATATTCCTCTCGATTGTTGCATGCATGAAAAAAAAGGAAAAGAAAAATGAGATGGATTATCCGAATTTCCGGTTTCTTGTTGCACACAAACACACACAAAAAGGAAAAAATATATTCAAATGGGTTCTCAAAAAGATGTTTCCTATTTGAAATTTTGGTTGGTTGAATTCAATTTAGTTGTGTTTGGATGCACACCTAAACCCTGAATTTGTAAAGATTGACCGCTTCTAGTCAACGTTCTAATTGAGATGTATGTATGTATGCATATGAAATGTAGGGATGTAAGTTGTCATGGTCATGTTGCAAAATCATTATTGACTCATTTCTTCTTGGAAATGAAGTGGAAATGAATAAATCCTCTCTACATGTGAAACTGTGGTCCTGTTCTCATCCAAACAACTGATATACATTGCATTGGCAATATTTCTACATGTAAAAGCTCTGGTTTGGGTTGTACCAAAGGTCCAAAACGTGTTGTTCCTGAAGTTTCACAAACAATCCTATTACCCTTGATTTTGTAGCTAACCAAACTTCAAGGAGAAAAATTAGGCTGATTTCATAGACAATCCAAGAATCTTTTTTTTTTGCTGAAAACGATTGCTGTTTTTTGTTTACCCTGTTTGGATTGTAATTTAATCAACATATGAGGAATCTGTGGAAAAGAATTCTTTTTAAGTTTATGAAAACTTTCTGTATGTTGATTAATTTGTGCATATCTTCAGATTAACCTAGAGACAAAATTGTATAATTCTTTTACAGCAAAAATTAAATTTCTCAGATTCATAACATTGTCATCTTTTTGGCTGCCACATGACCGATAAATTGAGAAGAAGTTTTCTCGAGTATAATTTTTTACAGGAAAAATTAAAGTTCTCAGATTCCTAAGCTAGTCATCTTTATTGATCACGTGCATGATCGAAAAATATGAGCGGAAGTTTTCTCAGTGTGTTTTTTTTGCATTAGAAGACTCACCAAATTTAGTTATAAATGTAGTTGGAAAGAGGCTACGAGTGTGTGTATTCACCTAAAAAATAAAATAAAATAAAATATTACATCGAGTTGGTCTGGTGGTAATCTTGGTGGGTTGCATTTGTTAGGTTTAGGTTTGGATGTCAAACACATATCATCATGGAGGGCCCATGGTTTTGGATTCTTCACTTGTTAAAGAAAAATTAACAAAGACCATTTATGTAATTTTCTCCTTTAAAAGGCAATGAATTTTAGTTCTCTCAGTGCACTATTTGGTAAAATCGAACCATGAGGAATTAACATTTTACCATATAATTTCAAAGGTGAGAAACTACCCTGAGGTGCCTTTAAGAATGAAAATTACAAAGCTCACCGGTATGTGTATAATATAACATCCCACCATCCAACATATGCATCCCATCATGATGATCACATGAACCAAAAATCGGTGATTATCAAAAATCAGATGGGCCACTTTTTTATTATAAAAAGTCAGATGGGCCACACTTGAATTTGTATGTTTTTGAGTTATGTATATTATTTTTTTTGCATTAGCCTACTTTGTCATTGGATGTTATATTTTTAATTTATTCACCTAATAATCATATTGGTGTACTTTTGTTGAATGGATTGGATGTTATACACATGAGGTCGAGCTGTATGGGCCCCACCATAATGTATGTTGAAAATCAACAAGATGAATTTGATGGGTCCTCTTTAGGTTATGGGATATCTAAAAATCAGCCGTATGCGTAATTGGTCAACAATATCGCTTAGAATCATGTGAAGACATGGCTAAAACATATAAAAGCACTTTGGGGGTGACCGAGTTTTGATGCGAATGAAATTGGTCTAGCCCACCATCCAACCGACATTTTTGCAACCAATTAATGTTTTGTATGTGTTGTACATCGAGTTGAATTGAGTCGAGCTGGCCTCAGATCGACTCGCCTCGAACAGTGGCTGACCTCAGCTTGAACTTGGCTCGGCTCAGTCCCAGAGCTTAATTGGGTGGCTCGGCTGCAGACGACAGCAGCTCGGGCCAAGTGCGAGCCAAGATTGAGCCGAGATCGCCATTGAGACATTTCCACAAACACTTAAACTGCAACTTCAAAATCCCACTGTTTTACAAACGTTGGAAATGGTTTTACATGTATTTTCTCAAACACCTTCCAAGTAACATTTAAAAAAAAAAAAAAAAAACAAAGTGAAAAGAGGTATTTGTTTCATGTACAAACATTCTTTGCCACCTTGCCACCAGCCAAACCTTTCTTGCCATTGGCCACATTTCGTTGAGTTTCAATTGTTTGAATAATGCTTATAGTACTTAAATCAGTCCACTGGGACATGTGTTTACAATGCTTGATCAGTCCACTTGGACATGCGTTTACGATGATTAAATCAGTCCACTGGAACATGTGTTTATGATGCTTAAATCAATCAACTCGGATGTGTAGTAATGATGCCAAGATATTTGGCAACAACATGTGTTTATGATGCTTAACTGGAACGACCTGGATGTGTGCTAATGATGCTAAGATCAGCCCCCTAGAACATTTGCTTATAATGCTTAAATCAATTCACTTGAACATGTATGAATGATGCTTTACTTAGTTCACTTGAACATGTGTGAATGATGCTCAACTTGGTTGTATAAAAATGTGCGAATGATGCTTAACATGGTTCACTTGAACATGTGTGAATAATGCTTGACTTGGTTCACTTGAGCATGGGTGAATGGTGCGTCGGATGTAATTATAAGATTTGTAAGTTAGATAATTAGTTACTCGTTTGAGGATTTCTATAGGGCCATACATAGATATGGTGTGTTTTTGGTGGCATAAAAATCGCTCAAATTGTCCCATTTTGGACAGTTCAAGGTTAGATGGAAAGTATGCTTTCATACACTCTATTTATATGTTCATGCTTGATCCGTGGTCCATCTCTTCGTTTCTCTCTGGATATGTTTCTTTCGTTCCGTATCCAATGTCAAATATCTTTACATTGATTTAGATATTTGGCATCGGAATGTAACGTAAGATTAACTTATCTGGAGAGGCATGGGGAGATGCTGCCGAATTTTCGGTGTGAACGTTTAAATGGGAATATGAAAGTATTACAAACTATCCAACCATGGATGAGTAACTAATTTAGGATTTAATTATATTGCCTTAGAATTAATGGGAGCACTTGATGTGCGTCCGGAGCTATCCTGGATGAGCGGGGTCCTGGAAGGTGGGAACCGGCCATGACCATGATGAAGTCGTCCATTTCCTATGGACAAGATTGGAAGGGCTGATAAATGGTCGCCCTGGCCATTTGGACAAGCCGTATTTATGTATTTGCTCGAGATTAATGGAGCAGACCCGGATGTGCGTCGGAGCTATCTCGGATGAGCGGGGTCCCCGGAAGGTGGGAACCGTCGTTATGACCATGATGAAGTCCGTCCATTTCCTATGGACAAGATTGGAAGGGCTCGGCCATTTGGACAGCCGTGTTTATGTCTCGTATTTGCAGTGTACCACACCCTTAACCTAAACCTATAACCCAACCTAAACCTATACTTATAATTTAATCCTATTCTCAAATCCTCAACCTAACCTACACCTTAAACCTAAACCTATACCTAAACCTAAACCTATTCTCATCTCCCTACCCTAAGCCAAAGCCTAAACATGAAAACCCAAGCCTAAACCCGATCCCGAACCCCAACCCGATTTCCAATGCCTAAACCTTAACCTATTCTCAATTCCCAAAGCTATAACCTATAACCTTATCCTAAACCTAACCTAAACCTATAACCGTAACCTATGACCTAAACTTATAACCTTAACCTTATCCTTATCCAATAACCAAAACCTACACCTATTACCTAAACCTTAACCTATTCTCAAATCCCTAAACTTAAACCTACACCTAATCCCAATCTCAACTCCCTACCCTAAGCCTAAGCCTAAACATGAAAACCCAAGCCTAAACCCGATCCCGAACCCCAACCCGATTTCCAATGACTAAACCTTAACCTATTCTCAATTCCCAAAGCTATAACCTATAACCTTATCCTAAACCTAACCTAAACCTATGACCTAAACTTATAACCTTAACCTTATCCTTATCCAATAACCAAAACCTACACCTATTACCTAAACCTTAACCTATTCTCAAATCCCTAAACCTAAACCTACACCTAATCCCAATCTCATCTCCCTACCTCCTAAGCCAAAGCCTAAACATGAAAACCCAAGCCTAAACCCGATCCCGAACCCCAACCCGATTTCCAATGCCTAAACCTTAACCTATTCTCAATTCCCAAAGCTATAACCTATAACCTTATCCTAAACCTAACCTAAACCTATAACCTTAACCTATGACCTAAACTTATAACCTTAACCTTATCCTTATCCAATAACCAAAACCTACACCTATTACCTAAACCTTAACCTATTCTCAAATCCCTAAACCTAAACCTACACCTAATCCCAATCTCATCTCCCTACCCTAAGCCTAAGCCTAAACATGAAAACCCAAGCCTAAACCCGATCCCGAACCCCAACCCGATTTCCAATGCCTAAACCTTAACCTATTCTCAATTCCCAAAGCTATAACCTATAACCTTATCCTAAACCTAACCTAAACCTATAACCTTAACCTATGACCTTAACCTATTCTTAAATCCCAAAGCTATAACCTATAACCTTATCCTAAACCTAACCTAAACCTATAACCTAAACCTATAACCTTAACCTATGACCTTAACCTATTCTCAAATCCCTAAACCTAAACCTACACCTAATCCCAATCTCAACTCCCTACCCTAAGCCTAAGCCTAAACATGAAAACCTAAGCTTAAACCCGATCCCGAACCCCAACCCGATTTCCAATGCCTAAACCTTAACCTATTCTCAATTCCCAAAGCTATAACCTATAACCTTATCCTAAACCTAACCTAAACCTATAACCTTAACCTATGACCTAAACTTATAACCTTAACCTTATCCTTATCCAATAACCAAAACCTACACCTATTACCTAAACCTTAACCTATTCTCAAATCCCTAAACCTAAACCTACACCTAATCCCAATCTCATCTCCCTACCCTAAGCCAAAGCCTAAACATGAAAACCCAAGCCTAAACCCGATCCGAACCCCAACCCGATTTCCAATGCCTAAACCTTAACCTATTCTCATTCCCAAAGCTATAACCTATAACCTTATCCTAAACCTAACCTAAACCTATAACCTTAACCTATGACCTAAACTTATAACCTTAACCTTATCCTTATCCAATAACCAAAACATACACCTATTACCTAAACCTTAACCTATTCTCAAATCCCTAAACCTAAACCTACACCTAATCCCAATCTCATCTCCCTACCCTAAGCCAAAGCCTAAAGATGAAAACCTAAGCCTAAACCCGATCCCGAACCCCAACCCGATTTCCAATGCCTAAACCTTAACCTATTCTCAATTCCCAAAGCTATAACCTATAACCTTATCCTAAACCTAACCTAAACCTATAACCTTAACCTATGACCTTAACCTATTCTCAAATCCCAAAGCTATAACCTATAACCTTATCCTAAACCTAACCTAAACCTATAACCTAAACCTATAACCTTAACCTATAACCTTAACCTATGACCTTAACCTATTCTCAAATCCCTAAACCTAAACCTACACCTAATCCCAATCTCATCTCCCTACCCTAAGCCAAAGCCTAAACATGAAAACCCAAGCCTAAACCCGATCCCGAACCCCAACCCGATTTCCAATGCCTAAACCTTAACCTATTCTCATTCCCAAAGCTATAACCTATAACCTTATCCTAAACCTAACCTAAACCTATAACCTTAACCTATGACCTAAACTTATAACCTTAACCTTATCCTTATCCAATAACCAAAACCTACACCTATTACCTAAACCTTAACCTATTCTCAAATCCCTAAACCTAAACCTACACCTAATCCCAATCTCATCTCCCTACCCTAAGCCTAAGCCTAAACATGAAAACCCAAGCCTAAACTCGATCCCGAACCCCAACCCGATTTCCAATGCCTAAACCTTAACCTATTCTCAATTCCCAAAGCTATAACCTATAACCTTATCCTAAACCTAACCTAAACCTATAACCTTAACCTATGACCTTAACCTATTCTCAAATCCCAAAGCTATAACCTATAACCTTATCCTAAACCTAACCTAAACCTATAACCTAAACCTATAACCTTAACCTATGACCTTAACCTATTCTCAAATCCCTAAACCTAAACCTACACCTAATCCCAATCTCATCTCCTACCCTAAGCTAAAGCCTAAACATGAAAACCCAAGCCTAAACCCGATCCGAACCCCAACCCGATTTCCAATGCCTAAACCTTAACCTATTCTCAATTCCCAAAGCTATAACCTATAACCTTATCCTAAACCTAACCTAAACCTATAACCTTAACCTATGACCTAAACTTATAACCTTAACCTTATCCTTATCCAATAACCAAAACCTACACCTATTACCTAAACCTTAACCTATTCTCAAATCCCTAAACCTAAACCTACACCTAATCCCAATCTCATCTCCCTACCCTAAGCCAAAGCCTAAACATGAAAACCCAAGCCTAAACCCGATCCCGAACCCCAACCCGATTTCCAATGCCTAAACCTTAACCTATTCTCAATTCCCAAAGCTATAACCTATAACCTTATCCTAAACTTAACCTAAACTTATAACCTTAACCTTTTCCTAAAACCAAAAGTAAAACCTATAACCTAAACAGTAACCTATTCTCAAATCCCTAAACCTAAACCTACACCTAATCCCAATCTCAACTCCCTACCCTAAAACTACGCTTAAACTTGAAAACCAAAATCTAAACCCGATCCCGAACCCGGACCCGATTCCCTAAACCTAAACATAAACCAATTCTTAATTGCATAAACTTATACCTTATAACCTAAACCTAAACCTGAACCCTAAACTAAACTTAAACCCGATCCCAAACTCGAACCCGAACCTAAATCTCTAAACCTACTTCAAAATCCTCGAAACCTAAACCTATATATTTTAAACCCTAACCTAACCCTATAACCCATAACCTATAACCTATAACCTAAACACAAATCCCTAAACCTTAACCTATAATGCAACCTAAACCTATACTTAAAACCTAAAACTATTCTCAAATCCCAAAACCTATAACCTGAACCTAACCTTTCCCTAAACCTATAACGGAAGAGAACCTAACCTTTCCCTAAACCTATAACCTACACTTATAACCTAAACCTATACCTTAACCTTAACCTATAACCCATACTTGCAACCTTAACCTAAACTTGTAACCTTAACCTAAACTTAATTCTCTAAAACTAAACCTATAACCTAAACTATACCTATTATCATATCCTAAACATATAATATAACCTAAACCTATAACTTAGCATAATCTTAAAGCTATTTCCATAAACTGACTGTAGTCTTTTCATTGTAGACATGGATAAGAGTTGGATGAGAGCTAAGAACAGGTTTGGCCCAGAGTATAAACAAGGGGTTGAAGAGTTCATGGAATTTGCACGAAATCGGGCAGATTCAAGGAATAGGATTAGGTGTCCATGTCGAAAATGCAAGAACATAATATTTAAGACTTTAGACAAAGTAGAGGACGATTTGTTCATAGTTGGGATTGACCAGGGTTACACTTGGTGGATCTATCATGGTGAAGATATGACCCATAGAGTTGAGCCCACTGAAGTCATTGCTGATCCAATTGTGCCGGATGATGAGGATGAAGACGTTGACGAAATGCAAGATATCATAGGGGATGTGTTTAGGGGAACAGTTATGGATACTGATTTTGTAGCGACAAGCAAGTACAAGATATTCCTCCAATGGGTGATGTCGAATCGAAAAGTTTAGTAAGTTGTTGAGGGATGCGCAACGTCCACTTTATCCGGGTGTAAGAACTTCTCCAAGTTGAATTTTCTTACAAAGTTACTTCATTTGAAGACAATAAATCGTTGGAGTAACAAATCGTTCAACATGTTGCTAGAGTTGTTGAAAGAAGCATTGCTTAACGGTGAGACATTGCCTAAGTCCCATTACGAGGCAAAATCCTTGATGCGAGACTTGGGCCTTGATATGAACTCATACATGCATGTATAAATGATTGTTTATTATATCGGAAAGAGCATAAGGATGCTAACGAGTGTCAAGAATGTGGAGAGTCTAGGTAGAAGTATGGCAAATCCAAGGATAAGAACATCCCACAAAAGGTGTTAAGGTACTTTCCATTGAAACCAAGATTGCAAAGATTGTTTATGTCTCGTAAGACGGCTGAAGATATGAGGTGGCATAAGGAGAAACGCGTTCATGATGATAGTACATCGAGGCACCCTGCGGACTCTGAAGCCTCGGCAAAATTTTGACAAGCAATATGACCTGGTTTGGCAGAGGATTCTCGCAATGTTCGACTAGGTCTTGCAAGTGATGGTTTTAATCCATTTGGTAATATGAGTAGCTCGACAATATGTGGCCGTGGTACTTATGCCCTACAATTTACCTCCTTGGTTGTGTATGAAGGAGTCATTTTTCATGATGTCATTGCTTATTCTCTGGACCCAGTGTCACCTGGGAATGACATTGATGTGTACTTGCGACCGTTAGTAGATGAGTTAAACCGTTGTGGAGTCAAGGTGTACACACGTATGATACATTTGTATGACATACATTTCGATTGCATGCAGCGGTCTTGTGGACAATAAATGACTTTCCCGCATATGGAAATTTATCTGGGTGGAGCACGAAGGGCAAGTTGGCTTGTCCTACATGTGGTATTGAGACTTGTTCATTGTCATTGAAGCATGGTAGAAAAACATGTTATATGGGCCATCGTCGCTTCCTTCCGAGCGATCATAGTTGGCGTAGGAAGACGATGATCTTTGATGGCAAACAAGATCATAGGCTACCCCCGAAAGAGCTATCTGGAGAAGATGTGATGCAACAACTGAGTAACATTGGAGAAGTTAGATTTGGTAAGGCATCGCACTTGAAGAAGAGGAAACGTACAGTATTAGACTATAACTGGAGGAAGAAGAGCATCTTTTTTGAGTTGCCTTATTGGAGTGATCTGAAATTGCGACACAACTTGGATGTCATGCATATTGAGAAAAATATATGTGACAATGTCTTCGGAACAGTGATGAACATAGAAAAGAAAACAAAAGACAGTTTCAAGGCTCGATTGGATTTACAAGAAATGGGTTTAAGGAAAGAGTTACACTTGCAACCACATGGAAATTGTGATACTATACCAAAGAAACTGCACACGTTGACCAAACTAGAGAGAAAGCGTTTATGTGAATGGTTGAGATCGGTAAAGTTTCCCGATGGGTATGCGTCAAACATATCTCGGTGCGTAAACGTTACGGATTGTAAGGTAACAGGAATGAAAAGTCATGATTGTCACGCCCTTCTGCAACGCCATCGCCGGTTGACGATTCGTGGATTCCCGAGTAAGGATATCAGGGCGACGCTGATTGAGTGGGGATATTCTTTAAGGATTTGTGTTCAAAATCGTTGAATGTGGATGTTATTAAAAGACTGGAGAGAGACATTGCTATAATCCTTTGCAAACTTGAAAGAATATTTCCACCTGCATTTTTCGATGTCATGGTACACCTAGCGATTCATTTACCGCACGAGGCTAAGCTTGTGCCCAAGACAATATCGTTGGATGTATCCGATCGAAAGGTGGTAGAACCTATTGATTTTTTTTTTTCATTCCATAAACCGCATATATTCATGTTTTCATACGTATAACACGCTGGTTTTGTGTACGATACCTTCACACACTCAAACAATTTGTGAGGAATAAGGCACGACCGAGGGGTCGATAGTCGAAGCGTACATTGATAATGAGTGCCTTACATTTTGCTCCATGTATCTTCGTGGCATAGAGACTAGATTCAACCGAGAAGATCGGAATGCCGATGAAGGCGCAGGAGGATGAACAAGGACTCATATCTATATTTGCACAAAACGTTCGTCCTTTAGGATCCCCGACGTTTCGGGATATGGATCTTGGGGATCTAGCAAAGGCGCGATGGTATGTGTTGCACAATTGTGAAGAAATAGAGTCATACTTGGAGTAAGTCTTCCTCGATTATTGTAATTCCTACATGTGATGATCTTAATGTTTCTTCGACGACGTGCCATTTATGTGTAGTGAACACATAGACGAGATGAAGTCCAAATTCCCACAAATTATGATCGGATGCATCAGATCGTTCTGTAATGGTTCGCCGAACGTGTAAGATTTCAAATTGTATCTCACCACACTTAAAATTTCCGTTGTATTGCACATTATTTCAACCTAAGAAAATCACTAAACAATTATATTTTGTACATGATAATAGATAAAGACGTTGCGCACAAGCAACTCACAGATGTGTCCGATGCACTATACTCATTGACGTGTGGCCCCGATAGACGTGTATCTAGATATACAAAGTTGTATTGTAAATGGGATTCGGTTGCCCACATCAAGAACGTAAGAAGAACAGACCACGCAAAATAGTGGGGTAGTTGTAAAAGGAACAAATGAGGGGGATGAAATTGACTTTTATGGTATTTTGACCGATATTATTGAAATGTGAGTTATTGTACGAGAAAGCGGGTGTACTTATTTAGATGTGATTGGTGGGACATTGGAAATAAGAAGTTGGGAATACAGACTGACAACCACTTTACGAGCGTAAATTTATCTCGAAAGTGGTTTAAGGACGACCCATTTGTCCTCGCCCGTCGGTCGAACAAGTATTTTACCTCGCTGACACTAAGTTAGGCGGCTCTTGGCACGTGGTGCAAAAAATAAAGCCTAGGAACGTATTTGACGTTCCCATACCAGAAGTTGAAGATAGCGAGGACGGGAGAAATGACACGTATAGGGTTGAACAAGCATATCAAGAAGACATGCCATCTAGGGATACAGGGACTGATTCAAGTATTGATATTGATGTGGTGCAATTAGACAGAGATGATGTGCCACCTGATCATGTTGATGCCTTATTAATACAAGACATTGTTAGAGATGATACAGGTTTCATTGATGACAACGTTGAAGACTATGAGGAGGAAATACTAATCAGTGATAGTGATGGTGAAGAAGAAATAGCCCTAAGCGATAGTGATATAGACGAGGATTATTAAATGTACACATGATTTACATGTCATTTTTCAATTCAAATAATTTATGTATTCCATGTATACGTGAAAATTACAAGTCATGATTAATTCCTTTTATTGACTTGTTTATAATTCACATTTACAGTTGAGACAATTTTTTATTATGTCATTCTCAAACCGGAGCATAAAGGTGTAAGCACGCAACGTACTTCATCACATTCATGCAGATGGATGTTTCTGGCCCTGTTTCTTCTCGGTAGGGCCATAGAGATACCCGGTCTCCGTCGATGAGTGTAGAGTGGAATATATCGACGACGACTCGATTTAAAGATTATACAATCTCGTAAAAATTCTGAGTCGATGGAGATTTATAACCGTGGGAAACGAGATATGGAAGATGCGACTCTCTCACTTGCACATCCGAACGAGTCCCGATGGATCGATTTCTCCTATTGTGGACTGTCATGTTGGCTATAAAATGTCCAATGCTTCACACAGATGACATACACTTCAAGCATACGATGACTTACGCAGGGAGTACTTTGGATAGTTTACCTCATAGTTGTTTCTTATTACAATAAATATGTGTATTTAATATACAATGACAATGTGTAATTGAATTTTCAATGGTTATAGATTAAAGTTTACGTTTTATTATATCTTGCATTATAGTGTAATGGTCTAATCATATTTTATTCATCTCTCTCGAGCATAAGCACAAATGCATTATACCATTAACATTACTCGTATAATGTTTTAGTATATTCCACTTGTATTGACATTGTTTAAATTTCGTAGTTCGCACATATTCAAGTGATGGCACCAGGTGGGAGAGTACGTCGTTCGCAAGACCGGATCTACCCTTCTACCCGTGATGCGACGGAGCCAAAGATCGCCATCGCATATTGTATCGCAGCGCCTCGATCCTCGTCGCGCATACACCTGTGCAATCGCATGTAAGTTTAGACATATTTCTTTTAATGATTTTGTTTATGTTTAGACTTACATATTTCGTGCAACAGCCGTCGCCGACCAAACCGGCGAGGACGTGGACCCACGCGTGGGTTACTTTTAGAGCGACTTACGCGTGAGGGTAGGGTGACAGAGAGAGTTCCCACAGATCGCATTAGACCCGTTGGGAACAATGCCATATTGTTTACGTCAGAGGTCGGTGTCTTATGCCGATCTCTCGATTCCCCCACCACCCCCGTTGGAGAGACGTGATGATGATGTTCGGCAGCCTCATCCGTCGCCTTGTGTAAATTTTAGTCAAATAAAATTTATTTTATAAATGTTCATTTACAGTTAAGTTATTTTCTTAATAAATTTATTGTCTTAATCTATTATTTACGAAACTGCAGGATAAATTTGACTTTGATTTGAGTGTTCCGCACATCTCCCATGCCGTCGACGACATGATGAAGGAGCGGTTCAAGGATTACCGCACTAGGTTACACCGGCAGTACAAGCGGTGCGTGAGCCACGAGGAGGCCGTACAGTCCGCACCGCTGCACGTGACCGATGGGGACTGGCGGATACTCTGTGATAGGTTTTCGTCTGATTCTTTTCAGGTAATATTTACATATTTACGATATCTTAGCGTAATAATTAATTTCGCAATTAATAACAATATATTATGAATAATGTGTTCAGAAAAAGAGTAAAATAAATTCTGACAACAGAGGAAAGTTAGAAGTGAACCATGTAGCTGGTTCAAAGTCATTCGTACGACTTCGTCACGACATGGTAAGAAAGTACTGGTAATTATTACGTTTATATATTCTTTCCATGCATTTATATTAACTCTATCGTCCTTTCGATTGCGCAGCGAGATTCCGTCACTGGCCAGGAGCCCGGACCAGTAGACTTCTACAAAGGGACTCACTGTCGGCAGACGACGGGATCTTGGGTACATCCTAGGGCCAGCGAGATTTGGGTAAAAATCCTTACATTGTATAATTTAATTGTATTAAATTATAATCATGTCATTTATTATGAAAATTCATATGTTTTTATTACAGGAGGAGATGAACACTTTACGCAGTCAGCCCACTCCCGATGGTACTCAGAGGAGTGAGCCAGAGATCCCGAGTCAGGTGCTTGGCACTCGTTCGGATATGTGCGTGGGTTTGGCCATGGTGCCAAGCTCATGGCACCGCTAGAGTCGCCTCCGGGCCGATCCATCGTTGTTGGCGAGAGTGTCTGACGCCGAGGCCGATACGATACAGAGAGAGAGGTTCAAAGAACTACGGTCGTCGTCAATGACATCAAAGATCACCGGACAAGCAGAGGGAGGAGCAGAGAGGAAGATGATGGAGGAGAGAAGCGAGGCAGAGGGAGGAGCAGGAGAGGAGGATGGAGGATCACCGGTGAGGCAAAGGGAGGAGCAGAGAGGAGGATGGAGGATCACCGGTGAGGCAGAGGGAGGAGCAGAGAGGAGGATAGAGGAGATCCGGTAGATCATGAGCGACGGATGATGCAGATGTTAGAGGCTTTCACCGCACGCTACCCACCGATGCTCCACCACCTCCGCCTTCATCTTTGTGATTTTTTTTTGTATATTTGTTTATTATGTTAAGTTTATATGTATTAATGTGTGAATGAACGTGTTTGAATGAATGCGCTTATGTTTGGGTTTGGGTTTGGGTTTAGTTGGATGTGAATGTGAATATGATGAAAATATATTATATACTGTGTGTATATTATGATGAATATGATGATATATTGGTAACAGTGTCTATCAGAATTTTGTGAGGAATTCCGTGCTATACAAAAAAAAAAAAAGATTTTTAGCGACTAAACTTTTCGTCGCTAAAAGTGAAATGATTTTTCAGAAATAAAATTTTCACGCTAAAAATTCTTGAAATTTTTTTTGGCGAAAAATTTCACCGCTAAAACTTTGAATTATATTTTATGCTTAAAATTTTCACGTTAAAAATTTTGAATTTTTTTAGCGGCTTAAAATTTTCGCTGGGAAAAACTTAATTTTTGCTGGAAAATAGTTTTTGTGTCGAAACATTTCGCTGCTAAAAAGTCCTCTAAACAGTCCTAGATATCTTTTAGGCGACATTTTTCGGTGCTAAAGGTGTTGGCTATTTTTTTGGCGGCGAATATTTTTCACGCTAAAAGTCATAGCAATTTTTTTATGCGTAAATGTTTGGTCGCTAAAGGTTTTTTTCAAGTCATACATGTAAACTTTTATTACGCTAAAAGTCGAGAAATTTATTTTATACGAAATCTTTCACGCTAAAAGTTGTGGAAATTTTTTTTGCGCTAATGGTTTCATTGCTAAAGGTCTTGGATGTTTTTCAAGGCGTAAACTTTTCGATGCTAAAAGTCGAGAAAATTTTTTTATGGCTAAATATTTACCGCTAAAAGTCGTGGAAGTTTTTTTATATGCTAATGGATTCACATAAAAGACGTAAATTTGTTTACGGCTAAAGTTTTACGCTAAAAGTCGTGGAAATTTGTTTGGCGGCGATATATTTACGCTAAAAGTAAAGTTAGCGCTTTTTTAGCGGCGAACTTTTCACGCTAAAAGTCGTGGAAAATTTTTTACGGCGAAGATTTGGTCGCTAAAAGTCTTGGCTTTTTTTACGTAAAATTTTCGATGCTAAAAGTCCTAGATATTTTACGCGGCAAAAATTTTCACGCTAAAAGTATTGACGCTTTTTTTACATAAATGTTTTGTCGCTAAAAGTTTTAAAGTTTTTTGGCAAATGAATATTTTCGTCGCTAAAAGAGACCTTTAGCACGAAAATATTCGTCGCTAAAAATCTTACATTTAGCGTCGATTTGACTTTTTCGCTGTTAAAAGTCTTGTACATCGGTCTTTTAGCGACGAATTTAGCGACGAAAATTTTCGTCGCTAAATATTTTTAGCTGCGAAATATTGACGTTTAGCGACGAAAATGGCCGTCGCTAAAAGTGGTGTTTCTTGTAGTGCCTCTTCAAGAGAGTTCAATTTATTCATTCAGCCACACTGTTTTATTTGGGCGTGTGGCGCACTATGTTGTGCCTAATGATCCCTTTATCCTTGAAATATTCATAAAACTCGGTGGAAATAAATTTTCCACCATTGTCAGTCCTTAAAACCTTTATTTTTCACCCTGACTATTTTTCAACTATTAACTTCCATTGTTTGAATATGATGAAAACTTCGGATTTACATTTCATATAGTAAACCCAAACTTTTCGGGAGTAGTCGTCAATTAATGAAACAAACTATGACGACCCTCCAACGGAAACCTCTGGCGCTGGCCCTCATATGTCAGAGTGCACAAAATCAAGCACTCCCTTATATACATGTTTTTCAGTTTTAAAAGATAATCTAGATTGTTTACCATATATACAGTGTTCGTATATATCTAAATCAAAATTCTTAAAAGCTGGAATCAAACAACAATCAAATAGTACCTTCATGCCCCGCTCACTCATGTGGCCCAGACGAGCATGCCACATACATGCAGATGTGGAACTCGTAACAGCTGTTACCGCTCCACCTGCTGAAATGCTTCCAATCAACCTGTAAAGGTTACCGTGCCATTACGCTCTCATAATCACGAGTGCCCCTTTTGAAACTATAAGGACACCATCAATTCTAGTGAACTTGCACCCTATAACCTCGAGTGCACTGAGAGAAATCAAATTTTTCTTCATATCAAGAACGTGCCTGACATCAATCAAGGTATGCTCCATCATATCAAACATCTTAATGCTCATAGTACTAATAGCCACAACATTACATGCATTGTCATTACACATAAAAACCTGTCCACCATCGCATTCCTTAAACTGGAGAACTAACTCCGACGAGGAGTCATATGATATGATGCTCCTGTGTTAAGGATCCACTCATCTCTAAGATTGTCATGCGAGTGTCCGACCATAGACATTGATAAAACATCATCACCACTTGTCTCTTCATCAGATGTAACAACATTGGCCTCCTTAGAAGAAGCCTCTGAATTTTCTTTCTTTGCTTTAAGATTGGTACAATCCTTTTTCATGTGTCTAGTCATCCCACAGTTCCAGCACTTTAGTTTTCCAATGCCCTTGCCCTTAGATTTGGATCTAGGTCTTGAGGATCCTGTACCTCGATCAGTATTCCTGCCCCTCGTAATCAGTGCATCGGAAGATGTCTGCATGTCACCATTTAGCTTTGTCATGGCCTTCCCTTGAAGGACTAAGATAACGGTGTCGACACTCGGTTTTATTTACGGTGCACATTGTGTCCTTGACTCATATGATGCTGGAAGAAAATTCAACAACATATATCTTTGTTTCTCATCTTTGATCACTTCCTCCACACCCAATAATTTGTAAACCAATTTATTAAAGTTGTTGATGTAGGCCTTCAGATCTCCACCCTCTGTCATCCTAAAGTTATACCACTGTAGTTTCAAGCGTAGGAGATTTTCAGAGGATTTTTTCACATAGATATCCTCTAACTTCGCACATAAACTAGTTGCAGTTTTCTCTCTCAAAATATTATACAGAACCTCATCCGTGAGACATAAACGGAGTGAAGATAAGGCCTTCTTATCAAGGGTATTCCATTCATCATCAGTCATAGTAGATTTTTTCGGCTCAAGGGCATCATCCTCACCTTTCTCGGTTAAGGAACCGATCATCTTAATCTTCTATAACTCAAAGTTATTTTTGCCTGAGTACTTCTCAATATCATACCTAGTACTTCCCATTATTGCTAATTCTGCAGATCCAGATTTGTGCCCCAACGAAATCTCTGATACCACTTGTTGAGATTTGTGTTGCGGAATCACACAGAGATGGATCTAGGATAACAATCCAAGAGCATCATGCAAACCAAAGAAGAATACAAAAATTTAATGTGGAAAACTCTTGCGGGAAAAAACCATTACACAAAGCGACAAAATTCCACTATGAAAGAAGAGATTACAAAGATAGAGAAATTACCCGGCTTGAGCAATCCTCAAACCTCACCTTTCACCTTTCTCACCCCTTAAAACCCTAGAGCCCTCTTTTAGAAACCCTAGAACCCTTTTAGAAATCTTAGAATACCTTAGAATTCCCTTGGAATACTTCTCAGTCCCACATACACCCCTTTATATAGGTTTAGAAAGAAGCCAACATGGAATAAGAAACAAAAATCGCAGAATCTGCATTTCCGCTAACGAATCTGCATAAGCCTTCGATGACATCGAACTAGCTTCGATGTCATTGAAAAATGACAAAATACGTCCAGCGAATAGGGGCGAAAATTCGAAAATTATTCGATGGCATCGACCCGACTTCGATGTCATCAAACCAACTTCAATGACATCGAAGCTAGTTCGATGTCATCGAACCATGCTGACAGATTTAAGACATCTGTTATCAACAACAGCCATTATAATAGTTTAAACTTTTGTTAATGGATCCAATAAATGTACACTTGTAGTTTAGATTTAGTCATTAGATCTTAGGTTGTGTATCAAATAGTTGGATTTATCTACTTTGTTCAATTATTTTTCTAGAATATTTTAGGCTATGAGCCCAAAAATAAGGTAGACCCGAGATTCAAGTATACCACACAATGGGGATTGAATGGCCAATATTTAAAACTTTTTGGGGGGCCATGGAAGTTTTGGATCAAGCTGAAATTTGTTTTTCCCTTTATCTAGGTTCGTGTGACCATATGAACAATTTCGATGGCAAACAAAGTTCGCGGTGGGCACTAGAAAGGTTTCAACGGTATTCATCATTATCACCGCTGCTTCCATCTAGCGGTGTAGTCCACTTGAGCCTTGGATTTGTCTCATTTTTGGGCTCATGCCCTAAAACGGTATGAAAAAGTGGATGAACCAGGTGGATAAAATCTATACATCATGGTGGGCACAATAGAGCCCTTGCCTAGACCGATTTCCAATTAGGTGAGGACCGGACATAATCCGCTTCCATTATAAATCTAATTATTAGAAATCAATATCTATAAAAGTACTACATGAGTAATGTAGAGTGGGTCGCAGACACTTTCATGGCAAAGATGGACTAGAGAAGGCCCAATCGAGGCAGAAATAATCCGAACCATTAGAACCTTAAATCAGTAGTATATCATAAATCGGGATGAGTTTTTCGACATATTATATATGATTTTAGGTAAGAGAACCTACTTAAGTCAACGGTCAAAGTCCCATTTATTTTCAGTTTTACTAAAAATAATAAGTTTTAATTGGAGTACAACTTTTGATCCTTTGTGTTGTATAAATCGTGCCCAACATGAAAGGGGCTTCGAAAAGTTAGACGAATAACGTGGTTGTCACAAATTGGATACTAACTATTTTTACCAAAAATCATGAAGTCTAGTAGCAATAGAGGCCATTTATAAATAGTAAATTTATTATTTATAGTCAGTCATGTTTTTACTATATTTGAGGTGGATCTAAAACTCCATCCTAGGTTTGATCTCATAATTTAAAGGGATGTAATTTTTATTTTTATTTTATATCATTAATCAATTTATTTTGAATTTATTAGAAATTATTTCTGATGGATTTGAGAAAACCCTATAAGGAGTCCAGAGAACACCGTGAAGTCATAGTAGTTATTCTCTGGATGATCGACCTCATGCCCCTTCCTTTACCAATGAGCCATGCCAGTCACGTGCAACCATATGGTCCCCATCTTGAAGGTGTGTAGAAAAAGAACCGTATGAAGTCATCAACGAAGGTGAAAGAACAGCTCATGTCATCTTTGAGTTGTAAAATGACCACATGTGGTGGTTGAAACATTGCGGCCACGGTTCAATCTCGATTGACCCACTTCACCTACTACAAGGTTGACAGTTTTGATGCCTTATCTCAATGATCTTAGCTTGTTTCTGAATAATTTAGGAATCGTTTTCAGTTTATCGTGTTATTCACCATCCATGTGAGGGTTATATCACCTCCTATTGCCCCTGCATTACGCAACTTTGTGCCGATTCGGGCTGATACAGCCGTCTTCCACATATGGTACCGCCACGAATCGGGTGATATATATCATTTTTCGGACGGTAATTTAAATCTGATCTCTGGTGCTTGACAGAGTCTGTATCAACACTGATATCACGGATTCGAGTGCCCATATAACATAGGGGGTGTATGTTTAATAATAATTTGTATTGAGCTTTTTGTGACATGTAATACCATACAGCGGTCCGCCAAGCATGTTTCCGGTTTGTATAAGTGGGACCTATGTTTTAATGATCCAAACCATTGATATGATAGCTGTACAGTGGGCGGTGCATGCAACAAAATTTTCTCCAATAGGAATATCATGTTCATTGGATCTCCATCGATTTCCCTGTTAGGTATGGACCATTGATTAATTTGTTTTGTGACCGACTGGTTGATGCCCTCTAATTGGAAGTGTTAGGATTTTCAAACATAGGCTTTTATTGGCTTTGATGCTCAACAATGGGTCCAATTTGAATGAAATGATAGAAATAGGAATAGACCAACGCATGTTAGGCTTCTAATTCACAGCTATAAAACCTTCAAATCGGTGGAGTTCTTTATCTATGGCTCATTAGAGAGGTTCTGTCTTGATTTGGTGATTCAGATCTGTAGCGGAGGGCACCAGTCGAGTACTTGTTGCACTGGGTCAGGGCATATTGGCTCAGAAATGTTCGAATACAGCCCATGAGCTTAGGACTCAAGTCCATACGAAAGAATCAATCATGGGCTGAGGTGGGTCCACAGGTCAAAGAGAGCCCATCCTGGCGATATTAAGCAAGCCAGGCCAGGGTCGGCCTACTTGGGTCTAGGCAGATGCAAGAACACGTCCAGACCATTTTAATATTAGACCTAAAGCTTCAATGCCAGTGGGTTGGCATTGAAGCTGAGCCCAGGCTTGGTCTGGTCCAGGCCATCCCATCACGGTTACAACTCTAGGGTCAAGGTTCGCATGGTTGATGCTACTTTGAGGACTCCTATTGAGCCTGGCAAAGCCAACGTCTGATGTAATTAATATTTTGATTAGACCCAGTTGGGTAGGCCTGGGCTGACTGGTTCAAAATCAAGGCCCACCCGTTTCCAAGCCTGCAATTTTGTATGCGATAACAGAGCAGCCGGAATTTCCTGTGTTTTGTGCTGTTCAGAAAATGGTGCAATCCAATCCATTGTACACACACCTCTAGGTGAATCCAGAGCGTCAATTCATGGACCCACTGTTTTGCTGGAGGCTCTGATTCTGGCCATTTGCATGGTTAAGATGGAAAAAAATAATAATAATAACAATGGGACACATGATATATGGATGATCTGGACTAAGCATGCTCTTGCCACGCGTACGGTGGTTGAGTTGCCACTGTCCAATTAATGGTGAGAAACACACACTATGGTCAGCCCCTACATTCGAACATTCCCTTCTCATAAGTGAGGAGTCAGGACTTACATCAGGTGCCAAATGGCACACGTGCAAGATATCCGAGCTCATGTGGTGGCCTGGTCCTTTGGCCCAAAAGGGGAGCGTGGATTATCATTAGGGCTGAAAGTTGGGCTCAGGCATGATGTATTCTCGGGCTTGGGCTGTACAAACACCAAACAGGATAAAACTTGGATTGGGCTCAGATTGAGGTATCGGGTTACCCAACCCAACTCAAATTCAATCGATATATAAATTACTCATGAATTATAATTGAGTGTGGATCGTTTGTGTTGAAGGCATATGAAATTCCAATGCCGTCGGGGTCCAAGTCATTTCTAATAAGTCAAATTAACAAGATAGTCGGATTTCTCTTCTAAATACATTGCAATCAACACAACATGACTTTTAAAAAAGTAGTTGTCCAATATATTAACTTGTTTGTTTAAAAAAAAATAAAGTTTATTATGATAAATAACTACATATATAATTAATAAAATCATAGGTACAAAAAATAAGATCTGTATTGAAAATAGAATAAATTAATATAATAATAAAAATATTAGCATGTATCCACTCGACCAACCCGTCCGAGCCCATTTGGGTTGAGAATTCCTAACTCAAGGTTGGATTGAGTTAAGTTAGGGTCGAGGTACAGGAATCTTGGGATGGGCTAGGCTCGAGAATCAACCCGACGCACCAACTTTCAGCCTAAACTATCCAGTCTTAGCTTACCTAATGAGTGGAAAGGAGATGAATGATATGGTGCAGCTGGACGAACCCTTGTATGCTAGAGCGATCTCTTTACATTACGAGTGGTCAAGTTATCCATCAATCTGAACTGTCCAACTAGTGGGCCTCATTTAGATGAAAGATGTTTTAAAAATCACACTTACCAGAAGGCCATAGCTATCCATTATCTTTACTTTGCGCTTAATGTTGACCGTTCACTGTTTTTATTCCGCACCGTTGATTTGAAGGCGACTGTTTAGATGGATATGGTTATTCCACGTATGCCACTTTTTAGATGAGTCCCACTAAACTGGAAGTTTCTAAGCACTGTTCTGGTTTTCATTTGTAGAAGTGGGGGGCCATGATTCAGTCATCCAAAATGTCGATATTGTGGGTCCACAGTGGAGGTACCATGCAACAAATTCCCACAATCGAAGAATCAAAAGTAAAGAAGACAAATATTCGAAAGCCACAATCTTTTAATTGATGGATCTTTGGTGCACTGGCCACTCATACGGTGAGGGGTTCCCCAGCCCAACCCCGTGTTCTGGCCCATAGGGCTAGGGCTTGGGTCTCTAAACTTGGTCCGAGCTTGAAATCTAGGCCCAGTCCTAAGGACAGATTGGGTCCATGCATAGATGAATGGCCCAGTAGATGTGTATTTTAAGTTGCTCTTAGATCGGAAGTCATTTTTGAAAGGTCAAAACCATTTATAAGGTGGGCTTGTCGTGGATGGAGTGGATAGCCCCATGAAATTTGAAAGATTGAACGAACTATTTCAAACACATGTTAATTTCCTCTTGGGGCCAACCCTAGCCCAGCATCATATGGGTGGGCCCACTTCCAAGCCCTTTGCAGCCCGACTTGGGCCTGAACCCAACTCCGTCCTATCCCTAACTCAGCCTATTGCCACTCGTGTACGTGATTATAGCCCTGTGCTTAGGGAACGCGGATCAGGTGGTGTTGCAAATGTGTTAGCGATGTGGGGCCAAGGTGATTTATATGTTTTATATCCACGCCGTTCATCCATTTTCCCCCACATTTCACGGCAAAACAATAAAAAATAATAATAATAATTTAAATAAATAAATAAACAGATCCAAAGCCCAAGTGAACCACCTACAGGAAACAGTGGTGATCGAACGCCCACCATTAAAAGCTTCATGGGGCCATGAAAGTTTTGGATCAGTCTGATATCTGTGTTTTCCCTTCATACAGGTGTGGGTGACCTTATCAACAGGTGGGATGATAAATAAACATTACCATGGTCCCTCTTAAAGTTTTCAAGCGTGGTTGTCACTATCCCCACTATTTCTTGTGGTATGGTTTAATGGAGCTTTGGATCTGTTTCAATTTATTTTGTTTCGTACCATAAATTTTGTTGGAAAAACAGATTGACGGCGTGGATATAAAATAAATACATTAAGTTGGGCCTCACAACATCCAAAACATCAACAGACAACCCCTGGCGCAATATCCGTGCTGAGGATGCTCACGATGGTCCAAAGTACACATAGATGGAATAATCACATCTATAGGATCAGTTACCTTCTCAACGGCACTAAAAATTTTTTAAAAAAATGATGTTAATAGTCAATATATAATGAACCAAGTGAACCGCCCCGATAATTAGGTGGGCCACATGGCTACTTGCCTTGGTTGGTGACCTGAACCCCGCCCAACTATCTGGTGTCAAAGCTATGTATACCCCACACCCAGATCCATAGCTCAACTGGCAGACTGACTGGGGATACCTCGTTTCGACACTTGAGGTCTTGGTAACGATCCCTAGTGGGGGTGGCTAACATGAAGTGTGTGTACTGACGTGGGTGTGTACTAACAAGCTAACCCAAAAATAAAAAAAACTATATATGCCCCACCATAATGTATGTGTTTTATTCACGACCTCCATCCATTTTACCATACTAGTTAATTTTAGAGACGATCTCAAAAATGGGACCCACTCAAAGTTAAAGTGCACCATACGACATGAAATTGTAGGGATAAAACACTTTAGGTTGAAAACTTCCCGAGGTCACAAAGGTTTTTGAGGAATCTGATATTCATGTTTTCCCTTCATCTGGATCTGTTTAACCTTATGAAAAGGTTGGATTACAAATAAATATCACCATCTAGAAAAGTTTTAATGGTGGACAGCATTTCCCCCGCTATTTCCCATGGTATGGTCCAATTGAGATTTGTATAGGTCTCAAATTGACAGGCGTATATAAAATGATGTGGTTTTCCTCCTCAATTCAGAGGAGAGGTAGTAAATCCTGTTGTAAAACGGATGTGTTTCACCGCGTTGCTTGATCGGTCGAAAGGAACCGCTCGACCGGTCAAGGCTCGCTCGACTCGAAGTCTAGCATGCTAGATTTTTTGGCCTCGACCAGTCAAGGGCCTGGCTCGACTAGTTGAGGGTCCGCTCAACCAGTCAAGGGTTACGCAAATTCTACGCAGATTTTGTGCGAACTACGTAAATTTGAGGCGGTTTCGCAGAGGTGCGGAAGAGGAGTTGTCTAAACTATAAATAGGGGTCCCTAAGGCTATTCCATGGTATGCTAAGGGTATGCTAAGGCTTTTTAAAGATATTATGTTAAGGCTTTCTAAAGCTATTATGCTAAGGCGTTTTCACGACCAAGGTGTGTGTGTGTGTGTGAGAGAGAGAGAGAGAGAGAGAGAGAGAGAGAGAGAAAAGAGTGAGAGGAAGCTTGTGGAAGGGAGGATTCTGCTCGTAGAGGTGATCTACTATGCAGTTGATGTCTCAGCGCTTCTATGTCCTCGTGATCGGTGAGATCTCTCCGTTTTCTTTATTCTTTTATTGTTCATCCACTCCTACGTGAGTGAAGAAGGTTTAATCCAAGTTGTATGTGCTTGTGATTGGTTGTAACATTTTACTTCATAATGAATTGTTGCTCTCGACTAGGTCCCGTGGTTTTTACCTCTTCAAGGGTTTTCTACGTAAAATCTCTTGTAAAGTTTGTGCTTTGATTTATTTAATTACTTTATTATATCTCATAATTTTGGTGTTTTTGAAGGTGAGATCCTAAGGTTTTTATGCAATGCTCCCAACAAAGTAATATCAGAGCCAGGTTGGTTGAACAGAGTGGGATCGATTCTGAATTATGGAAGGTGGCTCATCAAGGATGATCAGTCTTAATGGTTCTAATTGGACCATATGAAAGGATAAGATGGAGGACTTGTTTTATTGCAAGGACTATTATGCTCCAATTCTAGGCATATCAGCAAAGACAAATGATATGTCAAATGATGATTGGAAGAAGTTGAACCGGAAGGCGGTGGGGTTTATTAGACAATGGCTAGACGATTCCGTACTCTACCATGTGTCTAAGGAGACTTCAGCCGCTAGCCTATGACTGAAATTACAAGAGTTGTATGAGAGGAAGACAGCCGGCAATAAGATTTTTCTGATAAGATGACTTGTAAATCTCAAGTTCAAAGAAGGTGGTTCTGTGGCTGAGCACATGAATGAAGTTAGCAACATATTGAACCAATTCTCCGCTATGAAGATAGTTCTGAATGATGAACTACAGGCTTTTTATTGCTTAGCTCATTACCTGACAGCTTGGAAACATTGGTAGTGTCTCTTAGTAACTCCGCGTTAAACGGAAAGGTGTCCATGGAACAGGTAACTAGTTGTCTCTTCAACGAGGAGACAAGGAGGAAGTCTTAGGGATCTACTCAATAAGAGGCACTTGCAACACAAGATCAAGGGAGAGGAAAGAATAGAAAGGGCAAGAAGGCCTGAAATAAATCAAGAGGCAAGTCGAGTGTCAAGAAGGATGTTGAATGCTAGAATTGTGGCAAGAATGGTCACTACAAGCATGAATATCATAAGAAGAAGAATAACAAGAAATGAAAAAAGAAAGGAGAAGGAAGATGAATCTAACTCCACTGTGGTCGCTTCAGATAGCGACGTTGTAGTTATTCTTTCTGTAGATCATGATGTTTGTCTCACAGCTACGAAGCAGGACATCGATTGGGTGATAGACTCAGAAGCCTCGTTTTATGTGACTCCACACAGGAATTTCTTTACAAGTTATAAGTCAGGTGACTTTAGGACCGTGAAGATGAGAAATTCTAGCATATCGAAGATCGTAAGGGTCGATGATATTTGTGTGAAGAACGATGTAGGCTCCGCATTGGTTCTCAGGGATGTGAGACACATTCCAGACCTTCGCCTTAACTTGATGTCGACGGGAAGGTTGGATAATGATGGTTATGAAAGCCGATTTGTTATTGGGCGCTGGAAGCTCATGAAGGGTTCGTTGATCCCTACCAGAGGGAATAAGTGTTGCACCATTTACAAGGCAAATGTCAGTGTATGCAAGGGTGGGTTGAACGCAACGGAAGATTCAACTATTGACATGTGGCACAGGTCTTTAGGCCACATGAGTGAAAAAAGGCTTCAACTACTAGCAAAGAAGCGGCTCCTTTCCTACGTGACAGTTATACATCTCAAAACCTGTATTGACTGTTTATCAGGGAAATAGTATAGAGTTTCATTTGTTAAATCTGTTTCCCATGTTAATAAAATGCATGCATTAAATTTGGTTTATTCCGATGTTTGTGGTCCTATGAGAACAAAAACCTTGAGTGGGGCATTGTATTTTGTCACTTTTATAAATGATGCATTAGGAGGGTTTGGGTTTATACTTTGAAATCCAAGGACGAGGCTTTTGATGTGTTTAAAATATTTCATACCATGGTCGAGAGAGAGACAGGTAGATCATTAAAGTGCATTCGCACTGACAATGGTGGTGAATACATTGGTGACTTCCATGAGTATTGTAAGTCCTTGAGTATATGACATGAACAAATGGTTCCCAAGACTCCCCAGCATAATGGTGTAGCTGAGCGAATGAATCGCACCATTGTAGAGAGAATCAAATGCATGTTATCCCATGCAAAGTTGCCCAAGATATTCTGGGGAGAAGCAATGCACACAGCAATGTATTTGATAAATAGGTCTCCATCAGCCCCGTTGAATAGAGAAGTACCTAAGAAGGTGTAGACTGGACAAGATCCTTCGTACAGTCATCTCATGGTGTTTGGATGCAGGGCATCCATTCACGTACCAAAGGATGATAGGTCCAAGCTCGATACTAAGATCAGGCAATGTATATTCTTGTGGTACGGTGATGAAAAGTTCGGCTACAAATTGTGGGATTCGACCAAAAAGAAGCTCATTAGGAGTAGAGATGTGGTCTTCTTTGAAGATCAATGTATAGAAGATATTTATAAGCCAGAGAAGTCCTAGCCTAGTTCAGGTGAGCTAGAGGACATGGATCCGGTTATTCCTCTTGTGGTGCCTGATGACAGGGGAATATAGCAAGATGTAGAGGACGAGGAAGTTTCTACAGAAGATGGACCGAGGGAGCAACTCCCACTTGATCCACCTGTTGAGCTACAGGTGAGGAAGACATTTAGGGACAGACACTTGTCCAAGAAGTACTCGCCGCATGAGTACATTATGCTCACTGATAGGGGAGAGCCAGAAGATTATTCTTAAGCCCTAACCGACAAGCATAAGGGGGAGTAGTTGAAAGTTATGCAAGAGGAGATGAAATCCTTAAATAAGAACGACACATGATATAGTGAAATTGCCTAAGGGCAAGAAAGCTCTAAGCAACAAGTGGGTGTTCAGAAAGAAGATTGAGTAGAAGAATTCACAAACGAGGTTAAAGGTCAGACTTGTGGTGAAAGGGTTTGGTCAGAGGAAATGTATAAACTTCGAGGAGATATTCTCACCAGTGATGAAGATGACATTGATACGGGTGTTGCTTGGGTTGGTGGCTAGCATGGATCTGGATATAGAGTAGTTAGATGTTAAAACTATCTTTCTCCATGGTAAACTGAAAAGGAGATCTACATGCACCAACCAAAGGGGTTCGAAGTGAAGGGCAAAGAGCATATGGTATATAGGCATAGGAAGAGCTTGTATGGGCTAAACAAGCTCCAAGGCAATGGTACAAGAAGTTCAACTCGTTCAAGTTAAAGCATGGATATAACAAAACGGAGTCGGACCACTATGTATTCACGTGTAAGTTCTCAGATAGTGATTTCTTAGTTCTACTGTTATACGTTGATGACATGCTCATCATGGGTAAAGACATCAAGAAGATTGACAGGTTAAAACAAGAGTTGGGCAGGTCGTTTACTATGAAAGACTTGGGCCCGGCTAAACAAATCCTAGGAATGGAGATAACCAGTGACAGAAGTAGCAGAAAGCTTCGATTGTCACAAAAGCGGTATTTTGAGAAAGTCCTACAACGGTTCAATATGAATACAGTGAAGCCGGTCAATACTCCACTAGATGGTCACTTCAAATCAAACGACAGACAATGTCCAAGACGAAGACAAATGTTGATGAGATGAGAAAAATACCCTACGCGTCAGCGGTAGGAAGTTCGATGTATGTTATGATGTGTACACGCCCAGACATAACATATGCGGTTGGTGTTGTCAGCCGGTATCTTGTCAATTCTAGCAAAGAATATTGGGCAGCGGTGATATAGATACTGCGGTGTCTAAGAGGCTCATCAAAGTTGAGCTTATGCTATGGTAATGGAAAACCTGTGTTAGAGTGCTACATAGATGCAGATATGGCAGGTGACATAGACTCCGGGAAGTCTACATCGGGGTTCATGTTCACGTTTGTAAGAGGAGCGGTCTCTTAGCGGAGCAAGGTACAAAAGGTCGTAGCATTGTTGACGACAGAGGCCGAGTACGTTGCGGTCACAGAGGCATATAAAGAAATGCTTTGGATGAAGAAGTTCTTACAAGAACTTAGCTTGAAGCAGGAGCAACACGTGGTCTATTACGATAGTGAAAGTGCTATATACTTGAACAAGAATCCAAGTTAGCACTCTAAATCGAAACACATAAAGATTCGGTATCACTGGATCAGAGATACTTTGGAACAGAATGTGTTACAGCTTTAGAAGGTCCACATGGACAATAATGGGTTAGATATGATGACTAAGGCATTGCCGAAGGGCAAGTTTGAGATTTGTAGAAACCTGGCTGGCTTAAAGAAGGTGAATTCCTTCTGAGTCGGAAAGAGGGAGATTTGATGGGGCTTTCCTCCTCAGTTTAGAGGAGAGGTAGTGCATCCTGTTGTAAAATGGATGTGTTTCACTGCGCTGCTTGACCGATTGAGTCTCGCTCCACCGGTCAAAGGGAGCCGCTTGACTGGTCGAGTCTCGCTTGACCGGTCGAGTCTCGCTCGACTCGAAGTCCAGCATGTTAGATTTTTTGGCCTCGACCAGTCAAGGGTCCACTCGACCAATTGAGGACCCGGTTCGACTAGTCGAGGGTTACGTAAATTCTGTGGAAATTTTGTGCGAACTGCATAAATTTGAGGCACTTTCGCGGATGTATAGAAGAGGAGTTGCCTAAACTATAAATAAGGGTCCCTAAGGCTATTCTAGGGTATGCTAAGGGTATGCTAAGGCTTTCTAAAGCTATTATGCTAAGGCGTTTTCACGACCAAGGTGTGAGAGAGAGAGAAAGAAAAAAAAAGAGTGAGAGGAAGCTTGTGGAAGGGAGGATTCTGCGCGTAGAGGTGATTTACTGCGTAGTCGATGTCTCAATGCTTCTACGTCCTTGTGATCGGTGAGATCTCTCCGTTTTCTTTATTCTCTTATTATTCATCCACTTATGCGTGAGTGAAGAAGGTTTGATCCAATCGGTGTGTGCTTGTGATTGGTTGTAATGTTCTACTTCATAGTGAATTGTCGCTCTCAACTAGGTCCTGTGGTTTTTACCTCTTCGAGGGTTTTCCTCGTAAAATCTCTTTTGTCGTGTGGTTTGTGCTTTGATTTATTTCATTACTTTATTATATCCCATAATTCTTGTGTTTTGGGAGGCGAGATCCTAAGGTTTTGTGCAACGCTCCTAGCATAAAACACGTACATCATGGTAGGTCCAATAGAGCTTGGGTTCACTAGCCAACCGAGTCCCTTGCCTTAGCCCACCTCCATATCTGTGGCCTTTTAATTTTTGGCCCAATTTTGTAGCATCTCAGTTAGATTTCTAATCGGGCAGGCTAGGGTACAGTAGGCATGAAGATGTTCAAAATAAAATTGACTACCTGTTCACATTCGGTGACACCTCTGGGAAAACCTGATGAACTAGCTAGATCTTACATTCGCTCGACAGGCCCCAACATGTGGATAAGCTACTGACTGAAGTGGCATCACCAAGTTTTGTGGGCCCACCGTGATGTCTGTATTATATGATACTGTCCATCCTTTTGGAAAGATCATTTTAGGGCACTAAACAAAGAATGAGGCTGATTCAAATCTCCAGGGGGGGCACCACATAAAGTGGTGGGAAGAGCGATGCCCACGGTTGAAACATTTCTAAGGTCTACCATGATTTTTATTTGAGACCCAACCAGTTCATAAGTTAACATAGATATGAAGGAAAAGCATGAATATCAGTGTAATAAAAAACTTTTGTTGACCTATAAGTTTTTAATGGTAGGTGCTCGATCTCCACTATTTTCTATGGTGGGGTCCACTCGAGCTTTGGATCTAATTCATTCTTAAGATCATGCCCTAAATTGATATCTCTAAGTGGATGGACAATGTGGATACAAAACATGCATTATGATGGGGCCCACAGAATTTGGTGACTTCACTACTCTTACTCAGCCCGCAGGACGCGGATTAGCTACTGATAGGTTTAGAAGCCACTTGGAAGTGACATCATCAAGTTTAGTGGGTCCTACCATGATGTATGTTTTGTATCCACATTGTTCATCCATTTGGAGAGACTATTTTAGGGCATGATTCAAAGAATGAGTCGGATCCAAATCTCTAGTGGACTCTACCACAGAAAACAGTGGAGAGATTAATGCCACCATTAAAAGCTTATAAGGGTCACAAAAGTTTCCAACATCGCTGATATTTGTGTTTTCCTTTCTTTAATACATGTATTAACTTATAAACAAGTTAGATCTCAAAAAAACATCACGGTGAAGGTTTCAACAGTGGGCATCAGTCTCTCTACTGTTTTTTCTGGTGGGACTACTAAAGCTTTAGATCTACCTCATTCTTTAGATCATGCCCTGAAATGTTCTCTCCAAATGGATGGAGAATGTGAATACAACACATACATACATCATGATGGAAACACAGAACTTGTTGATGTCACTTCAGCAGTCTCACTACTCAACCTAGAGGTAGCTAATCCGCGTCCCAGCCCACACGGGTCATCCCGGCGGGTGCGGATTGCGTCCTACCCCCACACGTTTTTAGATACAAACGTACAGTTATGTGGGTGGGCCCACTGCGATGTATCTGTTTATCCACGCCGTCCATCCCTTCTTTTTTGATCATTTCAAGGTATGTGTTAAAGGTGAGGCAGATTTAACGCTCAAATGGACCGCCAAATGATAAGCTTAATTGCATTAAATGCAAGACACATTAAATTCAAGAGTCATCTTTAGTGTGGCCGACTTTAGCGTTGGATCTACCTAAGTTTTGTGCGCATAACTTAAAATGATCCGAGAGAAGGAATGGACGGCATGGATAGACAGATACATCACGGTGGGCCACCTACAGAACTGCCCGTTCGTGGCCAGAGACGGGCGGGGTAGGACGCAATCCGCGCACGGTCCCGCTTTTATCTGATTCCGGGCGAACTGTGGCGATTCGCGTAACAAGAGATTAAAGAGGTGAATTGAATCAAAATACCCAATTAGCACACGTGTAAAAGATCCGAGCCGATAATTATTGGTGCCTCCCTTAAGCATTACCTGGCTTCCAAATTAGTACCAGCCACTCGCCGGTTTGAGGGAAATAGACGGTAATGAAAAAAAAAACAACCAGCGGTTAATATTCAAGGAACATGTGGCCAATAGAGTTCCCATCCATTGGAAGGTGCCGATCCTGAACACGTGGTCAAACCTCGCGTATCTGCTGTGATTACCTTTTCGACCTCTCCACGCGCGAAGCCTTAATCCTTCTAGTTCATTTAGAACCGTGATGTCTGTGAGAAATCCACCCCGTCCATCCGTTTTGCGAGCTCATGTTAGAATTTGATGGAAAAAACGAAGTGGATCCAAAACTCGTGTGGGCCACATGAGATGGAAAATCTAGTAAAGAAATACCTACCGTTGAAATCTTTCTGGGCTCCACCTTGATGTTTATTGCCATCCAAACCGTTCATAAGGTCATTCACACTTATATGTGAAAACATGACGAACTCACCCTGATACAGAACTTTTGTGGTCATGTGAATGTTTCAACGGTGGTTATTGAATCCCAACTATTTCCTATCGTGTGGTCCATTTGTTTTTTACTCGCCCAACCTGTAGCCTCATGTTTTAAAATGAGCTCGAAAAACGGATGGACGGAGTGGATTTCTCAAAATCATCACGGTGGGCCCCACCTAGCATCCTGGCCGCGCAGGAACTTTAGGCTTTTGCAGGAAATCCGCGTCCATGTTCAGGGACATTTTCGTCAATTACCACTACTCCTGCAGCGGGAAGTGATATAAAGAGGCTAGGGTTTCTAGGGTTTTAATCCTCTCCAAAACGAGCGAAAGCAGAGAAAAAGCGGCTCAGGCATTTCCATCAGCATCAATGGCGCCGAGCGGGAAGAAGCCGAGGACGACGAGCAGAAACCCCGATCTGATCCGTGGGATCGGCAAATACTCGCGTTCCAAGATGTATCACAAGCGGGGTCTGTGGGCCATCAAGGCCAAGAACGGTGGATCCTTTCCCCACCACGATCCCAAGTCCAAACCCGCCGCTCCCGAGGTAAAACCCCCCAAGTTCTACCCCGCCGATGATGTGAAGAAACCGATTCCAAATCACCGCAAGCCCAAGCCCACCAAGCTCAGGTTCTCTCTCTCTCTCTCTCTCTCTCTCTCTCTCTCTCTCTCTCTCTCTCTCTCTCTCTCTCATTTCTCGTTTTTAGGGTTTTTGGGTATTTGAATTAGGGCAAGCATCACGCCTTATTTCTCGTTTTTAGGGTTTTTGTATTGATTTTTTTTTTTTTTTTTTTTGGGTATTTGAATCAGGGCAAGCATCACGCCTGGAACGGTTCTGATAATTCTGGCCGGTAGATTCATGGGAAAGCGGGTCGTTTTCCTCAATCAGCTTTCGTCGGGTCTGCTTCTTGTTACTGGTGAGTGTTGTTGTTGTTGTTGTTGTTGTTGTTGTTGTTGTTGGTTGAGATCTGATGATTATCGCATGGTGGGATCTTAGCCGTCTTTGTAACTAACCACTTCATTTCTGATTCTATGTTGGAGCATTTCCTTGGGTGGGTTTGCTTTTAACTAATTACTCTCCCCTTTTTTTAAAAAAAAATTAATTAGCCGTGGTTGTTTTCATGTTGCTATGATTTTTTAAGGAGTCTTTAATTGAATAGGATTCTTCTTTTTATTTTTGAGTTTGTTTTAGTGCTGTTTCTACCATGAATCCTACTTTTATGGCTGCCTGTTCTGCGTACATTCCGATTTTTCCAATGATCTGAACGGTACTTATTGTCTACTCTATGCTATAGGGGATCTGTTAAGAAACATACGCTGGATGATTGTGAGCACCATAATTAGTTGAACATAGATCAATGAAAAGAGAATTTTTCAATGGATAACATTCAACTATAGAAATCAAAGGTTGGGATCATCATTGAAGGGTGATTATGGGACAATAGCTTACTTATGATAGGAACTAGAATATGGATAGTTGAAATCATTGGCCATCTCAGCATGTGGGCACCAGTGGGTGGATTCTGAGACACGATAGAGGCAAAACAAACTTCCCTTTTTTTGCTGTTTCTTTTTTCTATGAATTTGTCAATGACAGTTTTGTTTTAGGTTAAGTAATTCAGTTTTAAGGATGCAACGATCAGGACTCACCATGGGGTTGATCCCTACTTAGACTGCATAATATTGAATTGTTATAGGAATTTGATTTGTCTATGTTGTCGACTTGTTGTGGAATGGGATGGATCATTTTGTGCAGTAGAGGTTGGAATGCTGGATGAGATCATGCATTCTTGGAGTTTACCACATGACAGCAATTTCAAATTTTTTTATTTTTATTTTTTTTTAAATTTCTTTTTGGATGATTGATATTATAAACTTTTATTAGAGTTGTGTGGGGTTACTGGAATTGCATTTTGCATGGGTTTCCAATGACCCAGTATGATCTCGGAGATATATTCAGTTTCAAGAAATGAAATGGTTTGTGGGGAGATTGAGTTTGCGTCTCTGGTCTGGAGATGCACGCTCAGAGCTTTGCTAAGCCCACATACATGTATAAGGCAGCTCATGTACACTCCACAACATGTCCCTGTGTGGCATACACAATGTTGTCAAAAGCAATCGATTATGCGATCGCATAATCGCATAATGCCATTCATATTGCATATGCAATGCTCGCATATGCAATATGGATGGTATGTGATCGCATTTGCGATTATGCAATAGCATACCTTACATTTTTTCTGATTTTTTTTTTTTCCGATTTTTTTTTTTTTTTTTTTTTTTTTTTAATTTCCAAAAAAAAAGTCGTAAGCGATTGTGCTATCATACAGGATCGCTTATGCCATTTGACAACATTGGGCATAAACGTGCAATTTCCAAGCTATCCATCAGGTAGGTCATACCGTGCAGACGTACTATCTCAGAAATAAAGGTTATCCATTTGCAGGTTGTCACAATCTTAGAAACAGTTGGAAGCAGTGTTGTCATATAATCGCATATGCCATTTCGGTAGATATATCACATATACCATAGTGGCAAATGCGGTTTTATAACCACAATGGCATGTGTTTTTATGCCATGACACATGTGATAATGTATGCGATTATGCCATTGCTTATGTGATGAAAAAATGTAATTTTTTTAGGGGGCTGTGTGATGGTTGCATATCACATATGCACAGAAGCCCCTTAGGTTGCATACAATCGCTTATGCTATTTGACGACAATGGTTGCAAGGGTTAGAAAGCTTCAGCCAAGTTTTTATCGGCCATACATGTCTAATAAATTGTCACCCATTTGACTCGTGGACTGTCCTGAATGTTGGGCGAGGGCATTTACGGAGTGGTATCCATCTGATGGATGGATTGGATCCTGCACCTACGAGCCATGGGAGTACATTTGAGACGTGTTGATCTGCCTTGCACACCTGTGAGACTAGCAAAGCTCATGAAAGCAAATTCACCACAGACTGGGTAAAATAGTTTATCATCGAAACTCTGTGATGAATTTCTGAATATGTAAATATTCGATCATCAATACTGTGATGAATATCTGAATATGGAAATATTTTATGATCGAAACTGTGACTTTCTGAATATGGAAATGTGTTTTCATCAAAACTGTGATGAATTTGTGAACATGGAGTTGCTTGAATTTTCTTTTGAGCTTGAATCTGTTGCTGTACATGGGGTTCTTGAGAGGGAGTGTGCGCTTTAGCAAATCTTGCCTTCTCAAATTTACCACCAATGAGGTAAAAGATGTTTTGTTATCGAAACTGTGGTGAATTTCTGAATCTGGTTTTGTGTGTTTTCTTTGAGATTGAATGTATTGTGCCTTACAAATACATGCTACCATGCTATCCTTGAGAAGGGACGGAGGGTTTTGTGCCTTACAAATACCTACCACACTATTCTGTAACAGTGTTGTCAAAATTATTGTTTTTTTTTTTTAAAAATTTTTTTTATTTTAATGACGATAGGGCATCCCCGCCCCTTTTTAAGGCAGGACTAATCCCTGCTGATGCACACAATCACTCACAAACCACGTGCGTCAGGTAAAACACGGGAGGGGAATCAAACTTGCGTCTGTGGGGAGCAAACCCAAAACACTAGCCATTCACCCAAACCTCTATCAAATTTGTTATCGTATTGCAAATCTTAAAAGGGGTTGAATCACATCGAATTGCAAATCATATGGTAAGCCATAGGATTCTTTTTTGATTTCTTAAAAAACATTAAAAAAAAAAAAAAACATCTGAAAAATGCAAGTAAATCAGAAAAGATCCAATCAACATGTACTAAAAAAAGTAATACATTTGAGATCATGTATGTGATATACATATCACGATATTAAAGGATACTAATATTTTTCTTCTCGTCTTTCAAAAAATTTATCTTAAAAAACATACAAGGGTCCTTCAATAATTTTGTTCTTTTGTACCTTTCTTGAGTAAAAAATGGTATTCAATTCCATTGTGTGAATAAAAAGATATATAGTCTTTCAATAATTTTGTTCTTTTGTACCTTTTTTGAGTTAAAAATGGTATTTGATTCCATTGAGTGAATAAAAAGGTATCTTGATTTCTTTGTATTGGGTTTTTGAATATCAAAACCTCCAAATCTCCCCTTGCTCTCTCTCTCTCTCTATATATATATATATATACATATCTCAAAAGGGGAAAAAATGAGTATATTTTTAATAGGGGAGTGCCTTTTTGGTTTTATAAGTGAAAGGGTAAAAAGAAAGCGGAAAAAATAATAAAAAATATATTTTTAAAGTACTTTTTGGGCCCATTCATGCATTCTACAATTATCTTATGATTACCGTAAGATTATTTAAGATTTGCAATTTTGATGTACAATTCAAAATGTACACCCATATGGTATGATATGAATTATTGTGAATTGTACTATTCTGATAACACTGTTTGGTAACCACTATTCAAGCATAACAGAGCAACGCAAGAAATTATTTTTTAGAGAGAGAGCATCGCACTATTCAGTATTCACTCTCCAAGCATCATAGAAAGTGTGTGTGTGTGTGTGTGTGTGTGTGAGAGAGAGAGAGAGAGAGAGAGAGAGAGAGAGAGAGAGATCCCACCTGAGGAGTGGATCTTGTTTTTGCACTAGGTGATCAACATCATGAGGTCAACCTTTTGGATGTAGTAAAACATGACATTTTAGCAGTTATGTGCTAGGTGGGCTGCTACTTGGGTGTGTCAATCTGAACCTGATTGACCCAATTAGTTTGGGTCAGGTTGTCAAGGTTCTTGGGTCAGGTCTGTGTTGGAAAATGCTAACCCAGTTTGAATTTGTGTTGGGTTTGGGTTGAACAGCTATGTATGGGTTAGGTCAGGTTGGGAGTAGTCACATGTATTTGGTTGGGTTGGGTCGAATATAGAGAAATTCGGGTTGGGCACACCTCGGATTGGAAGTTGGGTCGGGTCGGATCGAGTTGCAAATTGGGCTTTCCTTATGTTGAGTTGGTCTTAGGTTGATCCTCAACCTGAGTTGCACTCCTTGCTGCAACTTAGTGTCTCCCTTCAGTTTTGTTAGTGTTTTAAGTGGTAGATTGGCTTAGTTTTGTTTATTGTCTTTTGAATGGTAGATTGGAGTTTTATCATTGTCTGCCTGCCAAACATAACCTTCCTCTTTTACCCATGCTCTTGAAGTCAGCGAAGGTGAAGGCACAAATCGATACCCCTCACATCCCAACATGGTCCCACCCTTTATTGAACCTAGCCAAACGAATACATGCGTGACCCAAAGGGTGTGCAGGCAGAATAGGGTCAAGGAAGAACAGTTGCCAAGCGAACCATCACAATGGTTGTTTTGGCTAAATACGTGGAAATCATCATCATCATTTGAGCCTTAACCTGATCAATTTTGATTGTCTACCTGAATCTTGTCCTGTCATTCCACTCTCTCAAGGGCCATAAGTACAATTGGACCATTGGTCATCAAGTCTTTTCTTACTACCTCCACCCACAACCTTTTGGGCCTCGTGTACGCATCCTATGTGCATGTTGTTCCTTGACCACCCAAAATCCTGTCCCATAAAGTATGGCTGGTCTTGTAACTGTCTAAATATCACATAATGCATAATGATATATAAACAACATATGTTTAGCAATAGTCAATAGTGCCAGTTGTTACTGACTGATTGACAACATGCCTGATCTTTACTTCCTTTCTTTTGCTACCTTCTATTTATTCAGTCTTTACTGTTTCGTTAATGCTTTTCACTTGTCCTGTTGCTATAGGCCCATTTAAGGTCAATGGCGTCCCCCTGCGGCGTGTTAATCAGGCTTACGTGATTGCGACCTCTACCAAGGTTGATATTTCTGGTGTAGATGTTCAAAAGTATGATGACAAATATTTTGCTAAGGAGACCAAGAGAAAGAAGAAGAAGGGAGAGGGTGAATTTTTTGAGGCTGAGAAAGAGGTTCGGTTCGTCTTTTCTCTTATACACAGCAGTGAAGTTGGTAGTTGTTTGGGTTTGCTCACGCATTGTTCCTTTCCTCTTTTTTTTTTGTGTTTTCTTGATGTAGGAAACGAAGTCCCTTCCACAAGAGAAGAGGGATGATCAGAAGGCTGTGGATGCCCAGCTGATCAAGTGCATCGAGGCAGTCCCAGATTTGAGGGCTTACTTGGCTGCCAGGTTCTCTCTGAGGTCAGGCATGAAACCACATGAGCTTGTTTTCTAGACAAGACTCTACAAAGATGTTAGAATTATTTCCATGTCAGGAATTTTGTTTGATTTCAGTGAAATGTTGCAGTACTATTTCAGTTTTGATTGGTGGCAGACCCCTTGACTATGTTTTTATGCTACTCTTGCTTGCAATAGATTTCATCTAATATTCTATTATAAGTTTGTGGAGAAGGCAGTGTGGATGTGAAATATACATGATATATGAAGATTTTTGCATTGGATCCATCTTAAGCAAATGGGAGGTTCTTTCTAAGGGCAATATATTTGTACTGCTTTACAAATTGCTTGTCTGCATGAAATGCAATGCAAGATGAGATCCATTGCATGTGTTTAGTGCCAGTTAGTTTGGAAATCAGGCAACAACTTATTGAACCAGACAGCTTGACCAGTGAACTCTCTTTGGATCCAGATACCTAATCCCTATCATACATAACACCAATATAGCTTTTTCCCTGGCACTTGAATCTTTGCAGCATTGCAATAGAGTAAAAATGTTATGAAAACGTTGTGTATCTGGCAGGGCTATTGAGATTTTACTGCACAAGGGATGGCATGAGTTGCACCCATGGCCTTTCACTTTTAACATGCATCTAGCCAGACCTCTTTGCGTTGTAGCTTGCACCCATGCGAAGCATCTAATCAGGGAGAGTGCATCAAAATGCTCGTGGAGCATACCTTGGTGACTGTGGCATCCACTCCGTCCAGAAGTCTTATATTAGGACATGAGCCTCAAAATTAGGCAGACCAGGGACTCAGATTACCTCTCAAAAATTTTAGGCTGATGAGGAGCTCTGAGTTTGCCTCCCAAAAATTATGCAGATCAGGACACACGAGTGGCTCAAGCGGGCCCCGACAAAGGAAACAGCTTGATGGGTTGCCTGTTCCCTTTTCTGTGTAGCACGCACCTGCACCTGTATGTAGTCCCATTTTCCCTTCGCCTCTCCTTTTCTCTCCTCACTGAATCTACCCCTTCTCTCTCTTTCACCTCACACCATGTGCTTTCCATACCCCCTAGTAGCCTATTAAAGATTGAAGGACCATATGCTTTCCATACCCCCTAGTAACCTATTAAAAATTGAAGGACCATATGCTTTACATACCCCCTAGTCCTCTATTAAAGATTGAAGGGGCGATCCCTGACATGCCCATTTGGTATGTGCAAGACCTGAGCAATGCATCAGGTGCCTAGTGCAAAAGATACTCATTCGGTGGGCCACTGTGTCAGAAGAAAATGGATGATTAGATTGTCAACGTGCGTGTGTTGTGCCATGATGGCTTGTATGATATACACAGGCATACATAATTTTAGCAATGAACTTTTATGTTTATTGAATTTTATTTGAATTTTCTTGGGCAGCTTTTTTGGAAATTAGGCTGCGTATTCCAACCCCCAGTTGAAGGTGAGAAAAGTCTTGGAACATGTTCCCAGTTGAAGGTGAGAAAAGTCTTGGAACATGTTAGCATGGTATTCTGTAACAATGACGCTGGTGGCCATGCCTACCACTGTTACTGTTATGATATGGGCCATAATTGCCATTATCTACTGTTATGATATGGGCCATAATTGCCATTATCGCCCCCATTAAAACCATTGCAGGGCGTTACAGGTCAGTTACAGGTCAATTTTTCTGTAACGAGTGTTACAACCAGTATGACCCCATCATGCCTAATAGATGCTGCAGTTGCATAACACAATGGCTGTTATGGAGCTATATTGTTGTGTGGTCAAGAAGAGATCTTTCTCCCAACAATATCGAAATTAAAAGAAAAAAAATACAAACTACAACATGGATTTAATTAAAAGAAAAAAAAATACAAACCACATCATAAATTTATATGATTCCCTTTCAGTATGTCTATGGATTCAGACCAATTCACTATATTCAAAAGTTAAAAAATGAAGAAACAACTCTTAATATAATAACAGTTCTCTTTCAAGAGACAAATATATATCACCCCAAATGACTAAGCTTTATATAAAACTTCAACTTCATGTGAAATTATGTAATTGCCCTTCGAACTGGGATAATCCCCAGCCCGAATGACAATTTCATGTAGGCTCAAGACTACCAAGCAAGTGGGTGCTGCCCCCCTTGACCCCAACGAGTTCAATGCAGAGCTTGACCTATGAAAGTGCTGGCAGGATGAAACGGTACATCTCCGATGATCTGGCTCCATAATTCTAAAAAGCAACGTATGCAATGAACATTGATCTAAAACTGTCTGCCTCGAAACTTGGATGTAAACTCAGTACTGAGTCCGACTGGACCTAGACTTGGAGAGATTCTTTGAGCCAATTCAATGGCTGGGTCAACTTGACACGACCTAGTGTCGTTTTGTGAGTAGTATAGAGAAGTAAATAGGGGGGAGTCAACGACTTTAACCATTGAACTAAATGTAATGTTGTTGCTCTGGCACACGGTTCTATATTACTTCGGCTAGGTTTAATTAATTTAAATAGATTAACTTTGCTAATATTTTCAATTTATGATTATTAATATCCAGCTGGAGTCTGGGTCTAGTCTCAAGTCAACCCAACCCAGCTGAGCTTCTAGTTGAGTTTTTTGGGTTTTTAGACTATGGTAGTGATACCATCTCTTACTGTTATGTGAGTGGTACTTGGAGCCAGGAACCCCAACAGCAATTAGCAATCAGCTATCAGAAAACTGATGCCTTAATGTTTCACTTCACTCGATTCTTTCTCATTGAACCATGACCTTGTTGGGTCCTTACTCATGGCTCCGTGTTAGACCCTGTGGGTTTCAACTCTGAGTTCATGGGTTCGAGTACACACGTGGTGTGTGTGTGTATGTCTGTGAAGAACAAAAAAAAAAAAAAAAAACATGAGCTTGTTTTAGTTTGTATGTAGTTTAATGCTCTTGCCCATCAAGTGGATAAATACAACACGCAAACAAAAAGAAGAAGAAGAAAACAGCCAAAGATGTTAGACCCTAACCAAACACATTATTACAACTTCACAAACACCCTTCGTTCTAGTTCTGAACTTGGAAGCTGAGTCCTGAAGAGAGTACTCCCTGCGGCTGTCAAAGGAAGAGATGCTCACAAGAAACTCAAAACTAGTTATCTGCCATGGAAGCTGCAATAGCTCTCATGTCTCTTCCTCTCATCAGAGCATGCTGTCCGTGCGAGCTGGTAATCTCTTGAAGAAATTGCTGGGCACCGAAGGCAGCTTGCTCCGGAATCTGGGGTGGCGGAGCATGTATATGCCAACAATCAGAGCCACCACCCTGAAGGGTGTAACATACAGCACCACTGCAGTAAACAGGCAGAAGACTATGAAGACGCTAGTAGCTCTAGGGTCTCTCCAGCTGAGCAGGGACTGGAATCTCTCCCCTTGCGTTGCCATGTCTCCCACCACGGTCTGTATCCTGCCTGCCACACTCCTTAGCCGATCATACCTCATACGAACCATGTCATGGGTCTTAGATGTTGGGAATGTGTCGAACTCCTCGTCCAGCTCATCTGGGTGGACTGCCTCAGCCCATGAGAGTTTCGTGTCCATGTGTGGTGGGTGCCTCGGCCTGAACCTGTAGTTCCATATTCCAATGAGGAACATGTAGAGGAATACAGTTGGAAGTATAAGTTCCGGGTACCAGATCAGGATCGTGAACAGGATGTGAACCAACACGGATGTGATTGGGTTCTTCCAGTGACAAACATCACCAAACCATCGGCCAATTGCAATCATCCCCGCAAGCAGCGACATGATCCTGAAGAAGTTTGCTTTGCTTCTTCTCATGCTCCACATGTGAGAATCCACATCAAGCATGTACTCCACAACCTCCTTCCTGAGTGGTGGTTCAGCCCTTCCAAGCCTCACTGCTACTATGTTCATGGCCTGGTATCTCAGGCTGTCTAATTGATTGACGGTGAACGGGTGGAGATAATGCATCTTTGGGAGCGGTGGATGACCGTACAAATGTATCATGTTAACCAGTGACAAGCAAGTGAAACGAATCGCTAGCTGAAGCTCCCCCATCTTCTTCACCCCAGATGGGTGTAGAACAAGGAGAGGGTAGGAATGTGTGTAAATCCGATCTGTTTCCAGTGTCGAAAGCCGGATCCTCACCTTTCCGATCCTCGAGTCTCTAGCCGGGCCACCACTAGCTGGCTTTTCATTGCCACCCAAGTGGCAGTTATCAAAAACTCCCAGTGTGATTACCGTGCACGCGTCGTAAACCTCCCATGTGTATTGCTCATTCCATTTGGGATTGAAGCTGTCGATAATGGTCCTCGTCCGCACCCACTTCTGTCCATACTTAGCAACACAGTAAGCATCGGTGGCGCCTCTACCATCCTTCATTTTCATTGGCAGCAACGCTTGCCCGCTCAAAATTCCCACTTCCAGTATGCCGATCGGCTGCTTCCAGAGCTGCCTTGCAGTGGGACGCTGGTCGCTTATATACATGGTCGACTCATCAAGCACATGGTAACCGCCCTCGAGACATACTCTTAGGTGAATCCTGCTTGAGAATTTTAGCTCCTTGTTTTTGTCGCCTTCCAGGATGCCGAACCCGTGCTTCTCAAGGTTGAACCAGCGGGAATGGACTGGCCTGTGATCCAGTCGCCTTTCAAATTCGTTGAGTGACAGTGTGATCTTCCCGATCACCTCGTCTTTTGTCTGCTGCACTCGGTCCTCAATTGTAAGAACCAACTGCTCTTCAAAGGGCTCAGCCGCTACGAAAACCAGGTCCTCGTTCCAGAGCGGGTTTCTGGTGCTACTCGGGCAGATCTTTGTCTTGAGGACCTGATTGCCAACTTGGGCTCTCACGAACGCCTCTGGAAGCCGGCTCCTGTCATTTGGCTGTATGTCCTGGGCCTCGATCACGTTCACCCTGAGGTACCAGAGCTTTGGTGAGACGTAGACCTTTGATCGGATGTTGAACACACCCTCCCCATGAACTGAGGCAGCATCCGAGTGCCAGGCTTCTGGGAAGGCCTCGTCGGCCTGCGTCCCCATCCAAACAGCAAGCATGATCTCTCCTCTCCCCTTCCCGTTGCCTCGCCGGTCCTCCAACCTGTACCACTGAGGCGCCAACGGGCTGTCAGGCGGCACCCGAGTTGGCACCTCATTCAGGTCGAACATTACCTTCCCAAGCCAGTCGTCCCTCCCCACCGTCTCCTTTTCCTTTACATAAACCTCCAACATCGACGACTGAATCCTCTCTTTTGAGAATGCAAACACCTGGTTCCACTCAGGATTGGTTTTCTTCTCAAAATGCTTCGTGGTGCCCTTATAGTTCCCCAACTTCACCTCCACGTATGGGTTGCAGCTTACGCTAACGGGGTCGGTGGGGAAATCTTTCCCCTTGACCACCCTTACATATAGGTAGTACATCTGTTCGACAAGGTCGTAGGTGCTGGTATATCTGTCTCCACTCATCCACCCTCCACCTCGGCCTCCCATCCACCATCGCTCACCGAGCCGCGGGCTGGTGTCTTTCAGCTTGTAATCCTCATGGGGATTGGGACGGGCTTGTGGATGGACCTGGTGCATGGTTAGCAGCACTGGCGCACTTTCTTGCCGTCTCTCCTCCACTGATATCCCTGGCTGCTGAGAAACTTGCTGTTTGTTTACGTGTTGGGTCGTCTTGATCTTCACTTCCACGGGTTCCTTGATCTTCTCAGCTTCTTTAGGTGGAGTAGAGGCGGTAATTTTATCAGCAGCAGCAGCAGAAGTGAGAGTATCAGCAACAGCAGGTGCAGCACTAGCAACTGTGGTATCAACAAGAGCTGGTGCAGCGCTAGCAGCAGTAGCATCAGCAACAACACCAGTATCAGTGCTGTTATTGTCAACAGCAGTGGCAGCGGTGTTATTGGCACTGATAGTAGTAGTATTAGTAACAATATCAGTAGCAGCAGTAGTATTATTATCAGAAACAGGTGGAAGTGGGGATATGGGTTTGGTTGAAATATGAATTTTCAGGCCGATCTCACCCTTCACAGATGAGAAAAACCACTTCTTTTCTAATGGGAATCTTTGTAAGACTTCCTCTCCTTCTCTAACTATATTGGAGCCATGGATCCTTACCTTCCCAAGGAAATTGCGGGTGGGGAACGTCCTCCGCTCGTTGTAGATGCACACCTCAATGGTGCGGTTTTTCAGGCTCTTGGGGTCATCAAGCTGGAAAGAAAGCGTCGGGTTCCAGGTGGGGTTGAGGTTTTTATGCACGGTCTTAGTCCTGCTGCGTTGGTTATCGAAGTCAACTTCAACGAATGGACTAGATGATCCTTCACCGTCCTTGGGCATAAGATCATGGGCGTCCACGACTTCTGCCACCAGCTTCATCCTATACGTCCCTTTTTCACTTCCCTGTCGCGGGAAACTGCACGGAAGCGGCCCCTCACGAGTAATCCGAAGGTTGATTCCAAAGCAAAGGTGTTTTGATTATGATTTTTGGAAAGCAAAAGGAAAAGCAGAAGAATAGTGAAGGTTTCGGGTCAGATGGCAGTATTTGTTTGTTTTTTTTTGGTGGGAAGGAAAAGGTACATTTGAAGTAAGAACTTTGAATTCTAAGCTGTTGGGGGGTTAAGGTATCCGAAGTGCCGTAGGGCAGCCGAAGACGGGCTCTGTGGGGAGAAATGGGGTTCAAATGAGAGCAGCATCAGATTAAAAGCTGTCCGAGCACGGTTCATTTCCTTAGCCTGTAAGTATGAAGAAAGTAAATGAGCTAATTAAGTTGCCAAACCCCATCATCCTCGTTTTGGCCAAAGATGATTGAATGGGCGAAATTGCTTTGGACTAAAATAGGGAAAGGTGTGCTATTTGGTTTCCAAAGTGAAGACTACTTTTTAAGTGTCCGTGTCCGTATGCATTGCATTATGTACCGAACATCTCCCACCGGCCATCGGTGGGCAGGAATCCCACGCGCATTCAAGATTCGGTAGTGGACGAGAATCCCATGCACATTCAAGATTTGATTCTTGTTGGGAAAGCCTCCAAAGCAACCCTAAATTTGGATCAAATAGTAATGCAAGCAAACAATCACAAACACATAACATGTGAGTTTTTATGTGAAAAAATTATCGTGGAAAAAAACTACGGTAAAAACTAACAATGAATCACTATGAATAATGAAAATACAAGAGATGAATGTACTTATGTGTCAGAAAACCTTTATTTTCTCCTCTCCAAATTTTAAAAACGTTTAAGCTCCGATTGGAATACCCCAATCCCGTAACTACACCCATATATATAGCATAACATCCGGAATAGGAAACTGGTCGCACAATTATATAAAATCGTGCATATCGTCGATTTAAGTGTCGATCGATTGACACTAATCAATCAATCCTCGATCGATCGAACCCTACATATTTAATCAATTGAAAATGCTCAAAACTATCCAAAGAGTTTACAAGTATTTTCTGAATTTTACTGATTGATTGAGATTGTCCAAAACTGTCCAACGACCAATCCGTATAATTCGGGGTTCAAACACCTATTTCATGTATAGATTTAAGACACATCATAACAATCTCCACAATGGCTTCAATCTTCATTCATGAATCACAACTCCAAGTTCCATTTCTAATCAACTCCATTATAACTTCACCTTTGCCGTCGCTTTTCGTATACACTCCGTTTTCATCAATCTTTCGCTAGAACCAGAGAAATCGAGCATAATAAGAACTTCTTTGTGGGAACCACCTTTGTTAGCATGTCTATCAGATTGATGCTCGTATGAGGCTCATGTGGCCTAGACGTGCACGCCACAAACGTAATGATGTGGACTCTGCTACAGATGTTGTAACTCTACTCGATATGGTATTCCCGATTAACCTGTAAAGGTTACCGTTTTGCTATGACTTCATCACTTCGAGTGCCCTCTTTGAAACCTTTAGGGCCTGTTTGGCCGGGTAGATCCCATGGTATTAGGAGGGATGGGATCAATTTTAAGGTAATGATGATGGTGTCAGTGGATTATCTTAAGATCCATGGGATTGCTTATATCCCGGACAAGTTCACTGGGTCTGTTTGGCATGCCATGCATATCCTGGGATTTTACCTTCCAATCCATCCAACCAAGGGATAGGATCCATTTTAAGGTAATGATGGTGATGTCAGTGGTTTGTCTTAAGATCCATGGGATTGCTCATATTCCGGGACAAGTTCACCGAATCTGTTTGGCCCGTCATGCCTATCCCAGGATATTGCCGATCTCATCCCTCCTAATACTATGGGATCTGCCTGGCTAAACAGGCCCTTAGGACACGATTAAAACTGGTGAATTTGCACCCAATTGCCTCGAGGGCTTCCAAAGATATCAAATTCTTGCATACGTCGGGAACGCCTCTCACATCTATTAGAATACATTCTATCCCATCAAACATCCTAACGCGCACCGCTCCGATTTCAACGACCTTACAGGCAATATCATTGTCTATAAACACATGACAACCATCACACTCGTTGTATGTGGTAAACAAACCCCGACGCGAGGTCATGTGGTATGATGCCCCCGTATCCAAAATTCATTCATCACTAAGATAGATGGATTTGGATGTTGTCAGAACATCACTAGTGCCCACATCCTCACTCAATTCCACTATGTTGGCCTCCTTTAGCGTTTCATATGCTTTATCTTCCTTTTGGCCTTTAGGATTTTGGTTATCCTTTTTCATATATACTTGTCTTCTACAGTTCCAACACTTCATCTTTCATTTGCCCTTAGACTTGGATTGTGAACGCAACAAGTTTTCCTTCTCCTAGTCAAAATTCATTTCTCTAGCTATCAACGCATCTGTAGATAACCCCGTATCGTTCTCATTCTTTCTCAACATCCTCAACTACATGGCTGAAATGACAGTCTCAGCATCAATGGTCTTTCTATTGTGGTGCATAGTATCTATGAAGCTATCATAAGACTTTGGAAGAGAGTTCAACAAAATTAGGGCTTCATCTTCGTTGTCAATCTTTACTTCCACACTCATCAATTTGCAAAGGATTTGATTGAACGTGTTGATATGATTATAAGATTTGATATTTTTGCTATCTTCATATTACAGAATTACTTTTTCAAATAAATTTGACAACGATTTCATCGTATACAAGCTATTTAACTTCTTTCAAAGTCCTGTGGTGGTATTTTGATTAAGTACATTGTAAAGGGCATCATCTACTAAACATAGTTACCGAGGTTTTTTCTCTTTCATCCAACTCTGCCCACTCTTCATTGCTCATAGACGATGCGCACTTCTTAACACCAAAGAGTGCATGTTACAACTCTTGTTAAATTAGAAGACCTCTCATCTTCACCTTCCATTGTTTGAAGTTGCTTTTACCAGTGAACTTCTTTGTTTCGTACTTCATGCTTGAATTTTTCATTGACATGATTCAAATTTAGATTTGAATCACAACGTTAGCTCTGATACAACTTGTTGGGAAAGTTGCTGAAGCAAACCCCAAATTTTGATCAAATAGTTGAAAGATAAATGCAAGCAAGCAATCACAAATGTAAATAACAAATGAGTTTTTACGTTGTAAAACTCCCGCAGGAAAAAAACCACGATAAAAAGCGACAATGAATCACTATAAATAACGAGAATACAAGAAATGAATGCACCTACCCCAATTGAAATACATAATTTGAGGTTCACTCGATGGATCGATCAGGGTGGTCGATCAACTGAACCCATGTTTCGTGTATAGATTTAAAATATCTCATAACAATTCTTACATGCTTTTGAAAAGCGGGCGCAAAATGTGCATGGGGATTTTCTCCCATTTGTTTGCTACACAATGTCATGTGTTCCAATGGGCATGGTTTTTATGCCACTAATGTCCTTGAATCTAGGATTTTATGGTGGCTAACACATGGCACTTTGGTCATTGCCGAAAATATAGTATGTTTTGCATTATTGCAATTTTTTTTATAGCTTCTTTCGGCAGCAGTTCTGCTGGCAAGGGAAGCAAAAGTAAAATATAAAGAGAAAAGCAAGGGAAGGTTTTGGAAAGCAAAAGCAAAATAAGAAAAGCTTGGGTTTTTGTGACAACGGCAAAGGCCCAAAGATGCTTTCTTTGTGCTTTATTCTATTTGGGCTTTTTTATTCAATATCTTCTCCATTCTACCCTACCTTTCCATTTGATGGAGAAGGCCTCCAAACAGAAATTTGCTTCTATTCATAAAATGACCAGAATGCCCTCCCATGTGTCCTTACATTTCTGTTTAGGAAGGTTCTATTTGGGAAGTGTTTATATTGTAGTGAAAGCATGGTTAAAAGACTCGGTGATTTGGGCCTGAAAAGGCCCGACTTACCCAATTTGGGGGTGACTCCGTGTAGATTCAGATGAGTCTTCAACCATGACTGAAAGAGCTCATGTGTAATGACATTCGAGTGCTCTATATATTTGCCTTAGGGCTGTCAGTGGGCTTGGCTGGCCGTTGGGCTTTCATGTCTAACATGCTTCAGATTCTGTTAGTCTGGAATACTAGGCCTGGCCCAGGCCTAAAATATAATATTAATCGGGGCCGTCTCAGCTGTGTTTAGGAGCCTATTGACCTGGCCTAGCCCACTTGGGTTTCAAGGGCATTTTTGTCATATATCATGCATAATGGTGCACATCTATTGAACAGTCCAGATCTTGTGTAGAAGTGGGTATTTGGGCTCTGCCTCTGGCCGTCTATTTTGGCCCATCATACATGCAAGACGGGTTTGGACAGGCCTTGGCCTAGCCCATTGACAGACCATCTTTTGTTAGGGCTTAATTACTGTTTTGCCCCCCCTGAAGATGTCTAGTTAGCTTTTGTGATTAGTGGCAGTGCTGAAGAAATATGCAAAGATCAAGGTTATTATTGTAAATATGAGATGCCAGTTTTAGAAGGGTTTTATGTCCATCCATCTTCATTGAAATAATGTAGTGGGCCCAAAAAGCAGTGTTGGCTTTATTCTTCTCAATCAAGTGAGTTTGTAATGCGCTTTTAGCATTGGTTTTTATTTTTTGTATGGAAAATAATATCTTAGAGAGCTTTGCCAAGCCCGCACATGTGCCAGCTTTGCACGTGGGTAAACTATCTATGGTGTCCATCAAGTTGGTCCCACCCTGTAGATATCCTGGCGATAAAATACGGCCTGACTACTTATTGGTAGGCTACTTCAAACAAATGAACGGTGGTATTGAACTTGATCGAGTTTTTCTAAGTCGATTGGCTGTCTCTAATTTTGGGGCCCATCTGAAGAGTGGACCAGTTTGAAAATTGGGCCACACTATCTGCATGGGCAGACACACCTGATGGATGGCTTGGATCTTGCACCCACGCTGACATGTACGGTGTTAGCATGCGTTGGTTTTAGAACCTCAGATTCGCAAATGATCAGACTGATTTTTAAGTGGAATTCAATGTGAGAAAGAGTGAAGAATCTGTGGACGGCTGTCAATGGGTGGATCCCAATTAGGAAATTTAGAATATGTCCTGACCAAAGAACCATGTTGGTCCAGCCATGAGTCTGCTATGATGATTTGGGAGTGGGAATTATCGGATCTATGACCGAGATTTTGCACGGTATACAAGGGTTTAAAGTCTGACAAGTGGGGCCCATTACATGTCTAATTGAAATCTAGCAACGGTTCACAGCTTCACAATCAAGCCAACAAAGTATTAAAGATTAGCGGTCACGATCATCCATTCTAGGAGACTGAGCCCTAATAAAACTCGATTCAATTGGACTCTGGTAATTGGATGGACCTTTTCTCACTGAACAAAAGCCATGGCTTGTATTTTATCTTTGACTGTCCATTTCAATCCATTAATTTAAGATTGTGATTTATCCAAACCGTCTGATTTTTAAAACTATTTTCCATCCACCGTTTGAGCTATCAAATTAACAGTTTCGATTCTTGGACTATGGTCTATTTGTTATCTAGCTATCGCTCGGGTTAGCCCGGCTTTCAATTGGGCCGACCCACCCCCCTGACCCAAGCTAAATGGATAATGGGTTGGGCCAGGATTAGAAAATGTGGCCAATTTAAGTATAGTGGCCCTGGGTTGATGACACAGGGACGGGTGTGATGAGCTTACGTGGACTCTTCACCGAGATTCCTTGAATCCACAAATTGATTGATAGATGATAAAAAGGAATTTACAGCCTTTTAAACAGTAAACTTATTATTTATAGACATTCATGATTCCTACTTAGATTTCATAGTTTTCAGCTAAAAATAATAAGTGTTTTATTTGGCTTAACCATGCTATTCATTTAAATTTTCTAAGCACTTTTCACGTTGGACACAACTCCTAAAGCTCAATGAATCAAAAGTTATGATGCAAATAAAACTTATTATAAATAGAAAACATAGAAATAAAATGGAGTTTTGACTGTCCATCCGATGGAATTTCGAAATTCATCGAGGGCAACCTGGCATAACAAGTTGGGTGGCTAAAGTAGTTTCTACTACCCAAAATCATATATGGAACGTGGAACAACTCATTCCAGTTTGCAAGATATGCTGATTTTAAGGTTCCGAAAGTCCCTATCACTTCTACCTCTAATCAGACCTTCTCTGGTCCATCTTAAACATGAAAGTGTCTGCGACCCACTCTACACTAGTTGAACTCTGTCTATCATCACTTACCTATTGTAGATGGTTTAAAACGACTGAAGCAGATTGATTAGTGATGTAGAGCGGGTCGCGGACAGTTTCATGGCCAAGATGGATCAAAAAAGGCCCAGTCAATGACAGAAGTGATCCGGACCGTCGGACCTTAGATCAGGTGTATCTCGCAATCCGGAATGAGTTACCTGACGTAAAATATATGATTTTGGAGTAGAACGAGCTACTTTAGCCAACCAACCCCGCTATGCCGGGTGGCGACACCCGGAATTACGAAAACCACTGGATCAATGGTCGTTTCCCTACTTTAATTTCGTTTTTACTATAAATAGTAAGTTTTAGTTTGGTTATAACTCTTCATTCATCAGGTTTTAGGAGTTGCGCCCAACGTGAAAAGAGCTTAAAATAATTAGGAGAATGGTTTGGTGAAGCCAAATAGGATACTTATTATTTTTGGCCGAAAACCTTGCTACACTAGTAGGCATCATGACCGTTTATAAATAGTAAGTTTACTATTTATAGTAAGTCGCGGATTCTAGAAGTTTTAGTTGTAGTTTGATTCTGATTTCTTTCCCATTGCTTGGTACCCTTATTTAAAGGGTTGTGAACTCGTATTTACTCATCAACTAATCAATTTCGAATTTCTTAGAATTTATTTTTATTTTCTGCTTTATTTCCTCGTGAATTTGTGAAATCTCTATGAGGAGTCCAGAGAAGCTCCATGGATTCGGAGTAGTTATCCTCATCACATTCATCCTTGCGTCAATTAGATGATTCCGACCTCGGATTGATGTACCTATATTCGTTGAATTTAGTTTATTTTTCATGTTAACAGTCTATCAGATGATTATCCATCACCTTATACTTAGCATACAAGTTAGATGTGGTGTTTGGTCCATATGACCCATTAAAGTGGGACCGATGCTTTTGGTCTATTTATATGAGTTACACATGCATTGAGCCAGCGTGGCAAAGTTGTCATCGTTGCTTTTTGCCCTTTTAAAAGCATAAATATGGCTGCTACCCTCCTTGGGAGGCCCGAGACTTTTCTTTACAGCACACATGCCAATGTGGCACGTATATACAAGATAAGAAGCAAATTTCCTGGAGAAAGAGAGACCTTTTTTACAGGGACCACTTGTAACAAAAACCCTGTGGGCCCCCACTGATATGTATTTGTGAAATCCACTCCGTCCATCGATTCCTCCAGCTAATTTTACGGTGTGATCCAAAAATCAAATGGGCCACACAACCGGAATCATTGGAGATGGTAATGACTATCATTGAAGGGCCATCGTCATGTTTATATGTCATCCAATCCGTTCATTAGGTGAGTCCCACTACGATAGATTGGAAGCAGAAATATCAGCCTGATCGAAAACGTCCATGACCCCTAAGGTCTCAATGGTGGCCATCTCCATCCCTACTATTTTCTATGGTGTGGCCCATTGCAATTTTGGATGATAGAATGGATGCTATGCAGACACCTATGGTGGACCCACAGAGCTTTTTGTTGCACGGTCTCCCTGTAATTTCGCGTCTTGCAGATATGAGCCAGTCATCAGTTGAAGTCACCATGAACTTCATCAGGTAATCCCGGCCATCAGCTGTATATCCACTCATTTAGTGTAGCCGTGTAGGTTTGGAATTGTCTTCCTTAAATTCGGGTTTTCAAATTTCAACTGCGTTATTATCAATCTAAGCCGACGATCTCCACCGTCGATCTTCGATACACAGCATGACAGCAGTGGCCAGTAACCTTGAAATAACATGGTATAGCATATTTGGAAGAAAAAAGACACACGTGTACGAAAGAAAAAGAAAAGGAAAGCGATTGCTTTAGCTGGCAGAACGCATTGGACCTTCCTTTTTCTGGCTCATTTTAGTGGTGGAGCCCAAAGTTTAAGAGCATCCAAAGCTCAAGTGGGACTAATGATTTCCACCCTTGAAACCTTCCTAGGGCCCACAGTCCTGTTCATAAGATCACAAAGACATGAATGAAGGGAAACGCAAATATCAGTTTCATTCAAAATTTCTATTGGCCCCAAAAATTTTCAACCGTAAATGTTCAATTCACACTGTTTCCTTTGGTGTGGTCAACTTGAGCTTTGGGTATACTTTATTTTTGGACTAAAGGCCTGAAATTATCTGGTTAAATGGATGGACAGAGTTGATAAAATACATAAAATACGGTGGGCCCTACAGAGTTTACTCAGCACGCAGTCGGCTTCCTTGTGTAACTAGGTGCGGCGACCGCGCCCTAGAGGGCTTGGGCCCCTAAAGTTGGCTGGTTGGATCTGAACATAGGCCTGATTCTAGGGCCAGGGCCAATGATTAATAGTCCAGTCGGCCCATTGGCCCATTCCAGTCATCAAGTAGGCCTAATGTTTTAAAGACACTTGTTAACTATTTTTAATGATACACCCTTTAAATTTAAAAAAAAAAAAAATTGAAATTGGAGCTATTAAAAATCCTTATCAAACTTATAGGGTCGAATCTGGACTGGCCCAGCCAGCCGTTAGAGCCAGGGCCAAGGCCAAGACAATTTCATCCCATCACGGTCTGACCAGTCTAGGTTCTTCTCCATGGCTACCCTACGTGTAAAGAAAAGCTGTGGGGACCACATGATGTGTGTCATATCCACTCCATTCATCAAATGCACCCGCTCATGCTATACATATATATGATTTTAACAAAAATAAAAATAAAAAATCATGCAAATTCAAAACTTAAGTGAGCCACACCCCAAGAAACAGTAGGAATTGAACCCCCCACAGTAGTTTTAAATCAGCCTGATATTTATGTTTTCCCTTCATCATGGTGGGAAGTAATCAACTTATGAAGAAATTGGATGACATATAAGCATCACGGCAGGTCCATAAAGGTTTCAACGGTGGGCGTTTTCATATCCAATGTTTCCTTTGGCATAACCCTTGAGTTTTGGATCTGCCTTGTTCACATGAGCAGACAAAAACGAAGTCACAAGGATATCGCAATGGGTTAAAGCTTTCGGTTACGTAGTCTCCACCATTCAAGCTTAGATGTGGTTCGTGCCATGGCTCAACCCTGGAAAACCATTTGACAGCAAGTGAACCCAACATAACCTGAATTTTGGGCAGGCATTTTTAAGTCATGAGGAAATTGAAGAATTGTTACACAGCACCAAAATGATGTTGGACACTTGCAAGAGATTCGAGCCATTCATCACACGGAAAGCCAGTCCACCGAAGTTGGCAAGACAGGGCAAAAAAATGAATGGTGAGATATGTAATTAATCAAGAGATGATTAGGAAAGGATGGTATGTTTGACACAGATAGCATACATTTTTCCCCGGCTCATACCCTATCGGGCAATATTGGAAAAAGCCTTTTGGACTGATGTTTCCTTTGTCGGCTCCTTTTCATTAATCAAAGCCGTTTATATGATGGGCCTTATAGTAAATGGGGATACCCAAAAGAAAATTTTATATATGAAAATATCCCAAACCTTTAGTAATTTAAAGGTAAAGGAAACATCCATTTTCAAAGGAAAAGAGACAAGTCATCAAAAGTGTTGAAAATTTTCAATGTAAAAGGTTTTATTTTGCTATTTTCTATCCCCATCCAAGGTGAGGCCCGTCATATGAAAGGTTTGGATCATTGAAAGATAAACTCAGTCCAAAAGACTAAAACCCCAACCTATCCTAACGTATGTATTCTAGCAAATCACAATGGTAAAAACTGCGGCTTTTTTTTTTTTTTTTTTTCTTCTGTTAGCTTGTTAGTACACCCCACTAACAGTTCACACTTCACTGTTAGCCACCCCCACTAGGGGATCGATACCAAGACCTCATTGTAGGAGCCGACAAAGGATCCGATTAACCGGTAACGAGAAATGATCCACTGCTCCTGCAAGCATAGGGACTATCCAACCGATCAATCTGGACAGTCTATAAGTCCTCTACAAACATGGGCCACCATGAAACAATCTGTACTGATCCTACAATCCTATCCATCCAAAAATTGGCCTTTTTTTTGCGGCAGTTTGTTTTTCAAAGACATTAACGGATGGTTAGGATGGTCTGATCAAATTGATCTTGGGAGGTAGAAGCAACCCATGATAGCTACACAGAATGGGTGGATAAATAGTTGATTGGACCTATTTACCATCAATCAATTTTGACCATCCATTTGATAAGCTACTGATCGGATGGTTAGAATTAGTCCAGCTGCTGTGCTTTTTGCATGGAAGCTTTCTGGAGTGCAGGCTGGATTTAATGGACAGTCCAGATCAAATTCCTGGACTATTCTTGAGTCCCTATGCTCGGAAGACTGGTTACAATAGAAGAAGTTGAAATCCTAGTAAGTCAGATTGCAGAGAAAGACTTCCTCGGCTGTTGTTTGGATGGCAAATTCTAGAATTCTATGAAACCAATACCTTGTATTTGGATGTCAATATTCCAAAAAGAGGAGGACGAGGAAAATCATAGCATGTGAAACGAATAATAGCTGCGATGCACATGCACAAAACAATGCAAGCGGATTGCGCACTGATTAATCTCTGTGGGGCCCAACATGGATCTATGTGTCTTACCATGCCGTACATCCGTTTGTACAGATCATTTTAGGGGTTGATTCTAAAATTGAATAATATCCAAAGCTTAAGTGGACCACACCACAGGAAACAGTGGTAATAATATCTCCACCGTTGAAACCTTCCTACGGCCCAAAGTGATGTTTATTTGTCATCCAACCTGTTCATAAGGTCACGAGGACATGGATGAAGGGAAAACACATATATAAGCTTGATCGAAAACTTCTGTGGCCCCCAATAAGTTTTCAACGGTAGGTATTCAATTCATACTGTTTCCTGTGGTGTATTCCAGTTGAGCTTTGGATATGTGTCAACTTTGGGCTCGTCCACTAAATGATCCGTCAAAACGGATGGATGGTGTGGATTAAAAAAACATAATTGACTGTAGGCTCCACAGAACTTAGTCGGTACGCTTATGCAATCCGCTTCCTAAAACAAGTCCAATCCCATACAGGCTTAACACCGTTGGCTATCCAGATCCGCTCCCAACGGATCCAGTCTTTTTATTGGAACTATTAAGATATCGGGTCTGGTTTGGATTTTACCTCGTGGACTTTGTTAAGAATCGGATCTAATCGGGTTAAGGTGGGCCATAATTTACAAGGCATTATGCTCCGACAACAAGAGAAACAACGATTCGTGTGATTTTGGAGTTGAATGCAAATCACGTACATGGTAGATGAGTGAACAAAATTATTGAAATTTTGGCTTTAAAAAATTTAAATATTTGAAAATTTTATTTTCCTGCTAAATCACACAGTTTTCTTTAATCCTACATCGGTAAGAATGAAAAATAAAAATAAAAAAATTTGTGATTTATAAGTAAATGTGTTTAGTATTTTCATTTGAAGTATTGGAGGATGAAATGCTCACGGTTACACACTAAAATCCACATAGGAGCGCCTGGACAGTTTGGTCAACTTGTGTTAAAAAGAAATAATTTTAATTTTTCAATATATGTTCCAACAAAAACTTAAATAACTTGTTTGAAACCATGTAATCCATGGCATTTGTAGTGTATTTTACTCATTTTAGCATTAATTACTTACCACAAGATCTTCCAAGGGAAGGGATAAAGTATGACTGAGGTAAATCCAAAGATCAAGTAAACCACACCACCGGAATAACATTTAAATTGTTAGCCCTTAATCTTCACTGTTTTACGAAGCGTGGTCCACTTGAGCTTCGAATCCACTTCGTTGTTGGGCCCATTCTATAAAATAATCCACACTAAAGAACGGATGGCACAGATATAACACATATCATTGTAGGGCTCAAGAAATTTTCGCTTCTAAAAAGGTGTTATTTCACCGGGGAAAACTCCTCACTTTCAAATGCCCGTCTACAATTCTCCATTTTTATTGTTGGTTTGAGAGGTTTTACAAGAAAATGCGTGTAAATACATCTCTAACCAAACAGCAAAGGAAAAAAGAAAAAAAAAAAAAACGATTGGTGAACTAGTATCATGACATACTCAAATCCAGCAGTCAAAAATTTAGTATTTCCAGATTAAGGGTATGATCTGACCCCACCATCATCCGATCTATGATCAGATTCCTCGTGTCTTACAAATGACATGGGGAACCTAAATTCCTTTTTCAGATTTTGGGCAATTGCTGAAATTTCCAGCAGCTATGGCCTTCCAAGGGGTGACCCATCGATTGAATGGTCCACATTAGGCGATCGGCGCGGTTATGTCCTGGACAGCAACTGTGCATTGCTCAATTTAAAAGCATCCATATTGATGGGACGTGCATTCTGCACAACTGATGCACGTGCCCATCAATATATAGACCGTCCAATTGCCAGACCACCTTTAGATGGGCCATAGCCTTGAAGTTCGGCTGATTAACGGTCTGGTTGATAGTATATTTTTGGTGGGGAAGCAGAATTTATAAGCATCTATCTACAAAAAATTTTAAAAAAAAAAAAAAAAAAAAAACATTTTTTTTTTACGTGTCATGGCCATGATCTGGCTGCTTGTGTGAGTAGATTTTTACTAACTATACAATGTAGCACAAGTGAGATCCCCTATCCCTTTTTCATACCCTCCTCCAATTGATGATCAGAATGGCCGGTTTTCTTGACCCACCGTCCATATACATCAGAGCCCACCAAATGAACGGCTTAGATCTTGCGCTCTAGTCCCATGTTGGGATGTGTGAAGAGAGTGGGATTAGCTTAGGCACGCATTCATCATACGGTGCCCCGAGGATATGCATCTGACCCTTTACTTTGTAAAAATGTACCTCTGGATCCGCGGTCTAGATCATTGATTGGATGACCCTCGTGGTGGATGTATCATGCCCAGGATATTGTCCGGGTGGTACAATCCTAACCTTTGATCCTTTGATCCGTGGCTTGCAAATGGATTAATTGGACGTGTAGGCTCTTCCCATCTGAGATTTTTTTTTTTTTTTTTTTTTTCTGGACACGGTTGAATCCATGGTGGGGGCAATCAGATCAGCGGTCTGGATTACCACACAATACGCCTAATCTAATTATACAAAGCGATGGTAAGAGGATACTCTGCATGCACTGGGGTGGAGGATCGTGTAATTTTCCTCACTGAGGATTGCCCAAACGAGACGTGGCAAGTGGATTGAATGGTCCCACATGCATGTGCACGGATCCGACAGAAGATAAACGAAAAACTTTGAAGCTCTGGCAGAGTATGATGGATGATACGCAAGCACTTAGAAATTACTTAAAAATTGCACACTTGGAATATAAGAAATTCGCATTAAATTGTCAAAATCATGGGTCCAATTTATATTTATCATGAACCAAAAATTAAAATTATTTGATCACCTGACTATCCGATGGGTGGACATAGATTCTACCGTTAAAATGAAAAATATCCAACCATCCTATTTGAATAATTTATTTTCCACGAATTAGATGTTGGAATTGTTCAGCCAATCTAGAGACAGAAGGTGCCTTAATTTAGTCGGTCTAAGTTAAGTTAACATCCTCTACTTGTCCAATTTCTGGGTGCCTGCGTATCAAGCATGATACACTGCCAGAGTATCAAATAACTCCCCAGTTTTTATATGCGCTCGAGTCATTTCTTGTTTCGGGTCAAAACCATTCTCGTTCGTCCCTATTTTAGTGCAAGACAGAAGTCTTGCTGTCTTGCACTTGTATCTAATCCCCACTATCCAAATTGTGGGCCATGCTACAGATGATACTTAGGCTGAAAGTCGAAAAAATCCAGCTATCTTGGACCAACTGCTTTTCCTTGTTGAACCCGTGACTCGGTCTGCTGTTTTATATTCTCAACCGTCCATTCAGCAGCTCTCATTGCACGTTTACGATTCTTTGATCAATATAAATTTAAGGCAAACTAATCCACACCTTTCCCTACGATTTCAACGGTTTAGATTGACTATTTTTACTGTCATGCGTATTGCAGATGAGACACCACAACTTTAAAAAGGCAGTAATATCCATACCAAAAAGCAGAAAGCAAAAGTGTTGACTGGAGACTTTCGAAAATATCTTACAGTTCAACAATGAGCATCGGTAAAACTTTGATACTCAGGCAGTATGATGGTTCACACGCTGGCACTAAGAAACTGAACACGTGGAATATTCTTAACTTAAATTAAACAATCAAGTCCTGGAACCAGATGTATATGGCCCCACTCAAAAAATAAACCGCTCTGATTTCCTAACTGTGTGATCGAAATGCACTTAACAAACGGTTAAAATAAAAAGAAAAATCTAAATTCCGAATCAAACAAACAAATTCCTACTAATCGGAGAGTAGGATAGGTCAACCAACGTGAATATCGGACATGATGACTTAAGTTCCAAAAAAATTGTCAGTTCAATTTTATTTAAAGATATGCCATGTGTACATTATCGAGTGCCTGAGTATCATCCACGACGGTCTTCCGAGTATCAAACCAACTCCCCAAAGCTTACATAAAACTACCTTCGGTACATCTTATTTTGTAGAAAAGAAATTCCCCGCCATGGATTTTGCCCATCATCTCCTACTCTTCAGCTTCTCCCTCCTCTTCCTTCTTCCCGCCTCTTCTCTCGACGTCCAACGCTGCAGCCCAAAAGACAAAAATGCCCTCCTCGATTTCAAAAATAGCTTCTCCAACCACAACGTCCTGCAATCCTGGACGCCCGAGACGGACTGCTGTGACTGGTACGTCGTCGATTGCGACGAGAAGACCAACGTCGTCACTGGCCTCACGATAACGTACTCCGAGGTCGCAGGGCGCATCCCCGACGCCGTCGCACGCCTCACCCACCTCCGAATCCTCCGCCTCAAGAAGCTCCCCAACCTCATTGGGGAAATCCCACCGTCCATCGCAAACCTCACCAACCTCGTCAGCCTCCAGCTCAGCTGGACCAATATCTCTGGTCCAGTCCCCGCATTTCTCGCCAATCTCCGAAATCTCTTATTTCTCGACCTCTCCTTCAACAAACTCTCCGGGTCGATTCCGCCCACCCTCGCGAATCTCCCCAAGATACTCGCTATCCAGCTCGACCGTAACCGGCTGACCGGTTCGATACCAGAATCTTTCGGTCATTTCACGGGGACCGTACCGAATCTCATATTGTCGCACAACGGGCTTTCCGGTGAGATACCGGCATCTCTCCGTAACATGGATTTCACGGTGATCGATTTCTCGCGCAATAATCTCGTGGGCGACGCTTCGATGTTGTTTAACGCGTCGAAGAAGACGCAGCAGATCGATATCTCGCGAAATATGCTTGAATTCGATTTCTCGAGATCGGGATTCCCGCCCGCCACGCTGATCGCTCTGGACATCTCGCACAACAAGATTCGGGGGAATATTCCGTCCCAGATAACAGACGCCATTTACCTGCAGTTCTTGAACGTGAGCTACAACCACATGTGCGGGGAGATCCCGCAGGGATGGAAGCTGAGATATCGGGCCAAGGAATTCGATTACTCGTCTTTCTTCCACAACCGTTGTCTATGTGGGCCCCCGCTCCAAGCGTGTCCAAGCGTGTAAAACTGGTAGCAAATGAATAACTATATGGAATTTTGAGGCAATGAGTGGTGTGTTCTGTTCTATTTTTTACATTTACAAAGAAATCAGAAGCACGAAAGCTACCTATATGTTCACTCAGGATTGTCAACGATTTCATGAGCCTGCCTGCATCTAGTGGACCCGATCTGATTTTAACTTGTCCGTGTCCGGCTCATCTTTGAAAGTCGAATTTTTACCAACGGCCAAACTAGGTACTAATCAGGTTACTTTGGCAAACAAAAAACCACATGGGTGGAACTTTGATGAGATCCACCCCATCCATCAAATACGATGCCCCATTCTACTCATCCATCCTAAAAATCATGATCATTCAAAACTCAAGTAGACCACACTAAATGAAATAATGGAGAAGGAACACTCACCATTACCTTTGTACAAGACATACTATGGTGTTGAAAAGTACTAACACAATGGATGTCTTGGATTCAATCCACTTCCATTACTTCTTTTAATGTGGGGTTGCCTGCAGTAATTTCTCCTCTTCTCTGCATTTTGTACATATAAAACTCAATCCCAACCAACCATGGAGACTTATTATTTGAACCGTACATACGAAAGATCTAGATAGCCCAATTAAAATAATAATAATAATAACAATGTAAAGTTACCTCAAAAAGTGTCTAGTTCACACAACATATGGCTCATTGTTAATTTTCTCCCTCCAAGTGAGTTGGACCTGATTAATACACCTCATGATGGCACACGTGCAAATTTATGATTGACGCTCCATTCGCACTACTCCATGTGGTGTGGCTTATCTAAGTTGTGGATTTATTTGAGTATTGACCTGACACCCAATATCGATTATGGAATTTAATTAGCAAGAGTGAATTAAAACATGGTGAACCCCACAGACTTGGGTGTTCCTCAGGTTCGAACGCAAGTTAGAATCCACCAAGCAAATAACTTCCGGCATCTTAAGCGCATGTAACATCCAACCCTAATATTTGGCCTAAAAATGCGAGGATCTTCTGTTGCGGAAATGAGCTCAGACACATGCCCGCCCATTTATGCCACATGCATGACTCAAAATGGCATGTGTGTGCAATCTAATTCATTCATTAGATGAGCCCAACTATGTCAACAGGGGGTCCTTACTCATACCTAGGGGGCAGACTCACGAGAGTTTAGACGAGAGATCATGGGTTCGATTACCCATTGTAGTGAAATTTTATTGTGATGTCATTGCATGCTAGGTGTGTGGGGGTTGTGAGTAAAAAACACTGTCGATCACCATTGTGTAGTTCACCTTAGTCTTGGATCTATCTCATTGTTGGGCCTATTCCCTAAAATGATACAATGGATGGACGGTGTGGATAAGACCCATACATCAAGTGAGTCTCAAGTGGATCTAAAGGTTTTTGGGCGGCTGTCCCTCTATCTTTATGGTGTGGCGCACCTAATGGTTGGATCAGTCTGATTCTACCTGCATCCTATTTTCATGGAGGGAAGACGCTGTTGAAAGGATTGGATTACATAAAACACACGATGGCCCCACATACAGCTAGTTGCAAGAACTCATCTACAAGTACTTGCGTATGGGGTCCACTGTGAGGCGTGTATGGCAACCGATCCTCCAGCATGTTTGGCCCACCGTAAAATCGGGAAACCTTAAAGATCTGGCTCGTCCAACCGTCATGTACGTCTCATATGAAATTGAAGATTTTGGGGTTGATTGTCCATTGTTTTCTTTGGTGAAGCCCACCTAATGTTGGATGGTACGATTTTTACGGCATTCTGTTCTTATAGATCCGTCCCATATGACATATCGACTCCAGGCAGCAATTACGTTTTCTTCATATATATATATATATATATATATATATATATATATATATATATATATATATATATATATATATATATATATATATAAGGTGGCCCACCTAAAACGTCTAAGTCCAGACATTGTGGCCCGCCAAAGTTTTGAATGAGGGTGATGTTTGAATCATCACTTCAACTTAACCTGATGAACAGGTTTGATGAAAGATACAAGCCATGGTGGCTCCACGCACAAACCTAAGGTTGGAGTCCATCCCAATCGTACCTGTGGACCCGTCTGATTTTTGGCCCCAGGACCTAGCATGGAATATCGCACCTGATGGACAGAGTGAGTTTTACATGCTGCGTACATTATTCTGATTGGGTACACCTTCACTCCAGCAAAATTGGTGTTTGCCTGCCATAGAAAACATCTCTTAAAAAGCCTAGAATTCTTTTTAAGTTTGGTTTGTTGTTTTCACATTCAAGCTTTCTCGGTTGACAACTACTAATTAAAAGGTCAAAAACCAAAAAAAAAAAAAAAAAAAAAAAAAAAAAAAAAAAAAAAAAAAAAACCAAAAAAACAAAAGGGTGGACCATTGATTCTCTTTCCTTTTAAATAGAAACTCCTTTTTATATGGAATCACAAACCCATGCCTCCGCATGGTTTTATATATCGGAGAGAATTTTGTACATAGATTTCAATGGCCATGGTGAGACCTCACAATGAGGTAAATTCTCATCTCCACTCCATGGTGTTAGAAGATAGCAATGAGAGCGGACAAGGTGCACGTGTTTAAAGGTCGGCCATAGGTTGCAGTTGGACATCAGAGACGTGTGACCTAACAATGCAATAAATATCAATCCATTGTGCTGAAATGCTGATCAATAGGCGTCTGGTTGAATTTCTTTCAATTAAGTAATATTTTTTTGAGTAAAAAGGTCTTTTTAAATTAATAAATTTGTGGGAGGCGGCTCATGAAACATATCCATAGACTTCAATAACCTAGATGCAGGATTTGGAAGCAAAGACTGGCTAAAAAATGGAAGAAAATCACAAAAATAAATAAAAGTTCCAAGTCAGGCAGAGTTGCATGGGACAGTCCATGTCTCTACCAAGCCCCTCTGCACACACCAGGTAAAAATGGTCCAAGTCAGGCAGAGTTGGATGAGCCTCAGCCCATGCCTCTATCTAGCCCTTTTTTTCCCCTTAAATTCGCACACTCACACCATAGTGGGATTCCACCACAATGGGTACTCAACCCATGACCTCGTGTTGAAACTCATGTGAGTCTACCTCTGAAGCATGAGTAAGGACCCAATGTCTCTATCAAGCCCTGTGTGCACACACTGGGTCCTTACTCTTACCCGGGTGGTAGACTCCCTGGAGTTTCAACACCAGGTGGTAGACTCCCTCGTGCTGAAAAGAGAAAAAAAAAAAGGTCAATAGAAAAAAGTAATTAGTTCTCTATCAAAACCGTGGATGGTCTTCCTAGAAAGCCAGTTTTTAGGGATGCTTTCCTGCCCAAAACCATATACCCATTACTTTTCAGGTACAGATTGTTTCCGTATGGAAGGAGGCAGAAAATCTTCCAATATATGGAGAAATAGACAACCATCCATTCAGCAACAACATCCATCCCACCTCTGGCACACAAAATACTTCAAAACACACCATAAGGCTGCCTTTGGACGCACAAGAGAAAATCGGATCATGAACATTCGATTTAATCAAGAGGAAATGACAATAGCTAATGATGTTTCCACTATACGAGACTAGAGCATCAAGACGCACCCCAAAAGATGAGAGAATTTCACCAGGGATCAAGAATAGTATACCACAAAGCATTTTATTATGTTTTCTAATGACGCGTCCCTGACTGTTAAAATATACATTTTTCCCCTTTAATCAAGAAAGTTTCTACTAAAAACAGAAGCCAATAGGATGGGGTGTGAGAGGATTAGCCCGGGTACATGTTAGAGGTGCAATGAATTAGATAAGAAAACATTACCCACATCAAAGAATCATCGAAACGTGGCTGTCACAATGAAGAACCCTTCCACTGTAATCTGTCGAGTGCGTCAACAATCGCCCTACGGAACTCGTCATTGTGTAGGAGGAAAGATGAGAAATGCCCACCCGTCACCCATCTCACTTCTGAACCTGGCCAAGCTCTTTGGAGCTCCATCACTGAGTGCTTAGGAATGTACCCATCATCCTGAAATTGCAAAACGATGCATAGAAAGATCTTATCAAATCAGAAGTTTATGAGAAGAGTTACAACATTCACTCGAGTGATCAAACTGGAACTAGAGAGGTACTCCTTGAAATGTAAGAAGCTAGCTATTTAGTGAAGGGTACAAACAACAATCACGCCCTATTCAAAACGGCCCCACTCTAAATTGAAATTTTCACTTCCGTTTGGAAAGTGCAGAAACCCTGGTCAGCATTGGGTAGAATGGAGAAAGCCCATCAAAGCAGTTCCTAATGCCATTCTGCTCCATGAAAGTATAGCAACTTCCAAACAAGCCCTAGCACATGGTCATTACTCAATGACTCACATGTTAATGCTTTTAGTTACCAGGAGCGCCCATTTAAATATATGCCATCAGCATCTAAGCATTATAACTACTTGGGGTCAGCTACACAATCCTATTCTGCCATGGAAATATAGCAATTATAACCACATCATCATCTAATTGCCATTGCCAAGCCCGGATAAAGGAGGATATATATATACTGTCAGGTTGGCAGCTGGCGTCGAACTTAATTTGGCCATATAGCTTTTTTTTCTCATGAATCCTAACCATCTGACATTTCAGGCCCATCAAAAAAAAAAAAAAATGAATACCCATAATCTGATATGTTGATGACTGAAAGACCCAACTTTCATTTGGTGAGACTTTGGCAACATTCATGTTCACCCACCAAAGAGTTTCTTGCTTGCTGGAGACTGGAAATTTTCACAATTGCTAAACAGCTCATGCATCGTGATGGCAGATCATTTTGGTAATGGAAGAAAACAAAGAAACACTGATAGAAAAGGAGATGGTGGGTTTCTTCAAAACGAAAAACCAGAGAGAGGATAAATAATATAAATAAATGGAAATATGGACATGATATTGACCAAACAGTAAGAGAAACTCTTAGCATCGAGATAGCAACATAATATTTTCGAAATAAGCTATAAAAACCTGTTGGGATTTTTGGCCTGCGGAATCACACAGATCTAGATCTAGGATAGCAATCCAATGGCACTAAGCATACAAGAGAACACACAAATTTAACGTGGAAAACCCTTGTGGGAAAAAACTACGGCACAAAGCAACAGAATTCCACTATGAAAACATCAATTACAAAGAGAGAGGACTTACCCGATTCGAACAACCTCAAATCTCACCCTTGCTACACCCTTTGATAACCCTTTAGAATACCTTTAGGAAGCCTTAGCATGCCCTAGAATAATCCTAGGGACCCCTATTTATAGTTTAGGAAACTTCCCTTTCGCGCTCTTGCGAAAGGCGATACCAAAATTCGCAGTCCGCATTGGATTTGGAAACGAATCTGCGTAGCCTACGACTAGTCGAGCAGATTTTTCAACTAGTCAAAGGACCCCTACGACCGGTCGTGTATAGGCCACGACCGGTCGACCACCTTGGACCGAAAAAATACTGCTCGCTAGACTTTGAGTCGTGCACTGCTCAACTGGTCGAACAGACTCCCACGACCGGTCAAGCCATGCTCACGACCAATCGTGCACGTAAATATTTTCCAGATTTAAGACATCTCCTAACAAAACCCTCATTTTAATATTTTAATATTTTGGAAATTCTGATGGACACGAGAACAATCAAGCATAGGTACCAGTAGTGGCATAAGCTGGCAACAAAAGAAATGGAATATAAGCTATTTTATAACCTGAATGATCTAAGATTGCAAGAATCCAGAGTGGGACAGTGCCCTAGGCATGCAACTACACTTGTATTCTACGAACAGCTGCAAAATAGGTGTTGTTTAATAGCTGGAAACCAGGGGGGGAAACAGATATGGGGCTTACAGTAGCGGCAACGAAAATAACAGCCTCAGGATTCTTCAGAACTGGAAAGCGAGTGACATCAGTCAGTGACAGTACAGACTGCATGCGTTCTCGCACTTGCTCGAGCGTCATTGCAGCTTTCCGTGCTGCATCTTCTCTCAGTGCCTCCCAGGCAGTCCCGTGCTTCAAAATCCCTTCACAGAAGACCACAACTGCAGAGTGCAGAGAGAGGAATGGCAGCGTGGCAACTGGCGTTGGGTGCAGTGATCCAACCATTGCAGCATGCACTCCCCCTAAAAAACATCAAGAGTACAAAACAATTGAACAAAAAAAAAAAAAAAAACGCGAGATAATACAGAGAATTCAAGACGCAGCCAAACATCAAAATTAAATCAACTTTCACAAAGCTTTATAAAGTCAGATATTGTCCATTCTTTTCACGGGAAAACAATAGAGAGATGATGTTTACAGCCTGAATTTTTTATACTCAACACCAGTTTCTAGACACATTAGAAAGATGGACATGCACTCTGTTGGAAGACAAAAAGGGTGCATTTATGAAAACTAGGTACTGCAAAACCAGCTCCCACAGAAAATTGAGGTGCACTCCAATGGTACCGGGCAAATGGGGGACCCACGTGATGTATATATGCAGGACATCCAACATGTCTATGAGATGTGTGAGCTCATGTTACCCCCAGTTATCAAAAATCAAGGACCACAGCACAGGGAACAATATGAGTGGGGAACACCCACCCTTGATTTTCACCAGGGTCCACCTGAGTCACAGAACAGCCTGATTTTTGGCATGACCCTTCATCCAGGCTAGCTGGTGGGTCTGAATGGCCTCAATTGTGAATATACTGCAGGGAGGGCACCCTATTCAGATCAACAGTAGGCGTCCACTCTCAACTTGTTTCCTGTGGGGTGGCCCACCTGAGTTTTGAGTTTTGGATCCAACAGGTTTTTGGGCAGGTTGTATGTCCTGAATACAACTGTGGGCCCCACTTCTGTCCGATACCACCATAGCTTACAGTGGTACCGACACCACCAGAGCACGCCCCAGGAAATTTTGGATGCATTTCTAACTTCCTATCTTGATCCTGGTATGATCTTCTCTACCATCTCTGCTGAAATAAGAGGTTCGAAATAAAGGCCCCTTGCTATGCTTCCAAAAGTTAAAGAAACGTTCAATAATTACAGATGGCATGTTCATATCCTATTGATAAAGTGCAAAAACCCAAGCTGCAAAGATAGCAATTTCTTACCCATGCTGAGACCACAGACACCCATCTTCCCAAAGCCAGCCTCAGCCTCCAACCAGTATAAAAGACTTCGAGCTTCCTCAATGGTGACTTTGAGCTTCCTCAATTTCTTACATGTGGAAATTCACAATACAAGTGTTGAGACAGTTCTCGACCGACAAAATTCACCGACTACGTGAAAATTGGTGAGTGCAGGTGTTGAGACAGTCTTCGACCATTGTAAATTCACCGAGGACGTGCAAATTCACCAAATACAGTAGTTGAGACAGGTTTTAACCATCGTACATTCACAGAGTAGGTGAATTAGAGAGCACATGTATTGAGATGGTTTTCGACCGTCATAAATCCACTCAGTGTGTGAAAAATGACCGTGAACAGCAGAATTCATCGAGTACCAGTCTTGAGACAGTTTTCAAATGTTGAAGTTCACATAGTGCTGGTCTTGAGACGGTTTTTAGATGTCGTAATTTCATCATTGATAGGTATTAGACAGCTTTTGACCATTGAAATTGACTGATTACAGATATTGAGATGGTTTTTGACCCCCGTAATTTCTTCGAATACATATTGAAATACTAGAGAATTCACCAAGTACAGGTTTTTAGATGGTTATCGACCCTCATAAATTGACCGATTACAAATTTGACTGTTTCGGCCATTTTAAACTCCGTGTGAAAATTCCAGTATAGGGATTTAGACAGTTTTCTGCTGTCGTAAATTCATCAAGCATGTAAAAATTCACCGTACAGGCTTTGAGTTGGTTTTTTACTATCATAAATTCACCTACAGGTGATGAGACAGTTTTCGACTGTCGTAAACTCACTTTGTATCACTGCAGAATTCACCAATTACGTGAAACATGATCATGCACGGTTGATTCACCGATTACAGGTGTTGAGACGGTTTTTAATCGGTGTAAATGCATTGAGTACATTTTCAGACGGTTCTCAACCGTCGTAAATTCAGGTAAAATTTCACAAGCCACAGGTGATATGGTTATCAACCATCGTAAATGCGTAGGCTTTATAATCAACCATGGATTGTCACTGTCAACCGTGACTCCTTGACATTTTGGTGTCGACCATGTACCTACCGCTCAATTCTTTCAAGGTCGACCGTGGGTTTTCACCGTCAGCCGTAACTCTAAACGTTCCAGGGTTGACTGTGCATTTTGACGGTTTTCACAGTCGACCGTGGGTCCCTCTCCATCCTTGAAAATTTGTCCAGCAATTTGAGGTCGACTATAGATTTTAAATGTTGACCGTGTCTATCTTCTCATTGAAAATTGACTGAGTATAGGGTGAAAAATCACCAAGTACTCATGAAAATTAACCGATTGCTAGGTGAAAATTGATCGAGTACTTATAATCATAATTTAAGATTTAAGGTTTATAGATGAGAATTTCTCCAATTATATCTGCAATGCATGATTTCTTGTATGAATGCATCATTTTCTTTCTTTTCCATCTCTTAATTCCTTCTTCAATGAAGACTATTTGAATAACGAAGAAAATGAAGAAAATGAAGAGTAGATTCCATAAAGAAAAATGAGAAGACTATTTGAAAAAGAAATACAAAAAGAAAAGACAATTTCATGAAGAAAAGACTATTTCAAATGATTTGAGGAAAATAGGTTTGTGGGATAGTAAAGGTATTTTCATGAGAAAAAAAAAAGCTTAAAAGTTCAGAAATGGGAAGCAGAGTATCGGAGGTTTATAAAGACTAATCAGTTAAAAGTGAAATTTACATAGGAAAATTTCTCCTTTTTCTAACTGGACAATGTAGCACACGTGTGATCCCCTACCCATTTTTCGTACACTCCTCCAATTGATGATCAGAATGGCCGATTTTAATGAGCCACCGTCCATATACGGCGGAGCCCACCAAATGAACGGCTTGGATCTTGCACTCTAGTGCCATGTTGGCATGTGTGAAGAGAGGAAGATTAGCTTAGGCACGCAATTTCATCATCTAACGGTTTCATTCCAGCGGTGCCATATTTGACCCGAGGATATGCATCTGACCCTTTTACTTTGTAAAAATGGGCCTCTGAATGATCGGTCAAGATCATTGATTGGATGTCCCTCGTGTGCATGCATCATGCCCAAGATATTGTCCGGGTAGGACAATCCTAACCTTCGATATTTTGATACGTGGCTTGCAAATGGATTAATTGGATGTATAGGCTCTTCCCATCTGAAATTTTATTTTTTTTCTGGACACGGTTGAATCCATGGTGTGGCCTATCGTATCAACAGTCTGGATTATCACACAATACGCCTACTCATACAAAGAGACGGTAAGAGGATACTCTGTATGCACTGTGGTGGAGAATCGTGTACTTCCTCGTCGAGGATTGCCCAAACGAGACGTGGCAAATCGATTGAATGGTCCCACATGCATGTGCACGGATCCGACAGAAGATAAACGAAAAACTTTGAAGCTCTGGCAGAGTATGATGGATGATACGCAGCCACTTAGAATTACTTAAAATTTGCATACTTGGAATATAAGCAATTCAAATTAAATTGTCAAAATCATGGGTCTCAGTTCATATTTAGCATGAACCAAAAATTAAAATTATTCGATCATCTAACTATCGGATTGGTGGGCAATGATTCTATGGTTAAAAATGAAAAATATCCAACCATCCTATTTCAATAAATTATTTTCTATGAATCAGAGGTTGGAATTGTTCAGCCAATCTGATTTTGAGACGGTAACTTAGACACAGCATGTGCCTTGATTTAGTCCGTCTAAGTTAAGTTAACGTCCTCTAATTGTCCAATTTCTGGGTGCGTGCGTATCAAGCGTGATATACTGCCAGCGTATCAAAAAACTCCCCACTTTTTATACGCGCTCGAGTCATTTCTCGTTTGAGCGGATAACCATTCTCGTTCGTCCTTATTTTGAGTGCAAGACGGTATTCTTGATCTTCCGTCATCGCGCATGTCACATGCACTTGTATATAATCCCCACTATCCAAATGGTGGGCCACGCTACAGATGATACTAAGGCTGAAAGTCAAAAAAATCAAGCTATCTTGGACCAACTGCTTTCACTTGTTGAACCCGTGACTCGGACTACTGTTTTTTATTCTCAACCGTCCATTCAGCAGCTCTCATTGCACGTTTACGATTATTTAATCAATATAAATTTCAGGCCAACTTATCCACATCTTTCTCTACGATTTCAACGGTTTAGATTGACTATTTTGACTGCCATTCGTATTGCGGATGAGACACCACAACTTAAAAAAGGCAGTAAGATCCATGCCAAAATAGCAGAAAGCAAAAGTGTTGGCTGGAGACTTTCAAAAAATATCTTACCTGTCAACCATGCCATCGGTAAAACTTTGATACTCTGGAAAAGCATGGTGGTTCAAACGCAGTCACTAAGAAACTGAACACGTGGAATATTCTTAACTTAAATTAAACAATCGAAGTCCTGGAACCAGATGTATATGGCCTCACTGAAAAATAAACCGTTCCGATTTCCTAACTCTGTGATCGAAATGCACTTAACAAACGGTTAAAATAAAAAATCTAAAATTCCGAAACAAACAAACAAATTCCCACTAATCAGAGGCTAGGATAGCTCAACCAATGTGAATATCGGTGATGATGACCTAAGTTCCGAAAATTTTGTCAGTTCGATTTATTTAAAGATGTGCGATGTGTACATTATCGAGTGCCTGCGTATCATACACCAAGTTCTTCCGAGTATCAAACCAACTCCCCAACCTTAGATAAAACTACCTTCAGTGCATCTTATTTTACCAGAGAAGAAAATTCCCGCCATGGATTTTGCCCATCATCTCGTCCTCTTCATCTTCTCCCTCCTCTTCCTTGTTCCCGCCTCTTCTCTCGCTGTCCAACGCTGCAGCCCAAAAGACAAAAATGCCCTCCTCGATTTCAAAAATAGCTTCTCCAACCCCAACGTCCTGCTATCCTGGACGCCCGAGACGGACTGCTGTAACTGGTACGTCGTCGAATGCGACGAGAAGACCAACGTCGTCACTGGCCTCACGGTAACGTACGGCCAGGTCGCAGGGCGCATCCCCGACGCCGTCGCACGCCTCACCCACCTCCAAACCCTCCGCCTCAGGAAGCTCCCCAACCTTATCGGGGAAATCCCACCGTCCATCGCAAACCTCACCAACCTCGTCAGCCTCGAGCTCAGCTGGACCAATATCTCTGGTCCAGTCCCCGCATTTCTCGCCAATCTCCGAAATCTCGAATTTCTCGACCTCTCCTTCAACAAACTCTCCGGGTCGATTCCGCCCACCCTCGCGAATCTCCCCAAGATACTCGAGATCCGGCTCGACCGTAACCGGCTGACCGGTTCGATACCAGAAGCTTTCGGTCATTTCACGGGGACCGTACCGGATCTCAAATTATCGCACAACGGGCTTTCCGGTGATATACCGGCATCTCTCGGTAACATGGATTTCCTGCGGATCGATTTCTCGCGCAATAATCTCGTGGGCGACGCTTCGATGCTGTTTAACGCGTCGAAGAAGACGCAGCAGATCGATATCTCGCGAAATATGCTTGAATTCGATTTCTCGAGATCGGGATTCCCGCCCGCCACGCTGAACGTTCTGGACATCTCGCACAACAAGATTCGGGGGAACATTCCGTCGCAGATAACGGACGCCATTTACCTGCAGTTCTTGAACGTGAGCTACAACCGCATGTGTGGGGAGATCCCGCAGGGGTGGAAGCTGAAATACCGGCCCGAGAAATTCGATTACTCGTCTTTCTTCCACAACCGTTGTCTATGTGGGCCCCCACTCCAAGCGTGTAAAACTGATAGCATATGATGTCCATGTGGGGTCTAAGCGTGTAAAACTGGTAGCAAATGAATAACTATCTGGAATTTTGAGGCAATGAGTAGCCTGTTCTATTTGAGTATTGACTTGAGACCTGACATCTACTATAGAATTTGATTAGCAGAGTGAATTTTAGACTTAAAACATGGTGAACCCCACAGACTTGGGTGTTCCTTAGGTTGGACCACGAGTTAGGGTCCACCTACCAAATCATGTAACGTCCAACCCTCCAATATTTGAGGATCACCAAATGAGCTCCAGACACAGGTGCCTGCCCATTTATTTCATATGCTTGACTCAAAATGGCATCTTTGTGTGATCTAATTCATCCATTAGATGAGCCCAACTATGTCAACAATGGGTCGTTACTAATGCCTCGACATGAACCCTACTCAAAAATTAGATGCAAAGATCCGAAGGCTGCTCAAACCAGATCGTGTCTGGGTCGAGGAAATAAAGACGAGACCCAGGCCCAGCAAGACCCGATTGATTAGCATTGTGCAGGTACTCCAGGACACAGCCAGTTGCCTCTCTTAAGGCTCGTTTCCATAGCAATTTCCGAGATCAGGATGTGTTTGGATACACTATGGAACTCGATTGCAATTTAGAAGCCGAATCAAGTGGAAAGAGAACGTCTCACACGCTATGGACCCACCGTGTTGTATGTACGACACATTCCATCTTCCAGCAGCCTTGTCCCACAATGAAAATCGGACTCCCTAATAATTGGGCGCTGATTGGGTACTACCCTAACCAGGACCTAGAGACGGACGGTCCTGTTAGGAGCTCTGTGTGGCCCCCCACCGTCGTATTTGTGTTTTATTAGCTATACATTCATTTTGAAAGATCATTTTAGAGCATGAGCCCAAAGCGGAAGCAGATGGAAGCCTCGAGTGGATCACACCACAGGAAGCAGTAGTGACAATGACCTCCACCATTGAAACCTATGTTTAGTTGCCATTGAACCTATTCATAAGGTCACTTAGACCTACATGAAGGGACAACATAAATATCAGCTTTATCCAAAATTTATGTTGCCTTAGAGATGTTTACAGCGGTAAGAATTCAATCCCCACTGTTTCGTATGTTATGGTCCACCACTTAGATTTGTTTTCTTTTTATTGCTCATTCTCTAAAATGATCTTTCAAAATGGATGAACAGCTTCGATAAAACAAATACATCACGGTAGGCCCCATAGACCCATGTCTCTGTCTTGGTCGTGATGGGGTTAGTGCCCAATCCGCCCTAACGGTCCCAAGGGCTGTCTGGACGCCTGTAAAGTCTTGAAGTTGTAAAAGGATTACAGGTAATCTGATTAGGGGCTGTTTGGATGCATGTGTTTGCCTATGCTATAAAGCCATAAATTTTGAAACCTAATAAAATTCATGTTTCATATCACAGGTAAAGTTTTTGTGGATTAAAAAACATTATACACGTTAGAACATGATGGTTAATATATACTTATGATATGTAGAGCCCACCATAGTGTGTATGGTACATCCAATCTATCCATCATGTACTTCCCTTGATGCTCTCATGTGGCCCTAAAAAAACACCTCGTCCATTATCAAATGGACCACGCGAGAAGGATGGGATGCCCACTATTAAAAACTTCTAAATTGCACATGGGGCCACTGTAATGAGTGGAAGTCATCCAGTCCATTTAGTATGTGCATGCTTTAATACTCTCTTAGAGCCGTAAAAAGAAATCAAGTCCTTTTGTAATTTGCAGATTTTAAAAGGTTGGCCACCAAAGCTCTACCGTAACAGATCTGAAACTCTTTTAAAGTATAATGTGTTTACAACTTAAAAAAATTACAAGCATCCAAAGGGATTCTTAGGCCAATCCCATCATCAAGTGAGTCTCACGTGGCTCTAAAGGTTTTTGGTGGCTGTCCCTTGATCTTTATGGTGTAGCCCACCTAATGGTTGGATCGGTCTGATTCTGCCTGCATCCTATTTTCATCGAGGGAAGACGCTGCTGAATGGATTGGATAACATCAAACACAAGGTGGCCCCACATGCAGCTAGCTGCAAGAACTCATCTACAAGTTATGGGGGCCCACTGTGAGGTGTGTATGGCTACCGATCCTCCAGCGCGTTTGGCCCACCGTAAAATCGGGACACCCTAAAGATCTGGCTGGTACAACCATCATGTACGTCTCACATGAAATTGAAGTTTTTGGGGGTGATTGTCCATTGTTGTCTTTGGTGTAGCCCACCTAATGTTGGATGATATGATTTGTACAGCATTATGTTCTTACAGATCCGTCCCATATGACATATCGGCTCCAGACAGCAACTACTTTTAAATAGAAACTACTTTTTCTATTGAATCACAATCCCATGCCTCCACTTGATTTTATATATCGGAGAGAATTTTGAACCTAGATTTCATTGGCCATGGCGAAACCACACAATGAGGTAAATTCTCATCTCCACTCCATGGTGTTAGAAGATGGCAATGAGAGCGGACAAGTGGGCTCCACCGATTGGCTAGATTGCACGTGTTTAAGGGTCAACCTTCCATGGCCATAGGTTTTGCAATTGGACATCAGAGACGTGTGACCTAACAATGCAATAAATATCAATCCATTGTGCTGAAATGCTGAATACTTCTTTCAATGAAGTAATATTTTTTTTAGTAAAATAGTCTTTTTAAATTAATAAATTTGTGGGAGGTGGCTCATGAAACATATCCATAGACTTCAATAACCTAGATGCAGGATTTGGAAGCAAAGAATGGCTTTAAAATATGGAAGAAAATCACAATAAATAAATAAAAGTTCCAAGTCAAGCACAGTTGGATGAGACTGAGCCCATGTCTCTAACCCCTTTTTTCCCCTAGATCCGCATGCTCAAACCACAATGGGTACTCAACCCATGACCTCATGTTGAAACTCATGTGAGTCTAACACTGAAGCATGATTAAGGACCCAATGTCTCTATTAAGCCCTGTGTGCACACACTGGATAAGAAATAAGTAACTAGTTCTCGATCAAAGAAGATGATGGTCTTCCTAGAAAGCCAGTTTGTAGGGATGCTTTCCTGGCCAAATCCATATACCCATTACTTTTCAGGTACAGATTGTTTCCATATGGAAGGAGGCAGAAAATCTTCCAACAAGCGGAGAAATAGACAACCATCCATTCAGCCACAACATCCATCCCACCTCTGGCATACAAAATACATCAAAACACACCATAAGGCTGCCTTTGGATGCACATGCGAAAATTGGATCATGAACATTCGATTTAATCGAGAGGAAATGACGACAGCTAATGATGTTTCCACTTTACGAGACTAGAGCATCAAGATGCACCCCAAAAGATGAGAGAATTTCACCAGGGATCAAGAATCATATCCCACAAAGCATTTTATTATGTTTTCTAATGACATATGCCCCTGACCATTAAAATATACATTTTCCCCCTTTAATCAGGAAAGTTTCTACTAAAAACACAAGCCAGTAGGATGGGGTGTGAGAGGATTTGCTCCGGTACATGTTACAGGTGCAATGAATTGGATAAGAAACATTACCCACATCAAAGAATCATCGAAACGTGGCTGTCACAATGAAGAACCCTTCCACTGTAATCTGTCGAGTGCGTCAACAATCGCCCTACGGAACTCGTCATTGTGTAGGAGGAAAGATGAGACATGCCCACCCGTCACCCATCTCACTTCTGAACCTGGCCAAGCTCTTTGGAGCTCCATCACTGAGTGCTTAGGAATGTACCCATCATCCTGAAATTGCAAATCGATGCATAGAAAGATCTTATCAAATCAGAAGTTTATGAGAAGAGTTTGCAACATTCACTCAAGTGATCAAAATGGAACTAGAGAGCAAGTCATTACTTTCTTTAGGGCAGGTAATAACACAAATTGCCCATGTGTGTAGTGGATGTGATGAACATACTTCCACAATCAGATGCCATGCTCCTTGAGTGTACTCCTTGAAATGTAAGGAGCTATTTAGTGAAGGGTACAAACAACAATCACGCCCTATTCAAAACGGCCCCACTCTAAATTGAAATTTTCACTTCCGTTTGGAAAGTGCAGAAACCCTGGTCAGCATTGGGCAGAATGGAGAAAGCCCATCAAAGCAGTTCCTAATGCCATTCTGCTCCATGAAAGTATAGCAACTTCCAAACAAGCCCTAGCACATGGTCATTACTCATTGACTCACATGTTAATGCTTTTAGTTACCAGGAGTGCCCATTTAAATATTTTCCGTCAGCATCTAAGCATTATAACTACATGGGGTCGGCTACACGAATCCTATTCTGCCATGGAAATATAGCAATTATAACCACATCATCATCTCATTGCCATTGCCAAGCCCGGATAAAGGAGGATACTGTCAGGTTGGCGGCTAGCATTGAACTTTGGCCATATAGCTTTTTTCCTCATGAATCCTAACAATCTGACATTTCAGGCCCATTTTAAAATAAAAAACGAATACCCAAAATTTGATATGTTGATGACTGAAAGACCCAACTTTCATTTTGTCAGACTTAGGCAACATTCATGGTCACCCACCAAAGGCTTTCTTGCTTGCTGGAGACTGGAAATTTTCACCATTGCTAAACAGGTTGTACGTAGTGATGGCAGATCATTTTGGTAATGGAGGAAAACGAAGAAACACTGATAGAAAAGGAGATGGTGGGTTCCTTCAAAAAAAAAAAAAAAACACAGAGAGAGAGGATAAATAATATGAATATATGGAAATATGGAGATGATATTGACCAAACAGTAAGAGAAACTCTTAGTATTGAGATAGCAACATAATATTTTCGAAACAAGGTAAAAGAACCCCAATTTTAATATTTTGGAAATTCTGATGGACACGAGAACAATCAAGCATAGGTACCAGTAGTGGCATAAGCTGGCAACAAAAGAAATGGAATATAAGCTATTTTATAACCTGAATCATCTAAGATTGCAAGATTCCAGAGTGGGATAGTGCCCTAGGCATGCTACTACACTTGTATTCTACAAACAGCTGCAAAATAGGTGTTGTTTAATAGCTGGAAACCAGGGGGTAAAAGGATATGGGGCTTACAGTAGCGGCAACGAAAATAACAGCCTCAGGATTCTTCGGAAGTGGAAAGCGAGTGACATCAGTCAGTGACAGTACAGACCGCATGCGTTCTCGCACTTGCTCAAGCGTCATTGCAGCTTTCTGTGCTGCATCTTCTCTCAGTGCCTCCCAGGCAGTCCCATGCTTCAAAATCCCTTCACAGAAGGCCACAACTGCAGAGTGTGGAGAGAGGAATGGCAACGTGGCAACTGGCGTTGGGTGCAGTGATCCAACCATTGCAGCATGCACTCCCCCTAAAAAACGTCAATAGTACAAAATAATTAAACGAACAATGAAAGATATGGACAAAAAAAAAAACTCAAGATAATACAGAAAATTCAAGACGCAACCAAACATCAAAATTAACTCAACTTTCACAAAGATTTATTAGGTCAGATATTGTCCATTCTTTTCACGGGAAAACAATTAAGAGAAATGATGTTTACGCCCTCTATTTTTTATATCAACACCAGTTTCTAGACACATTGGAAAGATGGACATGCACTCTGTTGGAAGACAAAAAGGGTGCATTTATGAAAACTAGGTACTGCAAAACCAGCTCCCACAGAAAATTGAGGTGCACTCCAATGGTACCAGGCAAATGGGGGACCCACGTGATATATGCAGGACATCCAACATGTCTATCAGATGTGTGAGCTCATGTTACCCCCAGTTATCAAAAATCAAGGACCACAGCACAGGGAACAATATGGGTGGGGAACACCCACCCTTGATTTTCACCAGGGTCCACCTGAGTCACAGAACAGCCTGATTTTTGGCATGACCCTTCATCCAGGCCAGATGGTGGGTCTGAATGGCCTCAATTGCGAATACGCTGCAGGGAGGGTACCCTATTCAGATCAACAGTAAGCATCCACTCTCAACTTGCTTCCTGTGGGGTGGCGCACCTGAGTTTTGAGTTTTGGATCCAACAGGTTTTTGGGCAGGTTGTATATCCTGAATACATCTGTGGGCCCCACTTCTGTCCAATACCACCATAGCTTACAGTGGTACCGACACCACCAGAGCACGCCCCAAGAAAATTTGGATGCATTTCTAACTTCCTATCTTGATCCTGATATGATCTTTTCTACCATCTCTGCAGAAATAAGAGGTTCAAAATAAAGGGCCCTTGCTATGCTTCCAAAAGATTAATAAACATTCAATAATTACAGATGGCATGTTCATATCCTATTGATACAGTGCAAAAACCCAAGCTGCAAAGATGGCAATTTCTTACCCATGCTGAGCCCACAGACACCCATCTTCCCAAAGCCAGCCTCAGCCTCCAACCAGTATAAAAGACTTCGAGCTTCCTCAATCGTGACTCTTCCTAACAATAGCAAGTCACTGACACAGAGGAGCTTTGCACCATGCTGCAGTCTAGGACGTCGCCGTCCATAGAAAGGGCTGCTCGAATCAACATGTAATAATTTATCAAGTCACCAGCACAGTTTTCAAATCTGATAAACAGGCAATGTCAAAAGTCGCAGGAAGAAAAGCTTCCTCCTAGTTTCAGAGCAGCAATAGAAGGATGGCTCACCTCTCAAGTACCATGGTTGCAATGTTTTCCTTCAATAGCGGCCCACCGAGACGCAACCTTCTCTCAAATGTATGATCCCCAGTGCCTACAAAAATTCTGACATCTCATACCATTTGGGCCTAGAACTTAAAAAGGGTTCAAAAATTATCAGATGATAACCAAGACAGAAATGCCAAAGGAAGATAAAGATTTTTAGCAGAGAAAAAAATGTGTTACTTGGGGCACACTAAAAGAGGCACCTCTTTAACTTCAATCTTGTTTTTCGATGCAGTAATCTTGATTCATAAGTGGCAATAGAAAGAGGAGAACAATTGAAATTTACAGCACCACCTTATTTTGGACAGGGATCTTAGTGGTTAACCTAACCAAATAAATGACATGTTCCTAAGTCCGTTGAAGAACTTCCATCAAAGAAATGGATCTTGGATTTCTCTGAGGATCTTGTTTCAGAAGTTCATAAGTGCAATGTATTTGACAAAAGCAGATTACACCACCTGAACCTAAGTCCATTGAAGAACTTCCGTCGAAGAAATGGATCTTGGATTTTCTTCTTCTTCTTCTTGGATTGAACCCAAGTCCTTTTTTTTTGTCATTGTAAACAATCATGCCTTGATACATTTCTGTTTTTACATGACGTCAAATCGTCAATTAAGACTTAAGGGAGTGATTCATTTGGCATTACATTTCACATGTGCATGCAAATCCACAAAGCATACAGACTTGCAGATGCAAATCTATAAAACATACAAAACATTTGTCGTTGTAGGCTGCACTTTTCCCATCACTATTTACACTGGGTGCTCAGTAAAGCTTAGTGTGGCTTTTTTGGCAACACAAGATCTTGCTAAATCACAGCCAGGAGGGATCCGGCAGCAACAACGTCATTTTACTTCACGCCAAGATTTTCCAAGAAATGACTGGCTGCAAGTTTCAGTCTCATTTTCAAGACAGGTAAGACGAGTTGTGGGTTTGTAGTTCATAATTGCCGCATTACTGGGAATTGCGTAGAAGATTGTGGGGTGGCACGGGATCAAAGTAAATCCAAATCTAAAGGTTCATTTAAGGAGGGTATACAACAGTTAATCTAATCTACTTTCACGCAACTTCCCAAGTTTCCCATATCATCAGGCAATGAGTGGTGCATGTTTTTTAAAATAATATTCATGCAAATGATGTCTCCAATGTAAGCATATGATTAGGCTGTATGCAAATATCATGAGACTAGAAACGTGCTTTCAATATGCATGTTTATAATCAGATTTCAGTTAAGAGGGGTAAAATCATCTAAGCGACCATTATGCTGGGCCATGGATTGGATGGTTAGATGAACATCTTTAAGGATCGAGCGACGCAACTACAAAATGGACCAAAATGGGAAGCTGAAAGAAGAATACCGGTGGCCCACTCAAATCAGCCACACATTGAGTTGGATAAGCCTCTTTGCTCTCCGGATCCGATAGCTATGGATGGCAACCAACAATCTCTAGTTACAATCTAGCCATGCAAAACAGGCCCCACCTCGATTTCCCTATCTTCTTCTTCCTTCTTTTTTTCTCCTCTATTTTCTTTCTTTTCTTTTCCTTGTTTTCTTCTCTTATCTTCTTTTCCTTCTCTTTCCTTCGCCTCACTTTTCTTTCTTCTCTTCTTCTCTCCTCCTCCCTCTTTTCCCATTGTTATGAACAATGTTGGGAAAGGGAGAAGATGAGAGATATATGAGTGGGGTTAAGTGTAGTTACATGTGAAGATAGGAGAGGAATAGAGAAAGCACGTAGAGAGAGAGTAAGTGGGGTAGATGGGCTCCCATACCCAGTGGGCCCCACCTAGGGGTTGTCTCTCAACCCTTTTAACATGGGGAGGAAAACAGCCATCTCAGTGCTCATCTAAACAAAATTGATCAAGACCATGAAAGATTAGTGACGTCCAGAGAGTAGGACCAGCTACGACTCCAATGTGTCTGTGCACAAGTGCTTATACGCCAAATGACCACCACACTAGCAACCTTCCAAGTTCTCCGAGGCCTGTCCTAGACCCACATGACCACACTGGGACAAGACGACCCTCAATCTCGAGTTGCTCGGCCCTAATATATGTACTTACGCACTCGTCGAGTTCTAAAACATCATACTTGTAACGCATTGATGGACACTTCTGAAAATGTGTATTAAAACATTTATAATTTGTGAAATACAGTTTGTAAACATAACATTTCTCATAAAACCTCGATAACGCCATGGCGAATTAGTCTCAAAGTGCTTAATCTCGGCTCTAGAAACCTAGCGTTGCTACCAAGTGATCCTCCCCATGCAAATTCACAATTCAAAATCAACTAAGCCGCTTTCCTAGCAATACATCCACAGTGAATCATGTATGGCCTTTCTACTGTACGCCAAAGTAGCAACACCTAATCTCAGCCTACTTTAAGGGAAGGTGTTACATTAAGGCACAAGGGTACTGGACCAGCCACTAGCACAATATATTGATTAAATCGAATGAAGCACCAATAGGTAAAGGGTCATCAAGCAGAGCTTAACTCTCTGAGTGGTGTTGCTCATCTATGCAGCAAAGTAAACATTATTAGGCATACGTTGGGTCTACAATGTGTAGGTCCAGTCTAAAACATGTTGAGCATTACTCATCTCAATGAATTCTATAACCCGACTCTATCCAAGCCATTATGTTATTAGGAAACATACGTTTCCTCTAAAACACATCAACTACCAATTCATCTCAGTAGTCAGTAACTCCCACTATCATAGTGAATGTCATTTAACTTTTAGAGTCCCATTTCCAATCATCCAACTGATGTAGGATGTGTGATCTAACTATTTGGATGCAGGAGATTATTAACAGATTAGTCAAAGTAAATCAAATATGATAACATGCTATCCTACCATGATTAAAGGAGTACCAAAGAGACAATAAAATTCATATTTACATTAAATTCACAATCCCACACAAGCATGAATCATGTAAGCATGAAAACCTAAGGCCCAATGAGATATTGGAACTCTCACATTAGCATAGGCATGGTCCTAATTCAATTGGCAGATTTGGTGCAATTCTAGGGTTAGGAAATTTGGGAATTTGGGATTAGGGCTAGGGAGAATTATGGTTTGTGGAGAAATAGTGTTTGAGAGCTAGAGTATTGGGTTAGAGTTTTAGGCTTAAGGGCTAGGGATCTTAAAGGGAAAAACGAGCAAGGATTAAGAGGGAAAGAGAGAGAGGACCGGTTGAACGGTAACACCCGTACGGACGTTTCGTCTAGGGGTTTGGTCTGTATGGTCGTACAGCTTGAATGTGCTAGGTTTAGGTGGTTTTGGATGTGATGGGGATGGATTTTGGTTGAGAAAAAAAAAAAAAAAAAAAAAAAGGAAAAGAAGAGTTATAGAGAAATAAAGAAGGATTGAGAAAGATGGAGAAAGAAAAAGTAGAAGAAAATACATCGATTGTAGAAGAATAAGATAATGAGCTTCACACCCTTGGATTCACACCAAAATAGCCTCTTTTCACAAGGGATTCTCACTTCACATGAGAGAAGATGCTTTTTTCTAAGCAAAAGAGTTTTTCATTCCAAAATCAAAGAGCTAGGGTTGGACATCCCCCCCTTTATAGCCTCAATAATGTGTTTCTATAATAATGCCTCTCACTTAAATAAAAATGTCACACACGTCCTATAATGCCATAAAACATAAATATGTTAATCCTAATCCATTAACAATCAATGAAAACATAAATTATGCTAATCCAAACACTCATGATCAAAGTGATCAAAGATCACAATAATCCAACTATCCAATCAAAGGATCAACACAATCCAACAGTCTGATCGCCATGTCTTTGCGATCCAATAGTCAAGACTCATCAACTAAGCAGTCCACATGCATCTTCCTGATGTAGGGTCTTCAAAGATGCACGATCATGCATGTGGGGTTTTCAAGGCCTTGGTGCAGCCCACCCAATCCCATGTACAAGTCATCAAGCCAAAATGAAAGCTGGGCCGATCTCCTCCTCCTTTAGTATACTCTAAATGGTTGAATATCCTCATCACCAACATTGTCCACCATGTAGTGGTACAAGGCAATAAATGCTAACAAGCAAAAATCTCACCTAAACATTTCTTGGATCTCATGACAAGAAGCAAACAATAAATCTACATCTATGACTAGAGGTGGTCATGCCTTGCTTCGTGCTTCCTTATCTCCTATAATACTACAGATGGTGGTAACACCACCCTACATGTGCAACCTGAACATGCCCCTTGTCTACATGTCGCAGGTGATCCATTCCCGTGCATGTGGGGAAGATCGGCCAGCTCGCAAAAAGAAAAGGGGAACCAACTCAAGCTTATGATCCAAATCAAACCATCTCAAGCTTATGATGCACCATTAAACTTGCACATGGATATTAAAATTAACGTGAAGACTTAAACAGTAAAGGGACAATCTAAAACAGTGAGTCCTCAGGCCACAATGTTAGTCATCTTCATCACCCACTCTCAGCAAATCTCAGATACTTCATCATGGGACCTCTACCAACATAACTAGTGAGGGGCATAATCGGAAGCCTTACAGGAACCAACTACACTCTCATGAGTCCCATCTACCTGACATATGCCTCAAGTAAATCTCTTACAACCGGCTTTATCATGAGATCAACCAGCATCTCTTTATTAGGAATGTGGTTGGGCACAATCTTCCCATCTCTCACCTGATCATTGACACTGATGTTATATCTCAATGTGCTTTAACTTCTCGTGGTGTCTGATATCCTTAACAAGATTTTTAGCCAACACATCAATCCTTACAACAAGAAGACCTTTAGAACTAAAGCATCATCCAAGGCTCTAAAAATATCATGATCCACACACTCTCTCAGATGCTAGCACATTGCACTATATATGGTTCCATGGTTGAGGATGGTACAAGATCGTTTCTTGTTGGACCATGTGACGGCACTTTCATTCAATATAAATACAAAACTAGAGGCATCCTAATCATCTCCACAAGGCATCAAAATATGTTAGCATCCTTAGCTCAGTGCACCTTGACAGCACCGCATGAAGTCCTTTCCTCTAGGATAATGGAATATTCTCATAACCGCTCAGCAATGCGTCCGACCTGGGTAGTTGCCTGTGATATCAACTCAAAAGCCCACACCGCAACAAAAACATGCCTACACTAGCAAAAAGAACCAAAGACAGCTTTCCCCACAACCTCAAATCGGGGACACATCTTATCTCACTTGGCTTGGATTATGCATCGTGAATCATTCCAAGATCTTCTCAATATTTAAGGCCTATGATATTCTCGAAAACTTCATAAAACGGTCTGGCTAGGATGAAATTCACCTTCTTCAAGATCCTTCATCTCAAAATTAAATGCACCGGACCTACAAGGGCTGCTAGTATGAGGACCTATGATATTAGGTGAGCTGGGCTGGAGCCCGAGATCTCAATCCACGAAATCTCATGCTACAATATTGCCTAGAAATCCAACACATTAACCAGTAATTTTCAGACAGAATTACAAAAAGATCAATGATGAGATAACACGATATCCCAAATCCATCAACTCCCTTGATGAGGTGACTGAGTAGTTTGCGAATTTCGGTTTACATGTAACATGAGATTGAGATCCATCTAATATCATAGAGACTAAAAACATGCTTTCAATCTGCTTGCTTATAATCAGATTTCAGTAAGAATCTAAGTGATTGTTACTCTCAACATATGCAATCCATTCCATAATACCAGCAATGAGGAAGACTTGCAATTACAATTCAAGTTAATTCAACCCAAAATCCAATTCAATTCAACAAGGGAAAAAAAAAACACCAAGATAAGCAATTTAAACTCAGTCCCTGAAAACTAACATAGGAAGATCAATTACCTGCGAGGTGAACTACGCAAGCCATCTTCTGAGGCGGAACAGACTTGGGCGTAAGGAAAGCGACCCTCGCATTGTAGCTTTCAGGAGGCAATGCGTCAATCAGCTGCTCATCACATGGAGTCCTGAAAACACCCTCCCGGAGGCGAGCAGTCCTCGTCTCCCAAACCGTCCGCCAAACGGGCTGAACTAAATTGGGGGGCCAGTTCTCGCTGACAGCTTCAGGTAAAAGCTGCTTGATCATGTTCTCCAACATATCGAGCTTGCTGCCTCCCCATCCCCGCGAGAAAAAGGGCGTACTTAGTTTCGTCCGATGCATGCACGCGCCATAGATATGATCCAAAACGTAATGCAGGACGCCTAGATTTACCGTAACCATTGTTGGGGAAAAAGAAAGCCTGCAAACTCAAACACCCAAAAAATCCTAGAAAAAAAAAATACCGCTCCGATCCAATTGAGATCGGAAAAAATATTGAAAGTTCACAGTCGGAAACTCTATAAAGAAAAAACTCACAATCTCGAACACCGAAAATCATATGAATAGGGCATTTTTTTAGTTCAACTGACAGACGAAAAACACAGTTATTATTCACAAAAAATCCCACAAATCAAGAGGCCCCAAGTCAGAAATTCCCGATACCAATCTCATCCAAAGCTTAAAATCCCAAAACCCATTGGAAAAGATCTAGAAGAAAACCCCGGCCAATATATTCCAGAAATCTGATTAAAAAGCCAATTAAAAAAAAATCTAAGAAAAAAGACTAAAAATCAAGAGAGATGAATGCGAAAGAATCGAAAGAACTTGGTAAGAAGACGGAGAAGATGAAAGCCCAAGCAAAAGCGTAAAAACCAATGGGCGATCTGAAACTTAAAGCGAGGAAATTACATAATACACGACACCACATTATCCGCGGGTTTTTAATTCCTTCTAGTGGGCCCATGGTTTGGTAATCCCAACCACTGATCTATTTCTTACCACCGTAGATGGACCAAATTCTCAAAATATCTCAGATTTCAACGCCTCAGAACCGATCTTGGTGCCTTTTTCATTTGACTGCGGAGCATTGTTTTGTTTCTCTTCCTAGTTGTCTATCTTTAGATCAGAATTTAAAAGTACGAGATTTTCCTATCGAGAATGACTCTTCTCTGTATTTCATCTAAATGCGGGATGCAACAGATCAACGGTATGGATTGCTAAATCATGGGTCCCAATTGTTGGAATAGAAAGATCGTATATACAATTCATCTAAGTAGGTCGCGTATGATATTTTTCCCCACAGAGAATAGAAACCGCTTGGTGGTTGGTGGTGCGGTGGCATAGCGTGGGCCCACAACTGCCACCTCATACGGTTCGCTCTTTTCGGCTTTCAATGATTCCAAAGGCCACATAGTCTGGAATCTGGATAAGGAGCACTTTCGTGGAAAACGAGACGAACCTAAATCGCGACCAAACACGCATCTTAACCGTAGAATTTACGGGCCACCTATTTCTCCCTGATGGCGTGATCCCCAAAGTTAGATCGATGGGCTTCCGAAGCCATACCTTATTTTTCGGTAAAGGGTGATCGTTGATCCTAGCCGTCCATCGAATGGGACAGTACATAGACCGGACGTTCAAGTGACGCCGTCCATTTTTTTATAGTAACCGTGGGATTCAGGCTCACGAGTATGCTCCCTCCTTCGGAGCCCCATATGATGGCTTGACGTGCGATAGTGAATGCTGACCATGAAAAAGAAATTTTCATATTGCTCACAATCCACTCCACGACGGTCAGGATCATCTTTGGAGCGGACTCGGATCAGGTGGTATTGCCAACATGTGTTGGGCGCCGTGGGGCCCAACTTAATGTATATATTATATATCCACGCCGTCCATCTGTTTTGAATCCTCATTATAGGGCATGAGCCCAAAAATGAAGTAGATCAGAAGCTCAATTGGACCACACCACAGGAAATTGTGGTGATTGAACTCTCACCATTAAAAACTTCTTGGGTGGACCACTTAATTTTTGGATCAGGCTGATATTTGAGTTTTCCCTTCATCCAATTCTGAGTGACCTTATCAACAGATTAGATAACAAATAAACATTACGGCGGGCCATAGAGAGTTTCAACCGTGGGTGTCACTATCCCCATTGTTTCCTCTGATGTGGTGTATTTGAGCTTAGGATCTTCTTAACTATTGCGTTTATCACATAAAATGAGAGATCAGAAAGGATGGACGGCATGGATATATATCATGTTGGGCCCACAGTGCTCAACACATCACCTCACACCGTTGGGGACCACCGAATCCGCTGATAGCAAGCAAACGCCGGGAGGGGATTAGATGAGACCCCGGATTCACGGATGTGGGTGTGACCCTGACTGTGGGTCCCACTGTGATGTATTTAATTATATCCACGTTTAAAAGCTCGTTTTAGGATATGATACAAAAAAATGAAACGGTTCCAAATTCTAAATGGACCATAGTACAAGAAACAGGCGTGATTGGCCTTTAAAAACTTTTTTGGGCTACAAAACTTTAGATTAAGATGATTTTTGTTGGTCTCTTTTTCCAGGTGTTTGTGACCTTAACAACAGGTTAGGATGTCAAATAAAGTTTGTAATAGTGTAGATTCAATCATGATTGTTTACTCTGGTGTGGTCCACCTAACATTTGAGTCATGTTCCTCTTTTGGATCGTACTCCAAAATGATATTTCAAAATAGTTGGACGGTGTGGATTTAAGTATCATACATCACTGTGAGCTCCACAGTCAGATGTCCCACCCACCTCGGTGGATACGGGGCGTCACCTAATCCGCTCCCGCAAGCGTTGACGCGGATGTACTGGTGTACGCGTATTTCCACCGAAAGCCTTTGACAGAAAGTTCCTGCGCAACGTGGGATCCACCGGGATGTTTGTTAGAAATTCCCTCCGTCCATTCGCTTTGTTAGCTTTATCTTATGGCATGCGAGCAAAAATTAATGATATATAAAATTCAAGTTAGTCACATGAGAAGGAAATTTGGGAAAGAAATGCCTAGCGTTGAAATCTTTTTAGGCTCTATGTTGACGTTTATATCTGGTCGAAACTCTTTATAAGAATATTCCATTTGAAATATTGAAGTAGGGCATTAGAATGTTTCAACGGCACTCACTGAATTCCCGTAGCTGCTTCAGCTGTGCTCACTGAATCCTCGTGGCTTTCTCTCCTGTGGCTCATTTGAGATTTAGATCCACCTAAAATTTGATCCCATGTACTTAATATGATCTTGCTGGGCCACTGTGATGTTTGTGAGAAATCTTCTTCACCCATCCGTTGAAACATTTCGAGTGTTGTTAGGGTAATTTCTAGTGTTGAAACTTCCATGGTTTGACAGTAATAAACTGAAAACACAAATATTAACATGCATACGAATATTCAACTGTGTACGGTCACTTGTTATTTTTTGACATTTCCTGCAATGAACTCACGAAACGGTTGGACGAGAGGATTTCTCACAAACATAACAGTGGGCCCCACCTGGTTCGCAACACAAACTGCGAAAGGCTTTCGTGGAAATCCGCGTCCCAAGCGTGGTAGTTGTCAAAACAAATGGTGGAGATACACGTGGTGCTGATCTAGCATGTCGGACCGAAATCACGTTGGTTGAGGAGTTCACCGCGCTATAGCGTGGTGTGTATACCACGTGGGGCCGATTGTAATGAATATGTTTTATATCCAAGCTGCCCATCCTCCTTTCAAGCTCATTTTAGGGCATGAGCTTAAAATTAGAAGTATATCAAAAATTCAAGTGTACTACAACGGAGAAAAGAGTGGGGATAATAACCTCCACCGTTGAAAAGTTTCTAGGGCCTACAGTAACGTTAATTTGTCATCCAACCAATTCATGATGTCATACAAACCTAAATGAAAGGAAAAGAAAATTATTAGCTTAGATCGAAAACTTATATAGCCCCAGTAAATTTTCATTCGTAGGGGTTAAATCTACACTGTTTCCTATGGTGCCGTCTACCTTAGCTTTGGATATACTTCTGACTTGGGTATCATTCCCAAAAATAATCCGGAAAAACGGACGGCGTGGATAAAACACATACACCATGATCGCCCCACAGAGTATCCACACACGGTATGGTGCGGTGAGCTCCTTGATACCAAATCCGCGTCCGTTTTGGGCCATTAAGACTGAAAGAAAGGGACATGGATTGCCTGTGACAGTGGGGCTCACAGAGATGCTCGTCATAAATCCACTCCGTCCATCAGTTTCGCAAGACCACGTATGATAGGACTAAAGTAAGAAATAATTAGCAACACTGTTGTATGCAACGGTCAAAACACCCGAGTTCCGCAGGGTCCACCGTGTTTTCTAAGTTACATCTATTCCGTCCATCAGGTGAGCTCTCTCATTGATATACCGTATATCCCAAAAATTAGCCCCCCCAAAAAAAAAAAAACTCAAGTGGGCCATCTTGATTAAGCGTCCTGTCGGTGAATAACTAAAGTCACGTACAAAAACTTCTAAGTTCATTCTTTCCCATTAGGTCCACCTGATGAACTGATTGGATGGAATAAACACCGTAATGTGCACTCCACACGCGACTTATGGTTGGCATTTCTATCCGTTGTTCCGCGTGGTGTGGCCCTTATAATTTGTAGATCTTGCTGAAATGTGTCATTGAGGCCTAAAATCAAGGGTTTCACCTGATGGACGGAGTGGATTTCATACAGACATCACATTGGGCCCATGGATCTTGATTGTGGCATGCGGTGCTGACAACAGCCCACGGACACACGGTATTGAAAAAGATAGGAACCGCGATAGGGAACCATGCACCAGGTACCTACTCCCTATTTGGATTACTTTTGCAAACCGAAAGCCACGTGGGTGAAATTTCATGAGATCCACCCTGTCCATTGGATATTCTGTCTCATCTTAACCATTGAACCCAAAAGCCATGATCATCCAAATTTCAGTTAGGCCACATCAAACGAAACAAATGGGATGGAATGCCCACCATTGGTTTAATGTAAGATCCACGATGATGTATAAATGCCATCCAATCCATTCAACTGATGTTTCTCGTCGGGATGAAAGAATTACCCAAACATTAGAGTATTCAGAAACCCAGGTGGGCCGTATCACGTAAAATTAGAGGTTTTTTGTAATTTTTTTTGCGGTGGCCCACATGAGTGTTGAATCAGTCTGAATTTTGGAATTGACGACAAAAAATAATGATGTATCTGATGGACGGCGTAGATTAAACATATGTTAAATCTCTTTACCAAGTTAAAGAAGTAACCCCGGTGGGTACCTCGCTCAAGGTACATTAGCGTTTTCCAAAAGATAAGGAACGCGAGATGATTGAATAGCTGACTAATTGCCGTGTCATCCCAACGCGGATATCATGGAGAGGTCGGAAGGGCGGGCGAATCGAATTGCGTGCTAGTCACTTGGTATGCTCTCATCGTACTTAGTAAACTCATTTGGCCCACTGTGTATGTACGTGGTTTATCTACGCCGCCCATTCATTTTTCCATATCATTTAAGGGCTTTATTTTAAATACAAAGCTCAAGTGCATCATACCACAGGAAACAGGGGGAATAATGATTCCCCATTTAAACCTTTCCAGGCCCCACCGTGATGTTTATTTGTCATCCCACCTGTTCACGAGATCATACAGACATGGATTCAGGAAAAACACAAATATAAGCTTGATCCAAAACTTCTATGGCCCGGCAAGAATTTTTCAACAGTAAACGTTCAATTCACACTATTTTCTTGTGGTGTGGTTCATTTGAAGACTGCATATATTTCATTTTTGGGATGAAGCCCTAAAATTATCGGGTAAAATGGATGGACGGAGCCGATAAAATACATAAATCACAGTGAGTCTCACAAATGTTACTCAGTACGCAATCGGCTTCCAATGTAGACGTAAATCTTGCCTAAACCGAGGGTCTCCGTAGTATACACAAGTTTCGGTACTAGCAAGTGCGACCCATAAAGCAGTAATCCACACCATTGGTCTCTTTGAACCCAGTAATCCACACCGAGTTTTCATAAAAAACCAACACCATTTGAGTTTTAAAAGGCTTGGTTTTGAGTTGACCCTTCATCCACTTACGATATATAAACAACAAGGTGGAGCCCTATAATGCCCCGAGTTTTCAAAACCCGAGTATATGACTCGGTTTTCAAAAACCCTAGTATTAACTTTTAAAGATAACCAAAGTTCACGTGTGTGTGTATGTGTGTGTGTGTGTATATATTTTTTCTCTTACTTTTTTCTTCAGAGTGAGCAGTTTAGTGAAAGATGGACAAATCAAAAATAAAGGAAATTACATATACATTCAAATTATACGAGCGGTTGCCCAAATGACTTATATAAACAAATGTATCTATATTAACAATCACGAGAATTACACATTTGCACATGAGAAATAATAAAATGCATATAAACTTAAGCCGCAAAATCGCGCAGCTTCTCTTGGCAGATATAACCTAGCATCCCTGACAATCGTACCTTGCACCTCATCAATCTAATCATGAATATCATTTAGGTCACTTGTGCTACTTGTACGGTTATAATTTCGATGGATGAGTGATCAGCTCAGTGTGAATTTCCCTCAAGATTACACACAGCCACATTGAGTAAGCATAGTTATAAACAAAAAGCATTCAGAACAATACACGATGCAGTCTTATTAAATGCATGGATGCGTGAGTGCACATCAACTGGGGATGCTCATCCAGTTGACTTTTGAAAAAAAAACTCATGCATGTAGCCGATCATCAGCGAAAGTACATCGTACATCCGTAGTGTCAATCTCACTGAAAGTGGGCCGATAATCGATGATCTGGAAGCTAGCGAAACGATACCACAACTACATCCTATAGGCATGTGCTATAGCATCCAAAATTAGCCACCCGTCATCGCCCGTATGCTATGAATGCATGATTAGCCCATCTGTTATTATTTCATTTACAACCAGCCAGTTTAATAAAGCTCAAAGGTCACTCTGGGGGGCTTATCACCCAGCATAGGCTGACAGCTCAGGCATAGGTCTCATACCACCATCCCCGGCTCATGAGACTACCACCTTAGGATGTTTAATGGAAGCTTATCGACTAGTGGCCAATCATAGTTCAACATATGAAACTTATCATTGCATGGTTATGTAGAAGTAAATCATCGAAGCTATATAGAGCAAATACTAAGTCGAAGCCACATAGGGCGAATAACAAATCGAAATCATCTAATGAAAATATCAAATCGAAGCCGTATAAGGCAAATATCAAATCGATGCGATAGAAAGACCATCCTCAAAAGCCACGTAGACACAATAACCCATGAATGGTAGGCCCAATACTTCAATATTAACATCATTCAAAGTAACCACTAGATCGAGGGCCCATTATAGACATGATCAATCAAGTTACATCCCAAGTATGGGTGTACATTTATAAGTAGAGTTTCTCACTGATTGATATACCAATTTAAGTTCCATAAGCAATCCACAGGTAATAATCTACAAGCATGAGAAAATATGTAGGATAAATATTGAGCATGTAATCTAACATTCAACTCCAACAATTAGCACACGTAATTATAAGATAAATATATCAATTATCAACTGAAATAACAACTATCACTTAAGCTAATGAAAAAATGAAAAGCTCAATGGGAAGAAATCATCACTTGATGTGTCGAATCATCAACTAATGTCCTTAGAAAGTGCACATGCTCTTAAACTTAGATCCTAAACTTAGATCCTACCATGAATTACGAAATTGTACCATTAGATCCAAACTTAACTTACTATTTATGTTTAAAGTGTTGACCTATAGTTTAGGTCACTTAGGTCTAGGATTTCATCCTAGAGTCTAGGTTTATGCTAGATTTTTAAGATTGAACCCTAGCTGGTGTGTAATTAATTATAATGTTAATTTAATAGTTATAAAATATTTATTAACATTAATGTTACAATTAATATTAGCTAGCGTGGCAATAATAATCATTACGATTATATCAATTAGTACAATCTACTATCAATGATAATATTTAAGAATGATAAATAAAATGCTAATATTTAATAATTGTAATTTTTTATTTATAATAACTAATATAAGCACGGATAATCTTCTAATAGTTAATCATGCTTAATAATTGCAATTATCTTAGAAATACTAATGATAATAATGGCTCGAAGCAATCTGTTTTGGGGAGAAAAGTTGACTTACATTACTTGACTCGACAACTCGCCTTGATGCAATTAAATGTGGTTTGGAGGTGAGCCTCACCTCTTGAACTAACTCGACAATACCCCCTCCACACTCCTCTCTTTTCCTTTATCTTTTCTTCATCTCCTCTCTCTCTCTCTCTCTCTCTCTCTCTCTCTCTCTCTCTCTCTCTCTCTCTCTCTCTCTGTTTTTTTTTTAAACTCAAACCCACATGCCAACAAGGTTACTGGACTAAACTAGACCTACCTGACTCGCACAACATGACCCAGCGAGTTTCAGCAGAGTCGAGTTGACTCGAGATAGGTCTCTCTCTCTCACTCTCACTCTTCCTCTTCTGTCCCTGGCCTTTCACAAGGTCCGGAATGGACCAGACTCGTGCCCGAGTCAGTCTGACCATGGCCACAACTCGGCCAGCTTGTCCTAGCAACTCGAGCAATCACACCAGCGAGTCACGGACCGCTGACTCGAGTCACGATTCGAGTTCCCAAACTCGAACTCACTCCCTCACCTTCTTGTTCTTCTCCTCCTCATCTTCTTTCCTTCTATCAAATACGTCTAGCAATTTGGACCATCTGGTATTCAGCAAGGTCGAGACTCGTCCGCAACCCAACCCGATGAACGGACCAGCAACCTAACGCCGGCCAGCAGAGTTTGGATTCGGACGAGGTCTGGTTAAATCCGATCGAGTCGCACCATGAGTTGCTGAACTTGGCGGAGCTGGATGGACGCACGACCACCTTCTCACTCTCCTTTTCTCCCTCTGTTTCTCTCCTTCTTTCTCTTTTTTCTTCCTATAGAGCCTCTGGGCTTGTCCCAACTCAACCCGAATCGAGCTGGACTAGCTGACTCGGTGTAGTGCGGCATCGAGCTCAACGCTAGCACTCGTACTCTCTCTCTCTCTCTCTCACTTGTTTGTTGCGATCTCGGCTGAAATCTTGAGGCGAGCGTGGTTCATTTATAGCTCTAGGGTTGGTGTTTGGACAACGTTAATCTCATATAACTCACTTGGTTGCACGACCGTACCCGCTGTTTTCAGTTTACATGGGGACGATCCTTCACGTGGGATGGATTCCTAATGTTATGGCCCACCAGACAAGTGTTTGAGATCGGAGAATGGGCCCCACATTATCTTGGTGGGTTCTTCCGTTGGACGGGGAAGATGGAGTCGCCTCTCATCGTAAATTTCTAGCAACGGTCTGAAACTTCGATTGGAACCCTTTGAATGGACCAGATGGGTCCCTTGATCACTGTGGGGCCCACTAACTTCATCGTGTTTCACCCAAGTGTAACGACTCGTTAGAAATTCTGTCGCGCTTTCTTCTCGCGCAGAGGGAAGATTTTCTCAGGAGAAAGACTAGGGTCATTGCTGCCCTAGCGTGGATGGCTGAGATCATCTACGGAGCTCGGGTGGAGGGTTTGGATCGCGCCAGTGTAATTTCCCGAAATGGAAAGGCTTCCCACGCCGTCCCACCTAGCAAACGGTTGCCTGCCTTTTTTGGCACCGAAAGGTTCGCTGAGATACGCCCAAATGGAGGGCTAGGATAGCTCAAAAGCTAACGCACGTGGATCGCCAAGCTGGTAATGAAAACGGTGAGGTTCCTTACTTCGAAAGGCAGTGCATTCCACTGATCGTGCTGCCATTTGTGTGTATGTACTCGTGTATGAACGAGTGTGGGTCACGTGGTTCTGGTGGGTTTCGTCGACCGAACACGATGGACGGCTTGGATTATCTCAAGGTGGCTCACCTTGATCACAATGGATCAGTTTCGGAGTGGCTAGAAGCACACCCCCGCTTGCATGGTTAACCACTTGCACTGGTCGCTGTGAGCGCGCACGTGTGCATGGATTTGGAAAAATGACGTGGTTTTTGTCAATTTTGGCCTCCCGTTGCGATGGACGGCTCAAATCACGAAAGTGGGCCCCTATTTGTGGGCCATAATCAAAACTATAGACGTATGTCCATCCGCTGGCAGAAAGACATGATAAAAGGGAGAGAAATCCTTCCTCTTTATGGGAACCCGCAGGTCAAAGCCAATTTGACCAGGGCTGTGATCCAGTGCACCTCAAGTGTACTTCCTCTGGTGCACACACAAAATGGTTGTGGAGCCCACAGAGATGTTTTTGAGGAATCCACTCTGTCCATAATGCTTAAGGGCTCAATTGGGCCATCTTAACCGAAGATGTGATAGATCTAATGTTTAGGTGGGCCATACTAACCGAATCACAGTCTTTAGGTGTCGAATACATCAATCTAATGATCGAATCGATCACAATCTGACCATCAATGGTCAGAAGGTCCTAATGGGTTATTTCCACGTTCAAGACTTGTCACTATCTAAATAATAATATTAGTTTTAATTTAATTTAATTTTACTGTTATTACATGGATATATATGTATATATATATATATATATATATTGTCATGTTGTGGTCCCACTCTCATCAGGACTACCCATCTCATGGTTTTATATTATTAAATATTTAACCATTATTATTATATATACATTGTTATTTATTTATCTTTTTGTTTATTTATTTTATTATTGTTATTATTATGCATATACGTAAGATGTGAGACTATTTGTTGTGCGTCGTTTAGCTACATACCCTAATATTAGGGTTTCTTTGTATTAAAGTGAGCTACACCACCTGAATCTCGAATTACCGAGTCACAATTTACTCAACATTTAAATGATCCAACGATTGGATTGATTAGCATTTAATTATCAATAACCCTTAGGGTCTTAACAAATGTTTAGGTGTGATCTGGGAGTTGGATATGAAATCAGATAATCCGATCTGTGTTTTCAAATGATGGATTTTCATACGGGACGTTGTAGACCTGATGAACGATGGATTTAGACTAGAATGATCATAGATGTTCGAATAAGTTAGGTTTGTACTTATACTAACTTGCATTACTCGATAACACCCGAGTACAGGAAAGTACGGGATGTTACAGCCCCACTCAGAAAATCAACGGTGGGTGTCACCTTTCCACGATTTCCTATGGTATGCCCTAGCTGAGTTATTAGGGTTAATTTATGGTCCTCGGGCCTAAAATGGCATGGGCACACATGACCAAAGTGTTATAAAGTATGTCACAACTCAAGATAGCTAGCTCTTGTTATTGACTCAATCTACTCATCCATCAATCGAGAGTAGATCCACTCAACCCTTGCCCTCAGTCTTGAAACTCACACAGTCTACCACTAAACCGTGAGTAGGAATCCAACTCACTCGCACATTCAGTTGACAAATATGGAGTGAGAACCTGTAATCTAAGGAAAGTAACCTTTCACTGGCACACCAGATGCTTTGTTGCATCTTTTTCAATAGCTTAAACTATAAGGTAGACTTTATTATTTATAATAAATAAAGAATTTATTGTCATGCCCTATGTAGACATTCCATTCAAAATGAGAATAAACTACTCTTCAATCTTTAGCAAAGTTTTAGTTAAAAGCATCTCTAAAAGACTAAAAACCATTGAAAGATCATATGGGTTAGGCAAAATTTATCTTCAGCAAGTCATGGGAATGATTAGCAAACTGGATTGACATATTAGAAAACCAACCAATCTGATCTTGATCAAACCGTTTAGACCTTTCGGAGACTTAAAACTCACACCACTCTGATGAAACCATCTCTCAACCGATCCAAAAGGCCTTAAAAATCCAGACAGATCGGATAACACATGGTCCTCATTAAGACCAAAAAATGATTACTAGATCAAATTAGCGAGCCTACAACTTAATGAAACTAAATATCAGCCAATTGTCTAGAATACCCGAAAACTTTAGCCACGCATGGCTTTGATCACGCCACATTTGTCAAACTCCAGGGGTAAGAAAATCAAAGGGAGTCAAGTTGAAAGGATCATTGGCACCTCCTGAAGACAACTATCGAATCGATCATCCAATGCTAGATACAGTAAAGAGCATATTGAGGCCACTCATCCTTACTTCCAAAACCCTAAAAAATTATATAAAGCAATCAATGTGCATAAAAATGATAAAATTGACAAGAGGCCCTTTAAGGGCCACCTATCTAAAATAGCCACCATTTTACTATATACTCCCTTTAGCTGATTGTCAGAGCCGACAATATGAAAAAGTAAGCCTATAGCCTACAGGCTGCCCTTTAATGATAGTTTGTCTAGGTTTAAATAAACCGCAAAACAATAAGCTTTTGCACGGTGAGCAAGAGTTAGCAATAGGCAGAGAGGTGTTTTGAGATAGAGAAGACACACTAGTGGGACATTCGCATGGTTTGGGTGTGCAAGACTCATATGCTACACCTACGTCGAAATTCTACCAGACTTAGGAGACAATTCTCAAATAAGCTACTAAAGGCAAGAGTATGGTTGGAATCAGGGTCATTCGACCATCCCTTTTGTAGAAAAATAGTATCTAGTTTTCCATTTTTCTTCTCACATTTCAAATCATTTGGCATTCCACTTCACGCAATCCAAGAATGCTCACAACATACAATCACTTATTTCTCCTCTCATATATATGTTCTCCTTTATTTATTTATTTGCCTACCCGGGGCTTAAACAGTGTGAAGTAAGGATAAGTATTGTTTATTTCATTTTACCTTATTCAAAATCCGTTAAATCATATAAAATAGAAACCGCACGTGGAACAAGTAGAAAGATGTGTCTAACCCCTTCATTTTCTTTCATCGAAGCCCTTCTCGAAAGCCACGCTAGATCAACTGCAAGAGTCACTTGAGTTGGAAATCTTGTGATTTTTCAATCCTTAAGCGATTGTATCATTTTTAGCTAGCTGTGGATTCTAAACTTTGTTTGGCCAATGGTGACTCCAAGTCAAATATGTTTCTATATCTAAATTGACACCTAATCTCCCCAACTGCACAAACAAAACAAAGCCAAAAGTTAAAAGTTGAAGAAGTGAGGGCGTCTGCTCATACAAGACCATTCATGTCAAAGTTTGTATATGCAAGACTTATGATTGTTTTATATAGGCCATTAAATTGATGGACTCAATGGTAAACTCCATCATGGATAGACCATGCCAAAAAATCTCTCAAATCGAAATATTCCAACCAATGAATCTTTTGTCTTTACCTCCACTAAAAGCATAATGTTGGTACATTACTTCTCAACCATGTATTTACCTGCCAACAATGAAAATGCAAGAGTTCACCAAAATTTTTAAGTATAGTTCATCCATGATGGCATTACCAAAGTAATGGCTTAGATAAACCAACCATGGCCCCTGCATGAATAGGCAATTTTCCTTTTGGGCCTCTTATAAACTTATAATATATACACAAAATATAACTATTTTACTTGTGAAGTTTTAATATAGATGTACTTAGTTTTAATTATTTGTTATGGGTATAACTGAATTGATCTACTACATGAGAAGCATAACCGACCACAAGAAAAATGTCTCAAACTTGATCCGATTAGAGTACCGGGACGAGCTTGCCGAGATAGTAGGGTACAGAGCTTGGAAGATATAATAAGTGACTCTCCCGACGAAGAGATGGACCCTTAGTCAACCCCAAGCTGAGCTGCTTAAGGGCATAGCTCAATGGAGGGAATCATCTCCCAAGCTGACTAGATTGACCACAACCAGAGGCGAAATAGAAAACCCGAAGAGAATCCCGCCTCGAACCAAGAAAGGAAGGATTCGGTACGATCCTACTTGAAGAACATGCCAACCGATGTAGACTCGGCGATACTTTCGAAGGTAGATTCTCATCCAAATAAGGACCCTCCAACGAATCTAGCAGATCCCATAAGGATATGCAAGTCTCGACACCACCTAAGGACCCTATAAATATGCCCACTGCAATCGAAGAGAGGTAAGAAAATAAAACCCAAGCTTAAGCCTTTTAATCCGAGTCTACCTACCTGATTTAGGCATCGGAGGGTCCACAATCGTCATCGGCTCCCCCCATTGTCTACATCTTCATATTCCTGTATAGGTCTATTGGTGGGCTCACATCCACGATTGATCACATTTGTTCGACCAGATTCTGGCGATAATATTATTCATAATATTGAGCTAATCCAAGTAAACTTAATTGAGCCTAATTCAAACCTACCTGACCTAGCTGGACACCTAGTTAAATTGAGTTTTTTGGCTTTTTGAACTATGGTTGAGATGATGCAATGACTTGAATAATTGGTCTTCTTAGTACAGGCACGACTGAGCCTCAGTCCAATTTCACACTTTAGCACTGATGTGTAAGTTATTAGACTTAGAAATGTGCCTGATAGAAAATTTTCTTTTCATAGTTGTAAATTCATGTACACGAGATCATGGCTTCAATCATTGGTTCAACATAAGTTTCTTAGGGTGGCTCGTATGTATAACCTCCAAAACTCAATGATCACGATCATGATCATCTTGGCACGTGGACTTTCTAGGGGACATGAGCAGCGATCCTGGGAAGTGACATGTGTAAGAGGAACTCAATTAGCCTAACATTTAAAGGAATGGTTACTAGGGTTGAAGTGGAACAAGCGGCCAAGATAAAATGAAAAAAATAATAATCATGTGGTTCCCTCCAACATGCAGGGTGGGCCATCAACATCCATTGAATGTTAAATTACCAGTCATCCCTTTAAAGGCATTATGCTATGCACTGGCCAATAAACTGTATGTTATGTTTAGGCTTTTAGTTTGTATTAATGGAGCCGAAGTCCATTATTCAGTGATCCAAAATATGTGTATGTATATATATGTGTCTTTGTGTGTGTGTGTGTGTGTGTGTGTGTGTGTGTGTTGTAGACCCCTCCCCTTTTCATTTCAAAACCACCCTAAGCATCTCATAAAATCCCACACCTACTCCTTCCCATTTTCAAGCCTTCTCAACTTAAGAAGAAACTCCATTAGCCTTAGCCATTTCATCCCTTCACCAAGGAGAGGAGAGAGCAATAGGAGAGATTTCAACACAAGTCATCCTGGTCCAATCCATAACCTTAGCTGCTTGAACAATCAAAGCCTCAACCCAAGCCACTCGATCTAATCCTTGCAACACCACCATCTATCCTATCGTCTAACTTTTAACCAGCTTCAGCCATCTCACACAAGCATCGTGTAATATTTATTCCCTTCTCCACCCCTTGCTTATTAAACCCATAACATTGCATCACATAACATCGTGCATCTAATCAATTATGAGTGTATGCTCAGCAGCTTGCCGATATAATCAAATCCGACCCATCGAAAATCTTGATTTATTAGTTTACGCTTTGGCAAGTGGAAAAGTCGAGGCGGATTTATCTGGCCGAAACTACAGCTTGTCATAGGCATTGCATTTAACACTGCATCACCACACACGCATCTTTATATACATAAGTACATTACATACATAGCACTCAACACCCGATCAAACATATGCTTTACAACTCACCGAGTTAAACAAATCTTGCCCATCAGAAACTTGGGATGGTTAGTCCTCGCTTTGGCAAGTAGGAGAGTCAAGGCGAATATATCCAACTCAGGCTACAACTTGTCATGGGTATTACATCTAACACAACATTTCACATACTTTTGCATCATTAGTGTGTTGGAACTAATCTTAATCTTCAATAGTTTATGAGATGTTGTGAAGTAGAGACCGCATTCATACGGGCAGAGTGGGTGTCTAACCCCTTCCCTCTCTGTAACCATGGTCCCTTACTCAAGATTATCAATTGCAAATCAAAGAGTCAATTTAGGACAAAGAATCCCCATATTCTCTATCTTAACGTTTCTATATGGTCTAGTCAACTGTGGAATCAGATTAATTGACTAATGGTGACTCCAGTCAAATAAAACCATTTCTATCACATTTAAACGCCAATTGGCTCGCATAAGCGCTATCCACCCAGGATCCATCATCCACACACATGCATACACACATGTGTGAGTGGAAAAGGTTCTATGAGGTTGACCTTATGGGAACTTCTCATGAGGCTGAGCTCTGTGGACCCCTTTGTGATGTGTGTTGGACATCCACACTATAAATTAGATGCACCCTTCCATTGAAACCTTCATGATTGTTTGTAGGGCCCCCTTAGATTTGGTTCAAACATCCAATCCATCCATTATGTGTATCCTACTTGGGATGAAGGGTCACACCAAGTTTCAGCTGAATCCAAAACTCAGATGAGCCCCACTAAATGCTTTAAGATGTTTAGGCATGATTTCACACAATTTCAGATGGTGTGATCCACTTGAGTTTTGGATATGGATGATTTTTAGGATATCCCATAACCTAGATGAAACCAACCAAATGCACGGTGCGAATGTCCCACATGGACCATGGTGGGGCCCACACAACTCGAGTTAATGAGAAGCTCACATGAGGTCGACATATAATACCATGAAATCCCCCTCCTTCAGCCCATATATATACATACGTGTGCATGTGTGTATGCTCTTTTGGGAATTAGTTTCCATGGGAACTTAACTTTATGAGAACTTTTGACACATAATGTGGGCACAAATTCCAGACGGTCCAACTAATGAAATCCCTTGGGCTAACATTTTGGCTTAATCCAAAAATTCGGGGCTTGGGAGTTTCCACTTTGCTATGGCACATCATATTTTTGGATCAAGCCAAAAAGTTAGCCTAGCGGGTTTCAGTAGTTGACTTGTCTAGTGCACCATCCAGATTTTACAACTACATGTGCTAAAAGTTCTCACAAAGTTTCCATGAGAACGGGTTCTAAGAGAGCATCTCTTTCTCTCCACATACATATATGTGTGTGTCTGATCCATCATTTTAACTGCCCAACATGTACAAAGCTACGAGCCTTTTTCCATGGCACACTCATGCTACAACGTGGGGTAGGGTTAAAGCACGCCCACTTGTCGTCGTACTTGATGGTAGAGGCCTTTCATCCTTACCCATCGTAGTCCACTCACGGGGGGTGACCACTGACCACACACAAAGTAATAACCACAAGTTTCAAATGGTGTGCACTGCATTTCGAAAATCCCAACAGACCCATGTGCTCAAAATACCCCATATTAGAAGATACCATGTGTAGAATACTTGGCCTTTATTGTTTGAACCAAAAAGGCTGCCACAAGCATTTCTTTGTTAGCTGCCTACTGAAATGCACAGAGCACGGTATATTTCCATCTGCTAAATTTTAGTACTGCACGGCCTATATAGAGTTGGACCCAAAATTTCAACCATCTGAATCACTGAGAAATGGGACACCAGGTCAGTAAACTATCTAGCTAGAGTTTTAGATTATTGTATGTTTAAGGTGTCCCCCACCTAATAAGTGTCCTGAACAATAGGACCCACTTACATGCATGTGCTCTCTGCTGGGTGAGTAAACTAGCTATAGTTTTAGATCCAATTCAGATCCTCTGCTTGCCCCAAACAGGAAAAGCCTGTTTGTTGCAATGTGATTGGACCACAGCATCGTAGACTGCATTTAATGCAGTAGTGCTGATAATATGGTGATGGCATGGACCAATCACAGTGCAGAGACAAGAAAAACCTGTTTATGGCAAGCAAACGATTCAGATTCAGATAGAATCATAAGCATGTTCAAGTTCAAGGTGGGCCCCACCTGATGAGTGTCCTCAATCCTTTCATGTGCCAACAGAAGGCCCGGGAGAGAGAGAGAGAGAGAGAGAGAGAGAGAGAGAGAGAGAGAGGCAAGTGGTCTATATGTAGGGGACCAACTGCGGGTTAGAGAGAGAGAGAGAGAGAGGCAAGTGGTCTATATGTAGGGGACCAACTGCGGGTTAATGATGGAACCATCTTATCTTATGCCCATTGCTTGAGAATATTGCAAACCAAGAAAAAGCATGAAACAATCATAGTCTGCTGAACTTTGGCTGCTTCAAACCTCAATGATGAACTTCCAGTAGAGGGACTAGCGATCGTGGATTGATGACTCGTCTGAGCTGACTCAGACTCAATCGAGTCTGATCCAATTCAGCACCATGAGTCAGCATAAAAAATATGGAGTGACTTGTGTCGACTGAGTTGCAATTTGTCTGAGGACTAAATGTGTAGCTGTCCGAGTCGCTGAGTCTTAAATCCAAGCTTCCAAGCCTCCTTGGAGATCAAAGTGGCCTTCCCATCACCTCCTGAATATTCCACATGAAACATAATTGGATGGATTCATTGTCCATTTCCAAGGTGGGCCCCACTATATTAGTGATTTGGGTCATCCACACCTGGCCAAATATAAAGGGGAGAGAGTGTATGGGCACTAGACATACGCTCAAAAGTCCTGAAAAATCAGTTCCTCAACGCTAACCCTGAGTGTTATCATTATTACATGTGTTGGGGCCTACATGCTGAGGCAGTCCAATGATTTGAACCGTCCATATTCTCAGCATTACATATGTAATAATAATAACACTCAACTGATGATCTGATCTTTGATTTTTTGGAGTTAAATGCGACCCAATGTTATAAATTCATCCAAACAGAGATGGTTTGTATCATCCATTGGGGCCATGTAGCATAGCACATCATTCAAAATACCGAGAGTTCCAATAATCTTACCATCTCATCATGAGGGTCCCAACCGAGCAATTCATGCAGGGATATCGAGTCGCAGCAGACGCAAAATGAACTTGGTAAGAAATGTCAGTCTGTATCTACATGTCATTGTGACAGCCTGGTCCAGTTAAGTGAGGTTGGCATTGTCACACTGTGGAACATGTAATGCAATCATTCACTGGAATGTCCAAGTAGACAACTCTTTTAAGCCTTCATCTAATATTCGCATCAGTGAGTTTGTGCATATCAGGTGAGATTTTGTGGCAATTAATAGGGCTATGTTTGGATCGCAAATCAATTCAATCACAAACATCTAGTGGCGAAAATCGACAATCATGATTGAGGAAGTGGCCCTCATATTGCAATTACATACAAGTTGTACTTGAAAAAGGCGTCACTGCAGTTTGGAGCCAGCCCCTCAATACGAATGCTAAGGAAATTGCGATTCGGTTGAAAATATGGCTGTTTCCTGTTTACTATACTAATAATCAGAGCTCTATTCAATAGCACACAATCTTAGGCTGTGTTTTGAATTGCAAACATTCAGTTTAATCAAGAGGAAATGATCCATATGACTCAAATTGCAGTGACAGTTCTTTAGGGTCCATTTGAGTTGGGAATCCTTCAAAATAGACAGCTACACTGAAGTGGCTCTTTCCTCTGCATAAACATAATTAGTTGCATTTATGCAGAGGAAAGCGCCACTATAGTGCTGAGAATCTGTGTGGAGGGCTTCTGGCCTGCCAAAATCCCAAATTGGAATTGGACTTAATTCGAATTTTGCAGGATCTCATATCCAAATGGACCGTTAAACTGCAACTTGAAAGTTACATAATTGCAATTTGGAAGCCAGGAGCTCAGTACGCATGCTTGCGAAAGAAACTATGATTTGGTTATTTCAACCGCATTAGATATTTTATTAGACTAGTAATATGAATCAGTTCAATAGCACATCCAAACACGCTGCTAACGTTCTTACTACAAATCACGAATTAAGCAGCAATGCAAAAGATTGATGGGCATAAACATGGCAACTAATAGGGCCATGTTTGATCGACATAGAGGACATTTCAACGGAGAAGAAAATTCAACTTCATCATCTGCCAGTCAAACAGATCATGCTCCAAATCACAGAGCACCATGGAGAAAACACTCACATCCAATCTAAGAAATCAACCCATCTTCATCTAACTAAATCCAATTAGAAAAACACAAAAGCCCACATTTTCCCATTAATTGAATACCAAAGTTAGAAACAGTTTACAAACATCTCTAATCAAGATTACACAAGCGAACTATAATATAATCCGTTAACCTGCATTTTTGTACCTGCAAAGAACCTTGCACCTCAGCACCTTATCTTCAACATAGAATCCCGGCATTACCATGATCTTAACCCGGGCTGGGGCCTGAGACTGCTGCCTCTCGAATTGCATATCCTCCATGTAGACAGGATCGAAGCTTCTGTTCTCGTCAACCCTCAAGATTGCCAATGGCGGGCTGAAGGAGAATGAAAGCAGATGGAGCAGCCATATGCATTTGGCTGCGACGAAGAACGACTGCAAGAGCTGCTCAGGCCATGGTCTTGACCAATCCAGTGCCGAAATGATGCAGCTCATTTTCTGATCACAGAACCGGCTGAATTCTTCACTGTAGTATTTGGTTCCCTTCCTCAAGACCTCATTCCAGCTGAGGTTTCTCAATGCAACGAATGCCGAGAATTTCGCCTGGCGGTCTTGATGGGGATCTAAGACCTTCTGTGACCCATTCTTCTGGAAAATGCAGTTCTCAAAGTCCTGGTGGAGGGCCTGGTTTATCATACCTTCCAAGTGATACTGCCCCCATTTTGAGTGTTTGGAATGCAGTGTCAGATTGTGGGGCTGGAGAATCGAATTCAATTTCTCCAACAGATTACCGTCTGTCTCTTCAACCTGGTTGATGAGTGTCTTGCAGAACTGTTTTACTGATAATCTCGCTTCCGAAACTATCTGCAAGAAGCCTTCCACCATCGCTTCATGGCTGACAGGCATTATTGCACTGTCTCTGCCACCATCAATTGATTTCCCTCTCTTTGATAGATTAGGCCTTTCTGGAACTTGGGTATCTTTGCCATGCACCGCCTGCTTCAAGGCCTTCTTCAGTTCATCACAGTATGTCTCTAGATGAACCAGCTTCTGTTTCAGTTCTCCCAGTGAAAATCTCATTTCCGACGCCTCCATTAATGCAGCATCTCGGTTCTCATTGGCCTCAAGAAGCTCTTTCTTCAACGATTCGAGAGACAACATTCCCCATTCCTTTAGAAACTGAGGTGCATCTTCATATTCTAGCACATTCAGTGATGTTTGAATCTTGGGCTTCTTCTTCAACCGAGGGAACAACCATGACAGAATCGGCCCTCTGTTCTTTGGCTGCTGTGCATGGATTGAGGGATGGGAATCTGTAACCGGCACTACAGTATTAGAATTCTTGTGGTTCTTGCTACTAATGTAGAAATCTCCTGACCTTGTTCTCCTACTGGATTTCTGAATCTCCATGTCAGGGGATGTTTGAAGAACTGTAATATGGTTCGGGCATGATCCTGTTTTGGGCTTGTGATCTTCCACTGGCAGGACATGTGGTTGCTCTCTGCCAACCAGTGAAGAAGAGAACCTCCTTCTCGAAGATAGAATTGCCGTTTTACGACCGGAGAGATTTGCGTCGTCGTCGTATTCTCCTCTTTCTAGTCCTCCCTCATCCCACGTCTCTGATAATCCTCCATCATCCGGTTGAATAAGATGGGACCCAGGTAACGGTTCTTCTTCATAACTCTGTCAAATTTCTCCGACTGTAAGCCGCATTTAGATCAACAATCTTTCAATTGATCTGATGATTACTACAAATTATACTAAATTGCTGAAGTTTCTCTGTTCAGGTACATATAATGATTGATCATGAGATCTGGCGGTTCATTTTTTTGATTGACCCAGCATTGGTAAGGTGGGCTCACCTTTCAGTAATCTTAGCTGTTGATCCAAAAGACCCAATCAAGGGATTGGCCAGGAACTAGTATCTCCCCTGTGACTGATCTTATTCATCCGAAAATGGACAATTATACAACCGACGGTCGACACAGTTCAAATGAACGACGTGGGAGATATTTTGTATATATCCCATCCATAATAAGTCCCTTGAATGAACGATTTGGATCACCCGAAGGTGGGCCTCACTTGCATTTATTGGGTCAAATGCATTCTAAACCTTAAGCTACAATTAATGCTGCAGCAACTGTTAATCAGAAGAACGAGATTGATTAAATGGAGAAAAAAAAAAAAACTCTGATATGATTTAAACATGATTTTTGCTTATAGTTTTTACCCAGTAAATGAAAATGAAAGAAGATTCTGGAAATTTCATACGAGAAACGTTCATTTACTACAAAACCCTTGAAGAAATTGTCTCCTAAGCTAACACAAACAGCTGAAAACACCAAAAAGAAAGAAAACCCACCAGCAGAAATTCATTAAATAACCAACATGAAACAGAAAAACTCCACGGAGACCGTGGACTCACCGGCATAAAAACAGGGTAGTCTTGAGGAGAGAACTGATTAGAAGAGCGCAGAACAGATGGAGAAGGAGAGCTTTGATGTCTGAGATTAGCAGGGCTATTCCCTTGCAACAAAGCAGCATGAATAGCCCTGAGCTCAACCGCTTTAGCGACGGCAGCTTGGATTTCTTGCCTGTTGATTTCATGCCCGTGCTGAAAGATTTCAGCAGCCATGGAAGGTGAAGAAGTAGAAGAACCCAAAAGGAAAGGAAGCTGAATTTCAAGATTTTTGGAAGAGGAAGGAGATTGAAAGGAAGCGTTGAGGAGTACCAAATACTGGAATGTGATTTGCAGGGATTGTGATCATATCCAAACGAGAATGTGGAGAACCATAAAAAAAGGGAGGAATATGTTTGGGATTGGGAAATTCAAGGATGGCGTTTGGGACCTTGAGCTGTCTTTTTTCTTGTCTTTGTTTGTTCTTAGTAAGAGGAGATATTCATGTGGGAGAATGGAGCGGCGGTCCTGCTTTTTTCCGTTAACCTCATTCCTGTGCGCAGTTACCAAAATGCCCTCCATGTATTGTGAGGATCAGAAGAGATGTTTTGTGATCTTGACCGTCCAGAAGATGGCCCCAGCATTGATGCAGATGGGCCACAATCCCTAATATGTGAAGATGGGGATTAAAACAAATGGTTAAAAATATATAGCAACGGTCCACAATCGGAGAAGAAAAAGAAAATAAAACAAAAACAAAAGATAAATGTTAACGTAGATTCTTCTAGGTGAGTTTTCCATGTGCCTTTCTATTTCTGCCAAACTGTCTTTTGTCTATAACATCCGAACCGTGCAAAATGTGGCCCACAAGCTAAAATTATTGGATGCAAAAATACAACGATCCAATCATTGGGAGAGTCACAGCTGTTGATTGAGCCATTTCATTGGCTATGCATGCATTTTGATGGTGTAGCCCGTTAGATAAGTAAGCCTTTCTGATTTTCTCCACAAATGACCTTTATGGTGTGGCCTGCCTTTTGCACGGCTAGGATCTTCTAGACAAGTGAGACTTTTCACAACTTCACATACAATAGGATACATAAAGAGTAAACATTCCCCAGATAGAAAGCGAACGAAGGAGATTGTTTGGGTATAACCCACCATTGATGGGCCATTACACCAACTAACCTGCTAGGTCATTGGATTGATGAGTCACCTTTTGCATGGGTATACCATAATTCAATGTCCTAATTATCTCCACGTTCAACGGTTATAAATGCCCGGAGTATTTTCGTGGACCACATCTGTCGTAGAGTGTGCCAGTAACATGGTTCAGTTTTCAGGCCATGGCCCATCAACTGGTCAGATTGTATCATTGGGCATCTTCACGAGCAGCAGGACTGCTGAGACAGTTATGGTGTATATACTGACTGAGAAATGATCCAGTGCTCCTAGTTGCATTGACACACTTGGCCCGTCCGATCTATCTATCCGGACTGTCCATTAGTTTCTCCACAAGTTTCATGGAATGTCCCTAAAATTTTTCAACAATTGGATGATCCCAACCGTCTATAAGTTGACTTTATTTTTATAGCCATCAATTTTTCAAAGCCATGGATGGATGGTCAGAATCGCCTGATAAAAAGTGATTCTTCAGAACTATAGTCAATCCGTGACGAGATCTAATGAAAATGGATAAGATTGTTGATGAGGCATCTTTTTTCTGAAGATGATCCTGACCGTCCTTTTTTTGTTGGTTATTGATCAGATGGTTGGACTCATAGAATCGAGGTGTTCTTTTTTCACGGTGGGCCATGAAAAGAGTACAGACCTAGTGGACCGTCCAGATCAATCGATTTGACTGTCCACATGTATCGATGCAACTAGGAATGCAATAAGTTATAGTGCTCGGTGAGCACGGGATCATTTCTCCTTAATATATCTTATCTAACTGTGATTAATTCATTCTAACTGTTAGGTTTGTGAAGCCCACACGCTTGTGCATGTCATATCATTTACAGGCTACCACACGTGCCAGCATGACGGTCACGTGCAGCATCCAACCTACCCATCAGGTGCGTCCTACCAGAGTAGATGTTCTCACCCCACGAAATCAATCTACACTATTCATTAGGTGCACATAAATGTTAGAGAAATTTGGACGGTTTAGAAAAGTTGGGTCAGGCTTTCTTCGACCATGCATTTGTTTCATAAACTGTGGCCCACCTGAGTAGTGAGAAGACCCGACTCTTGGTCAAGAGGATCTTTATCACCCAGATGGATGGATTGGATCTCGTATCCGTTTGCCAGCATCGCAGATGAAGTAACACAGTCCAATCTCATTTTACATTAGACAAGCCCCAACGTGAGTTTGAAATGCCATATTGTCTGGACTCTGGATCGATTGTGAAAGTTATGAATTCGTACCGTAAAATGTCATACTGTTGTTTGGATGGATTATACTGTAAACTGTCATGTTGTCTGGATTTATGATAAAAGTTAAAGGCTCGTACTATCAAGCTGACACAGCCTTCCTCGATTGTTCAGGCCTAGGGCTCACGATGAGATTGCAGGACACCCGCCAGCACCATGTAAGAGGCGATTACATAAGTTATTTACAATCTACGACTTAAAATGTGTATGTATCAGTTCCCTAAATATAATAATAATGGCGTCCTAGTGGAGTCTTACGTGATGTTTCTATTTCAACCAAACCGTCCATCAGAGGTAACCCCATGTGTTACACTTAGATTTAAAATATCAGCATATATACAGAGAGAGAGGAATGCTTACCCGCACGCCTTCTTAGGTAAGCATCCTTTGCACACGTGTGCTAGGCGTTAAATCTAAACGCTCCATGTGATGTGGCATTCCTTAAACCTCACAGGCCTAGCTTTCAGTCCAATACTAAACTCCGGTGGCCATAGCAAAAGGAAATAGTTTCCTCTCTTGATTTACATTCCTCTTTGTTATGCCCCCTAGAGTTTTGAATCAGGCTGGAAATTAGGCTCATGGGTTTTCAAGCGGTGCCGCATCACGTGGACGAGTCACATTTAGTGCCAATGACATATATGCAAAGGTGCTCGCGTGTGCTTGCATAAGAATGCACAGGTGAGCATATATATATATATATATATATATATATATATATATATATATATATATATATATATATATATATATAAAGAGAGAGAGATATGCTCACATGTGCACTTGCACACATGCGAACTCTTGTTACAACTCATTAAAATTTTAGATCAAGGTAAAAGGTGAGCATGAGGGTTGTGTGGAGTGCAGCGTTACATGAACTATTTAGATTTTGGTCTCACATCTCGTGTGATGACTTCACAAAAAATTCTCATGAGATCCGTTGGACAGCTAAGCATTAGAATATATATATAGGAATGCTCATCCACGAATGAACTACGTACGAACTTTTTTTAGAACTCATCATATTTGATGAATCTCGAAAATCTGAACGGTCCACATTAAGCAGAACTTTATGAAACCCTCTGGTACCAATTTTTACTTTGAACCAAAACTTCAGTGGGCCATGAAAAATGCAAACGGTTTCTTCCCTTGATTTGAATTTCTCTTTGTTATGGCCCGCCAAAATCTTAAATCATGGTGAAAATTCACCTCCTAAGGTTTCATGGGATTCTTCATCTTATGGACCATCTTATGGACCATCTTATGGACCATTCGGATTCGACACCCATGACACGTGTACAAAGGTGTGCACATGCGTAGGTGCATAGGTGAGCATGAGGTTTTTGTGGAGTGCCGCATAACCATTTAGATTTTGGACTCACATATGGTGTGATGAGTTTACAAAAAATTCTCATGAGACCCAGTGGACAGCCAAACATTAGAATATATATATATATATATATAACATGTGTGCCAAACCACATGAAACGGATGGAAGGAGCAGAAAAGGGGGTGGTCATGTCCCAAGCCCAACATGTTTTGTTTATTACATGTAGTAAATTCATCAAACCTACACCCCCAAGATAAGTCACGATACGAAAATCATACCATTCAGTTATTCGGGTCACTGCCCCATGAATTAATGGGATTTTGGTATGATTTTACATTGTCCCTTGTCCTATAGCCCACCTAAGTTTTAGACCAGCTAATTAGTCTTTTAGTTATATAATGAGCAGGATGTGGATCACGGTTTGGATTCCACACACGCTAAAGTAGGCCTCACAAATTGAATTGAGATATGTCTGAGTATATGATCATTTCTTGTACTTATATTCCATACAATGATAAATGCTTGGCTTTTTAGGTAATTTAACAAAACAATAAAGGTAATTACGTTGGTTGGAAAGAACTACAGGGTCTAACTGTATTGATTTTGCCGAAAGGGAGTGAAATGACAGAGAAGAATCCAACAACTTGCCAACAGAAGTAGTCTTGGCTTTTCTCTAAAGCAGTGAATCTTTTTAAAGAACGTGGGGACCATATAAGGTTCAAAGGCCACAACGAAATTCCCAAAAAGCCCCTCTGCTTGTACTGCACAATTAAGAAGAGGGGATATGTCATCTTCTAAAATGACATACTTGAAATTGTACACTTGTCATACTTGTAGCTTGATTAAACTACCTAACTCGTGGGACGACCCACTATAGACAGGTCAGACCCCAAAATCAAATGATTGAAATATCATAAACTCTGATAAATGGAGACTTGATCAGCATTTTTCCGATTAGATGTGCTCCCATTTGTAGTTGTTGGAAGATTGGCCAGTACGTTTTTAGAAAAGTGTCATGAAAGTGGCATGAATTGAATACTTTGGATTCTGCAGCTTTCTTTTCAGAAATAAGCAGTGGAAATCTAGGAATGTGTGAAAATTGAAATAAGTTTCCAACTATTTTCAGCACTCCCAACAGTGCCTTATGACCATATGAAGTGGGACTATTATTCCTTCTTTTTACTTTGAGGTACTAGTATGCCACGCGTATGAATTGTAAATGCACGCATAAGAATTGCTGTACTAAGTAGACTGCACAGCTACAAAAGTCTTTTAACTTATTAGAAGCATGTATAACTAGGTTAATTAGTTTATTTTAAGATGATGGTTGATTGGATGATAAGTGAAAATCTTATTACTTGTTAGATAATTATAATATTATATTTTAAGTCCACTTTAAAAGTCTAATAATTATTATATAATTTTTGAAGTTTTCTTTATTTATTTTTTTTAAATAAGTGATTAACTACATTATACGTCAACGTAATAAGTTATGTTAGGACTTGAGCTTACGAACCTGAGACATCTTCCAATGATCCAAAATGGTTTATTTAAAGAGTCTCACCTTGTATGGAGGAAACATAAAGTTTGTTTGATTTTTCAGTGCACTGGAAAATATCAGGTAGTAGACTAATAATTGTTACCCGGTGCATTTACAGCATTTTCATCTGTACTAGTTTTGACTCCCTACTTTTTCTTGACACCGAGACTGGATTTGACTACTTACTTTTTTGACACCAAAACCAAGAACATTATAAAATATAAGTGGATCCCACTGTAATGCATTTTACTTATCCACAGCAATCATCCGTCATGCTAGCTGAATTTATAAAATGAGAAAAAAAAATGAGGCATATCCAAAACTCAAATGGACCACGCCATACGAAAAAGGGAATCGAATACTTACTGTTAAAAACTTTGTCGAGTCACTATTTCTTTTAGTGTGGGCCACTCGAGTGTTGGATCTACTTTATTTTTTGTCTCATGCTTCAAATTATTGTAGTAAAACAGATGGACGGAACGAATATATCATATACATTACCATACAGTTCAAAAATTAAAATTATCTCTTTTGAACAGGTTTCAAAGACAGAAATTTCTATGAATTTTCAAACACGGTGAAATCATAATAATTATCTATTTACAGTGTAAATACACTCGCTTTGAAAAAACTAATAGGCTTAGATTGTTTGAATGCCGAAAAACTAATAGGCCTAGATCGTTTGAATGCCAAAAAAATTTTGAAAGTTGAATTACAGATAATTGGATTGTAGAGGTTGTCAACATACTTGTATTTGCCCATAAACATATTATGGCTTTTAGATGTAATTTGAAACCAAGTAAAAAAATATATTTCAAATTATAAATAAATTCTTTACCATTAAAAAGACACTATATAATAGAACAAGATGGTTTATACATACTTATAGCGGGTGGAGCGCACCATAATGTGTTTGGCACATCTAATTTATTGATCATGCGCTTCTCTTAATGACTTTTTATGATTTTTTTTTAAAATAATATAATTAATTGTTAAATGAACCATATGAGAGGAAAGGATAAGACATCCATTATTAAAAACTTTTAGATTGCATTCAGGGTCCATCACGATGGATGAAGGACGTCCAAGCCATCCAGCGCGCATGCTTTGATGTTCTCGTGAAGCTTAAAAAATCAAAAAAAATTTATGTGATCTGTCAATTTTGATGAGATTTACCATCCCAAGCTCCATGATGTGAATACCTATTTTATAAATTGTAAACACTTTATAAGTTAGCTAAATATATAATTTGTTTACCTATAGATAAATTATTACTTAAAAGTCAATTAAAATAGTATATAAACAACTTACACTTAAAATTCTTTTTAAATATAAAATGCTTACAACTTAAAACTTGGCAAACATCCAAATGACCCCTAAATAAATGCCTCCGTCCTGTTATTTCAATATTTTGATAATTTAATTATGTTATTTCCAATATGAACCGTCACCATCCCTTTTTTTAATCAATGGGTTTAAATATTCAATCTAAGAGATTTTTTAAATTATCACAAGCAAGAGAAGGCTCGTCCAATAAATGATCTAGGTCACTAAAAATAAAATTAAAAAAATAGGCAAATGCAAAGTCTAGAACAGTCCTCATTATACCTACTGATGCATTGGAGCAAACCTCTCCAAGTAGACCCCAGAGAGATGGGGGATTTTGATAAATGACATCTAACCTATTCCCTATGGTTGTTTGCTTTATTCCTCACCTAATTGGAATTCCACTAGAGAATCGTATAGAATATTTTAAAGATTCGGTAGACCTTTTCGTATTTTAATTAATTTTCCGTGCTTAACCAACCACTCCAATAACCCGATGGGGCTTGTCAACCTTCACATGCTAGAAAAGCTACTTTTCTCTTCTTTTTTTTACTTTATGGGAAGATTTTAATGCTCTGGCAGAGCGTGATGGGTGATAAGCAGGCACTTATAAAGTTGCATTATGTAAAAAAAATAATAATAATAAATAAAAATAAAACAATTTAAACTGTCCAATATGTCAGCCCTATATTTATCATGGACCAGAAATATCGAATATTTGATCATCTGGCTATCCGATCAGTGGAAAGTTATTGGACGGTTAAAGTGGCAATATTCAGCTGCACGTTTGGAAGCGCACAACACGGACGCCCTCACACGAGTCAACGAGGCCTATATGTGCAGGATCCGGGATGTCCATCAGAGAGCTACCTCATCTTATGCGTCCTAGGGTATAAATCAATCCGGTCTACTCAGGAATTGAGTGACGCATGCACATTGAATATAAACCGTTGGTTATCATATTACAAGGGTCCATTTCATTTTCCATGCCTGGGAGTCTGACAGATTTTCGCCTAAGATACAATGACCGTTGGGCCATCTACTTAACGGTGTGGATCTGGCATGCATATAACACATCGGCATCTATAGGCGTTTGTAATTTTGTTCTTGGAGATGCGGCGACGTAAATATTCAAAATGTGGCCAGTGATGCGTTTGTTTTTTATCGCCCCTGTGTATTTCCCGCTGGGCCCCACATGTTGAGATGGTCCAATTATCGAAACTGTGTCAGAAGGGTCATTGCAAGAAACTTGCCCGGATGAGTGTCACCTTCACTCTATGAGATGAATGCAGAACACTGAAAAGGAAAATGCAAAATGCTTGATTCAACTCCACGAATCGAAGATCAGGATCATCAATGAATCTCGATTATTTGATCTTTGCTTAATTACAGTAGTCTGAATATGGGCGGTTGAAATCATCCCACCATCTGGGTACGTGGTCCCATGGGGTGGGACATGCGGACGGTTTTGTAAAGGGGTCGTTTGGCACCGTGGATTAGAGGGGATTTGAGGGGGGTTCCAAATTCCCCAGTTGTTTGGCAGCATAAAGTACCTGAGGGTTTCCAATCCCCTCCTTGAGGGGGTTTGTAATCCACGATGAGAGCTTGGATTACACCTAAAATCATTTCAATAGTTGCAAGTGTAACATGTGTCAGTGTACAGTATCATTCTATTGGCACATGACCCACTAATGATAATCAGCACCATCTAAACATTGTCCACGCAAATCAGCACCGTCCAAACATTGTCCAGCACCATCCAAACCTTGTCCATATAAATCAATGATTAAAAATCGTTGGTTAGTCAAAATTACATATCTCACTAATTAGAGATATTAGAGTTGATTTAGTAATTAAATTCAAACCCCTGTAAATATACCATGGATAGGTACTTGTGGATTAAAGTTGGTTCACACTCCACGGTGCCAAACACACTAGGAGGATTGCAAATCCAGGGGGTTTCTAATAATGAGGGTTCTGATTACAAGGGGTTTGAAATCCACGCTCCCAAAGAGGGCCTAAAGCAAATTATGACGTAACCTGATGTGGCAGGTTCTGATTGGGTGTGTCCTATGATGAGGAATGTGCATTATGTTGGAATATTTGGTTGAATTAAATAGACTATTGAAATTTGAGAATAAAAAAAGAAAGTAAAATTAGAGATAGAAAACTTATATATTTGAGTTGAGGCGTGACATGAGTTAATCGGCTTGAAATCGAATTTGCACCCCTTGGACAGCGTCCCAAGTACAACAGGTTTTCAGAGCAATTGACCTCCAAGATACAATGACTATGACCTAGTCCTAGCGATGCACTCATTATAAGCGGGCTCGAACCACTTGCGGTTTAACCCGAAAGTGCTGAGTTGACTTAGCGATGAACTCAGCAAATTTTCTTAAACCAGAATAGCAGAGAGAGTTTTATAAGAGAAAAGAATTTTCGTATATTTGAAATATGAATTGGAAGTCTTTATATAGACTCCGAAGTGGTGCATAAGTACCCTGGACACATTTCTCTGGTTTAAAACGAAAAGGCGCAAGTGCGAGTACACTCGCAAATAAAGTCCTCCAAGTACCCATACACACACACCTACGCGAGTACACTCACACCCCCACCCGCGCCCGTGCCCACGCCCAGCCCAGCCCAGCCTAGCCCATCGCGTCGTGTCGCGCACATGCACACGGACACAGACATGGACTCGAACTCGAACTCAACGCGGCTCTGCGCGTGCATGCGTGTGGTCAATGGCATAGATTAGAACTATTGGCATAGCCCAGGACTAAATTCACATGCCCCCTGAATGGGGCTCAAGCCCCAAGGCAAAAAGCCCATCTTATATACAAGATATATTTCTTTGTTAAATTCGATGTAGGACAAAACTCACAACTCAAAAATACCAAAAATTTCAAATGTGGAGGGAAACCAAATTATTTAAAAGTCAAATTAATATAAGTTTTGAAACAAAATACAATACATTAGTTATTGCTAATATAACTACTACATGGGAAGTATGTTATTGAATGACGAATCAATATTAGATATGAACGTGGGAAGTATGTTATCGAATGACGGGCCAATATTAGACTCATCAATATTTTGTCGCACAATGAAATAACTCATCAATATTTTGTGGCACAATGAAATGACCTCATGTTGTGTTTGTACTAACATTGGTTCCAACTCAGATTGAGTACCACCCTTGATTATACTACAACGGTTTCGGTATAAGGGTTTCGGTATAGCAGCACCTGTAGGATTTGATTTTACCATGGGTTGTTATTAGATATGAGGTTAGGTCTACTATGTAGTTAATCAAACAATTTTTAAACATACTAGGTATGACCCTCATTTCTAACATCACGTTGGGCCCCACCTAGGTTTATAATGCAGGAACTTCCTGCGAAAGGCTTTCGAAGGGAATCCTCATCCTTTTGGCGCGGTGACTTTGAAAGCGGATTAGCTACGGATAGGTTGAGTAGCCATACTCGCTACTAAAGAGACGTCACCAGGTTTTGTGGGCCCCACCATGGTGCATATTTTGTATCACACCGTCCATCCATTTGGAGAGGTCATTTTAGGTCACGACCCAAAGAATGAGCCACATATAAGGCTTTAGTGGACCCACCACAAAAAAACAGTGGGGAGAGTGACGCCCACCATTAAAAACTTTTAAGGGCCACAAAAGTTTTCGATCAAGCTGATATTTATGTTTTCCCTTCTTTCATGTCTGCATTAACTTATGGATAGTTTGGATCTCAAATAAACGTAATGGTGAACCTTAGGAAGTTTCCAACGGTGGGTGTCACTCTCCCCACTGTTTTATGTGGTGGGGTCCACTACAACTTTGGATCTGCCTTATTCTTTGCTTTATGCCCTAAAATAATCTCTCTAGATGGATGGACGGTGTGATGTAACACATACATCATGATGGATTCTACAGAACTTGATGACGTCAGTTCAGTATCCAATTACGCTGCTCAACCTGTCAGTAGCTAATCCGCGTCCGGTAACTTCTTGCGAAATTGGCGTGGATCGCATCCCATCGACGCCCGTCTCCAGCTATGAATGGGCAGGAGCTTTGAGTGGTCACATGATGTATGGGTTTTATCCACACCGTCCATCCATTTTTCCTTATCATTTCAGGGCATTATCCCAAAACTGAGGCAAATCCAAATCTCAAGTAGACCACACCACAAGAAGCAGCGGTGATAATGATTCTCACCGTTAAGATTTTTTTTTGGGCCCACCGTGATGTTTATTTGACATCCAACCTATAGATTAGGTCATACAGACCTAGATGATGGTAAAAAAAATAAAATATCAGTTTAATCCAAAACTATGGTAGCCCCGGGAAGTTTTTAATAATGAGAGTTCAATCAACACTATGTGGCCCACTTGAGATTTTGATCTACCTCAGTTTTGGGTTCATACCATAAAATTAATTTTAAAATTGTATAGATGGTGTAGATTTATCACTAACATCTTGGTGGGATCCACCTGGCATCCTAACAGAAGAACTTTAAGTGAAAGGTTTCCACCGCATCCTTCGGAGAGTTAGATAATAAGAACAAGAAGCGTGCCAGATATGGAAATTCACTCTTGCAAACTCCTGCATAAGAGTGCCTTCATCCAGACCATCTGCGTTATCCGATGGTTGATAGCAAGGTTCGCACATACTAATGTGCAAACTGGTGAGCAGTTGAACGTCTCTCTCTCTCTCTCTCTCTCTCTCTCTCTCTCTCTCTCTATATATATATATATATATATATATATATATATATATATACACACCAAAAATGTCCTTAAAACCTTAAATGAATCAAATTGATGGGCTTTTAAATGAGCCCGAGCCCAATCATACCCCCAAAACGAGCTTAATTTTAGGCCCTAACCCAACCATTGGGCCTATATTCTTGATAAGCCCAGCATGAAAGCAATATGGGCCAACCAAGCTCATTGACAGCCCTATTCTTTAATAGCTTGTCTAGAATCATCCTAGTCTTATTTACTAGGGTCATATTATAATTGGCTCACAGATCTAATGTTGTTTGTCAAGCACCTAAGATAGGGGAGAATTATTTAATACTCCTCGCAAATGTGTGAAGTGAAAACTTTGTAATTATATTATAGTGTATGTGTTTTGTTTGAAAATACAAGGTAGCATGTGTAGCACATGCAGGGTGTTTGAAGATGTATGGTAGCCCACAATCACTTGTGGGGGTAAATAAGGATGTATGTTGGCACACACAACATACGTCGCAATACAACTTAACAGATGTGACCTTAGGAATAGGTTGGATTGAAAATAAACATCATGGTGGGCCCTAGGAAGGTTTCAATGGCGGGCATCACTGTCTTCATTGCTCTGTGTGGTGTGGTCCACTTGAGGTTTGGATCTGCCTCATGTTTGGGTTAATGCCCTAAAATGATCTCGCAAAATGGATGTACGGTGTGGATATAAAACATACATTATGGTGAGGCTCAAAGAACTTGGTGACGTCAGCCATGCTAGGCCCTGCACGTGTGGTGGACTTGACTTGCACATCACCCTGCGGAAAGATGGGATCTACCATATTCTAGGAAATCCTTCGTGTGGGTTAGATATCTCAATCATGTAATGATTATTACCATGCAAACATGGATTCTATTTTTAAGGATTTTGTTTGGATATTAAGTGGATTCTTCCATTCTTCTTTTCATGGTCACTTGGAATTTTGTGCTTGAAAATCCATGACGAAAAAAAGAAATGATTCTCTCTATTTCCTTGGATTTTCATGATTTTCCTCGGATCCAAATGCGTCCTCGAAGTCGAATGGGCCCGGATCTGATTACTATTTATAAGCATGCATTTGATGAAGGTTGTACCAAGCCCGACCCATTTTTTAACGGCTGTCATTTTGAATTCCAATTTGCTGATGGGCCGAGAAGTAAAACCCAAGCTCGAAGTACTCAGCCCAGGCCCCAAAATCGACCCATTAGCAGATTAAGTAATCTAGAAACACACTGCTAGCCATTCATGATTTTCTGGCCGTTCATCCTTTTTCGTGTTGTCCATTCATCCGAAAGCACCACCTAGGTATTGAGCATTTTTATGTGACATTCACGCCTAGAAATTGTAAATTCTTTTTATTTTATTTTTGGTAGGGTGTCTACGGCACTGCCTCATCGAATAGTCGTTGTAAGACAATCTTGGGCCAATGCCGTGTCAGGATAGTATAAACCTCCAATTAGGTATTGGGCAGGGTCGTTTGGCACCGTGGATTGGAGGGGATTGGAGGGGGTTTGGAATCTCCTGGTTGTTTGGCAGTATAAAGTAACAGGGGGTTTCAAATCCAGAGGGTTTCCAATCCCCTCTTTAAAGGGGTTTGTAATCCACGGTGAGAACTTGGATTACACCTAAAATCATTTCAATAGTTGCAGGCATAACATATGTGTCACTATACACTATTGGGCACATGACCCACTAATGATGATCAACACCGTCCAAACATTGTCCATGTAAATCAGAACCGTCCAAACATTGTCCATATAAATCAATGATTAAAAATTGTTGGTTAGTCACTCAGACATGATCTTGTGCTTGTGGCCCATCCGAGACTTGGAATTTCATTATTTTTGGGCAAAGCATATATTTCAACGGGCTTATCACAACCAATGTGTCAAAAATTACATATCTCACTAATTAAATATATTAAAGTTGATTTAGTAATTAAATTCAAATCCCTGTGAATATATCATGGATAGATACTTTTTGATTAAAGTTGATTCACACTCCAGGGTGTCAAACACACTTGAAGGATTGCAAATCCAGGGGGTTTCTAATCCCGGGGGTTCCCAATCCAGGGGTTCCAAATCCACGCTCTCAAACAGGCCCATAATACAACACATATACCTACGCCAATGGAAGTGTTTTCACTCTCATAGCTTGTCCTATATATATATATATATATATATATATATATATATATATATATATATATATATATATATATATATATATATATATATGGGAAAAGGTACTATGCGCTCGAGCTCACGATAAGCTCCCATGAGGTCGAGCTGTGTGGGCTCCATCGTGATGCGTGTCTGCCATCAACACCGTGCATTTGATGGGTCCCCTTTAAATTATGGGATATCCTTAAAATCAGCCGTATACGGAACTCAGGTGGGCCATACCATCTAAAATCATGAAGACAAGCCAAAAACATATAAAGAACTTGGTGGGGCCCACCTGAGTTTTGAATGCTGTTGAAACTTGGTCTGAACCCTCATCCAAGTGGGACACACATAATGGATGGGCTGGATTTGCAAACCACATCTTGGTGGGCTCAAAAAATGATTATGAATGTTTTAATGGTGCACGGCCCCTCTGAACTTCTGTATGTGGTGTGACCCACACAAGTCACAGATTGACTTGATTTTTGAGACCTAGGCCCACGATGGAATGGTGCATTTGACTGATGGGGTAGATGGTCGAAACACATCACGGTGGGGCCCACACAACTCAACCTCATGGGACTTCCCGTCAGCTCGAGCGCATAACACCTTTTCCCTATATATATATATATATATATATATATATATATATATATATATATATATATATATGGGAAAAGGTACTATGCGCTCGAGCGTAAAGCGGTCATCCATGAGGTCGAGCTGGGGTGGGCCCCACCGTTATTCCTTTCGAAGATCCACACCGTCCACCAGATGTACCGCTCCAAGTGGGACCCACACGGCTGGAAATCGACCGTCCACGGAACTCAGGTGGGCCATAACTTCTGAAAACATAAGTATACACGCGAAAACATGTAAAATCACTTTGTGGGGCCCACCTGAGATGTGGATACCACCTGAAAATTGGTCTAAAATTACATCCAAGTGGAACACACATGATGGACGGTTTTGATCATCAAAAAACGTCTCAAAATGGGGCCACAAGTGGTTTTGAATGTTTGAATGGTGCACGGCCCCTCTCCACTTCTGCACGTGGTGTGGCCCACAAAAGTCTCGGATGGATGTGATTTTCAGCCGTGTGGGCCCATCCAGGGATGGTGCATCTGACTGAGGGGATAGATGTTCGAACGGCATCACGGTGGGGCCCACCCCAACTTGACCTCATGGAGACCGCTTTACGCTCGAGCGCATAGTACCTTTTCCCTATATATATATATATATATATATATATATATATATATATATATATATATATATATATATGGGAAACAGTTCCACACAGTCGACCTCGTGGGAATGATCATTTACATGAGTTGTGTGGACCCCACCATGATGTGCCTATATGATTTCCTTGTAAATGACTGTAAATGGACAATGATTATTTACTCTGATAATTATGTAATGACATTACTTAAAATTGACTTTGGTGAAGATTTTGTTATAATGTTTGTTTCACGTGACAGTTATTGTAAAAATGTAATGATTACAATTTATTTATTTATTTATTACCTATTTTCCTTATAAGTTTATTTGACTTTTGATTTATGTATTATAAATTTTGTTTAAATAAATGCCTGAAAATGATAATAATGACCCATTTACTTTATATTTAATAGGAAATTAAAAAAATTAAATTAATCTTAAAGAGTTATATATATATATATATATATATATATATATATATATATATATATATATATATATATATAGTAAATGAGCTTAGACTTGAGGTGTATAATGATTTGTATAATAAATTGAAAACAAGTGAGAAAGATGTATCAAACTTGTGAAAGTGAGAGAAAGGAAGGATAGGACAACAATCATGTTATATGCATTAAAAATGATGGCTAGAAGGTACGGTGGACAATAAGGTTAATGAAAATATGAGAGTATATTTCTAAAACTATTAGAATGAAGAAATTTTTGAGAACATGTGAATGGGAGGAACCATGAACTCAATTAAGGCCGGAGAGTTAAACTTTTCTATTTATTTTCAAGAATTAAGGGGGATATGCAAACCTATACTAATTATTATAGGATTGAACTTATAAGTTGGTTGATTGAGGAAATATTAAAATGATTGTATCACAAATCAAACTAATGTATCAAAAATCAATTTGAATTCAAGCTAGAAAGGTCGACCATTGAGACTATTTTCCTAGCTAGATAATCAATAAAAAGACAGAGAAGACGGCACATGGTTTTTAAGCTCTTTTTGGATTGAGAATTATTACAGTAACGTAATGAAAAAGTAAATAATTATAAATTCATTAATTCATCTCTTGAAAATATTTGAACTTGACTAAGAATGGTCATGTCTAGTTTACTAGTGATAAAATTATAATAATGGCACGTTTCCTTAATTTAATGTCAAATCATCAAGTTTATTTACTAATGTGTGTATTTTGATTCATTTTTTAATTATAATTAATTAATAAATACAATGATTGCAAATTCTTTTATGTCTTTTCAAAACATCTACATTTGACCAATAATTGCTATGTTTATTCTGATAATGGTATAATAATAAAGATGACACTTCTCTATTATATTATTGTAATAATCCTCAATCTAAATAAGCCATTAATAACTTAGAAAAAGCCTATGATATGTTTTTAAAGAGTTAATCCTATTAAGAAATAAGAGACTCTCAATAGAATATCTTAATATAATTAACAATATGGGTTGATGCAAAAATCCGGTTAGCCCTTCTTGGGCCTGCGAACCTGCACAAAGAACAAGCAATGAAGACCCTGGCTCATGCAGGGGACCCTTCGATGCCTAAGTCAGGTATGGATTTGAGTTTAGTCGGATAAGGGGTTTTTAGGCTAGAGATTGTGCGTACATTTCACCATTAGAGGTGCCCCTATTTATAGTTTAGGAGAGGCAGCGACGTAGGAGGGGTTTTCTCATTTAGTAGGATATCTCGTAGTAGGATTACAATCATATTAGGAGTCGTAATGATCGCCCTGGATTCTCGGCTGAGATCTCGAGCAAATCCGTATCACGATAAGCTTCCTAGATCTTTGGCTAGGATCTCGGGTGGGCGAGGCCAGATTTCAATAGGAGGCGGTCCGTGCTGACTTGAAGTGTATCGATGTAACGCCTCGTGTTTTCTGGACCCGAGTATATGACCTGTTTCCCAAAAATCCGAGTGTTAACTTAAGAAGAGCCAAATTCCATACATAATTTTTTTTTTCTACCAGAGTTAGCAAATAAGTGTAGGATGGGCAAGTCAGCATAAAGAAAATTTTTCATTTACATTTAGAATACATAAGAGGTTGCCCATAATGACTCATACAAACCAATGTCTCCACATTGACAATTACGTGATTACATATATGAGAAATTTAAAGCATATAAAATAAATAAACGAAAGCTGCAAGGTTGCACGGCTTCCTTAACAGGTGCAACCACGCATCCTTGACCACCAAGACGACACCCCATCAATCTGAACCTGCATATCACTCAAGCCACCCGTACTGCCAGTATGGTTATATATTTGATGAATGAGTGACCAACTCAGTGTTAAATTCCCTCAAGATTACACATTGCAGCCTTAGCTAAGCATAATTAAAAACGATAAGACAATCAAAACAATACATGATACAATCTTTTTATACGCATGGATGCGTGAATGCACATTAACCTGGGGATACATATCCAGTCGGACTTGGGCTCGTCACCCATGCAATTATCGACCTGGGAATGATCATCCAGTCGGAACAGGGGTCGATAATCGGTGGGCTAGGAGCTAGCGAAACGGTACCCCAACAACTTTAGGGCACGTGTTACAGCATCTAGAATTAGCCACCCTTCATCGCCAATATATCGTGAATGCATGATTAGCCAACCGTTATTAATCCAATTACAACCAGTCAATTTAAGTAACTCAATGGTCACTACGGGGGGCTCGTCACCCAGCGTAGGCCGACAGCTTGGGCATAGTGTCTCATGACCACCATCCCCGGCTCATGAGATTTCCCCACCTTAGGATGCATAATGAAACCCATCAATCAGTGACCAATCAAATTCAATAAGTAGGGATTATCATCTCATGATATAGGCCATCAAAGGCACCAAGGAATTCATCAAAACATGGGACAAATGTTAAATCGCAGCGGTAAAAGAGTGCTTGGTACATTAAATCGAAACGGCAAATGGTCAGGCAAGATTAAATCAGAGCGGCTAAAGAGGTCATTTCAAGTCATTCAAGTCAAATATCCTTTGGATGGTAAATCCCACATTAATATTCCATGTCCCACATAACCTCCAATCGAGGATCCATTCCATTCTGCACTCCATCATGTTACACCTTAAGTATGGGTTCACATACACAAGAAGGCTTACCCACTAATAATGTAGTGAATATAGGTCCATAGAGACTTACAACAATTCATGTGAAAATACACAATTATAACATGGCAAGCATATGTTAAGCATAATAATCACAACAGGTCATGATGTGAACTATAAATTAAAATGAGAGCTATCATGTAAGCAGCCATCGCATGCTATGAATTTAACAATTTTAACATTTGATAAAGACTATAACTTAAATCAATTTGAAAATGGAAAGCTTAAGGGGAAGAATCATCACCTTATGTTTTGAATCGTCTACGTCATCGCTAGAAGGTGCGTGCGCCCTTAGGGTCGAATCCTACCATGAATCGTGAAATTTGCATATGAGATCAATGTTCTACCAAGTGTCTATGGTCAAGATTTATACAACCTAGGGTTTAGATTATTTTAAGGGATTTAATGTAGAGTTAGGGCTTCATCCTAGGGTTTAGTTTTAGGTTTGGATTTTAGGGTTTGGACTCTGATTATTATTATTATTGTTATTCTCATACCATGAATGAAATATTAGCCATGATAGGAGTATTGGATAATCGATATTAGATATTTAAATATACCGACATCACCTAATGCTCTTATAATGACTTATAGTCTCTTACACAATGCGGGTAATAATAATAATAGAATTCTTTACTAACCATAATATAATAAGTACTAACACCCAATAATCATATTAACTAGGATTATACCAATCCAAAAATGGTAATATTTTCTAATGATGATGCTGATAACTATCAGTAACAATGTTTAGGAGTGACAAATGAAACACTTATATTTAACCGTTATAATTTGTCGGTAATAACTAACATTAGTATAGGTAGTTTATTAATGGTTAATCATGGGTATTAACGAATCTAATGATAATTGTAATGATAATAATATAATCGAAATAATCTTTACATGGAAAGAAAATGTAGGCTAACCTTAAGATGCAATTTATTGAGCGTGACCCGAATTCAACTGGACTCAGTCCCAACCGAGTTGACTAGGTTCCAACCGAGTTGACTCGGCTCAACACCACCTTCCTTTCTTCTTCCTTCTTTCTCTATCCTTCTTTTTTTCCTTTTTTCTTTCTCTCTTTATCTCTCTTCCTTCCTTCTCTTTCTCCTTTTCCTGGACCAAATCAGCAGCATCCTTGGTTGCACTGAGTCCCAAACGAGTCAGCGGGTTAACTCGACAGGAACTAGTGAAGAAGGCAACACCTTTCTCCCTTCTCCTTCTTCTTTCGTTTTTCTTCTCTTTCTCATGTTCATTCACTCATCAGAGTTCCTGGGCTAAACCAGTACCCAACTCAGGCCGAACTTAGCGTGGTTTGGGGCATTTTCGGCATAAGTCGCGACCGAGACTTGGCCTGTTCCGAGATGATGCAACGATGCAACCCCCTCTCCCTCTCATTCCTCTTCTTCTCCTTCTATTTTTTTTTCATCATCTATCTCTTCTCCCTCTACCCTTTGTCTGCTGGAAGCACCCAGCAATGGACGCCCAACTCGCCCAATGACTCGGCTCGGTTTTTGGTTGCAGTTGCAGGAAACAGATGAGAAGTCTCTTCCTCTCAACCCTACCATCCTTAAAACAACCCCCAGCTCTCCTTGGAGCCGTTGGATCGGTAAAACACGGTCTGGATTTGATCCAAATAAAGTTGTCTCCAAATCCGGTGGGTGGGAGCCAAAATCGGGCTTGATTTTTCTCTCTCTGGTATTGAGGGAGCCCTAAACCAGCTTCCTATCAATGGACGGATGGGATTTCCCTGTCTTGAACGGCGGAGATGCAAAGATGGGGTGTTACACGGATCGTACCTGACAACAACAGATTTCTATTTTTAGAAAGCTATGTTTTCGGGTCCTATTTGTGTTGGATCTTGTATGCACCCGCATAATACCTGGTGGAACGACCATGGTTTTGGTCGTCGCCCCAGACCCAACTGGATGGACGGTTTGGATCGTGCATGAGGGCACAATGGTGGGCCACGTTTGCAATGAACGGATGCCCTCCGTTTTTCAAAAATGCCCGCAGGCGAGAGTTTTTTTTCTCTCTTTTGGACCAGCGCAGGTAAGCGCTCGTCTGGCTGTATTGGGAGCACGGTGTACCTCCGTTGCACGCAAGATGTGCACACACGCCGCACATGGTGGGGTCCACAACGATGTTTGTGATAAATCCACGCCACCCATTCTATTTCTAAGTCCCTAATTAGGGCCTTTAAATGAAAATCAGGCAGATCTAAACTTTAGGTGGGCCCCATTCATGGATTCACATCAATCTGACGATCAGGCTACCTCGAAATCGATCGTTAACGGTTAAAAGGGCCCTAAGAATTCATTCATACGATCGGGATCCTTGTTCTATGCATTTAGAACATTAAATGTTATTATTAAAATAATTTTAACATTTATAATTATTATTATTATTATTATTGTTGTTGTTGTTGTTGTTGTTGTTGTTGTTGTTGTTATTGTTATTATTATTACTATTATTTCCCCGACACATGCATGCATTTCTTAGTCAGGTCGTGGGTTCCACTTTGCAGGGCTACTCACCACCTGAATTTATATTATTAAATACTTTATTATTATTATTATTATTATTTTAGAATCAAATTGTAGGGCCTTATTTTAAGGCAGTCATGTAAGTGGACCACAAGATGTTCTAATTAAAGTCCCTAGTAGTTGGTTACAAGCCTTTGAAGCCCTACGGTTTCATTGGTTTCAAATTGTTGGCCCATGCAGATCAAATGGTTGGGATTGACTAATATTCGGGTCGACCAATATTTAACTAATATAAATCTAATTACCAATAACCTTAAGGTTTTTAAAGAGCATTTAGGTGTGGTCTGAGGTAAATCGTGAAATCAGATGATATGATTTGTGTCTTCAAAGGGTGGAGCGTCTAACAAGATGTTGTAGACCGATGAACGGTGGATCTTGTGATTTTGATCCCTAAGTTTACTTCATATGATTTAATTGTACTGAACAGGCGTATTTCTAAATCATCTTTAAGATCGAGATTATAAAAAAAATTGAATTTTTGTTTATTTAAGCACAGGGTTAACTTAATCGTGTTGTGATGATGACATGTAAGTTAAACTACGTGCATCATCATATCCATGTAGCTATTTTAGATCTACGTGGCGACACCCGAGCACTGAAAGTACGGGACGTTACAATCGACCCGGGACGTGCTGACATAGGTCCTGCCGAGTTGGGGTATGCCGTGCTGAGGCATGTCGAGCTGGGTCATATCGACCTGTCTCCTTAGTCGAGTTTGCGGATTCTTTTCAGAGGTTTGTGGTCCCTTGACGCAGGGATGAACATGATGAGGTTGATCACCGTCTTCTTCAAGGATAACTACTCCGAATCCATGAAGCTTTTCTGGACTCCTTACAGAGACTTCTCGAATCCACGAGGAAATAAAGTAATAAAATAGAAATAAATTCAAATTTTAATTGATTAATGAAATAAATGAGTTCACAACCCTTTAAATAGGGATACCCAGCAATAGAAAAGAAATCAGGAGCAAACTAAAACTAAAACTCCTAGAAATTCGTAACTTACTATAAATAGTAAATTTACTTTTTATAGTAAGTTTCCTATGTGGCTTAACCACGTTATTCTCCTAATTTACTTTTTATAGTAAGTTTCCTATGTGGCTTTCCTATAGTAAGTTTCCTATGGTACATCAAGTAACTCATTCCAGTCTGCGAGATATGCCTGTTTTAAGGTTCTGACGGTCTTGATGACTTCTGTCTCTGATCCATCTTAGACATGAAAGTGTTTGCGACCCGCTCTACATTAGTCCCTTTCACTTCAAAAGAACTCGTCCTCGAGTTCTCGTGTTGCTTTGGTTCATGATACTCGGTCTGGTGCGCCGTAACGATACCCGGATCAAAAGTTATAATCAATTTATGGTCCACCTTCTTTTGGTCCAACCATGCTAGGAATGTATCTGTGACACGTTCAACATCAGACCCCTCCGCTTGAAAAAAACTCGTCCTCGAGTTACTCAAGGGACTAATTCATGATTCTGAGATAACTTTTGATGCCGATGTTTATTAGTCATTTTCTTGTACTTGGCATTAGGCTATTGAGTTGTCACAATACATGTACTCATGCTTTCCTTGACTTGACTAGTATCGATCAGATCCTTCACTCTTGCCTTCAAGATCTGATATTCTTTCTGACTCACTTGACAGTGAAGGTGGTTGGGCAAACTAGCCCCAGGGACAAGGCCTATGTGGTGTTAGATGCCTCTCATAGGGGGCAATCTATCGAGGAAATCTTTATACATAATAATCCATTAAAACTAGGAAGTTTGGCTTTACCTCGATAGTATCTTTCAATATAATCTAGATGATCACCTTCATGGACTGGTCGTCGGGTAAAGTTGTCATCGAGGTCCTTGTCACTAGAACTCACATTATCTGGTATAGCCCCACGATTCACTACTGGTAGTGCTCTAAAGAAATCGAGGTTGTGTCGTATAGCAACCACTGGCAGTTGAGCATTACATAGGACTCGTAGCGGAATTAGGGCATCCGCAATACGGTCGAGGGCTGCCTGCAGCCCTTACATGGTCAACCGACTCTCCGGTGGAAAGTTTTCATTCTTTCCGAAAGATAAAGAATCCCTGAATCACTGTCCACAGGATTTTTGTTCATACCTTCGTTATTTGTCATCGGCCCGAGGGAAGTCCTCGCTCTGATACCAATTGACGCAGGGATGAACGTGATGAGGTTGATCACCGTCTTCCTCAAAGATAATTACTCTGAATCCACGGAGCTTCTCTGGACTCCTCACAGAGACTTCTCGAATCCACGAGGAAATAAAGCAATAAAATAGAAATAAATTCTAATAAATTCAAAATTTAATTTATTAATGAAATAAACGAGTTCACAACCCTTTAAATAGGGATACCCAGCAATAGAAAAGAAATCAGAAGCAAACTAAAACTCTTAAAAATTCGTAACTTACTATAAATAGTAAATTTACTTTTTATAGTAAGTTTCCTATGTGGTTTAACCATGTTATTCTCCTAATTATTCTAAGCACTTTTCATGTTGGACACAACTCCTAAAGCCTAACGGATGAAGAGTTATAATCAAACTAAAACTTACTATTTATAGTAAAAATGGAAATAAACATGGAATTGGACCGTCGATCTAATGGAATCTCGCAAAATCGGTGTGGGTAACCCAACATAGTCGGGTTGGCTAGCTAAAGTAGCTCGTCCTACTCTAAAATCATATATTGTATGACGAGTAACTCATTTTGGTCTGTGAGATATGTCCATTTTAAGGTTCTGACGGTCTTGATGACTTCTGTCTCTGATCGGGCCTTCTCTGATCCATCTTGGACATGAAAGTATCCGCGACCCGCTCTACATCATCCCTCTAGCTTGCTGGCAGGGTGTTGAGCTCAACCTCGTCTCCTGCTTGGCTTTAGAGCTGGAGGTCGGTTTTGGGATTTATTACATGGCTTGGTCAAGTGCATAAGGTTCCGACGTGACCTATACCTATTGGTTAGTCCATTTTTCTCCATAACAATATGTGTAAGGAGGTAGTTATAAATATAAGGAGTACTTTTAGAGGGATAAGTGAATTCACAAGAAATTCAACCTACAAAGTTAGCAACAACATGGCATCCACACAAAAAGGTTGAAGATGCATGGTGTATGTTTGTTTGCGAATGGCATGTATTGACAAGAAAAGAAAGAAAGAGAGAGGCAAACAAAAGCCAAAATTGTGAAAGGATACTCTTAACCATTTTAAAATTAAAGAGACTAAAGCAGAATATACAGCATGCAATTTGTGTTAACCGTCTACTAATTTTTTTTAAATATCTATGAACCATGCAAGTAGAGCTTAGCTGAGAACGAAATTCAAATTTGAAAATGTGGATAGTAAACTGCGATGGTTGATTATGTATACATGCCTTAAGCTTAACTCAAATTGAACGGTCCAAATTATGGACCCCAATTTAAAAGATCATCTAAAGAGATTACATTGATTTAAGTATACCCAGTTGATTTGATGTAGCTAGGTAAGGACATGATGAGGTCGATCAACGTCTTCCTCAAGGAATAATTACTCCAAATCCACAGAGTTCTTTAGACTACTCACAAGATTCCTCGAATTCACAAGGGAATTAAAATGAATAAATTCTAATAAAATCATAAATAAATTGATTGATTATAAAAATAAATTTATAATACTTAAAATAATAATATCAAACCTATGAAAGAGTTTCATACTCGAACTCCCTAAAAATATGACTTCCTATAAATATTGAACTTATAATTTATAGGCAATCATTATTACTAGTAGGCTTTATGATTTTTGGTCAAAAATAGTAAGTATCGAATAAAATGAATCAAAAGTTATGATTGAATTAATATTTACCATAAATAGAAAAAAACAAAAGTAAAATTGACTTTGGACAGTTGATCTATTGGAATCTCGCAAATCCAGGGTGGGTAACCCACCATAGTAGGGTTAATTGGCTAAAGTAGCTTCTCCAGTCCAAAATCATATTCCATATGCTGAATAAATCATTTCAATTTACAAGATGCATATGTTTTAATGTCATGACCATGCTGATCACTTCCACCTTGGATTGTGCCATGAAAGTGTCCATGACTCCTCTACATCATGATTAGAGGTAGAATAACCGGCAATGGCCCAGTTCAACTGGACTAGATTAGGTGAGACTCAGCCTCACTCAAGATACACCTAGATCCATAGCTCAAGAGGTAGACTGAGTGAAAGATACCTCAGTTTCGACACACAGGTCTTGGTATCGATTCCCTGATGGGAGTGGCTAACAGTGAAGTGTGAGCTGACAGTGAGTATACTAACAAGCTAACAATAAAATAAAAAGCCTCACCCAAACTGACTTTAGGATGGGGCCAGGACCCATCTTTTTAACGGATTGGATCATCATAACCACATGTGCACGGGAAGCTCATATAACCCTTCGATTCGAGGGTTTTGATACAATGAGGACCCCACGTCATAGCAACCACGCAAAGCCTTTTACTAACCGTCGGATCGCACACGTGTCAGTTATTCGGGTGGTAAGCGGGCATGGAACTCAAGACCTACGGCCTTTGATCCTCTCTGTCGTAACCAGTGTGACATATATCGCCGACATTTACAAATATCGCGATACAATGACGAAAAAACACTAAGCGATATCGCGATATTTTAAAATTTTGCCAGGTTTTAAAATTTCGTTTTTTATCGCGATTTATTGCGGAGAAGACTTAGCGAAACATACTTTTAAATTTTAAATAGATTTATTAAGTTAAATACATTTAAAATATTTTTATTTTTGACGAGATTTTCCGAAAATATCCCGAGAAAAACCTCAAATTTGAACTCCCAACTTGCGAGAGGCGCGTCCTCCAAAAAATCAAACCGAGAGCAGCGCGGATCAAAATCCGCGTCGCTCCCTCCAAGCAATTCTAAACCGTTGATATCCTCCTATATCGAACGGTCACAATACACTCTGCGAAAAGAAGTTAAAAAAAATCAAAGTTTCTGGGAGTCGGACTCCCGCTTCCAAACCCGCCTTTAAATACACCCCTCGAAATCCCTTTCCTGCATTCCACATCAAACGCGCGTGCTCATCCTTCATTTCCAAATTCAAATCAAGGTTGTAGATCAGATCAAGATCAATGGCCCGTACGAAGCAGACTGCTAGGAAATCGACTGGAGGGAAGGCGCCGCGCAAGCAGCTGGCGACCAAGGCGGCCAGGAAATCCGCCCCGGCGACGGGAGGGGTGAAGAAGCCGCACAGATTCAGGCCTGGGACGGTGGCGCTGAGGGAGATTAGGAAGTACCAGAAGAGCACGGAGCTGCTGATAAGGAAGCTGCCGTTCCAGAGGTTGGTGAGGGAAATTGCTCAGGACTTCAAGACCGATCTCCGGTTCCAGAGCAGTGCTGTGGCTGCTCTCCAGGAAGCGTCTGAAGCTTATCTGGTGGGTCTTTTCGAGGACACCAATCTCTGCGCTATCCATGCTAAGAGGGTTACCATCATGCCCAAGGACATCCAGCTCGCTCGTCGGATCCGTGGTGAGAGGGATAGAATACAGAAAAAACTATATGATTTGCATATCTCTTTTACATGGCCCTGAGTTTTAGGTTGGTTAGTAAACTTTTTAAGTTGTAAGTAAGTTCTCTCTCTCTCTCTATTTCTACCGTATGTTTTAGGGTTTTCTTTTTCGGTTTCTGTTTTCAGGTGCGGATGTAAATGCCTTTTTTGCTTTTTAGATGATTACAATTGGAATGGGAAATGTATGTGCTTGGTTTTTGTTTCTGCGTTAGATCAGAGTTGGAATTTTCTACTTCTTTGCAATCGGTTTGGAATGTTGCGTTTTACTTCTTCTTCACATCTGGACGGCTACAATCTTTGTATCTGATTGGATAGCCGTGTTGCTTAGATCTCTCTCTCTCTCTCTATTTCTACCGTATGTTTTAGGGTTTTCTTTTTCGGTTTCTGTTTTCAGGTGCGGATGTAAATGCCTTTTTTGCTTTTTAGATGATTACAATTGGAATGGGAAATGTATGTGCTTGGTTTTTGTTTCTGGGTACATCTGGGTTGTACGTAGAGCTATCTCGGGTGCGGATTGGGTTCTGTCAGGGTTCTGTGGGGCCCACTGTGATATATGTGTTTTCTTTAAGCCGTCCATCCATTTTGAAAGATCATATTAGGTCATGAGTCCAAAGCGTTGGCAGTTGAAGGCTGGTGTGGACCATGTACCATGCCTACTGCTGAAAACCTCCTGGGGTCCACAGAAGTTTTGGATCAAGCTGATATTTATGTTTTCCCTTCACCTAGGTTTATGTGACCTTATGAACGGGTTGGATGGCAATTAAAGATCACAGTATGAATGTTTCAACGGTGGAGGTCATTGTCCAACCATTTTCAAAGCTCATTTTAGGGCATGATCACAAAAATGAAGCATGCCCGAATCTTAGGTGGACCACATCATAGGAAACAGCTGTGATTGAATCTCCACCATTAAAAACTTCATGGAGTCTATGGGAATGTCACAAAGACCTGTATGAAGAGACTACATGCAGTCTCTTAAAATGAGTTTTCAATGCAGATGGACAGGGTGGATGTAGTCACATGCATCATGATGGGGTCTACACACCTCTGAGAATCCACTGAAGCTTTGCCTGTTGTTGATGGCCTATGTACTAAGGGTGCCCTGTTTTAAAAGATCCTTGCTGTTTGTATTTTGGTCTTTTGTTGGCTGTTCATTTGTAACAATTATTTTTTGAGATGAAATGTTTATTTTAATGTGAATTATATTAATTGTTTAGATTAGTGAATGATGAGTCACTTGCATAGACAAGGTGTTATATTATCCAATACCCAATGACATATTATATGAGTGTTGTAGGTGGGAGTGGACCCACTAGTTTGGGTAATGACATCCAACTTGTTTGGTAGTATGGCCATTGCCATTATAATGGGATCATTAAAAAGAATTTAGACTTGTATGGTTATTTTGTGGACCATAGTGCATCAAACAGATCAATTAACTGCCCATTGAAGGCTTAGGGCCTGTTTGGACGTGAGGATTAGGTGGGAGTGGTTTGTATTAGGGTGGATTGCACGAAATCCAATGTCATAAATGAGTTTGACAGTGGATTACATGCAATCCCACTGGATTGCTATATCCATTGGCCCATCTATTGCCATGTTTGGACGGGCAGACGGGATGGGATTTCAAAAGCACAGTGCGTTTGGGTGGGTATGTGCCAGTGTTCGCACTGGGACGTGTAATGGGCCGCCGTCACGGACGATTCGATGATCTAAACCTCCAATGTATCCAGGAGGTGGGGCCGACCGTACCCATGGAGACCTTATCCTCCCATGCACAGGCACACATGATTTCCACCGTCAAACGTAGGACGGACGGTGGAGTAAAAGATTATGTGGGCTACACTGAATTCAATCCGAAACCAAACATTTTCAACTAATTTTTCGACGTGTATTCAGTAGATGGAGTGGATTTCCCTGAAGACATCAATCATGGGCCCCACCATCAGCATAGCGTAAGAAATTGCGCAAGTCCCTGCGTCCCTGAAAACCGACTTCGGTGGGCTATTATGCGATCTTGGTGGTGATCGGATCAGCAATCCAAATCGTCCATAATCTCCAAAAGGGGGTCACGACCCTTCCCATGAAGTTAGAATGGACGGTGTGGATACTCCCTTAGCCAAAACTCGTTCCAAACACGGTTGTTTCCGCGCCTTCGCTGTACAACGTGCGTAAATAGAGTCGGTTCGTCCGGCTCCAAACCAACCTCCTCCAGTTGACGGGATTCGCAATCCACCGGATCCTCTCCCAAATCCAGAGACCACTTCCATCCATCGTCAATACCGCGCCGCCCAAACATAACTGCAGGAGGACGGGGTGGGATTTCCAAACCCTATCCCACCTACTCCAGTCTACTCCAACCTAATCCCCGCGTCCAAACATGCCCTTATGAATTCATATGGTTTTCACATGATGGTTACTTGACGTTTGGGGTTTATGATCCTGCCAACTAGATAATGTGGCAAGCATTGGCCCTAAAAGTGAGCTAATACAACAGATGGACGGTGGAGGTGCAGATCCAAAAGCTCGAGTGGACCACACCTTACGAAACATGGGATAATGATGCTCATGGTTGAAACCTTCATAGGGTCCACTGATGTTCATCTGCCATTCAACCTGTTCTTAATGTCACTCTGACCAGGATGAAGGGAAAACACAAATATCAGCTCAGTTTAATTTGGAAAATGGACTACCAACTTCAACCTGAAATATTGGAAATTTAGATATTCTGCAACATTACAACCGGTGGCCCACATTCTATTGATCTAGATTTGGTGGGACTTGGTTTCGAAGGATGATGAATTAGAAAATCCCTATTGTTGATTATATTTTCTATTGCTACATCTGTGATGAATGGCTTGGAAAACTGAAATGAAATAGTTAGATCAAATGGGCCAGGGACTCATCGTTTGATAGTCACTAAAAAGTATTTTAATAAAATAAATACTAATAACTTAACAAAATTACAAATGCTCCCGAGCAGAGTCATTATTTATAATTAGATAAACACATTACATTTGTAAGCTTGCCTAATTCTTTTGTCATTTTACGAAGCAGCGCAGCACTTTATTTCTCTTACGACTTAGCATTCTTTGGTAATTCATACTCCACCCCCAATATCACCTGCACACAAAAATAGTCAGTTACATATTGGTCAGTTTATTCAAGAGATAGATGGAGGGCTTTGCAACACATGTATCAACGTGGCTCCAGTGTGTGAAATATAGGACAATCGATCATGGCAGCTGTATGGCCATGTTCGGGACAAAAATCAAGTTGTTCCGCTCATCAGTTATACCACATGTGCATGTTTATTATGGACAGTGGCAAATTTGTTTCAGCCATCCATTTCTCTTATACATCTAGCCCACATAATGAGAACACTGGCTTGCTTTTTGGCCGTGTAGAAATGGGAACTGCCTGATGAGTGGCTTGAGCCTTGCTCTCACTCCACTCAATAGTTCCTAGTTAAGATATTGAAGAAAATTTTCTGTTGGATGAATACATGGCTCAAAATTAACACTGCATTTCGCCGGGAGTTGCATGGCCATATTGCGGTCAACACCAGATATGGGTGGGCCATTCACAAGCACACAGAGGCAAGGTTGCCCGAGCATTCTCAGTGCATTGCAGCAGGGCTCGCTAGGCAGTATGGGGCTGAATGGAGCGACTGACGGCCTGCATGGTATCATCTGAACAAGGGCACCGAAGAAGGTCCTGGGGCACCCCTGACCCACCCCGTGCTTCACCATGCTAGCCATAAAAACCAGGACGACCAGCCAAATTGCAGCTTTCATAGCACCACCCTTCATGGCTGAATTGAAATTCCTTTACTATCAGTTATGCTGTAATTAGACTGGGTAGCATGTAAGAAATGTATATATAGGAGAAACCTCATACTTGTATGCATTTCTTTCCTAACTCTCTTAACCAAATCATGCAGATTTGATGCTATCACTGTTTTTGAGCTGATTTGTCCATAGAGAATATGCAAGGAATGTGTTGCGCTTCATACTTTAAACCGTTATTCAATTCGAATATCATGAATGGCACCACGTACTTGAAACCATTTTTTCAATTCGAATATCATGAATTGCATCATGAGACTTGGACAGCCCAATCAATTGATCAGGGCTGTCCATTAGGTCCAGTACAACTTTCACGGGCAGTCAAAGTAATAATCATGGTGACAATAATTTGAAAGCCCAAAAACTTGACTTACTGTTCAGCTGGGTCAGGTGGACTCGAAAATTCTACCAAACTTGAATTATAATTTAAAAATATTAGTAATGGCAACATACATTTAATATAAACAGATCTGTCTACAGCTAAGGACTCTGGTTCGATTCCCAGGGTCCCCTCTTCACATTTTATGCAGGTTGAGTCGATTCCACCTAGTAGTTGGGTCAACGTGATGAGTCTTCCCGAATTGGATGGAAACAAACCCAATTCCGAGTTTCTTGATGACTCGGCAAGATTTAGAGTTGATTCAGCTGAGTTGCATGTCAACTCAGCGAGTTTTAGAATCTGATCCGCATGTAAGTTGGGTCTTTATAGACCTTTTATTTTTTTGGGGATGAGAGATCATTTAGAAGTAAGGAAATTCATAATGGGGGCCCAATAAATGAATGATTCAAATTGACAATTAGACCTATTTCTATAAATGATCTTGACTGTCCATTTTTATTGTCTATTAATGGGAATGTTAGAATTGTCCGATCCATGTTAATTTTGTACGTAGCCAATGAATGCACTGTGGATCTAATGGCCATGATGGATTGTCTAGGTGTCCCGGATGCAAGTAGGAAAACTATAGCCTAATGTTTTCTTTCAAATTAGAAGAACTATCGCCTAATGTCTACTTTCAAGTTTGAAATGGCTGAGTTTGGTAAGGCACTAATATCTGGCAGTCCAAGAAATATGCTGTTCAGAATATATATGAAAAGGATTTCCGCTGTGACGGAAATTTAAATCGAACTCATTTCTTAGAAGAAACAAGCACAAGGGCCACTTGGGTGAACATCGATACAGCTCAATGATAAGTCTAAGCTTGTTTCTCTTCCAAAAGAAGTAATAATAGAAGACAGCTAACTAGGCAATGATTTATGACTTCCTGCAATATAATACCAAGTCAGAAGACTCAGAACCAAGGCCTTCCCAACTCACCAGTTCCGAAGCCACATGACTACGAGCATTTTCCAATTCAATGTTCTGTCACACCCCTACACACTCACCCACCCACCTACACCACGTGGGCACTCAATCCCATGATCTCAGTGTTGAAATAGAGTCTGTCAACCACTGAGCCATCAACCGCTGAGCCATGGAGCCAGACCCAATGTTCTGTCCATCTATGATGTACTATGCCATTTCAAGAAAAATCATGGTTCGGAAATTCACCTTAACAAATAAGGCTTGTAAAAAAGGTTATGACATGGCCATCTTAAACGGCCATTTTTCATAAATTGAAATCAAGTTAAGGGACATTATATTTTTAGTACATTCACTTAAAATTCATTCAAATGGGGTTCTTCCACAACTTAATAATCATGAGATCAAAGGACTTACTTTCAAAAGCAAATGAATGCAAAGCCTGCTTTTCTCCCGTTCTAGATCATCAATTCTCCTTCTTCCCTTTCAGATTGATTACTGCAAGCTCTAGCTCAACAAAATCTCCTGCACAAATGGGCGGATACTTGCTTGCAAGTGGTGAGTCGGCGAAGTGGCCCAAGGGCTTCAACACAGCATCTGAAGCAATATGTGCAAACAACTGATCGCCACAGGAGGAAAAGGAAAAAAGGAAAAAGAAAAAAAAAAAAAAAAAAAAAAAAAAGGAAAGGAAAAAAACTCAGGCCAAAGATGCAAGGAAGAAACCAATATGGAAATTCTAGATGCACGAATATTGAAAACTTAGATATTTGAACAATCAATACACTTCACTCACTGTCGAGGAAACTCTCCACAGGCTGCGATTTTGTTGCCGTGCTGATTCTATAGCATTGATTGTCCTATTAGTCACTACAACCTCATGCATGCCGGCTAAACACTCCCCTCCAGTGAGCCATTCCAGCTGCACGATCATGATGTTGAAAATATTCATACCAAAGCCACTGATAGGCACAATTTAGAATATATATATATATATATATATATATATATATATATATATATATTGACCAATAAACTTCATTAATCGACAATTAATGCATTTTTATGATTATTTTGTGCCTTTTTAAATTGATTTTGATATAAGCTTCTTTGGTTTCGTTTTAGCACTAAAGGTGGCAATGGAACAGGAAGCCAGCCCGACCCAACGAGCCTGACCCGATTCTGGACCTACCAGCTTGGCCTGTGAGCCAGGCTTGGGCCTCGCATGGATGGCCTGATAAATTGTCGCATTAGGCTTGGGCTCAAGTCATTTTACCCCGACCCGGTCTGGCCTGGCCCAGACCGATCCAAATTTACATGTACACATGTTATATCATACAAATATGTCATTTTTATCCACGATTAAGCAACCCATCTATCTTGTATGTAGACCATTGGTTTCATTCCTCTAAAATGTATGTTTCTTTGTGCATCAGTGGCACACTTGATCAAAAGATAGATTAGGAAAATTCAAGTGGGAGATATGGATTCAAGCTGGGCCAAATTGGCCTGGGCCCAACCAATTTTTTCTAGCTCAGGCTTGGGCCGGGCACAGACCTTGGGTCTTAATTGTCCTAACCCAAACCCAGCCCATTGCCACCCCTATTCAGCATTCAAATTACAATGATATTTTCCTCTTTACCAACAGCAATGCATTGAAGTCTGATGCAGTTGCTCGTGACAAGTGTGGAGCTTACCTCTTGTCCTGTTTGTATAAGGAGGCATCCAACAGGCACGCTCACTTCTACTTTTTGTCCATTTCTCAACCAAATGTTTAGACCAGGAAATCTGCTCCTGCCATGGATTGTTAGGAAGTTAAGGTCGTAATGATATCCCGCAAACACCGTGCCTTCACGGCCATAACGTTGCAGGTCACTACCTGTTGGAGCAAGCAAATGAGGTCCCTGTGTATTTTTTCAAGGAAGAAACAGTGTCAGAAAGTGCACCCTATCAATGGAAATCCACTTGAGGAATGAGATGAAATGATGTTATTGTGTCTAAGAGAACTCAATTGATGGATTGTCATTTTGTATTGGACCAAGTACTATCAGAAGCAATGACTATTACACTCTTCAGAGCGATGCCATCCACCACAATAACTTCATTAAAATTGTCAAGAACTGGCTATATAAAGAAGTGTGATCCCTTTTTGCTTAGAGAACTGGAAAATACTCATTCTTCATGGAAGTAACATAGTGGCAGCTCAATCCCCCACAAATTCTGTGCCGGACCCCCATCAGATATCAATCATTTCTGCAGTGAGATCCGTGCAAAGTGTTCCCATTCTTGGTAGAATCTAAATTCACAATTTCTTCTGTAAATACAAAATTCACAATTTCTTTTGTATGTGAATGAAAACAGTAGTAATTGAACCTTGAGTAAAACCTAAGAATGTCTTGGCAAAACATATGAAGGTGAATGCTAGCGAAAAGACCAAGCATAGATCTAAAATTTGGCGGATCGGCTCGAAACCCAGCCGAGTCAATTTGACTCATTGATATTTTGAGCCAAGTCAATAAGAAACGCGCTGCCCAGAGAGACTCGAGACTGACTCGTTGAGTCGGCTTGTAAACTTTATGTGACTCCGCATGACTTGAACCAAGTCATTCGCCAATTTGGTTGTCATTTTAACTAAAAAGGTATAGTGGGATACGAGAGTTGAACACATGACCTCAATGGCAAGGTTGTACCTCACTACCAAGTTCCTACATGCTTCACTTATGAGAGAATATGCCATTTATACTCATGCTATGCCGAACACCTGTAATTAACCTAAACACCTTTATTTAATTGATTAAATATTGAGTCGGTTCGAGTAGAAATGACCCAGATGAATAAAGAGTCGAGTCGAGTTCTCTGGTTTTCAAACTAGGGTACAGGTTGTATCCCATCTCAATATCTGAACAATCAGGCCATTTTCTGAGAGCCTCAGGTCAGTAACAAAATGTATGACGTCCTTCCATTTAACATCGGCAAAGCTATAGCTAAATTAAATGCGGAAGAGACCAAAAACAGCAGTGTATACTTTGATCATGACTGGAGATCCACATATTTCATCTACCCCTTGAATCGGCTCGTGGCAGTTCCGTTGAAGCTTGTAACAGGAGCATTTTCATAGTTTGCTATTGCAAATATTTACCCATTCCATATAAATCATACGGACATGGTATGCCCATATCAATGTGCATAAAGCGAGGATAGCAACCTGATACATGCAAGTCAAATCTTGCAAGTCGCCGCAATTTAAATATAGCGGAGCAAAGAGAATCCATGCAGCAGTAATCTCCAAGCCTTTTGGCCGCTACAATCAATATTGGTCACATTCTCTCCTACTTATGATAGAATACAGAAAAACTAATGCTAGTTAAAGACCTGGCATATGTTAATATGCTTACACATTGACAATAATCTTTTGCCCAATCTAATAAAAATCTTGCACATAGCACGTTTCCTATCTTTTAGTTGTGGCACAAACACTAGAAAAAACATTGCCATTAGATTTATTCAATTTTATCCAACAAAAGCAATCCTAGTATGCGGAGAAAGGCAAAAAAAAAAAACCCTCGAGTTTTCAACCCAGTGATTTGCAGACTGCCAACTCTGTGTGCAATTGCAGAGAAAATTAAGCCTCTATAGACCCTGCAAAATAAACTAGAAGTTGATTTTAGAGATAAGTATCAAGAAAGCCTATTTCTTTATTGTTGAAATTGGAGCCATGGGGTCCGAAGCTGTTTCGTTTCGAAAATAAGTTGTTGGAGCATCCTGATTCTTTTGCAGTTGAAGGTAGAGCTGTTGAGAGATTCAGCACGAAACCCAAGATCCTAGAGGAGAAACTGGGAGACTGGAACAAAGCTTCCTTTGGAGATCTAAATTCCATTACAGAGAACCTGAAAGTGGATACTGCTGCCCTGGATAGAGAGGAAAAGGATGGCCTGGTACCCTTGGAAGCTAAGGCTAGAAAAGAACTTTTTGAAGAATTGGAAGAAATTCTGTGTAAGGAAGAAATTCACGGGCATCAGAAGTCACAAAAGATGGATTGAAGGAGATAAAAACACTCGATTCTTCCACAAGATTGGCGGCCCTCGGAGGCAAAACAATCGTATCTCACTGATCAGATATGGCGATACTTCCCTTTTTGGGAAGAGGATATTTGCAGATGTATTGTCAGCCATTTTCAGGACTTCTCCAAAGAGTTCTCTATTAGATCCAAGATTGGTAGTGTGCAATTCAAGGCTGTGTCTGGGAAGTACTCTGAGGATCTGGAAGAGAGATTTAGCTCCAGGAGATTCAAGCTGCAGTCTTCAACTTAAATGGGAGCTGTCCTCTGGGGCCTGGTGGTTTTTTTATGTGGTTCTACCAAGTGCTGGGACATTATTCAGGAAGACATGGCAATTTTTTAGGAGTTCTATGAAAGAGCTATCATCAGTAGAGACTAGAGAGATGGGTGCATTGTTTATTTGCTTATTCCTAAGAAGGAAGCAATGGGGTAACTGATTTCAGACAGATTAGTCTGCTGGGCAGCATATATTAAACCAATGCAAAAGTTCCAGCAAGCAGTATTCGCAAGATCCTCGGCAGCATTATCTCTTCGTCTTAAAGTGCTTTCCTTACAGGAAGATTGATTTTTTATTTTCCTTTTATTGCACGAGAGTTTTTGGATGAATATCAAAATTCACAAGAAGGTATCCGGGCAGTTTCTCCTCAAAGTTGATATGGAGAAAGTGTATGACTGTGTCAACTGGAATTCCATCAACTGTTTGCTTGGAAAGATGGGTTTCAGTGATAGATGGCCAAAACGGATTACAGCTTCTATTCCTTCATCATGGTTTTCCATTTTAATCAACAGATCCCAAATGGGTTTTTTAAAAGCAGCGGGGGGGATTCCACAAAGGGATCCACTGGCTCCTTTTCACAATCATCGCCAATTCCCTTTGCAGATTGTTCCCTAAATCTTCTGCCATTGGGTTGATTCAAGAGATTGAGGTGGGCAGTTAAAGGGTAAAGGTCACGCATGTACAGTATGATGATCTGCCTTTCGGGATCGTTCTGTTCATGAAGCCTGTACCTTCAAGGCCATTCTCCAGTGTTTTGAGATTGTATAGCATTGAAGAGTAAATATTTCAAGATCAACATCACTGGTTTGAATCTTGACATCAGTGGGGCCCTATAGGGCATTTTCTGTGGAAGTTGTCTTTATAGGCACCACTTTAGTGATTGTGGTTGGAGAGAAATTGGTAGGATCTTCAATGGGAAATCTGGTCCAGTCCGTGCAACTGTAAGTAAGATTTTCAGGTTTGTTAGACTGGGGTAAAGCATGTCCTAAGATGAAAGGTATCCCAAGATGGTTGATTTCTTCTAATTGGGAGGAAGTGATTCTTTGCAGGTGGAAAAGGGCTAATCCTAAAGAACTATGGAATAAACCCCTTGCCAACTGTTATAAGCTAAATTTTGATGGCCGTTCCATGAGGAATCCGGGTCAGGCTGTTCAATGGGAGATAGGCCTCTTCACTTTTCGTCATGTCTGGTTTTATGTTGGAATCTTGGATGCAGTCGTCATGCCAGTGTTTCTTGGCAGTCCTGTTGCATGTTGTATTTTCTTCTTTACTTTTTTCAATAAATTTCTTACTTATCGATCAAAAAATATTTAAGTTACACGTTAAAAAAATTAAAGCCAATCATTTATTCATCTTAGTGGCTTCTTCACATTATGTGTATGTGAACAATTACTATGAAAAGGATGTGACGGCCTGTATATACGATTTACCATCAGCACCAAACTGTTTAGGACAGCAAAGATGGATTCCAAAATTCTATTTTAGATGTTGATGTGTTTAGAAAACCTATCGTCGTCCAAGGAAGGTGAAATCAGTACAACAGGGAACAAAACAGCCTTGTTTCTTAGAGATAATTGTGTAACATCACTCGTTTCTCGGCAGAAAGGTCAAATGGAGGGAGGATCACTGCAGGCCTTTTCAGATTGGATTGATTTGCACGACCTCTCCAATCTTCCATTGCAAGGAGTAAATTTACCTAGTCTGACCGGCAATCGAATCTGGTGATGTCCAGATTGGATAGATTTCTTGTTTCGCCAAAATGGATCGAAAATTTTCCCTTAATATCTCACCACCCCCTCCCCAAGCCAATATCTGATCACTATAAGGTGATGCTTGGTATGGACGAATAAAATTGGGGTCCGAAACCGTTCAAGTATGAGCTCTTTTGGCTTTGCATTGGTAAGCTGCCATAACACCTTTGGGATAAGGTGATCGAAAGGTTTGAAAAGTACTTAGCCAGATGGAAGCTTTAGTATCTCTTTTTTCACGGTCGTGTCACGCTCATCATTGCAACTCTTTCAAACCTCCTCTTATATTTTATGCCATTGTTTAAGTGCCCGGCTTCAGTGTTGTCAAGGCTTGAGAAGTTGTGGCATGACTTCTTATGGCATGGGATGGAAGATAAAAGGAGTGGGATGGAACGAGGTCTGCAAGTCATATGAAGAAGGCATCGCAGGCATCAAAGACCTAAAATCTATGAATTTAGCATTGCTAGGGAATTGACTTTGGAGGTTTGGGAAGGAGGATGAGATGCTTTGCAAAGAGGTCATCAAAAGAAAGTATGGGCGTTCGGAGGTAGGGTGGTAGACTCCTCTTATTATAGGTCATCAACTTTGTGGAAAGGTGTGACATCTATAAAGTTGGCGTTTCTTAAAGGTGTTGGGTTTTCTCTTGGGTATGGTGAGAGAATTCATTTTTGGAAAGATGTGTGAATAGGAGATTCTCCGTTGGAAGTAGACTTACCTCAGATATTCCACCTTGCTCTGGATCCATCCATTGTAGTTTCCGATTGCTTTTCCTATGCGGCTTGGGGGGGCTCTTGAATTGTATTCATCTATCTTTGTCGCCCGGATCCTTTCTCTTCGGATAATATGCTTTGGAGACTTGACAAGTCAAACATTTTCTCGGTTCAGTCCTTCTATGCCTTTCTTAGTAACGAATCCTTGGCCAGAGACGAGGCACTCACTAAGTATGTTTGGCATTATCAAGTTCCTACCAAGATAGCAGCCTTTGGTTGGCTGGTAGGTAGAAAGAAGGCTTTGGCAGTTGAGAACCTTCGAAAAAGAGCGATGATTATTCCAAAATCCAAATATGTGCTTATCTTGTATGGGAGATGAGGAAATGGTGGACCACCTGTTCGTTCATCATGTTTATCTTCCTATTTATATTAATAAGCATGGCTCTTAATGGGCAAAAGGAATATACAGAAAGGTAACATTAGTGCACCTAACCTCTGATAACTAGGCTGCTTTTGGAAGCGTAAGTGAATTGAATTACGACCATTGTTTCATCAGGTGGAGATGATGAAAGTTATTGATGTTTCCCAGTTACCATAATGAAAAACTAGCCCTTGCATTGCAGTTACTTTCCTTTCAAGTCCAACTTAAGTAATGGACTTGAAATTTGGAGCCCAAACCACCACAACAGATGTTAAATGCTAACGGAAGAACTTGCAAGTCAGTTATTTTGGTTTAATTAGAGTATTAGATTAATGATTGCGATTCAGTTCAAAAGTGCAAACAAACAACACCCATAAGGTGGATAAAGAACACATCAAGTATAAAAGAAGCCGAATTACAAGATCAACAGTTACCTGTTTCATAAGAGAAGTAAATGCATCCTTCGGCAAGCCAAATCCTATTGCTGTCATTTCAGCGACAGCCTGCATGAGAATTTACACATGAAAGTATACTCAGACAACAACTTATAAGCCAGTGACACCATTTCAACAACCAGAATATGACTTTTACGAGAAACAATACGCCAGGTAGAAGACGTACAAGTAATTAATAAAAGACCAAAGCAACAGAAAAGCACAACAGCCTTTCACCTCTATTGCAGATATCATTTTGTAGCCCCATGAATCCATGGTTTCTTTCCACTGAGGAAAACCTTCTGGTATGACAGGTTCAGAATTCAGTTCCTAAATTGAAACAGACAAAAAAAGTGAAGGACTGACAATGCAGTAAACACATACAGACAAAACAATACAATTGGAAACTGGTAACATGCTCAATGAAATAGGACCTGAAAGCGGGTGGTTGATGGCCGTGTGCCCACTCTCCACATGTATCTCCACTTAAGGTCTGGTCCCATAGGAGTGGATGGTTGAAACTCCTTCTGCATTGATTTTATCTTCTCCTGCATTTCCTCATCGACCAGGCTGCGTGGGACTTCAACCCCTTCAGGCGTCACGCCAACCTGTTATTGCCCATTAGCCCTGAACTCTTTAACTGACAATGTCTTATCTATTGAAGGATCGAAGTTTTTTCAACCCAAAATCTACGAAAAGTTCAAACTAATTCAGATATGTGATCAATGACAATTATGTTGATTTGCTTCAAAAGAAAGGGAAATCGTCATTAAAGCAATGGGAAATCATCATGAGGGATGATCCCAACCATGCATCTATCACACCACGTGTTTTTGAAAATCTGAATCATTGATCGAACTCGGCATTGCCGAAAACTTGGTTCTGCTGAAATTTCAGGTCTAATGGACACCTGAGTGGGCCACAATCTTAACCTCAAATCCAGCCGTTGGTACAGATGCTGACACCGCTGCCAGAGAAAATTGCGTTGAAACTCATTCTCAGTGGCACCAGTGGCACCCAAACACGCCCTAAGCTCAGAGAAACGGAGCGGGTATCAGTATATGAAATTCACTGAGTATCGAAATACCCGACTTAGTCCGTGTTTGGATTAATCGAATTGTGGACAATTTTCAAATCGATCAAAACGGAATGGATGAGCTGTGATGGCGATTCACAAAGGGAATTTTGGGTAATTCCAGAAAGAAGAAGGCTGTATCAGTAATTTCACCTGATAATGGAGATGGGGGCGTTCTTGGAGGCGTTTGAACTCTTGCGATTTCTCGAAGTAATTCTCCATCATGTCGAGGAACCGATCGTTGTCTTCGACAGAGCATCGAGGGTCCTTCACCAGCAGCGCTCCCGTTTCCCTTAGGGTTCGGCTCACCTCCGAGCACAAGCTCTGCAGCTCAGGTCCCAGGCTTGGAGGCTCGTGATCGACGGCTGAGATCTCTAGGTATGGGGACAGATCGATGACTGGGAGATCCATCGGTTGAGAAAGAGTGAAAGAGAGAATATGAGAGCGCAGATCAGATGGAGGGCGATTGCGGCATTGTATAGATGCAAAAAAGTTTCGCCTTGGCGTGCTATTGGAGAAAGAATTTTAAAAGTTGCATGTGCGGGTTGCAGCAGCCGGACCCAGTGTAAGAAGGGCAAAATCGTCATTTTACATGGGAAATCTTTACCCACAGAAGCCAATTGCGTCCTACCCCGCCCGGACAATAATCCGTCCGGGCAGGGCTATGTGGGGCCCACAGTGATGTAAGAACTTTATCCATACTGTTCATTCATTTTATCAGATCGTTTTACAGCATGATACTAAAATTTATGTAGGGAAAAAGTTCCTATGGGCCACACCAAAGGAAGCAGCAGTGATAATGACATCCACCGTTGAAACCTTTTTAAGTGCCACCGTGATGTTTTTTTTAAAAGCCATCTGCCTATTCACAACGTCATGTATACATGGATGAAGTGAAAGCTTAATCCGGAACCTCTGCAGCTCCCAGTAAGTTTTTAATGGTGGGCGTTCAACCCCCATTTTGTGGTCCACTTAAGCATTTTTTGCACCTAATTTTTGGGTTTAGCTTTAAGATGTTCTGTAAATATGAATGGACAGCGTGGATGAAACCCTTACATCAAGATGTGACCCACGGAACCTGCCTGAAGGGATTATTGTCCCACCCGTGTGTTTTATACGCGCCCCATCCGTTTTTACAGCTCATTTTAAGGCATGAGCTAAAATTGAAGCATATCTAAAATTCAAGTAAACCACACTCAGTAGTTATGATCAGGTTGAGGCAAATAAACATCACTGTGGACCCTCGGAAGGTTTGAACGGTGAATATCATTGTCTCCATCATTTCTTCTTTGGAAGCGTCTTGCCTACTTAAGTAACTCGGTGCGCTAAGCGTACTGGTAAACTCTGTGAGGTTCACTATCATTTATATATTTTATCCTTCTGTCCATCTTTTATCTGATAATTTTAGTGCTTGAGCCAAAAAATCTAGCATATCCAAATGTTAAACTGACCACGTCACAGGAAACAGTGTGAATTTAGTGTCTACTGTTGAAAAATTCTTGTGGGCGACAAAAGTTTTGTATCAAGCTTATATTTGTGTTTTCCCTTCATCCATGTATGTGAGATCTCATGAATAGGTTGGATGGAAAGTAAACATTAATGTGGGGCCAGAAATGTTTCAGTGGCGGAAATCATTATTCCCACTGTTTGGTGTGGTATAATCTACTTGAGCTTTGGATATGCTTAAATTTTGAGCTCAACCCCTTAAATGAGCTGAAAAAACAGATGAATGGCATGGATAAACCACATACATTCATGGTGGGCCCAACTTAATTTAGTCAGTACAATAAAAGCATATTGAATAACTACGCAATCCAATTTCTTCTTTTTCCTGTGGTGTGTTCCACTTAATCTTTGAATATGCTTTAATTTTGAGCTCGTATACTAAAATGAACCATCAAAGCAGATGGATAGCCTGATAAAACACATACATCACGGTGAGCACCACAGAGTCCGGGCACCAAGTAGCTTATGATGTCACCACTCAATCCAGTAGCTGGTTAATGTTAGACGTTGGGATTTAATTGGGCCGCATGCGGCAGCAGTAAAAAAAAAAAGGTATGACTTTACCCCTAGGCATAACTTCTCAATTATGCCTCATCCCACCGTCCAGACCATCCAAACCGTTATTTTAAAGTTATTCCTAGATGCGATTATTCGGCTGTGACCCACAACCCTCTTAGTGCAATTATCGGGGTAACAGTCAGGATTTCCATAAACCTATATGCCTAATCTTCTTTTTTTTAAAATCTAATGATCATTTGGATGAATCATCCAACCAAGCCTGATTTTAAAAGGCAAACGCGCAAGGCATTGCTAATCAGATTGACGGTTATGATCATATCACGTTGCAGCAAGCTACAGTTAAGATTAAAACAGGCCGCTGGTGTTCGCCAGTGATGTCTGTTCCTGAAAAGCCTCGCGGGAAAATTGAGACTGGGCCTAAACTTTAGGCCCAACAAAGAACGAGGTGGGCGCATATTAAGTTTAACAACGGTTTCTGTTGAGGCCCAGTCTTCTCAAGCTGTAAGACAGGATGTTTTGTAGCCATTGGAGGGTTAGATCTTGTGATCAAATTGATTCCTAAGATTCAGACGAAGATGCCCACACAATAATTAAAAGCTTGTGAACCGTCCACTTTATTATCCATTCATCCCACACAATGATTAAAAGCCTACCCAATACAAGCAATTTGAACCATCCACTTTACTATCGATTCATCAGTAGATGGTTCAGATCATCTATCGAAGTGATTTTGTTCTGCAGGGGGGCCTTCAGAGGTGCAGCACATGGATGATCCAAATGATGATCAGACATTTTACAGCATGAATTATCTCATCTATCCATTTTCTTAGATGTTGATGCAACAGTTCTCAAATTATCTGATGAAAGTGATTTTCCAGCGATTAACCGGGTCAGCTCTTCTTCTTCTTTTGGCGTCAATTAAATTGATAGAAATGTCTGATTAAAGTCAATCTTGACAGCCAGGGTGGGGCCCACATGGTGGGCCATTCAAATCGAGAAAAAACCTATAATGGTGTGACATTAGAATCAGAATGCAACATCAAAATCAATAAAAAGAACAGTGGATCATTGAGTAGACCCAACCCATTTGCACCATTGGATCTGTTGTTTGAGACAGGGTCATTGGACCTGACTCAATAACTGGTGGGATATCAATCCAAATTTAGACTCGTAGGATAAGTCTACGTGAAAAAAATAAAATAAAATTTTATAATGCCCAAATTATTAAACACACAGATCTAGGTATTCTCAATAATCCTTGCTGTGGCCCCTAGCACGATGGCCCACGGCCCAGATGCACTGAGCCAAGCAATCAGGCTCATGGGTATTGGATCCAAAACCTCACTCGTGTAAAGAGTAATACAACGACCAAGCCCATTGCAAAGAATCTAACCCAGAAACAAAAGCCAAACACATACATTTCTGATTCCATTTGTAACCATCAAAAAGCAAGAAAGACATTTACATCCGCATCTGAAAGCAGAAACCCAAAAATAAAACCCTAAAACGAACGACAGAGAGAGATCTAAGCCCTCTCACCACGGATCCGACGAGCAAGCTGGATGTCCTTGGGCATGATGGTGACCCGCTTGGCGTGGATAGCGCAGAGATTGGTGTCCTCAAAAAGACCAACCAGGTAAGCTTCAGACGCCTCCTGGAGAGCGGCCACAGCACTGCTCTGGAACCGGAGATCGGTTTTGAAATCCTGAGCAATTTCCCTCACCAGCCTCTGGAACGGCAGCTTCCTTATCAGCAACTCCGTACTCTTCTGGTACTTCCTTATCTCCCTCAGCGCCACCGTCCCCGGCCTGAATCTGTGCGGCTTCTTCACTCCTCCGGTCGCCGGAGCCGACTTCCTGGCCGCCTTCGTCGCCAGCTGCTTGCGTGGCGCCTTCCCTCCCGTTGACTTCCTAGCCGTCTGCTTCGTGCGAGCCATTAATCTCGATCTGATCGAATTTCCTACCTTGATTTGAACTTGGAAATGGATGATGAGCGTTTGATATGGAATGACTGCTAAGGATTTCGAGGGATATATTTATAAAGGGGGAGAGGGGTATGGAAGCGGGAGGGGGAAAATTCCGTTTTTTGAAGATTGTGTTAGGGGAAGTGTATTTTGACCGTTCGATGAGAAATGTATCAACGGCTCAGCGTTGTTTCAGTGTAAGTGACACGGATCGCGATCCGCGTTTTCGCTGGTTTCATTTTTTAAGAGTTATTTGATACTCTGGCAGGGAATGACGATTGATGGACAGGCGCCCATAAATTATACACTTGGCACAAATTAACTTAAATTAAAACGACTAAATTGTCGATTCCACCGTCTTTAATTCATAACACCTTAAATCAAAATGATTGAGCAATCCTATCCTTTGATTCATAGGTCGAAATAGGACTAACCGTCTGATAAATGTCCACATATCCGACAGTCAGATAATCTAATTACAGTGGTTTTTGTTCATGATAGAGGTAAAATGGGACACGTAATTTGGACAGTTTCATTTTAATTAATTGCATACCACTTATGGAATTTGTAAGTGCTTGCGTATTAATCGTCACGCCCTGCCAGAGTATGAAGTTTTTCTCTCAGTGCTTTCCGCTCGCGCGGGCCTTCCTCATGATAGGACGCAGCTTGAGTGGATCTCCGGATCCATTGATGTTAGTGGATCCCTGACTGAGGGGCCGACTGTGGTGTATGTTTCATTCTGTCACATGTTTTTCCATATCATTTAAGGGCATGAGCTCAAAAATGCAGCAGATCCAAATCTCAGGTGGACCACACCATAAGGATGATTGAAAGCCACCGTTAAAAATTTTTTGAGGCCACTAGATGTTGGAAATTATACAAGTTCCTGTAATTTTTGTATAATATGGAAACCAAAAATTTTACGATAATCAGAAATAAGGACAGGTTGAAGCATGTATGAAAAACGTTGTCCTTAAAGCGTTATTTGCCCCTACTCAAGTAAATTGAGTATGCTGACAGGTTACATGCAAATAGCTTATAGGATACGACAAGTCTAATGTGGGTCTGCGTTCAGCAAACACGAAGGCCCACCAAATGGAACTCTATTACACACTTTCTAGCAGTATTACAATATAGAGAAAAAATCCCAAATAAAGAAAAAGAAATAGAAAAATAGTTTTGACCACTGCACTGGTCAGTTCAATTCTTCAGCTACTGGTTCAGTTGAACCATCCTACACCACACGTTAGTCTGTTCTTCAAGCTAAGGTTCAAGCCTTGCTATGTTGCTGGAAACATTAGAGTATATAAGTTAAGAGAAGCTGACTGTCTTAGTTCGTATGAGTTTTGCTAGAGTGAGTTAAGATGAATTGGAAACCCATACAGGTCCTCCTTTCATAGGCTATGGTGGCTGGGGGTTATGGTCTAGGGAAATAAATCCCATGACCGTTTTCTAGCTGTTGGAGAAAACTAGCCGTTTTATGGTCGTTTTCTGACTGTTGTATATGGGTCATTAAGCTGCTGCATACTGAATGTTGTGAGACAGCAACTAGCTGTTTTCTAACTGTTGGGCTAGCCGTGCAGCAGTTACACGATGCTCACGTGCAAAGTGCAAAGTGTGCCACTAGCGCCTCTACAGCCACGCTGCCTCACATGCCCACGCCCTCGCTGACACCGGCACCGAGGCAAGTGCGGTTCGAAAGCGTGCGTGGGTGTTCATCTTTGCTACGACTGGAACACGCAAGAGTTCATAGTCCCACGGACTAGGTAGGTAAATATTATAATACCACTATTATCATTTAAACAACAGATTTTTCTCTTCCCTTTCCCATGTGGGACTATTCCCAAAAACCCACAAAACGGTGTTTTTTCCAAACAACATAATATATATTATATATTATTTTTATTATTAAAATATATTTTATTTAAAAATCAATATTTTGCAACAATCCCCCACTTGATTTTTAAAATATATATATTTTCTCGGTTAAACAATTCTATCAGAATAATCAGCTTATATACATAAAAAAAGATATCTTTCGATTTTAATCTTCCCTTAGTGTAAGTATCTCAAAACTCGTAAAATGGTAGCATGACTTTGAACCAATTATTCTTAGACAACAAAGTTGGAGAAACCACACACATATTCGTTATGTGTTTGTTAGAGTTCTCACAATATTGCTCAGCACATTTAATGGCCATGTGCTTATCCTAATTCGTGAACGATCCCGAGAGATAACTCCTAACTCTCATGAGAGACGGCACCATCTCTACGTTCATATAGGTGAAATCCTTCCAGTGTCTCCGTTACTATAAGACACTTGTCCTATAAACTGGATTTCATTAAGAGTTCTTAGACTCAACCCTCTTTCGTAACGCTCAGCACTTATCTATTATGGATAAGGTTTTATTATTTAGTGCTGAAAAACTTTCCACATATCAGTGATTTGTTTTTACCCATTAAACCTAAATTTAGAGATTTTCTAACTTTAGGTTAGGTTACCATCACTGGTGGAACTTCGGTTGAAGAGTTTCAACCCCATCCCTTTAGATGTAGCATTTACTACCTCTCTCGGTAGAGGTTTAGTGAAAGGATCTGTCAGATTGTTGCTTGATTTCACATAAGAAATAGCAATGATTCCATCTCGAATCAATTGTCTGACATAATCATGTCGAAGACTTATATGTATAGATTTACCATTATAAGTGCCGCTATAAACTCTAGCTAATGTGGCTTCACTGTCACAATGTAGTGACACAGCCGATATAGGCTTTCCACAGAAAGGAATTTCTAATAGAAGATCCCTTAGCCACTCAGTCTCTTTGTCTGTTGCAGCCAGGGCTATAAATTTAGACTTCATGGTCGAGTGCGTTATGCAAGTCTGTTTCTTAGATCCCCAATATATAGCCGCACCTCCTAGGGTGAATACCCACCCTGTAGTAAACTTGTTATCCCCTGCACTCGATATCCAGCTCGCATCAGTATATCCTTCCAATACGGCAGGAAATTCTGAATAAAATAGTCCTAAGTCTTTGGTTGCTTTTAAGTAACCAAGGACTCTACTGATTGCATTACAGTGTTCAGTACTGGGATTACTAGTAAACCTACTAAGTTTACTCACAACATATGCGATATCTGGTCTAGTGCATTGCATAGCATACATATGACTCCCTATAGTACTCGCATATTCTAATTGTGCAACAGTTCTTCCAGTATTTTCTTTTAGATTGATACTTTGATCAAATAGGGTCTTTGCTTCTTTTATATTTAGATGGTTAAACTTGTTTAGTATCTTTTCAATATAATGAGATTGACACAAAGCATAACCCCCACAATATTGTTTAACTTTGATACTTAAGATGGTATCAACTTGTCCAAGATCCTTCATTTTAAATACTGAAGATAGAAACATCTTTGTTTCAGTCACACCTTCCATTTTATTACTTATTATTAACATGTCATCAATATATAGACAAATAATAACGATATAACTACCATCTACTTGAGAATATATGCATTTGTCAGCTACATTATGCATGAAACCATGAGATAGTATTTTTGAATCAAACTTTTCATGTCATTGTTTTGGTGCTTGTTTTAATCCATACAATGATTTGACTAATCTACATACTTTGTTTTCATTTCCTGGTAGAATGAACCCTTCAGGTTGTTCCATGTATACCTCCTCATTGAGGTCACCATTCAGGAAAGCGGTCTTTACATCCATTTGGTGAATGTGAAAATGATGTATCGAAGCTAGTGCAAATAATATCCTAATGGATGTTATTCTAGCTACAGGAGAGTATGTGTCAAAATAATCTATCCCTTCTTTTTGTTTAAAACCCTTAACTACTAGTCGAGCTTTAAAGGTTTGGATAGTTCCATCAGTGTGATATTTCTTCCTAAATACCCACTTACATCCTATGGGTCTAGAACCTGGAGGTAAGTTTACTAGTTCCCATGTTTGATTTGACAGTATGGATTCCATTTCATCATTTATAGCTTCTTTCTAGAAAGCTGCGTCTCTAGAAAATATAGCTTCTTTATATGATTTAGGATCATCTTCTATAGTCATCACTATAGGTATTTGTCTTATAACATATTCTCTATCTGCTTCTACAAGATGGAAAATGATACGGTATGAATCTATATAGTCATTTCCTAGACTTTTCTCTATTCTTGTTCTTTGACTCCTACGAGGTTCAATAGGAGTTTCCACTATCTGTGGAGCTGTGCTATCTGGTTCTCTATTAGGAGTTTTGATTTCAGTATCCTTTGACTCCAAGGATAGTGAGTTCTCAAAGAACTCAACGTCTCTTGATTCTATTATTGTATTAGACTATATGTCTAGAAGTCTATAAGCTTTACTATTTTGTGCATACCCTACGAAGGCGCACTTAATAGCTCTTGGTCCTAACTTAGTTCTTTTTGGATCAGGGGTTCTGAAGTATGCAAGACACCCCCACACTTTAAGATATCCTAGGTTAGGTTTTCTGCCTCTCCATGTTTCATATGGAGATATTTTATATTTTTTAGATGGTATTCTATTTAGAATATGACATGCTGCAAGCAGTGCCTCACCCTATAGACTTAGTGACAACTTTACTCTTATCAGCATTGAGTTGACCATTTCTACTAATGTTCTATTCTTCCTTTCAGCTATTCCATTTTGTTGAGGTGTATATGGCGCTGTACATTGATGTATCAGTCCATGTTCTTCATAGAAGTTATTGAATTCATTGGAAAAATATTCTCCTCCTCTATCGCTACGGAGAATTTTTATCTTTTTATTTAGTTGATTCTCTACTTCTGCTTTATATATCTTAAACATGTTCAATGCTTCATCTTTGCTTTTTAATAGGTACACATACACATATCTAGAGCAATCATCTATAAAGGTTATGAAGTACCGTTTACCTCCACGAGTAAAAATACCGTTTAACTCACAGATATCACTGTGCACAAGATCCAATACTTGAGACGATCTTTCAATACTTGGAAAAGGTTTCTTCGTCATTTTGGATCGTATGCACACTTCACATTTATCGGTTTCATTATCTGAGTATGAGATTAAACCATTCTTAGCCATGAACTTCAAAGTACTATACCCTATATGGGCTAGCCTATCATGCCACAGTCCAGTGGATTCAACCATATACGCAGAAGTGCTACTTTCATTCAGAGAAAACTTAACCATTCCGTTACAAGCGTATCCCTTTCTGACAAAATTCTCATTCTTAGACAGAATCAGTTTACCTAACTCGTACACCACCCTTATACCTGGTTTTCTTAGAAGATCCTCAGAAACTAAGTTTCGTCTCATGTCTGGAACGTGCAGTACATTGATCAGAATCACTTTCTTCCTAAAGGTGAATATCAGTTCGACAGTTCCTTTGCCGACGACCTTCGATCGGACTTCATTACCCATTTGGACTTCTTGACCATCGGTCAATTCCTCATAGGTTTTGAAGGCTGATTTGTCGTAGCACACATGTACTGTAGCGGCAGTATCATACCACCATCCTAAAACTTTACCTTAGATGGTATTCACCTCAGTGATCATGGCCACAATATCGCCTTCTTCTACTACACTTGTCTCTTGTTTAGATTTGCAATATCTGCATACTCGAGCATAGTACCCAGTTTTCCCACAGACATGGCATGGGCCTTTGAACTTTCCGTTCTTCTTTTGAGCGTTTTTCTTGAATTTCCCTTTATTGGGTTTTAGGGAATTGTCCTTCTCGAGATGTTTGTTATTAGAGTTTTTTACTGCATGTACCTTGGACGAGGTATTCTCATTATCATTCTTTTTATCACGGTTACGGTATTCTTCCTCAATTCTGAGACGTTTCTGGATTTGTTTCAGTGTGTGGTCCTCAGTTTTATGCAGCAACTTCTTTCTATAGTCTTTCCACATCGGTGGCAATTTGGCGATTATAGCCCCGACTTGGAATGATTCAGGAAGATCTATTTTGATGGCTTTAATTTTGTTTATTATTAGCTGCAGTTCTTGGATTTGGGACAGCAGCGGTTTGTTATCTACCATGTTGAAGTCAAAATACCTGGCAATGAGAAATTTGTTGGTACCTTTTTCTTCAACTCTGTATTTGAACTCCAGAGCGGCTCAGATCTCCTTTGCTGATGACGTCTGTTGGTACAAATTGTACAAACGATCAGAGAGAGCATTCGGAATGTGCCCTCGACACAAGAGTTCATCTTCGGCTCGTTTGGTGCGTGCTGCCACCTGTTCAGGTGTGTCGTCATCGGTTGCTTCAGGTAGCGCTTGCAGATTTGGATCTAATATGTAGTAGATCTTCAACACCGTTAGGAGAAATTTCAGCTTGTCTTGCCATCTCGTAAAATTGGTTCCATCGAACTGATCAAGACGTATCAAGTCCTGATTCATCAGCTTGATGGATGAAATACTGTCGGCTTTCATCAAATAATACTTTAAGATTGTTGAAAATTATACAAATTATTGTAATTTCTGTATAATATGGAAACCGAAAATTTCATGATAATCAGAAATAAGGACAGGCTGAAGCACGTCTGAAAAACGCTGTCCTTAAAGCGTTATTTGCCCCTACTCAAGTAAATTGAGTATGCTGATAGGTTACAAGCAAATAGCTTCTAGGATACGACGAGCCTGATGTGGGTCTGCGTTCAGCAAACACGAAGGCCCACCAAATGGAACTCTAATACACATTTTCTGACAGTATTACAATATAGAGAAAAAATCTCAAAGAAAGAAAAAGAAAGAGAAAAATGGTTTTGACCACTGCACTGGTCAGTTCAATTCTTCAGCTACTAGTTCAGTTGAGCCGTCCTAGACCACACCGTTGGTTTGTTCTTCAAGCTAAGGTTCAAGCCTGGCTATGTGCAAAGTGCGCCACTAGCGCCTCTACAGCCACACTGTCTCACATGCCCACGCCCTCTCACCGAGCCCGAGCCCGAGACCGTGCCCGTGCTATGCACTGGAACACGCAAGGTCCATAGTCCACGGACTAGGTAGGTAAATATTATAATACTCCACTATTATCATTTAAACCACAGATTTTTCTTTTCCCTTTCCCATGTGGGACTATTCCCAAAAACTCACAAAACGGCGTTTTTTCCAAATAGCATAATATATATTATATATTATTTTTATTATTAAAATATATTTTATTTAAAAATCAATATTTTACAACACTAGAATGTTTATTTGCCATCTATTCTGCTGGGACCGCACAAATATCAACCTGATCCAAAACTTATATAGCCCACGAAAAGTCCACATGGACATGGATGAAGGCAAAACACAAAATATTAGCTTAATTCTAAACTTTTGTTTTATTTTTTGGACCTGCACTAAAATGAGCTAGAAAAATTGATGGACAACAGGGATATATAATACATACATTAAGGTGGGCCCCATTGTGAGGACCTCGCCTAGTAAGATGTCACCTGAGCCACACCTGATCTGCCTCCATCCAAGTGAACCTTCACACTCCGCACATGTGTTTACTTAGGAAGCATGTGGAACATCTGAGCGGACCATAAGATCGTTGGTCCCCTAGTCTGCAAATGACCACACACAAAAGACATGTGGGCTATCTGAAACTAAACGAATGGACATGATAGACTTGCCCACATATTAGTGGACCAGCATGACTTCTATGCCACAATGAGCACAAGCAACCTGAGTGGACCAAATATAAGAATTCTATAAAAGGTGGGCTTATTTGATAAACAGGCTGTATCTCCCTAAGAGTTGGATATCTTGATTAGTCATACGGTGAACTCCATTAAAGTTGTGGTGAGTCTAAATTCAAATTCATGTAAAGTGAGGGTCTAAATTCAAATTCATGTAAAGTGAGGGTGGTGTTTTATAACTGTGCTACACGCACAATGTTCTGATTGTAATAGGAATGCAAAATACATGGAGTCACGTAGAAGAGTTTTGATGGGTTTCAAACTCCTCATCCTCTATCACTATTTAAACACTATTAGTCTCCAAGCCTACATATGTCTGAAGATAATTTCGCATCCTGGTGCTTCTCTAATGGGTATAAGGTGTAGAAGACTATAACATTCGATCTTCAAAGATAGCATTCCAACCATCTCCAATGTACTATTTGATCACTTTAATTCTATAAATTATAGCTTACATTTGGTATTAAAGCCAACTGTGCATAGACTATGGCAGTTCTATTCAAATGATTGAATCTGTTCAAAAACCCTAAGAGTCGGATATGTGTTATAATTATAGTTTAATCATACTTAGATCTAACCATTAGAGTATGTCTTCATATCCGTTTCGGGCATCCAATGACGATAGCAGCATTGTCTATCGTTATTGTCAAATTTGTAAATCTGCCATTATATATGGAGGAGATAAAAGATTTAAGAGACCTTTAGTATCTTTTTAGGTATTAAGTGATAACAGATAAAATAGGATTTTTAATTCTTTAAAAGAAAATTGGATTGCAAAAATTCGCTTGCCAAGGTCAAATTTTTTTAAATTTTTTTCTTTGTTAGCTTGTTAGTACACCCACTGTCAAATCACACTTCATTGTTGCCCACCCCCATTAGGGAATCGATGCCAAGGTCAAAATTGATTACAACACTACTTAAAGTGAATAACAAGTTGTCAAAAGCTGAAAGAAAGCTATTCATAAATGTACATGTTAAGGCAACTGGTATAAATATATATTTTACAAGTATAGTGTATTAATAAAATTTTGTAGGCTATTGTAATGCGAATTAGGTAGGGGACTCACGACATCATGTTTTTGTTTTACTTAGTCCAGGAAGCATGTTGTGAGGAAACAAGAAATAATCCATTATTGTATTGTTTGCTAAAGATGTTGAATATTGAGTTGTAATGCTATATACATGTGAAAGTGTGTGGTTAGTTCAATTATTGAGAACTTTGGAAAAAAAAAAAACAAAAAGTCAACTATTCCATTTTGATTATTAGTGATAGTGTTAGCTTGATCATGTTGTAATGAAATCTAATGTTTCATGCTTATTATACAAAGCACATAAAGGTCTATTTCACTTTATTTGTAAGGAGGTCATAAGCATAGAGGTAAAGTTGGCTCACATCTCTACATTGACTAAGCAATGAATATTTTTTAGAAAAAATACTATGTCTATATAAATTTAATCTCGTCACAAAAGGTTTAGGAACAATGGATGCAAGTAAAATTTAATGACGAATTGTTGAGAATTATTGCAAGTCCTAATTTAATTTGCATAGTTAACTATTAAACAAGCTTTGATTGAGTAAAATTAGAAAAATGGTCAATTAGATTTTATTTATTTAAGTTGTGATATTAGTAAAATCAGGAAATAATGAGCTATATTTTACATGAAGGCTAGTTAGTATGTACAAAATACATGTGTAAAAGCTTTCTCCTCTCCCTCATTATTTGAATAAGCAGTGTCTTCTAGCCTTGTTTTCTCCTCTCTATACTCTTTCTTTTATTTTTCTTCTTTCTTCTCCATAAGTGTCAAGATCCTACTTTCTATAGTATTAATTGTGTGATTTTTTACTATTGTTGTCATCTCTTTTCACCATGATTGTATTAGAATCGATTGCATCTAAAAACCATAAGTTGATCACACTTCATCTAACCAACTGTTTTGCATGCTTTCTTTAAGAAAGAATTATCATAACTTATTTAACAACATTGCACATAGAATCCATACCATGGGTTAATAATCCAGATAATTATAATACATGAGGGGGAGGAAGAGATCATTGTTTTCTTCTTCCAAGATAATTTTTAAATTTATATAAAAAAAACTATACATCCACATGATTAAAATTGAGAATAATGAATAAGGTTTATTTATGAAATAATTCACACGACTTATATAATGATAAATTCATAACTTTCTATAAATGTTAAACTTATTTAAAATAAGAAAGACATTTAATCATAGCCCTCTCCTACATGAATAAAACCAACAACTTAAAACTATTACATGACTATTGATACACCTTAAAATGACTAAAGCAAAAGGACCTTAATTTACGAAAATAGAAAATTTTAATTTAAAACTTATATTAGAAGTTTAAATTTTGCAAAATCATTTACGAGCCAAGTACCATTACCATTGACCTAGATGTAGAGAGTATAAATAGCTTTCCAATGACATATTATACGTGCAAAACGGATAATAAAATTATGCCCGAAAGAAGCTATAGTGTGCAATGCACTATACTTAGCCAATCAAAACAATGACTACTTTATCCCCTAAAAAACCCAAAGACTACTTTATCCCTATTATACCTGAACGGACTAGTTTATGCCATGAACAAACTCAGATAGAGGTTTTTGGGCTGGTCCAAGTAAAGGCAACACATGAATCCCTTTTTTGTAAAGATTTTTCTTTATTATTTTTGAAATACCTCAGGGGTGTTTGGCATATGGTATTGGAAAGGATTAGGTGGGATGAGATTAAAAAAATGTAATTATTACATATGACATGGATTGTCTCCTATTACCATGAGGTACCATGGGACAAGCTTAACTCCATGATATGTTTATATCATAGTGGCATTCACTCTTTGGTTTGTTGTTCATTGAATAAATATACCCATCATTATTTGGAACCATTGAGAATAACATATATGTGTTATATCCACACCATTCATCTGTTTTGCAACCTCATTTTATAGCATGGGCCTAAAAATGAGGCAAATCTAGAGCTTACATGGACCACAACACAGAAAGCAGTGGGAACGATGATGCCCAATGTTGAAATCTTCCTCGGACCCATCGTGATGCTTATTTGCCATCCAGTCTATTCATAAGATCAAAAAGACTTGGACAAAAGGAAAACACAAATATCAGCTTAACCCAAAACTTATGTGGCCCCAAAGAAGTTTTCAATGGTAGGCGTTCAATCCTCACTGCTTTCTGTGGTGGGTTCAACTTGAGCTTTGGATCTACCTGATTTTTTGGCCTATGCTCTAAAATAATCTCGAAAAATGGGTGGATGATGTGAATATATCCCATACATCATGATGGGACCTATACAACTTGTTAACATCAACAATACTATTCAAAATTTTCAAAATAGCAGGCGGGAAGCAAAAAACTACAATGCCATGGACCAAATGCAATTCCATCTAATATAATTCCGAGCTTTCTCATTCTCCCCAAACGTTGGGTAGAATTGGCACAGGATCAAATGCAATTCCATCTCACCTAATCCCATCTAATACCATGCGCCAAATGCCACCTCAATACCTTATATGTAGGGGTGTACACAAACCGGGCTAGCTCGGTTAGCTCGCTCGACTCGGCCCGACCTGGAACTGAGTTCGGGTCAGGGCGGGCCAATTTTCAAAGCCCGAAACTGAGTTCAGGCCGAGTTCGGACAGGCCCCAGTTCGGCCCGACTCGGTCCGAAACCCAACCCACCCCGGCCCGCCCCGCTGAGTGTGTGTGTGTGTGTGTGTGTGTGTATTCTCAAATAACCTAACCCTACCCGTCCAGCCGTCCCTTTCCACTTTCTCCTTTAGAGATCGACCGACCCCAGCAACAGTGCCCGACCCCACCAAACCCTACTCCTTTCTCCTTGCCCGACGACCCGACCCCACCACCAAATCTTTGTAATCTCTCTCTCTCTCTCTCTCTCTCTCTCTCGTCTCTAATCTCTTTCTCTCTCGTCCGACCAGCAGGCGGACGCTATCCGACCACAGTCCGACACCCCCCTCACGCTCTCACCTCTCCAATCTCTCTCTCTCTCGTCCGACCAGGGGGCGGACGTTGTCCGACCACAGTCCGACGCCTATCTTCACTGGTTCTGGGAAGACAAACATTTTCCACAGTATGTAACTGCATTCCAGACATATTTTTCTGCTTTTCTAACTGCCCATTTTCTCACTCGAGTAGTGTCTGCATCTGCAATTTGATCCGAACTGTAGTAGACCTCAAGGGCCTATTTGGACGCACCCACCAAATAATGCTTTTGGGGCCTTGAGGGGCTTGTTTGGATGCCCTTTGCAAACCCTACCTCCTCTCTGGCTCTATAAAATAGGTGCTAAAATAACCAAAAAAATGAGCTTGAAATCCTCTCTTTTGGGAAGTGCGTCCAAAAGAGTTATTGAGTGGGTTCCACTCCGGGGAGAATGAAAAAGAAGAAAGAAAAACCATTCTCACTCGTGCACTTTACCCATGGTTGAAAAAAGAAGTAATGGGCTATGTGAGGGTGTGTTGTGTAATGCATTGTTCGTCACCACTGATACCAGTAATGCCCTGTTTTGGTCTATATTGGCCGGGGCGAATACACTTATTATGCATTCTTGGACGAGTTTCAGACTTGCTTTAAACCATGATTTGGATTGCCCTGTATGTAAACCACTGATACCAGTATCGCCCTGTATGTAAATGTCCTGACTAGTTAGATTTTTTGTGGAGTCTATAGTTAAACTATCTAAACCGTTGATCGAGGGCCTTGTAATGGGACGCGGATTACCTACCAAAGCCCTTCCTATGAAGTTGTTGTAAGGTTCGAAACTGACTTGAACTCAGGTTCGAAACTAGCCTGAACTTGAAGGTTCGAAACTAGCCCGAACTCGCGCCGGGCCCGGTTCGGGCTGGAGATGTTGGCCCAGTGACTAGGCTTGGTCGGGTTCGGGCCTTGTGTGGCTGTTGAACGGGCCTGGATGGGCTGAGGCCAGTTCGACTCGGCCCGACCCGTGTACACCCCTACTTATATGTACAACACATGCTATTATACATTTTCAAAGGCAACATATGCTCAATATATGCCAGGTTTTCATTGAAACTAGCCAAATAATCAAGGTGCTTTACAAACAACTTCAAAGTAAATTGCATATGATGATATGATGGCATGATTATGCTAGACAAAAGCTCATGAGCCTAACCTTCGACATGCTTGCTAGGACTAAACTTGTACCGACACCAAATGAAATGTGCTCTTAGATTTGGATTGGACCCAATGTCAATCAAAATGCAATTTTTGACTCACAGGCTGAGTGGGCTGGACTCAGGTCCTTGGATTGGGTTGGACTTGGGTCCACTTTGTTCGGCCCAGCCAAATTGCCCCTCCATTCAATACCTAACACCTACTTACCCTTGAAAAGAAAAACACAGTTTCATCTCTCATAAATTCCTCACACCAACCATCAGAGCGTTTATAAAAGAAGAGAATAGCTATGATGTGATCCCAACTGCCCATTACCAAAAACCATGATTTTTTATTTCTCCATGCAAAAATACAATGTCCAGAATACATGGTGTGTAAACGCATGCCTACCCACTCTCTTTTGCATGGCTAGGAAACAGCTCCAATTTGCACATGGAAGAAAAAAAAATAAAATTATAAATAAAGAGACTTTACCGTCTCTACAGTCCATCCACGTTGACTGTATGGTAAATTGGGGGAGTTACTTGAGAACCACGACCGTACATATACACGCAAACTGCCACTGTACACGTGGCAAACAAATATCGCAAACTACGACTGTACACGTGGAAATTGAGCAGAAGTTTATGCATCGTGCTGCTCCTAGCATTTCTCTCGACCAAAATACGTCCGGGGTAGTAGATTAGGTGTTGCGGGGTAAAATGTTAGTGGGTGTTATCATGACCATGGGGCCCACCTTGATGTATGTGTTGTATATCCACACCGTCCATCGATTTTTTCAGATCATTTTAGCATGCGTTGAAAAAAATAAAGTCGATTAAAATGTCATGTGGACTACACGAGAGGAAACAGTGGTGATTGAATGCCTAACATTAAAAACTACCTAAGGCCTATCTAGTGGCCACCGTAACGTTTATTTTCCATCCAACCTGATGATAAAATAAAAAAATACCTGAATGAAGGGAAAATACAAAGGTCAGCTTGATCCAAACTTTGATGGCCCGCAATGAGTTTTTAATGGTCAATCACCACAGTTTCCATTGGTGTGATCCACCAAAGATTTTGATCTGCTTAATTTTTTAGGATCAAGTCCTAAAATGAGATGGAAAAACGGATAGACAGTGTTGATATATAACACATTGATTAATATGGGCCCCTTATACGGGTAGCACCTAATTCACTCCCTGTCAAGGTCCATTGTAAATTGTCCCGAAAAGACATTTATCTGCTATGGGTTATTATAATTCAACTAAACTATAGGCACAAATATTATCATGAATAGACTTCTCTACCCCGTGAAGTTTTCGACGGTGGGTGTTCAATCCCCTCTATTTCGTGTGGTGTGGCTCACATGAGTATTGGATCCACCTTCTTTTTAGAATCCTGCTCTACTTCCATCTTGCAAAAATAATGGACGGAGTGGATTTGTCACGGATATTTCCATGGCCCCACATAACTTCAGGCTAAGTAACTTCATGTGCCGAGGGCACAGGCAATCTGCGTCTCTTGAAAAACAAGTATTGAAAACAAACCGTCCATATTATAAGCAATGTTTTTGATATGTCATAAGCTAAAAGTTACTTCTATTGGATTACTTTAGAATGAGATTCATTGGCATTTATTGGACAGTTAAATGAAAAACTCCAATGGTCATGTTAAAAAAAATAAACAATTATCCAAAAATCAGATATTAGAATTATTCGACCAATTTTATTTTCAGAATTTAACATAGAAACGGTTGTTTCAAAATTTTAGTCAATCTAATTTGAGTTTATTTATGCCATGTATGTCATTTCTAAGTGCATGCGTATCAAGTGTCAGTCGCAGCTAGAGCATCAATGACTCCCCCGGTCTCCTAACCTCAGGGGTGTCAATGGGCTGGGATCGGGCCTGAAAAATCAGAATTTTGAATAGGCCCTGCATAACGACCTGGTTTAAAACAAATCCGGACCTAGACCTACCCCAGGCCCGGCCCGTTGGCAGCCCTACTGGAAATTACAAAAAGAAGGGGAATTATTTGATACTCCGACTGCGTATGACGCTTGATACTCGAGCACTTCGAAATGGTACACGTGGCAAACATTAAATCAAAATAAACCTTCTAAATTGTGGAACCTGATGTCTCCGAGTAACAGTCCAAAAATCAGGTTGGCGTCACAATCCTAACCTATGACCATTGGAAATCTTTCAATTGAACCGTCCAATAAATCTCCTCTACTCTGGGAATCCTCTGATCAAACAAGGGTAGTCTCCATAACACATCTGAACTGGTACAAATAATTTAGGCGGTTTAATTTGAATTAACTGTATACCCCGTAAGCAATTTCTGAGTAAAAAATAAGTGACTGTGTATCATCCATCACACTGTAAGAGTATCAAAGTTTTTCTAGCAAGATTTGTTGTTTAAGCTTAACTGCTATGTGTGGGGTCCTCTGATGTGTGTATGGCATCCCATCCTTCCATCATGTGCACCCCCTCATTTTCTCCTTGTTTCCAGAAAATCAGACTGATCGAAAACAAAGATAGGCCACATCACAAGGAAAAGTTGGAATGGTGACGCCCATCACTAAAAACCTTCAAGAGTGAGTGTGGGTCCACCATTTTATATGCTATCCAATCCATTCGCAAGACGCGCCCCACGAGTATGAGTGGACATCCCAACAGGTGGGTCAGCTATCCAATCCATATCTAGTGCACTTTTACTGCTGAATGTCGTTCTTCCAAAGTCGTTGTGTTGTATCTATCGGTTTATAGATTAGTGGTTGAACGTATAGGCGCATCTGATTAGTAAGATTTTTAATAAGTGGGCCATCCATGATAGGATCCTCAGGACTGACAGTTCAGATGCATGCAAATCATTGCCGCTTGTACGATGAAGAGAGTGTTCTAAGGTATTAGGGGTTGTTTGGTAACTTGTATTTGGATTCTCACGTAGGATTTCCAGATTCAAGATTTGAAATCCTTGAAATTTAGAGTCTGTCATTTATGTTTGGCAACTTGATTTTTTGAATCTAAATTTTTTCTGGGGCCCACAGTTACGTAAAAATGACATCCAAACGGCCCATCATGTGTTTGCTCTCATGTTTTCCTTAGCTGCCAAAAATAAGACAGATCTAAAGCTCAGATAGTCATACAATAGGGAACAGTTGGGCCCCAACCATTAAAAACAATCCAGAGAACTTCTGAGGCTCACCTTCTTCTTAATAAGAAATCCAATCCATTCAGAAGATGTCTCTGACTAGGATGTATGGACATTCTAAAAATCAGGCAATTCCAAAGGGTAGGTGGGCCACACCGTAGGGAAGAGTTTGAAAATTTTAACGGCTGGATTGGATTTGGAACCCCTGAATTTTGCAATCCAGCTTTTGGAAAGAGCGCAAGGGTGACTAAAACTCAGGATTTGATATCCAAAGAAGCTACCAAACGTGGGAATTGAGATCTTTTGGATTTGGAATCCAAATCCGGATTGCCAAACGACTCGTTATCCACCCAATCGGTTCCAACTGTTTTGCCTTTTTATTTTTGCCGATTACAGTATCCAAAAACTCGAGCATTTTTGGCGCGCCTTATATATATATATATATATATATATATATATATATATATATATATATATATATATATATATATATATATTCCGACTTTGGAAGTTCTGCCCCGTTATTTCGCCCAAACCAAGGGCCATTTAAATAACTCTCCCCTATTTAGACACCGCCATTCATCATTTCAGAAATACAACCCTCAAACGAGCTCTTACGTAGAAGTTCTCCATGGCCGTCTGGTTTTTATACCTCCTCCTGGCTTTCTCTATCTCGTGTAATTACCACTTTACGCTTCGTATTTTTCAGGATTCCAAAAACACCCTCCTAATCGTCATTTGCTATTGTGCTGTCTTTTATCCGTTTGCAGGTGTTCGTGCGCGGGAATTCACTTTCCACAACAACTGCACAAACCCGGTCTGGCCCGGAATCCAACCGGGCTCAGGAAAACCGGTGCTGCTACGCGGCGGTTTCCAGCTTGCACCGGGCCAAACGGTCAATATCAATGTACCGACAGGGTGGTCGGGCCGGTTCTGGGCCCGAACCGGCTGCACTTTCGACCGAACCGATCACGGCACGTGCGTGACTGGTGATTGCGGCGGCTCCTTAAGATGCGCCGGCGCGGGCGGTGCACCCCCTTCGACGCTCGCCGAGTTCACACTCGACAGCCCGTTGGATTTCTATGACGTCAGCCTCGTCGACGGCTACAACCTGCCGGTGTCGATCTTGCCGTCCGGCAGCTCCGGCACGTGCCAGGAGGTCCGCTGCGTGTCTGACCTGAACCGGAGCTGCCCGGCGGCTCTTCAAGTGAGGCGGGACGGGCGTGTGGTGGCATGCAAGAGCGCGTGCATGGCTTTTGGCTCGCCCAAGTACTGTTGCACAGGCGAATTTGGGGGCCCTGGCACGTGCAAGCCAACAGCGTACTCTCGCGTATTCAAGGCGGCGTGCCCTACCGCCTACAGCTACGCCTACGACGATCCTACCAGCACTTTCACGTGCAAAGGGGCTGATTATCTCATCACATTTTGTTAACTTCTGCATCCGTACACGTGGCACACATATAGGACATCTGAACTGTTGATCTGGTGTGTCCTTCATTGGATAGGCGATACGTTGGTCAAATAGTTCTTACTGTTGATCTGACCGTTGGCTGGACTTTATCCTGACCACGCACTTGTAATTCATGAAGAAGTCTTTCAATCACCGGCTAAGATCACCCGATCGTTATAGTCCATGTAGAGCCTGACCAATGGAACGGCTGGATGTTGTACATGTCCAGCGACTGTACGGACATTGAATCATGGGTCAGGATTCGCTCTCGTTTTATGTTATGCTAGTGTGTCTACATGGAAAAAAAAGTATTAATTTATGTGATTTTTCATTCATCAAAGAGACTGTTTGCAATCCAATTCACTTGTGTTGTCCATTCATCTGCCAAGTCAAGTAGATGGATGGCCCATCGTTGAAATCACAACAAACGATTGATTTTAGCCATTCATTTTTCCTGATGCTGATTGTTAATAACTTTAATTTTAGCCATCCATTATCCATTTTATGAGCTTATTTTAGAACATGCGAATAAAAATTAGACGGGTCCAAAATTCAAGTGGGTCACATGAACAATAGAGATTCAATAACAACCGTTGCAACATTCATTTAACTACAAAAGTTTTGTATAAAGCTAATTTATTTGTGTTTTCACTTTATTCCATTGAGAATGACCTTACAAATGATTTGAATGGTATATAAACAAGAGGTGGTGCTTGGAAAAAATTTAATGGTAGGCATTTCTTTCTCTAATTTTTTTTATCTATGTAACCTACTTAAGAGTTTCCGATTGGCTTTATTTTTTGCCATATGCCCTAAAATGATCTCTTAAAATGGATGGACAAAAGTGAATATTTCAAAAGAAAATCATGGTAGGCCCCACCGTAGCCACCACCGAGCATCCTAGTGTTGGAACTACCTATGAAAGGCTTCCGTGGGAATCTACATCCATATATAGAGTGATGCATGGATGAACGTGGCGAGGATAAATACTCCGAATCCACGGAACTTTTTTGGACTCCTGACAGAGACTTCTCGAATCCACGAGAAAAGAAAGTAGAAAATAGAAATAAATTCTAATAAATTCAAAATTGATTAATTACTAAATAAAAACGAGTTCACAACCCTTTAAATAGGGGTACCAAGCAATGAGAAAGAAATTAGAATCAAACTACAACTAAAACTCCTAGAATTTGCAACTTACTATAAATAGTAAACTTACTATTTATAGACGATCATGATGTCTACTAGTGCACAAGGTTTTCGGCCAAAAATAGTAAGTGTCCTATTTGGCTTTACCAAACCGTTCCCCTAATTATTCTAAGCTCTTTTCACGTTGGACGCAACTCTTAAAGCCCGACGGATGAAGAGTTATAATCAAACTAAAACTTACTATTTATAGTAAAAACGAAATTAAAACAGGGAAATGACCGTCGACTTAGGGGTTTCTCACAATTTCGAGTGTCGCAACCTGACATAGGGTGGTTGGTTGGCTAAAGTAGCTCGTTCTACCCCAAAATCATATATTTTACGTCAGCTAACTCATTCTGAATTGCGAGATATGTCCGATCTAAGGTCCGACAGTTCGGATCACTTCTGCCGTCAACTGGGCCTTTTCTAATCCATCTTGGCCATGAAACTGTCCGCGACCCGCTCTACATCACTTTTTGACATATATTAACGATGAACCCCTTGAAATGGACCCACTAACTTCATCGGGATGATATTATCCAATGATACAACAAAATGCTCAAGCCAGTGGGGTTTTTGTTGGTATAAGTGGGGTTATAGTTCAACGATCCAAAACTTTGATACCATGGGTTGTGTGAGAGTCACCATCACTAACCAAATGGTGAGAGTTCTATAAGGTGGGCTTAATTGATCCATGGTTAATTTGAAAGCTAGTTGAAATCAAAATCTTGTGTATTTGCTATTGTAACACTATTATCATCAACTGGGTTCATTTCCTTGGGTCTATGTAAACTTAAATTTGATGTTGCGGGGTGATGCTGCTAGCCTAATTCTGAGGCACCTGGGGTCTAGTAATTACTTTCTTTGACTTTATTTTATTTTATTTTATTTTATTTAAGCTTGTTAGTACACACCCATGTCAGTACACACACTCCACTGTTAGCCACCCTCACTAGGGATCGATACCAAGACCTCAATTTTTGAAACCAGGTATCTCCACTCAGTCTACTAGTTGAGCTATGGATCAGGGTGTTACTTTCTTTGACTCTGATCTTTCTCTAGAACACAATGCAGGAATTCGCGGATGTCAAGGTTTGATCAGTTACTGAGTTGCAACAAGTCGTCAGCAAGTTGGCAAGATGAGTCTTATAGATTTGAGACTGAATCACTCTCATGAGCTAGTTTCCCAATGACTCAGGCTCACAATCTTGCTAATTCAAGTTGACTTGTCCGCTTTTTTAGTAGAGTTCACGAGTCATAACTATATTGTAGGCTGATTGTGATAGGCATTGAAGGCCTTCTCAATTGATAGATAATGTTGTGAATGATGAGGTGATAAAAAAGACAGATGTGTGGTTGACAAAGGGTTTGACTATATGAATAGATCCTCAATCCCTCATCTCCAAGTAAACTCACAAATCTATAAGAAGTGAGATGGTGAATAGCTAGCATGTTTTATTAATAGGCTTTCAGTTGGACTTTTCAGTATTGACTTAGCCCCCTCATATAATACGACAAGGCTTGCAAAGTCTGTTAGTTCTGTAACATAGAATAGCTCGGCTCTCTTTGGCAGCTCTTTAAGGAGAGTGTAACCAAGTGATTCTCCTTGTTAGATGAGGAGAAGCCTTTAAGAAATAGAGGTGGAATGGTCTCACTAGCTACCTTCCTATCCTTATGCTTGTTTGTATGAGAATATCATATCACATAGAGAAGAATTTCCTGCTGCGTTGCTGGAAATCCATACTTAGTTGCCTGGCGCGGTTATTTGCAACCGATGCACCATAGTTTGGTCCATTTCTCTGACGCAGGGATGAACGTGATGAGGATAACTACTCTGAATCCACGGAGCTTCTCTGGACTCCTCACAGAGACTTCTCGAATCCACGAAGAAAGAAAGCAGAAAATATAAATAAATTATAAGAAATTCGAAATTGATTAATTGATGACTAAAAATGAGTTCACAACCCTTTAAATAGGGGTACCAAGCAATGGGAAAGAAATCAGAATCAAACTACAACTAAAACTCCTAGAAATCGCGACTTACTATAAATAGTAAACTTACTATTTATAAACGGTCGTGATGTCTACTAGTGCGAAAGTTTTCGGCCAAAAATAATAAGTGTCCTATTTGGCTTTACTAAACCGTTCTCCTAATTATTCTAAGCTCTTTTTACGTTGGGCGCAACTCTTAAAGCCCGACGGATGAAGAGTTATAATCAAACTAAAACTTACTATTTATAGTAAAAACGAAATTAAAACAGGGAAACAACCGTCGATCAAGGGGTTTTTCGCAATTTCGGGCTCGCAACCCGATGTAGCTAGGTTGGTTGGCTAAAGTAGCCCGTTCTACCCCAAAATCATATATTTTATGTCAGCTAACTCATTTCGGATTGCGAGATACGCCCGATCTAAGGTCTGACGGTCCGGGTCACTTCTGTCATCGACCAGGCCTTTTCTGATCCATCTTGGCCATGAAACTGTCCGCAACCCGCTCTACATCATTTTCTCCGTTCTCACTTTAACGCCAAAGTCCAGGGCAGATCTTATGTATTCTAACATTCAACCAACTCATGATCCTTAGGACAGGCTATACAGAGTAGGCAAAGAGATGAAAGGACCGCATAGTTAGTTGACCCTCTACTCAGTTGGCGGGTGAATATGAAGTTGGGTTGCATGCGGGGTGTGGCTGGGTATAGTGAAAAGACCGATCATTGTCGAAAAAGAAGAATCTTTCTAAATCACTTTAGGTTAGCGAGGCCTTCAAGCATCCGAAATACGTTGGGGTTGGCGTTCCAAATAGAAAATGACTCCTTAGAAAAATAAAATTATTTAAGTTATTTTTTCCGTTGAAGTCCTGCTCTGACAGCTTGACTGAGTCATTTACTTAAAAATACCCTCCCTGCCATGCGCCCCTCCAATTATTCGGTTACAATGGGTTTTGTTAAGGTCAAGTCAATGTCAGCCCAAACTCAACTTATTTACTAAAATGGCTAAACTGATATCAATCTATGATAGTTATGTGACTAAACAGAATCTATGATTAGTTACTGACGCTGGGATGAACGTGATGAGGATAAATACTCCGAATCCACGGAGCTTCTTTGGACTCCTCACAGAGACTTCTCGAATCCACGAGGAAAGAAAGCAAAAAATAGAAATAAATTCTAATAAATTTGAAACTGATTAATTGATGATTAAAAATGAGTTCACAACCCTTTAAATAGGGATACCAAGCAATAGGAAAGAAATCGGAATCAAACTACAACTAAAACTCCTAGAATTCGCGACTTACTATAAATAGTAAACTTACTATTTATAGACGGTCGTGATGTCTGCTAGTGCACAAGATTTTCGGCCAAAAATATTAAGTGTCCTATTTGGCTTCACCAAACCGTTCTCCTAATAATTCTAAGCTCTTTTCACGTTGGGCGCAACTCCTAAAGCCCGACGGATGTAGAGTTATAATCAAACTAAAACTTACTATTTATAGTAAAAATGAAATTAAAACAGGGAAACGACCGTCGATCTAGGGGTTTTTTGCAATTTCGGGCATCGCAACCCCCCGCAGCTGGGTTGGTTGGCTAAAGTAGCTCGTTCTACCCCAAAATCATATATTTTACGTCAGCTAACTCATTCCGGATTGTGAGATACGCACGATTTAAGGTCTGATGGTCTGGATCACTTCTGTCGCCGACCGGGCCTTTTCTGATCCATCTTGGCTATGAAACTGTTCGCGACCAGCTCTACATCAGTCTCCTCCACTTTAAAAGAACTTGTCCTCGAGTTTTCATCCTGCTCTGGTTCATAATACTCGGTCAGGTCCGCGACATTGAAAGTCCGTGAGATTGTCATGTCATCTGGAAGATCAATAATAAAAGCGTTGTCATTGATCTTTCTAATGATTGGGATGGGTCCAATGTTCTTATTTTTCAACTTGTTGTACGTCCCGGTCGGAAATCTCTCTTTGCGCTGATGGACCATAACGCGATCGCCCACCTCGAACACCTTTTGTTGCCGGTGCTTGTCCGCTTATTCCTTATACTTTTCGATTGAGGCATGTAGCTTGGTCCACACTTCCGTATGGATGCCCATGATCTTGTCTGCCATATGTTCTGTTGCAATGCTCATACCTGGATGCTTGGGTAGAGGGACCAAGTCAAGTGTGTGGTGAGGCACTCGTCCGTAGATAATCTGGAATGGTGATTTCCCCGTCGAGCGGTTCACTATGTTGTTGAATGCAAACTCTGCTTGAGATAAGGCCAAATCCCACTGCTTCAGTTTTTCTCCTGCAATACAGCGAAGGAGATTTCCCAATGTGCGATTCACAACTTCGGTCTGCCCATCAGTCTGTGGGTGGTAAGCACTGCTGAATTGAAGTCATGTATCGAATCGAGTCCACAAAGTTTGCCAAAAGTGGCTAATGAACTTCTTGTCATGATCAGAAGTAATGGTCTTGGGGACCCCGTGTAGCCGTACGACCTCCCTGAAAAATAGATTAGCCACATGTGTTGTATCAAGGGTCTTCTTGCATGGGATAAAGTGCGTCATCTTAGAGAAACGATTTACCACCACGAACACCGAATCCATGCCGTGTTGTGTTCGTGGGAGACCAAGCACGAAATCCATTGATAAATCCTCTCAAGGACCGTCAGGCACAAATAACAGGGTGTAAAGGCCCGTATTCTGAGATTGCCCCTTGGAGGTCTGACAAACATGACAACGTTGTACGGCTTTTCCCACATCACGTATTAATTGCAGCCAGTAATACCGCTCTTCCACAAGAGCTCGCGTCTTGTCTCGCCCAAGGTGTCCACTGAGGCCACCTCCATGTAGCTCTTGAATAATCTGCTCTCTCAGAGAACTTTGAGGGATGCACAATCGATTCCCTTTGAAGAGAAAATCGTCCTGTATATGAAGGTCACTGGGGTGACCTTCTTGGCACTTCACCCAAGAATCTTTGAGAGAGTCCTCATCCTCGGCATACGGCTCTTTGAGACAGTCGAAGCCGACCACCTTGTTGCTCATCGTAACAAGTAGTGATGCGCGATGGCTAAGTGCATCAGCCACCTTGTTCTGCTGCCCTGACTTGTGCTTCAGAATGAACGTGAATTCCTGTAAAAACGCAACCCATCTAGCATGTACACGATTCACGTTAGTCTGATTATTAATAAACTTTAATGCTTGATAGTCAGTGTAAAGAACAAACTCTCTTTAAATCAGATAATGCCGCCAATGTCGTAGTGCCTGAACAACTGCGTACAACTCAAGCTCATAATTCGACCACTTCTTTCGGGCTTTGCTGAGCTTCTAGCTGTAGAAGGCTACTGGCCTGCCTTCCAGTGATAATACTCCCCTAATTCCGACGTATGAAGCGTCACACTCAACCTCAAACAATTTGTCGAAATTAGGAAGCACCAAGACCGGTATTGTAGACAAACGATACTTGATCTTATAAAAGCTCTTGTCAGCTTTATCAGTCCACTGGAATGGTGCTTTTTTCATGCAATCTGTTATAGGGGCGACTATGGTGCTAAAATCTCGCACAAATCGACGATAAAAAGTCGTTAACCCGTGAAAACTCCTCACCTCATGAATGTTCATCGGGATAGGTCATTCTCTAATAGCTCGCACCTTTTCATCGTCCACAGGAATGCCTGTGGACGTACAACAAACCCTAGAAACAACAGGCGGTCAGTTAAAAAACTACACTTCTTCAAGTTGAGGTACAACTTGTTAATTTATAGGACCCGTAACACACCGCACGAGATGTTTTTCTGTCTCGCCTCATCCTGGCTATATATCAATATGTCATCAAAATATACTACCACAAATCGGCCAGTAAACGGTTCTAGCACTTGATTCATCAAACGCATAAAAGTACTTGGTGCGTTCGATAAGCCGAAGGGCATGACCCGCCACTCATACAACCCTTCTTTAGTCTTGAATGCCGTTTTCCACTCATCACCGGGTCGGATATGAATCTGATGGTACCCGCTCCTTAGATCTAGTTTAGAGAACACCTTGGTCCCTTTTAGCATATCGAGCATGTCGTCCAATCGTGGTATTGGGAACCGATATTTGATGGTAATTTTATTGATTGTCCGGCTGTCGACACACATGCGCCAGCTTCCATCTTTTTTTTGGCGTTAATAATGCTGGTACGGCACATGGGCTCATACTCTCTCTCAAGAGACTCTTACGGATCAATTCCTCCACTTGCCCGTGAAGTATCTCACACTCCTTCGGACTCATCCGATAATGAGGGCGGTTGGGCAGGCTAGCCCCAGGGACTAGGTGTATGTGATGTTGGATGTCCCTCATGGGGGGCAATCCATCAGGTAAATCCTCAGGCTAGACTTCTTTGAATTCATTTAGTAACAGTCTTAAACTTGGATGGATGTTTGAGGGTTCCTCTTCCTCGCCCTTCACCACTATGGCGTATACCTCGCCGGTTTCTTTGGATTCTTCCATGAAATTCCGAATGGTCAAGAGGAAACTCTCCTCCACTTTAGAAGCTTCAGGGTGGTTCTCTGGTGCCATAGGGGCAAGGATTATTTTTCGACTATCCTTGACGAATACGTAGACATTGTCTCGTCCCCGATGGGTCACATCACGGTTCGACTGCCATGGTCGACCAAGTAGCATGTGACAAGCTTCCATGTCAACCACGTTACAAAGTATCTGATCCTTATAATTTTTACCAATTGAAAATGAGATAGTGCATTGTTCAGTTACCTTGGTCTCATTCACCTTTTTAATCCAGCCAATTGAGTACGGGGAAGGATTTTTCGTTGTTGGTAGCCGCAACTTGTCCGCCATTACCCTTGAGACGATGTTCTCGCTACTACCACTGTCTATAATCACATCACAGACCTTTCCACTGACAGTGCACCGAGTACGAAATATATTGTGTCACTGTGGATGTAATTCCTTTCGTGGGGTATATAATAATCGCCTCACAACTAGAAATTCGCTACGATCCTTGCTCGTCATTTTATCGCCACCTGCTATTTCTTCAGTGGCTTGCTCATGTTCATCATAACTATGGCCTTCTTCTGCGGCCTTATCTTCAGTGCCCCCTTCGTTTATAGTCAAGTGTGCTGCGGAACGTTGAGGACATGTATTTGATAAGTGGCCTAACTGGCCACACCGGTAACAATTGTTCGACCTTGGCCGAGCATAAGGATTTGGAACCCTACTCGGGCTCGCTGTTGTGGGTGCTGCACGTTGAGGTCTGGATGAGTTACTTCCCGTATCACAGTTTGCGGTTGTAGGAGGTTGATGACGTTCTCCTACTGGATCTTTTTCTCGTGACAGTACTGGATCCTGCGTGGGACTCGTCATGGGGAGTCGAGTTGAAGGATAGGGACGAGCAGGAACTCTTGTAAGTTGTGTTTCTGCCCTACCTGCCAATTGAACTGCTTCATCTACGGTTCCGACTGGGTATATCTGACCTCGGTCCTGAATTGTTGGCCGCAACCCACCTATAAATCGTGTCACTTTCTGTGACTCAGATTCTGACAAATCGTTTCGTGTAGTCAACCACTGGAATTCTTCAGTGTAATCTGTGACGGTTCGATTTCCTTATCGGTAATTTTGATATTGCTGGAATAGTATCTGCTCATAATCACTGGGGAGAAATCGTGATCGAAGAAGACATCTCATCCGTGGCCATGATGAGATGGGCGCCTTGTTTTGGTGGGCTCGTGAGAGTTGTAATTGTTCCCACCATGCAGAAGCACCAGATTTTAATTTAAACGCTACCAATTTTACCATTTTATGATCTGGCACGTCCATATAATCAAAATATCTCTCTACTTCGGCTAGCCAATCGAGGAAATCTTCTATACGTAATAAACCATTAAAACTAAGAAGTTCAGCCTTACCTCGATAGTCTCTTTCAACACGATCTAAGTGATCGCCTCCATGGATTGGTCGTCGGGTAAAACCCTCATTAAGGTCCTCGTCGCTAGAACTTGAATCATCTGGTGTAGCCCTATGGTTTGCCACTGGTAGTACTCTATGAAAATCGGGGTTGCGTCGTACAGCAACCATGGGTGGTGGAGCAACCAGAGGTGGTGGAGCACCACCTAGGGCTCAGGGCGGAAGTAGCGCATCCGCAAGACGGTCGAGGGTTGCCTGTAGTCCTTGCATGGTCAACTGACTCTCCCGGTAGAAAGCTTCCATTCTTTCCGAAAGATAACGAATCCTTGGATCACCGTCCACAGGATTTTGATCCATACCTTCATTGTTTGTCATCAGCCCGAGGGGAGTCCTCGCTCTGATACCAATTGACGCAGGAATGAACGTGATGAGGATAAATACTCCGAATCCACGAAGCTTCTCTGGACTCCTCACAGAAACTTCTCGAATCCACGAGGAAAGAAAGCAGAAAATAGAAATAAATTCTAATAAATTTGAAACTGATTAATTGATGATTAAAAACGAGTTCACAACCCTTTAAATAGGGATACCAAACAATATGAAAGAAATCGGAATCAAACTAAAACTAAAACTCCTAGAATTCGCGACTTACTATAAATAGTAAACTTACTATTTATAGACGGTTGTGATGTCTACTAGTGCGCAAGATTTTTGACCAAAAATAGTAAGTGTCCTATTTGGCTTCACTAAACCGTTCTCCTAATTATTCTAAGCTCTTTTCACGTTGGGCGCAACTCCTAAAGCCTGACAGATGAAGAGTTATAATCAAACTAAAACTTACTATTTATAATAAAAATGAAATTAAAACAGGAAAACGACCGTCGATCCAGGGGTTTTTTGCAATTTCGGGCGTCGCAACTCGGAATAGCAGGGTTGGTTGGCTAAAGTAGCTCGTTCTACCCCAAAATCATATATTTTACGTCAGCTAACTCATTCCGGATTGTGAGATACGCCCGATTTAAGGTCTGATGGTCTGGATCACTTCTGTTGCCGACCGGGCCTTTTCTGATCCATCTTGGCCATGAAACTGCCCGCGACTCGCTCTACATCAATTACCTTATAGCTTTACCCAACCCACCTAAACTTCATCAAGCCTAATCTTGACTTGCCTTATTTAATTGTAACTGAGAGCCACTCAGGATTTCATATTAGAATTTTAGAAACATTGTGGAAATTTTTTATTTTTTATTTTTAAATCAAAGTTCAGATTTTTAATTAAGCTCTAATAATCACTGTTTAAATGTCATTAGGTTTTTACAGAAAACCAAAATTAAATATTTAGAATTTAGAAATACCTTTTAATTGTCATTGTTAAAAATTGTTCGAATGCCAATGCCATCATACAAGCTTTGGTAGACTCCACTGTATTTAAAGTCTACAATCGTGCATAAGCATGCACCTAAATTGATTGCGTCATTCTAATAATGGGTTTGTCATAACCACGTAAGAATTTCAATCATAGGTTTGTCTTATAATTTATCAGGTTATTATGGAACAATAGGGTATTGAGATTCATGAAACATAACTCTTCCTTTAACTGGTGGCCATTGTGCCTAACCTTAAGTTCCTTAGAACAATTGAAAAAATCTCTCCCTTTTGATTTAGATACATATGTAATTAATATATACCCACATATTAATTATTATAGCAATGACATATTTACGTAAGACCATAGTTATTATGATTTACAAACAAAATCATTAAATCAATAGTTAAGATTAAAACATTATCTGTATAGACACTCAACGCTAACAACTTAGGTAGCACGATCAACTCATATTTATTAATGTAAATATCATACTAAATGTGTGCTTAACCAACCCAATAAGTGAAAAGATATATACATGCATACATCATATGTGTCTTGGGTCAGGTTGGGCAAATCAAGCTGATGCTATTAACTTATCTTGGTCCAATCTTTGCCACACAAGTGGGTTGGGCCCGTTGGACCATAGGTTTAGATTCGATACATGTATGGTCGTCATAGGCCAATTGTAAATTTCTATGGGTGTATCTTCAGTTGTTTGTTATAAGTCTGGGTCAGGTTTGGTAGTCTCTTTTGGAAAAGCCCATTATACTAAGAACCCATCCCATTTATTTAAACGGGCCTTAGTTTCTATCCTTGGCCTAACCAGTTACCCATTTAGGTTGACCTGACACACCGGTAGATTGACCCGTATGCATCTCTATTTGTATGTAGGGCTGTCAAGGGGCACCCAAAGCTGCAGGCACCTCGTGCATCCAGCCCACTTTTAGCAGGGGTCCAATTCCCCCAACCTGTCGAGAAATGATTCAGGTTAGGGTCTGTCATCTTGAACCCAGTTTAAAATCTAATCTAGTCGATTTTGGGTTGGATCCAACACTTGGAGCGGTTTAAATCAGGTCAGGCCAGGTTCAGTTAATCTATAAATAGTAATATTATGTTATATATTATTGTTGTTGTTGTTGTTGTCATCGTTGTTGTTAATGCTGTTTTCTATTCGATTCTAGCTCACCTCCTATTAGCCAGAGTATCTATAAGAGAAGACATCGGGGGCATCGGTTAAGGCCGGGAACCCTCCTAGTTTCACAGGAGGATTAAGAGAATTATGATATTTGTTGTGTGTACCTTTACTCGTGACAGCAGGTGTGTTTATAGGCTTTTGAGGGCAGTGGGATATATGACAATGCTTCTTTATCATGAATGCATATTGCGAAAGAGTCTGTCTACTCGACTCATTTATCTAATACATCTAATCAATCCATTTGTACTCATAACAATTATTATTATTTTACCAACAAAATGAGGTTTGCCGGCTTACATGCATGTAGGAGGGCTCACTAATACAATTAAGGTTGTACACGAACCGGGCTAGCCCGGTTAACTCACTTGACTCGGCCCGGCCCGAATCGAGTTCGGGTCGGGATAGACCATTTTCTTCTTGGCCAAAGCCGAGTTCGGCCGAGTTTAGATAGGTCCCATCCTGAATTCGACTCGACCTAGCCTAGCTTGGTCAAGTGTGTGTGTGTGTGTGTGTATATATATATATATATATATATATATATATATAGAGAGAGAGAGAGAGAGAGAGAGAGAGAGAGAGAGAGAGAGAGAGAGAGAGAGAGAGAGAGAGTCATGCTCCTCGCGACCTACGCATGTGTGCACCTTTGCACGCGTGTCATGGGTGTCTAATCTGAACGGTCCATGTGATGCGGAATCCCATAAAACCCCATGTGACAAATTTTCACTCCGATATAAAATTCTGGTGGGCCATAGCAAAGAGAAATGCAAAGCAAGGGAGGAAACTGTTTTCATTTTTCATGGCCCATCATAGTTGTAGATCAATGTAAAACTTGGGCCTGGGGGGTTTCACGAGGTGCTGCTTCACATGAACGGTTCAGATTTTGGATTCCCATCACGTATGATGGGTTCTCAAAAAAGTTTGTACATAGTATGTACGAACTGGTTCGCAGGTGAGCGTTTCCATGTGTATATATATATATATATATATATATATATATTTATTTATTTCAAAATCATACTCGACCCTTTCCCTTTTACCCTTCTGGGATAGTTTACTGCTCAAATCATACTCGACCCTTTCCCTTTTACCCTTCTGGGATAGTTTACTACCCATCTTTGAAGTGATAGTGACTTATCCACCTCACAGACGTATGACTTAAATGACTTAGATTCATCCGAATACAAAAAGAATTATAATGCCTTGACTAGTTAGATTTTTTGTGGGGTCTATAATTCAATTATCTAAATCGTTGATCGAGAGCCATGTAATGAGATGTGGATTACCTGCCAAAGCTCTTCCCATGAACTTGTTGTAAGGTCTGAAACTGGCCCGAACTGGCCCGATTGCTGACCGGGTCGAGTTCGGGCTGGACAAGTTGGCCCGGTGACCAGGCCGGGTCGGGTTCAAGCTGGGTTTGGGGGTGACCGGGCTGGGCCGGGTTGAACCTAGTTCGACTCGGATTCACTCGTGTACACATACAATGCATGCGTCAAAGTTGCATGTGTGACCTAATCCAGCCTTTTGAGTGGGCCCAGCTACCTAAAGCCCGTGTTTGACATGAATAGGGCCGGGACCAGGCCCAAACCTAACTTTCAACTAAGGTCCAAAGACCCAATGTGTTGTCAGACCCTATTGGGTCCGGGTAAGTCCTAAAAAATGAGACCGGATGGGCAGGACCGAACCCTTACCAGCCTGTGTCTGAGATGAGTAGGACCCAATCCGGCCCCCGACCCGTTGACAGCCCTATTAGTCTACCCATCAGGAAAGCCTGCCCATGCCCGATCCAACCTACTGGCGGAAACGGATTGGCTACTCCCCCTGACACCAGCTCCATGGCTGGTGTTCGGTGCTCTGTGGGCCCCACCATGATGTATGTGGTCTACTTGAGATTTGGATATACCTCCCTTTTGGATAGATACTGTAAAATGATCTGTAAAAACAGATGGATGGCCACATACAATTTCAGCACCGACCACCAGCCATTGGCTGGTGTCAGGGGAGTAGCCAATCCGTTCCCCCTATTGGCGGCCCCAATTTTCAACAGGAGAGGTTGTCACATATGTCCGCTGCAATACATCCGTATTTTCCCCACCAAAATATCAGTGTGTAAAAAATCTGATCCGTCAAAAAGGATGGGTCCTGATCGTAAATCAGTTGGCACAAAATTTAGGCTGGTCCAATCAATAAATGGGCCACAACAGTACATTGAATACTATTGGCTTTCGATTGAAATTGTCAATTTTATAAATCCTAAAAATGGACCACCGTGATTTCCATCCCAAGTGATCTTCACGTCGTGGTCCACTTTATCAACGTACCGGATATTCTACTCAAATGACAAGTTCTTGGGAAAAATGTGGATGTAAGTAAAAGTTCACATACAGAGCCGATGTACGTGATTATTTCTCTTCCAACTATACCCTTGCGAGTAAGCCCGCCTTCTCTCAAATTCGAATTTTGAACCTGCCCCAAAAAAATAAAATGTAGATGCATCTGCATTGAAGAAAATCCATTTCTTCTGCCATTCTACAAGAAGAAGAAGAAGGAAGATCGACATAGATCCTCTTCGATCAATCCAAGGTGAGAAAATGACCATTCTATCCTTCTCATGTGTGTGTGTTTTTTAAATAATGTGGGTCATGTCAGAAATGTGACGTTTCCGGTCAAAATCCAAGAACACCATGTTTTCCGGCGAATGACAGCTTGCATTTTCAGGCGGAGATCATGCCAGAAGCGAGAGATCGGTGGGCGGGCCCCGTGGGAACAGGAGATTTAGCGGTGGGTTTTGGGATCCGACGGGGCGTCGTCTTGCGATCAAGGAACGTCCGTGGCCAGAATCATCACCGATCTCTGTCAGATGACAAGGAGAACATCCCACCGGAGAGTTCAAGATCGGCCCGCCGGCGGACCCGCCCAAGGAAAAGTCCGTTGCCGTCTTGGTACCCACGCACGCCCCTCCGCGACATCACGGCCGTCGTCAATGTATGTCTTCTCCCCTCTCTTTGTTTCCGATTCTCTCCATCTTTGGTGCATCTGAATGTGAACTGCAATACTATTTCTGTAATTTCTTGTAACGAGTCTTCTTTGATGTTTGAATCGAGTTCTCTTTTCATTGCTCTTTCCATTTTTTGCTTCTTCTGTTTTTTTTGTTCCGGTTTCGTTTTCATCAATCGTTCCAGCGAAAAAAAAAAAAAAAACAAAACAGAACAGATGAGGCGGAAAGGATACCTTTCGACTCGAACTGCTGTCCATTTCCGATAAGACCCAAAATTCTGGACGTCGATTTATGGCAGAAAAATCACTGCATTTTCCGTGGGCCCACTCCAAATCCACAGCTGATAAGACCCGATGTATCTAGGACACTGATGTATGGCTCGGAAGGTGGAATGCCGTCTCCTCATCCCTGACAAAATGTAGAGTAAATCGATAACCATCTGTTCTACTGGAATATCCATTGCACTTGCTATTTGGGTTGTATTAAAAACACACCTTTAATATTTTTAATACATGTGTTTGTATTAAAAACACACCTTTAATACATGTGTTTTGATTCCATTTTGATCTATCTGGAATATTGATTAGCTCCCAACATACATGTGTTTGTAATTGTAATGGCGTTGCCATTGATATTTATTTCATTCGATGGAGGAAATGATTTTGGATTTCTTTTAATTTTTCAGGCATTGGAAAGGAGAAGGACTCGCCTCAGAGCAGCTGCGGAGCTTCGCCGGAGAAACCAAGAAAGCCCAAATTACTCTCCGGTGCCTTTCGTCAGTACCCCTTCAAGACAGGAACGGAGCATTTCTGAACAGATGCCACTACCCATTCAAGATCAAGACCTTCTGATCAACATCTCTGATTTCCCTGCAAGCCCTTCCACAATCATAAAAAGTTCCTCGCAGCCAGTTGAAAATCCACCTGAAATCTCCCCTTCCATCAAGAACTTGGTTGTCCATGACACGGAAATGACTGATGCTGAGAAGAAATGTATGGATTTGATCGAGGAATTCGAAAAGGTGGTGAGGGAGAACTTTAACAGGGTTTTAAAGACGCCCACAAAGAAGAAGCCAGAGAGGAGTATGTTGATGTCAATGCGATGATTGAAACAATTCGTTTCAGAAAGAAAATAAGAGGATTGTTGGAACAAGGAGAAGGGGTTGATGGATGAGATTCATCTTCTGATGATATATTTTTCTTTTAACTGAAGTTGCCGATAAACACAGGTATTTTTGTTGGAGACATTGCTGATGTTTTCTTTTCAATTTCTTTCGATTTGGGGTAGGATTAGGTTTGTGGGTAACCTTGTACATATAGGCCATTCCTGGGTTGTTACTTGAGAAGGACCTCCATTTTTGTAAACGGTTCTGCCCTATTGCAATGAAGAAGCCACAATTTTCATCTTTCTTAAGTAGAGCATATAGCAGTTCTTATTATATGGAGATGCTTTCATGCTTTTTTTCTGGTGTTGCCTTATCTTGGTTTATGACACTGTGAGTTCTTCATTTTTATGGTTTTCATGATGGTGGTCTTTTCTTATTGGAAGTTGAATGAGTTGGACATCTTCGTTCCAAAAATGGAACCAGAAATAGAGGTTTTTGTGCTGGAAGTTGACTGTAAATTGGATCCAAGAGCTGAACTGTCAATGCAGTAATCTGTCCATCTGATGGCCTCCTAGAAATGTAAATCAAGCTATGTTGATTTTGCAACATGTTCATTCCTAGTATTTGGCAGATCCTCCAACTCGTTGTGCAAAGCTGTAATGGAAGTGTCTATTATCTTCAGTTCTGCAAGTAGTCAGGTTTAGGAGTACTTCATGAAGAGATCAGTATAAGGAAGATAATCAGTCACTGCAAGTGTTAAGTCAAACTCATGAGGTTACTGGTTCATTTATGAAAGGTTAGTGACCATCTGATCTACCAATTGGGAACTCATTGGCCCATCAGCCCTCATTGTCTATACAAGCCTTATTTCTATGTCTGGTAGCCTCGCTCTTCTGAGTTGCAAGTTTTCCTTTTCAGTGGATTTCCATTGAACAATATATCCTCTTCTGATGTACTGTATTGCAAGGGGATAGCATCATTGAACCATTGTTGATGTGCACATCATGTCTGTTCATTTCAGCCTTAGGTTCTGTAGGTTATAAGCTGGTTACTCTATCTAGGCCCAACAATGCCATTAAAGGGTCTCACTTTGAGCTTTTCATCGTTGTCCCTCGTCATTGTCATCGTCATTGTGGCCTTGTCCCATCTAGTTGGGGTTGGTTTTATGGATCTTGTTTCACTAATCATATCTATCTATGGTCCTATCCTTCACAACCAACATCATCATCGTCATCATCTAAGCCTTATCCCAACTAATTGGGGTTTGCTGCATGAATCCTTTTTTGCCATGGCACTCTATCAATGGCCATAGCTTCAGTTAGACCACAGGTCATCAAGTCTTTTCTTTCTACCTCTCCATCCATGTCCTTTTGGGCCTTTCCCTTGTCCTTTTAGAGCCTTATATAAGTTTAATAACATTTGGATGTCGTTTGTTACCCCTTTTGTCACCTCACAAGTCTTCCAAAGCCTGCCAATTGAGGGTAACACTGCACCCACACCCATTGTTCCATATAAAGATGATTTTGTGCAATGGTGATGTTGACAAGAGGATCTGATCAGCTGCTGAACTCCTTGTGCCCATGATCACCTACATGGTGGAAAAGGAAATAGTAATCATTGCAGAATTGATTTCTTTTACCATAGACTTCTCTTATCCAAATGGGTAACCATCTTGGGTAATACATCATCTGTGGTGAATCAAATCACAAGTGATATGATTTGAATTCTGCTCTGTTTGTATTGCAAGCTGACACACTGGATTCTGAGAAAAGGGAATCCAGGACATTTCTCACATGGTTGAAAAGGAAATTGTATTCATTGCATAATTGATTTCTTTTACCATGAAATTAACTCATTTCAATTCTAGGTGTGAAATGAGCAATACCTCTTGCGTGAAAACATGCCACGATTCCTCCGTACATTCTGTTTTTTCCTCCCCCAATCGATGCATTTCTCATTGGAAATTTGAGTTTGCATTGGCTTATTCAGGCACCTAAATACCAGTTTTTCTCCAAAGGAAGTAATAGACAGTTATGCTCATACCAGCATTATCACCTTTCTTGTAGACTTGCAAATTTCCTTCATTGAGTGCACATGCTGAAATTCCAAGATGAGTCTATTGAATTGAAGGATAGTTCTAGGTATGCTTTTTTATTTTCTCCAAGTCTTTTGCATTATTTTCTCAAGAAAAACAACAATATAGGAAATGATGAAGACTTTGATGCTGAAGAATTTGATTATTCTTAGGCACGCACATAACCAATCTGCACCTGGCATGATTTCAGGTTAAACTGTTAAAATTTCAGGCCCCACTTTGGATAGATCATAACTGTAATGATCCTTACCAGCTGGTTAGCGACATCCATTAGATGGTTAGAGTGAAAAATTGAACTGTCCAATTTCAAAAAGAAATGCTTATTAGTCAGAGGTTAGGATCATCCAATCAAATTGATTTTGAGGCTGTGGCCTATCTGTAGCATGACCCACTTATGCAGTTCAATTTCAGTTACATCTATGTTGGGCGTAAAATGCATATGGCTCTCAAACTCTGTACTGTATCAGATATACTCCCCAACAGTTCATACTCACATTGGTTTTTCACTTCTTCATTTCTGATTCAAAATTCACTGAAAATTTTTGGACATATTACATATGGCAGTGAGATGATTCTCATCTTCTCATCAACAAAATCCAATAAACAGAGATTCCTGATCACAAAGGATTCTAGAATGACATGTGACGTTCGAACACATGCTATGCAAATGAGCAGTAGCAGATTGTCATCCCTCCAATAATTGGCCCCTAACAAGGGAAGGTGATCTTGGTTTCGATGAGGATCTGTGAGTTCCCTCAAGAATCAAGAGTAATGTTCTTCATTTGCAGTCGAGGCATTCCTCCTAATATTCTGGTAGTTATCTGTCAAGAGTGCTAGGAAGGCAGTTCTAACATTTGTGAACTTGAGGGCAGATGTCTACATTAAGAAATTCTCCATCTGTGTCCTTGGGAGGCTTGTGGGCACTGCTCATAGGGTTCAAATTCCTGCCTGCAAGCATGATGGCAATGTCCATATCAGTATGGCCACATAACTCCTCTGGCCACATTGCGACATGGTCTCAAATGACTGAGGCTTGGTCATGTCCTACACCAGCATCGCCCCAATCACCGCTTTGTAGTAACTGCTTTCATTGCCCAATGCTTGCACAAGGGTATTGAACAGAAAGTAAAATTATTTGCGACTATCAACCTAGTCATTGCAATTTATAACAGAGCGGCATGAATACCCAAGCTCTTTGGGGCCTACCATTTTGCATATGTCAAATACGCCACACCAAAGGGAACAAGGGGATTGATGCCATTCGTATGTTTGTGTGAGGGGCCAATGTGGTTTTCATCTTTTATCAAAACCATTCATCATGCGTGAATAACTAGATGAAGGAAAGATATAGAAATAAGCTTGATTCAAGATTCAGGGTCACCACAACATGTGATATTAGAGGTTTTGATACTGTTCCCATAGCATAGTCGATATGAGTTTTTATTTATTTATTTATTTTAAATTTTAAATTTTTTTAAAATCAGACTGATCTTTTATATGTACAGTGAACATAATAGCTGAGACATGATTGATGGAGTGCATTTCACATATGCAACATGGTGGACCTAAAGGGCTTAGGTGTTTTTGATGTTGTGTAAACCAGGTGTGGTAGACGATTCTGTCTGTAATAGCGTACTGTAAGCACATGAGGCTGAATCATTTTCAGACACAAAGAAGAGCAATGCATTGCTAATCCATCTGTTGTAGATGAATAACCACATCATCCATCTTCTCCATCAGTTCTGTTTCATATTAACTCCAAGGAATCATATGATATGGAGCATACATTTTGTGCAGTATACATAGGTTTTCAATCTTGTGGAGCATGGTCCATGGTCAGTAATCCAGACCATTGGTCATTGTGTCCTACTGTTGATGGAATAGGCTTAAAAAATTTCCTCAATAGGACAACGTTAACATTTTGATTCATGGCCTACAAATAGACAATTAAGAAGATAAATACCACTGGGATCTCCATCCATGGTGGGACCCAATAGACTAATGATCTGGATTTCTGATCCATGGGCCCCACTTGTGAGAAAGCAAACCAGGCTAAAGATGTGAGCTGCATTTCATATTTATTCCTGGTTAATTTCACTGGAGAGTGTTGCGGCTCACGGAAAACCCAAAATGTCACGGATGCCTTGATCATCTTGGAATGGTATAAAAATGGCAAATGACATTATTTGGGTGCAACTTTAAAAAAAAAGTTCATCTCATTTTAGTAAACAACATCAGTATTAGAGATTATAGCTTATATAAATTGTTAGTTATGTTATTTAATTCCTACCAAAAAAATTAATCTCTAACACATAATTACGATTAAGTAAAGAGAAATGCAATAAGTTATATTGATCCTAGTTGCAACTGTCACTTAGTCTAATCGATCGGTTTGAACTGTCTATTAAGACTAGAACACAATTTACAGTTACTATGCAAGAATCACCTTGATCGCATGATCCAATCCATCCCTGTTTATCATTTTTGTAGCCGTTCTTTTTATCTAGCTATGGATGGGATGGTTAGGATTTACTAATAAAAGTGATACTTTAGAATCATAAGCTACCTATCATGGGATCCAAAAATTGTTTTCTAGACCTATTTTTGTGTAAATATGTGGTGTGAAAATTAAAGGCTAATAATTAGAAAGTTACGACTGTCGGATTAGTGTGATATTTGTATACCTATTGTATAGTCTAGATAAAGTGATTGGATTATCTGTTCGAATGCAATTAAGAGCATTAAAACTTATAGTGCTTTGAAAGCCTAGGAGCATTTCTTGTTAAACAAATAGGCTCCAAGTAGATTAGGAGAAATCCACGTTGAGGGGAATAAAAATAGATTTTGACATGCAATCGAATTGCATACTTTATAACTTTGAGTAAACTCTGTTTGGGCCCACCTTGAATGTATGTGATTTATCCACACCGTCCATCTGTTTTTCCAGCTCATTTTAGGGGTTAATATTAATATCGAACCATATACAAAACTCAAGTGGATCACACCATAGGAAACAGTGGGAATAATGTTTTCTACCTTTGAAACCTTCCTAGGGCCCACACTGAAGTTTATTTATCATCCAACCTATTCATAAGATCTCATGAATGAAGGAAAAATAAATATCATATCGATCCAAAACTTCTGTGACTCCAAAAGAATTTCAATGGTAGACATTCAATCCCTACAGCTTTTTGGAGTGTGGTCCATTTGATCTTTGGATCTGTCTTATTTTTCATTTCAAGCATTAAGACTAGCTCGCCAAATGAAAGGACAGTTGGGATATAACACATAACTCGTGATAGGACCCACAGAACTTAGTGACGTCAACACACCAGCAGCGGCAGCGGACGCGGATTAGCGACTAACAGGATGAATAGCAAGACTAGCTATTGAAGTAAAGTCACCAAGTTCTATGGCCCAGCATGATTTGTTTATTATATCCACGCCGTCCATCCGCTTGGATAGATCATTTTAGGGCAAGAGCCATAGAACGAGTCAAATTCAAAACTCCAGTAGACTCTACCACAGAAAACAGTGGGAGAGTGACGACCACCATTAAAAACTTCTAAAGGCCACGGAAGTTTTAGATCAAGCTGGTATTTGTGTTTCTACTTCTTTCGTGTCTTTTTTAACTCGTGAATAGGTTGATTTCAAAAAAACATCATCGTGGGCATTAGAAAGGTTTCAACGGTTGGTATTAATCTCCCCACTGTTTTCTACGTGGGTCCAATACAGGCTTGGATATGCTTTATTCTTTGGCTCATGCCCTAAAATGATATCTCCAATGGACGGTGTAGGTACAATACATACACTATAGTGGGCCCACAGAGCTTGGTGACGTCACTTCAGGAGCGAGTCTACTCAACCTGTCAGTAGCTAATCCCCTCCGTAACAGAGAGAGAGAGAGAGAGCGGACTGATATCGGTCATGGAGACCAGGCTCGCACCAGCAGCAGAAGAAGCAGAGGAGTGCTTTCCTGTCCGTAGGTTACAGATCACAGACAAAAGCAAGGGCTTCATCGATCTTCTAGGGCAACTGACCGTCTGCGATCCCATCTCCGACAAGCAGTTCCTCGCCAGGTTTCAAGATCTCAAATCCAACGGCGACGATCACGTGATCTGCGTCATCGAGGATGACCATTCTGGAAGAATCATTGCTACCGGAAGCGTTTTCGTGGAGAAGAAATTCATAAGGAATTGTGGCAAGGTGGGCCACATCGAAGACGTCGTTGTCGATTCCGGGGCCCGGGGGAAGCATCTAGGGCAGAAGATCGTGCGGTTCCTGTTGGACCATGCCCGGTCGATGGGATGCTATAAGGTGATTCTGGATTGCGACGTCGAGAACAAGGGATTCTACGAGAAGTGCGGATTCAAGGAAAAGAGCGTCCAGATGGCAATGTATTTGGATTGACAGAATCAGCTAGGGTTTCTGTTTCCCTCTTGTGATTCTTGCATTCGTCGGTACGTACGATTTTCTATTCAGATATCGGATTCTTGAATTATCAATTGGTCGATGATATACACTTTATATCCATATCTCCAAAAAAAGAAAAAAAAAAAACCGTATTTTATGTTTGGATCCGCCAGATGATTTTTGTCTGCTCTGCCTGAGTGAATGCCTTGCTCAGTAATGTAGGGGTGGCAATGTGCCGGGCGGCCCCTCACCTTGATCAGGCTGAAAAGGCCAATTGGGGAAAAAATCATACCAATCTGCCCCTTCGATAGTCCACAAATGGGCATTTATTCAGGCCGTTTCTTGTCCATTTGTTTCAATGATGTAGCTTGCCTAAATAGTTTACCACCCTAGTTTTTGCACCATGTGATTTTTATGGTGTGACCAACATTTTGCTCGGCTAGAATTTTCTACACAAAATGGGCTTAAGCTACTTTTCATACTCGTGGCGAAGATGAACAAGAATCCGAACTGGATCATCATGTAGCCCTACCTCGGATGTGCCATATCCCAAAGTTCACACACATTGGGGAATTTTAGCCCCAGGATTTGGCAGATTAAAAGGGAAAAAAAAAAAAAAAGGATGGTTGAAGGAACCATCCTCGAATTTTTATAACCAACTACTTTCTTTTGGTCCTCCAATTGAATAGTTAGGATTGCTAGATCAGTGTGCCTTTTCAACTACTTGTTTGCACATGTGTGAAAACAAGTTACTGATAAGTTGAATGAAAGAAACTGACCAATTACATTTAGAAAAAAAAAAAGATTCTGTATTGTAGGGTGCATTACTATCGAATTAAATTGCAGATATTAGTGTAATATAGTTGAAAAACTAGATTGTAGTTTTGCTCCTTCTATATTTGAGGATTTGGGAACTACTAAAGAAAGAACCATAGAAGAAAAAAGATATTTAGGGTTTGGTATTCATATTGAAGTTTCCTTACTTTCATATCAGACAATAAGGAAGTGCAACTGCAATTCAAGGGACATGCCCTTGTCATGAATGTCAGGAAGCTTCACTAATTTTGTGTCATTTCATCTTTTGATTAAACCGAACATTCACAACCTTAGGTATTGATTTGAATCTTTAACTGTTATCTTTTTATCCATTTGAGTAAATTGTGTAGTTTTACAATGTAGTGCAGCCTGATATAGGATGCAAATTTGCAATCTAAGGAGTTGAAGTAATGCAAAATTTCTTCCATAATCAACTGATCATCAGTCAATAAGCGAATTGGGTCCAAAGAGGATGCATTGTATATAGAGAATACATTGTAATATACTTTTGGCAAACATCTTGATTGAAAGAAACCATGTCATGGCCAAAATTGGGTCTCTTTCTAGTACAGCGAGTAGCTAACGTGATGCAGCATGAGATCCAGTAGAAAACAAATAAGGTGGGCATTGTAATATTTTGATCAATCAATCATAGATAACATGCATGTTTGGATATGAGATGTGGGTAACAGAAACTTGTTCAATCTTTAGCTCAGTTGTAAGTAACATCAGGTGAATGCGGGAGAATTTGTTTAAGGAACTGAGTTTACATGTAGCCAAAGAAGTTATGTGTAACAGAATATAAGCTTCACTTGATTGTGATGAAGAGGTCAAGAAGATCAAGCTGCCATAGGTAAGGTGACTTTGTTTTGTTGTTCAATGAACCTAAAGCTTCCCTACTGTGGAAGGAACTCATTTCAGAGCAATATCTCACTGGAGTGTGCAGTCTCTTGTTATCCATTATAGTAGTTCTGTTTACCTACCAACCTTATCAATTCTTGCCATGCCTCCATGCTCATCGTCTTTAAGTTTTCCCTGAAGTTACTTTCTCACTCTCGTACTTCGACTTTGGATATCTCTCTACTTCCACTTTGATTTTTTAAATTCCCCTGTAAATACAAGGAAATAAATCATCATTACTTTTTAAGTGTGTTTGCCAAGATTTGGAGATTAGTGAGGATTTCCGCCTTGAAAATCGGTCCGGAAAGGGCTGACTTAAATTTGTGGGCCCTACCATGTTGTATGTGACTTATCCATGCCGTCCATCTGTTTTACAAGAACATTTTAGGGCATGAGCCAAAAAAATGAGGCAGATATGATGCTCAAGTGGGCCACACCACAGGAAGCGGTGGTCCTAAAGACATCTACCTTCTACCATTGAAAGTTGTTTCCTTCTTAGGGCCCACATCAATGTTTGTTTATCATCTAACCTGTTCATTAGGTCACAGAGACATGGATAAAGGGAAAAAACAAATATCAGCTTGATCCAAAATTTCTGGGCCCCCCAAGAAGTTTTCAATGGTAGGCGTTCAAATCCCACTGTTTCCACTTCGGATCTGGCTCATTTTTTGGCTCATTCCCTAAATGAGCTTGCGGAAGGAGGAAAAAACAAATATCAGCTTGATCCAAATTTTCTGGGCCCCCCAAGAAGTTTTCAATGGTAGGCGTTCAAATCCCACTGTTTCCACTTCGGATCTGGCTTGTTTTTTGGCTCATTCCCTAAATGAGCTTGCGGAAGGAGGGACGGTGTGGATAAGACACATACATCATGGCGGGCCCCACAGTTTTTCCGTTTTCTGCCTCGGGTTTGGAGACAAAATACGTGCCTGTCAATGCCACATTGGGAATGCTGCCTGGAATTACAAAGGTAAATTATCATCATCTATTTTCGAGTATTCACACAATGAATTGAAAAATCAAACAGCCCCTTAGCAAGCTTGTGTATGTTTTGTACGTCTGATTGCAATAATATCTCTTCTCATACAAACACATGAGTTTTTTGATTGGATGCCCTCATCCTTACAATAAATAAAAAGTTAAGAGGATCACGTAGTAACCTGTATGTGAATAGATGAAACTCTAGACTTGCATGCTAGATTCAATGCCATGCACAGTGTAATGGACACATGCCATGAAGGTGCATGAGAAAATACTATGCAGCATCAGTGTTGCTTCATGGGTAACTCAACATGAGTAGTGTTGTCTATATTGTATGTATGATCAAGGTGTTTGTATATAGAAATGGCCCAAGGCACCCAATCAGTTCACAATGTCTATTGGGAGTAAACCCTTGAAACAAGTTGAAGGAAAAATGAGCACCGGGCACTATTGGTGATTCTCAACATGGGACTTTGAAGGTGCCTTAACCTATGGGCAATGATGGGCCATCACCTATGCTCCATCTGTTGGGTGAAATGAATCCTTGTTATGTCTTCGATTTCTCATGATGCTGAAACTTTATAAAAAAAATTCACAGGAAATCTTGGACAAATTTATGGCTTGAAAGCATTTAGGAAACACCCATCACGCAAAGCACAATTTTTACAATAATCATTCCCTTGCATTGTCATCATTATAGCCTTGCCTTAGCTATTCCGTCAGCTTTATGAATCCTGTTTCCTCAATCAATCCCATCTAAGGCCCTACCCTCAGCAAGTGAACAAGTCTTTATATCCCTTCTCACCACCCCAACCCAAGTCCTACTCTTTTTTTTTCCCCTCTCATCCTCTCTTTAGGCCCTTCAATGCTAATCAATGTGCCCAACTCCCCTGAGCCGCTGTCTTTGGTATTCATTGCACATGACTGAACCATCTCAATCTCCTCCCTGTCATTTGGTCTCTTATCGGGACTACCACTATGCTGCTTCAGCTTACCAAATCAAGTTTTCTAAGGATTATTCCTCACTAATTTCATCATCATCATCATCATCATCATCATCATCTAAGCCTAATCCCAACTAATTGGGTCAGCTACATGAATCGTTTTCCGCCATTCCACTCTATCGAGGGCCATAACTTCAGTTAGACCATAGGTCATTGAGTATTTTCTTACTAACTCCACCCACGTCCTTTTAGGCCTTGCCTTTGCCCCTTGAGAGCCTTCAACTTGTACAAATTCACTCCTTACCTACTCAATCCTTGGTTTTTGTTGCACATGAATAAACCATCTAAGTCTACTTTCCCTCATTTTGTTACCAGTTGGTGCTACTCCTAAATTCCCTTGTACACATTCATTTCTAATTCTATCCTTATCTTGCAACTCATCCATCTTAACATTCTTATTTTACCCACACTCATCCTAAGGACATGTTGTTCCTTATCTGGCCAACATTCTGTTCCATAAAGCATGAGTGGTCTTATAGCCATCTTATAAAATTTCCCTTCAGTTTGAGTGGTACACGACAATCACATAAAACTTTAGAGGCACATCTCCATTTCTTCCACCCCACTTGAATTTTATGGGCAACATCCTTCTTAAGTCCTTACTCATGAATTATCGACGTAAGATATTGAAGGTGGTTATTTTGGGAAACTTCTTGATCAGTAATATTTACTAATTCCTTGTTCCCACTACTATTGTTACTAAAATTGCACTACTCTGTTTTAGTCTAACAAAATTTAAATCATTTACATTCTAAAGCACCTCTTCATAAATCTAGCTTTGTATTATGCCCTTTCTTGTCTTGTCAATCAAAACTATTTCATTTGCAAACAACATACATCATGGGATCTCTTCTTGCAAATGCCCTATTAACTCGTTCATAGCCAATGCGAAAATGTCGAGTTCAATGCCGACCCCTGGTGCAAGCCTACAATGATTGGGAACTTAATTATCTCTCCACTAGTGGTTCTCACATTTGTTATCGCTCTTTTATACATATCCCTAATCATGTCAATATATCCTCTTGAAACTCCTCTCCCAACACCTAGTAGATTAGCTCTCTAAGGATCCTATCATAAGCTTTCTCTAAGCAAAAAAAAAAAAAAAAACAATGTGAAGATCGTTTCTCTTCTTGTATTTCTCCTTCAATTATTCAAGTGGGAAAATAACTTCAATGGTAGACCTCCCTGGCATGAAATAAATTGATTTTTGATACATTTGTCTCATGCCTTTGTCTTTTCTCAACATTCTTCCAAAGTTTCATGGTATGGCTCATAAGTTTAATACCATGATAGTTAGTGTGGCTTTGTTTGTCTCATTTATTCTTGTAAATAGGTACCACGATACTTTTCCTCTATTCTTTTGTCATTTGCTTTGATCGTATAATTTTGTTCAACAACTTTGTCAAACAAAACAACCCAGGATCTTCCATATGCTTCCAAACCACTTTGGTATACAATCTGGTCCAACGGCCTTTCCTGTTTTCATTTTTCTCAAAGCTTCTTTCACTTCATATGTCCCAATCCTACGAAAGTATCTATGGACTCTGACATTATTTGATTATGGTTCCTCCTATTTCTATGCTCTAAGAGTGATAGTCATTTAGCAAGTTTTGAAAATAGCTTTTTCACTTTTCATTGATCTCATTGTCCTTTACTGGTACCTTCTGGTCATTTCTTTTAATACATTTAATATGATCTAGGTCCCTACTCTTCCTCTCTCGCATTTTTTGTAAGTTTGAAGGCATTTTCTTTACCTACTCTTGTCCCCAATCTGTTGTAAAGATCATCATAAGCCTTAAGTTAAGCCGTATTTACTACTTTCTTAGCAATCATTTTGGCATTCTATATCAAGGTGTTCTGTAAGGGTGACGGTGGTTGTAACAGCCACTGCCGTTACCATTACTATTCGGGCCTGTTATGGCCCCCGTATCGGCCGTTATAGCTCAAATTTTTATTTATTTTATTTATTTTTGAAAAAACTGTTTCTAGACTGTTATGGTCCATTATGGAGCTGTTACGGCTCATTTTTTCTTTAACGGCCATTTCGGCCTCACTCTAGATGACCATGCATAAAAATCTCCCTGAAAGGGAAATCCTAGCCCTTCAATTGGTGACCAACAAATATACAATTAAGAAAGTGAATGCAGCGATTATCCACATTCAACCAAACAAAGGTCAAAGGTTTGATGGCTAGATTCTTCCAATCTGGGGAACTTTTGGCTCATGTGCCATCAACAGTGGGGCCATCATATCAGCTGTTTGGATCACTGAATGGTAGGCTCTACTTGCACAAATGGAAAAGACAAGCTGTAGAAAGTCTTGGACCAAGCATTCTATGATACCTCATGATTCTATTCTCATCGGGCCACCAACACCTCTAAGTGGGCTTTCCTTGTGGACAGGATGGCGACAAACCGCGACATTCTTGGGGATGTCATTGATTATTGCATACTGTCCCTGTAATTTTATAGAAATGTGCTCCACAGCCTATCTAGAAAATTCTGTTCTTCATGTATTTAACCTTGTGCCCTTTGTAGATGAGGTGGGAACTATGGCATTGGTAAAGCATGGGTGCTTGACATTATTTGGCAATGGTGGTTGATTTGCCAAAGAGGCTTTTTACTTGTTTTGGTGGTATGTGTAATCTGGGCTTCCATTTGACATCACAAAAGCAAGATGCCATCAATCTGGTTCACTTACTCAAGAAGATGCCTTCAATCTGGTTCACTTACTCAAGTGGTCTCATGCTCTCCAAAACAGTGGTTGAGATTTAGTTATTCGTCATGATTTTTGTTCTTCATGGGGAAGCCGATGTTGACATTGTTTATTTTAGTTAGCCTAGGCCAACTATTGCAGACTAGGGTCCAGCCACCCTGTCCCTAATGGTTTGTTTGAACTTTGAGCATTTACAGCTCCATTTCCTTGTCTTTGTTTGGGAAGTTGTCTTTTTTACAGTTAAATGGAAATCCCCTTAAGGACTTCAAGGAGGTATATCCAGAGCTATGTCTCACATGTTTGGGAGTTCCATTTCTGATTGTTCTATATTTCAGGAGGTAGTTCAGAGCTGGTACCCTATGTTTCTCAGCTTAATTTGTGTTTGAAGTCTTCTGTCTGTTGGTGTTTAGATGTGGATTTCATTATGCCATTGGTGTTCTCTCCATGCATTACCATGAGGTAGATAGTTGGAAGGTAATGCGAGGAACGAAGGATCTCTCATCCCAAGGCATCAAGTCATGATTCGATCATGGTGTGAGCATTCACCCCTTCATTCATACTATTGATGCCTCCATCTCCTTCAACCAATGTTTGTTGAAAATTCGTTAAAATCCAACGTTGTTGTTCGTTCTTTTGTCTACTATTGCCCTTTCCCATCAACAAATACTTGTGCATTGAGTGTTTTGCTTGTAACAATTATAATTCCTTTCAATGTGTATAGTTGCAATCCGCGGTGTTCATTGCAACTGTCCATTGTTTGATAAGATTTTATATCATTTTGAGTATTAACTCCATTGCAAGGATATGCACCCAAATATTCCTTATTGAGTGGCTCTCATTGATTTGGGAACAAAGTACATTCCAGGATGTGGTTTGTCACACGTCCTTGATTATATTCCTTGGGGAAAAACCTTTGATTAAAAGGTAAAAATCAGAGAAAACTAATCTATTGCATGTGTGATGCAAATTATGTATAAAGTCCTAATCTATGGTCCTTTATGGCCTTCATCTTCAGAGCGTCCAGATCATTGATTAGGCGGGGAATTCAGGAGCTTCAAGGACTCAAATAGCCCTAGTGTTCATGTCTTGTATAGCTCTAGAAAGTTTGGAAAGTGTGATAGGACGTCTGCTTTGCCCTTCAAAAGACCTCAGACAGAAACAAAGGGTGATTCTGCTGGAGAAACCAAGGGTTAGCATGGATTGCCTTGATGGTTAGCGTGGGACTATCTAGGTTCAAACAGTTAAGAGTGGGGCCACTGTTTGGAACTTTGCATAGTCAGTGTAGGGACACCACCAAAGCCTTGGACCATCAGCGTTGTGCCACTACTCGGGTCTTACGGACAGTTAGTGTGGAGTTGGACTGTTGTACTCAGACAAGAGCCACTGTTGGATGTCCAAAAAGCTAGTGCGAAGCAATATTTCATGAGTTCATAAACACTCATTCTCACCTTGTCCCAATAGTTGGGGGGGAGCTCTTAAACAATCCCAAGAACTACAAATGTTAAGGGCTGCGGAAATGAAGACCCAAAGGGTATTTATAGTGAGGGAAGACAGTTATTTCCCACTACGAGGTGGTTACATGATTATTTCTCACCTAAAAGTTTACTAGGCAGTTATGGAGGCGTCATGCTGCTATTGGCCGATACAGAGTGCTCTTGGTTGGAGCATGCTGGGTATGATACATCTCCCTGTGCTGACCTCCTTGGCTATTAGTGTGGAATGCAGTACCGTTGAAAAGATTAGTGCCATAGTGCCTGTGGATTGGTAGTGGTGCACATACAGGCTTCTACATTGGCTCTTGGAGGCGGCGCGGTTTGGACTTTAGTGAGCCTAGTAGAGTAGAAACATAGGCCTGTACTGGCCTTGACTGTGTTAACCTTGTTCAATGTATCAAATGGTGCTAGGCTAAGCTGGAGACTGTCCCGCTTTGGTCAGTTACGGTTAGTGCGGTTCCAACGTGATAAAATTTTAATGCCAACAAGAGAATATTGAATCCGTCATCTATCCTGCTTTGCTCATCTCCTCCCATATCACTCCCCCAACAAAGGCCAAACATGAACTAGTTGGATGGAATATACATGCCATGATCTGTTTGCAATAACGTCTTCTACTTTTGTATGTGGGTGCCCTCCCTCGTTGATTTGTGTTGTAGTCCCTCTGAGTTGTGGTCTGGCCTGATTTGTGAGCTCAAGGCCAGATGGATGGTACGTATTTTAGGCACACATCACGGTGTCCCTCACACAACTACCGTTCAATAATCCCTCATTATTTTATTGAAATAGTCACACATGTACTGAATCATTTCGACTCCATGATTGGAGTCAGTTGAGGGCTGTTTCTGCTGTGGAGGTGGGCTATGATGTATCATCCGCTACAGAAACCAACTGATGTGCATTGGACCATTAGTCTGCGTGCCCACGAGACAAGTCCTTACTCTATGTTCCTGCAAAGCCCATGCACCATCAGCCTTGGGCCATTCAGGGCCTACTAGTCAGTCCTTTTAGGTAGATGCGCCCAGGTCCAGTACAGTTAGTTAGTTGGCCTCAAATTCAGGCTTGAGTCATGCCTCAATCGCCGAGTCCAAAACCCTGACTATAAGGGGCCGGACTTGGGCCAGGCCTCGCTAGCCCAGCGCACTTCATGCCCTCACTTATGGAGAACAATATGCCGATATCGTGAGGGGTTATAGCAATAGCAATCAGAGTTTTAGTTTGCATCGGCACTAAATGATACAGGGGTGGAATATCAGTCGGCTGTGAAAGTGATACCATAAGCTAACATGGTCTTGTTTGGGCCACGATGGTCTTCGGGATGCTGCCATAAATTTCAGATGGATGACAGATAACGGTCCACATATTACTTTCACGAGTGAAAGTAGATTCGGTGGATGCAATGAGGAGGCTTGTTGCATTGGCAAATGCTACTTTCCATTTTGTGTTCTGGTTGTGGTTTTAGATCCATTGCTTTCTTTTATTGAGATTGGATTTTTTTCAGTCTCCATCTAAGCGGATTCTTCCACTACCACTTTTGTAGAATAAGCTTGTTCCATAACTACGTGCACGGGCTCCACCATGATGTGATGGGCCGCATCCATTCCGTCCATCATGTGCATCCCATCTTCTCCTTGGATTCCAAAATTCAGGTGGATCTAAAACTCTGGTGGGCTACAAATGTAAAATCATGTATAAAACCTATAAAATCATGTGGTGTGGCCATCCTGAGCTTGGGAGTCACCCCTTTTTTTTTTTCCTGTCCATTTGTCCATGTGGGGCTCACCTTGTGAATGGATTGGATGGCATATACAAAACATGGTGGGCTCCAATCATAATTTGAAAAGTTTTAATGGTGTGCATTTCCATCCCATATTTTCCCTGTGGTGTGACCCACCTGTGATTTGGATCAACCTGGTTGCTGACTGTATGGACAGAGTGGATATGAATTTCAGATCATGTGGGTCCCATACACGAAGTTGTAAAATGAGATTATTCTATACAATCTACAAATGTTGCAGAAGGCCAACATTTCTCCTGAATGAATTCGTCATATCTTACGTTTTGTGGCCCCACATGAAAGAGTTTGCACACATCCCAAGCAACATAATAATCCAATCAGATTTATCTTAAGGCATATATGAATAAACATAAATTTAAAAGAGAAATGATGATTATCCTAAACAAATCTACATATACTAGTGTCTTTAGACTACCATATCTTTTTTATTTTATTTTATTTTTAATAATTTACAAATAAAGAAAAAGAAAAGGCTTAAACCCTAAATTAGAGTTTCCTCTACACATTAAGAATCTTAATTCTTGCAAAAACATGATTGATCATCCAACTCACTATGATTTACCTAAAAATCCCACATGTTGGTATCGGTAAGTTTAAGTAACCTGTCAAATCCTCACTATAATCCTAAAAGTTCTTTTAAGTATAAGAATCAGGATATTAAGCATACAAAATAAAGGCTTTGCTGGAGTGTAAAATTCAACTTAATTTCTTGAATTTAATACATATGCCTACACACCTATACATGCATAGGGATAATATTATATGGTAGAGATTCAAGGTATACAAAACAATTACATCATGTATAGTGGTGATGGATTAAGCTATTTAGATATATCAACTAATCATGAAAATATTCTTTATTTAGGATGAATGGAGGGAGAGACTGGTATTCACAAGGGTACAGGTATGGTTGGACATCAAATGGAGGGTGGAAATGAAAGAAAAGGAAGAATGGCAGGTCATGCGCCAAAATGCACCAAGTCCTCCTTTAAACAGGACTGCCCACCGGTTTGTACAGTCAGAAATCAATTCAAAAATGGTACAGTCAGATACAAGTACGGAAATTAGCGGCTGAGAAAACAAAAGAAGCCAAAAGGTAATAAAAGGTGGTGGGCCATGATGGCGACCATTGCCGATCGGCTTTTCTGATTAGGAAGAAAGGAGGTGGCTCTTTCATGATTTGGAGGGAGCTTGGACGCTTGCCCTTAGCTTAAAGTAAGGTGCAGAGATGCCTCTCTCTCTCTCTCTCTCTCTCTCTCTCATGGGTCGAATACAAGGGCCAAGGAGACTGACAAACATGGGAGGGGCCCTCCATCAATCCCACGAAAGCCCTTTTCTTTCCTTTTATAGCTATGGACGGTGTGGAGGGAGCTGCCGTCATCTGTGACGTGGCTCCCACTTTCCTCGTTGGAGGGGGACCGGATTCCTCTCAAACACCTGTTTTACTCAGCGCTTCAAACAACCAATCTCCTTGGGCCCCCACTCCGTGCATCAGCTACGCCCTATAATCCTAGACACTCTACCAAAAATTCAGCCACTTAGACAACGCCACATGGAGCCATTAGGGATGTAACGCCAACTATAGGTTTATGCGGGGCCAACCTATGGTGTTTTTCTTTCATCCAACCCCTTCATCTTGCATGTACTACAAATTTCATCCTGACCAAAAATTAATGTGGTCTAGTCAGCATAAGCTTATAGAGATTTTCGGCAAAGTTTTACAATTTCCCTATTTTTATGGTCGATTTGAGTTTTTACATGCTATATCCTTAATAGACAAAGTGGATTACACATGTACAAACTCATTTTACTAAATCCAATGCCAGAATATATTACCATGTTGAACAATCACTTTCTCTAAAAGCTAAAGCCCTTAACATAAGGTTACATAGACATGGACAAAAGTGCTTGATCACAAACTAATGCGCCCTTCAGAAAGTTTTCGATGGTAGCCATTCAACCTCAACTAATTTCTATTTCTACAGCATGATACACTCGAGCTTTGGATCTGCCTGATAAAATGAATGGTAATCACATATAAAATACATAGCCCACATGGTTTTGCCGTGTAGTATATATAACCCAGTTTATGCTTTGTTCTACACTATGCAATTCCAATCCAATTGAATTGGTCACCATATATTAGGATTATTTGTCCTTGATGTATGTGCTGCATATCTATATCATCGATCCGTTTTGCCAACTCATTTTAGGGCGTGGATAAAATAGGAAGCAGATTCAAATATTAGGCCAATCATGCTACAGGAATAGTAGTGATTGAATGCTCACCACTCAAAACTTCTCCTGGAACCATAAAAGGTTTGGATGAAGTTGATGTCTGTATTTTCCCTTCATTTGAGATTTGGATTGGCTTTATTTTTGGGTTCATGCCCTAAAAAAACATGAGTAATAAGAACGGATGTAGAGCATGGATATGTACCACATACATCAAAGTGCGCTTCACACGCCTGACCAAATGCGCTCCAATAGAGTCATGACCCTGCAGTGAAAAAGGTAAAATTGTCTAGTGGAACTTTCACTTTAATCGTAGGCCCACGTCTAACCCGTGCAAATAATATTTTTTCATTGTGTCATGTGACGAGTTAGTTGGACGCGGATTTACTGCGAAAGGCTTTCGCAGGAAGTTGGACGATGGAAACTTAGGTGGGGCCTACCGTTATGTTTGTGAGAAATCCAACCCGTCCATCCGTTTTTTGAGATCATTTATAGACGTGAGGGAAAAATTGAGAAGATCCCAGACTCAAGTGGGTCGCAATAAAGGAAAGTGTGTACAGGGAAATTCTTGCCGTTGAAACGTTCCTGGCATAGACAGTGATGTTTATATGCCATCTATACCGTTTATAACGTCATTCATACTGGGATGAAACGAAAACAAAAATATTATCCTGATTCAAAGCTTCTGTGGCCACACAAATATTTCTAACGGTTGACGTTTAATACTCATATTTTTGGCTCACCTGAGTATCTGATACGGTTAATTTTTGTCCCTACGTCCTAAAATGAACTCAAAAACCGGATGAATGGAGTTTATTTCTCACAAACATCACGGTAGGCCCCACCTAAGTTCCCAGCGCAGGAACTTCCTGCGAAAGCCTTTCGCAGGGAACCCCGTCCAAGTTTACAGGGATTCGCAAAACCATGGTTAATTTACGACGGGAACGGATTGGCTACTCCCCCTGACACCAGCCCCGTGGCTGGTGGTCGGTGCTCTGTGGGCCCCACCATGATGTATGTGTTTCATCCTTTCTGTTCATCCATTTTTACAGATCATTTTATGGCTTGAACCCAAAAATTAGAGGTATATAAATCTCATCTGGACCACACCACATGAAAACAATAGTGATTGGACAAACATCATTAAAATCCTCCTAAGGCCCACTGTACTGTTTATTTGACATCCAATAGGTTGATTAGGTCATACAGCCCCAGATGAAGGGATAAAACAAAAATCAACTTGATCCAAAACTTCTATGGCCCCAAAATGTTTTTTAGTGGTCACGCTCATTCAACACTGTTTCCAGTAATGTGGTCCAATTAAGATTGGGATATAACTCATTTTTTATTATTATACCCTAAAATGATCTGTTTAAATAGATGGACGGCATGGATGAAACACATACATCATGGTGGGGCCCACGGAGCACCGACCACCAGCCATTGGCTGGTGTCAGGGGGAGTAGCCAATCCGTTTCCATTTACGACCGTTCCGGAGAGAGATCCCAACCGTACAAGTTCAAGTGTACTTGGATGTGAGCTTTTAACGAGCCTCAGTGATTCAGGAGTAGGGAGCCCGTGCAACAAAAAGCTCCGTGGGGCCCAGTTCTGATGTGCTTGTGACATGTACTCCGTCCGTCATTTCCATAAACTATGAGAAAAGAAAGTAAATCCAACTCAAGTGGGTCTTATCACAGGAAAAAATGGGCAGGGGACGCCCACCGTCCGTTTGAAGGTGATGTCTATATGCCATCCAACCTCTTCATATGGTGAATCCATGCCGGCGACAGAGAACCATATATCATCCTCATCCAAAACTCCAATGGATCCAAATAAGCATCCACGTCACTTTCCCTTTCACGTGGCCCACTTGAATTTTGGATGTACCTCATTCTTTTGTTAAAGTCCTATCATGATTTGGCTGAAAAAGATGGACGGATTGGATGTCACGCACGTGACGGGATCCGTGGAGCTCTCTGTCGGCGCCCTGTAACAGGCGTTGAAAATTCGCTTCCGCTACCGTGGACGCGACTCGCACTTGTATAATAAGATCAGACCCGGAAGTGGCGAAGTCCATGCACGTTGGTTGCCCCACACGTACAACATAATTTGAACAGGTCGTCAGTTTCTCTGAACCGTTGGTTTATTTTTTACAGGCGTGGCCCATCTATGGTTTTAGAGATGGGATCTACGTTCGTTGGTTCATCTGACGAGCTGTCCTGATTTCTCGCACGTGCGAAGAGAGTGCTGCTCGTTTTTTGGGGCTTGGGAGTTGGGACTGCACAGGAATCAGGATCGTGATCCGTGAGTTGGATCCAGCTACCTGGACACGTGATGGAAATCTCCGACTTCCTTAAATGCCCATGCTGTTCTTCTTCCAGTACATCTGTCCCTTTACTCTTTTGGCATGCAATAACCATTTATGTTAAGGGTATTTTGGTCACTCGATATACATGTTCCGCCCCATTATAGCCAGCGACGAGTGCTTTAAAAATACGCACTCTCCAATCTCTACTTGGAGGGACAGGCAGCGCGTGCATTCCAAAAGTAAGAGAAATGCCCCCGTACTCTTTCAGCAGTGTAGGTTATAGTTATTACAATGTGACACGTGGACAGCCTGATCGATTGATCTAGACTGTCCATTTAGGTCCAAAGTACATTTCATGGGCTACCATGAAGATATCAACAACATTTAATATGGACGGTCAAGATGATCTTCTGTGTAAACGTAGGTCCAGTTAACATTTTAATCCATGTATGAGCATACTATGGATTGTTTATGATTATGAAGAAATAAGTTTGTTAGGCAATCATAACCATCTGATCCCTGGGCTGGGTCCTGGGAAAAGGATGGACCAAATCAAAGTTGGATTGGATCATACCATCAGCGTGATCTTTCTAAAATCGCTCATGGAATGTGTATACGTTTTAAATGAAAGACACCACCTTGGACAATGGACATTTTTCAGAAGGCTGTACCTGTACTGTGTCTCCGTGGCAAAAATGGAGGGTACGAGGGTATCCTCGAGCCTTGAGTCTGAACAGGTGGAGCCTATGATCTGTGATCTAGAAAGTTGATCCTGATGGGTCCAAAGGGAGATAAGGTTTATATTATTAGAAGATCGTAGCCATCCATTCACTTTCTACTGTCAGATGGGTGGCACTGTTTGTAGGACATCAATGGAATGGTCACAAACGTCCCGTCACTGAAAATTTTGAGCGGTTAGGAGGCACTGGTACGAATTCCAGGTTCGAGGACTCCTTGCATGTCCTAGGATTGAGGAATGCAAGCGAGCACCAGCCAGCGCACTAATTCGTGTTTTTTATTTTTTATTTTTTATTTTATTTTAAAGTTTTACTGTATTCTTGTGGCGACATTTCTCGCGTGAGCAGATACAAGCAAGCTCAAGTGGGACCCACCGTTTAGTTCCTTGGCCAAAAATCCAGCTGTGCTGATTAGTTGGGCACTGGTTGTATATTTAAAGGACCACCATTCAATATTTAACATACAAGGGTGGCCTACCTGGTGAGTGGACCAGCTAATCTGTGGACAAATTCATTTTCATGGTTGGCCGCATCTAATAATCCATGTTGATTATTAGAGCCAACAATATTCAAAATTACATTGAGACGGTGATTTTAAGTATCACCCGATATAGAACATTGGAAAGAGTTCATTTTCAGTGGCTCACATTCAACTTAAAATACAAAACTCAATATCATCCTTAAGTGTAATTACTGTAGCATAACTCATTTAAGGCCAATTGGATGCAAGTTCAGAAAAGGAGTACACGGGATTTGAATCAAAACAACGGTTAGGTCTTACAGGCAATGAACGTGAAGATGGAGGAGCTCCCATCATTTGGCCATCTTTTCACGTGGACCATAGGAGCTACACACTGCCTATCCCTGGTAGGGCTGTCAATAGGCTGGCTTGACTTTGGTTACCATACGTGGTTTAAGTGCCTAGCTGAACTTTGATTAGTGTTTACACCCACCCAATCACGACTAGACATGGTTAAGAATGTACCATGTAACTAGTACATTATAAATTTATAAATAGTGTAGATTAACTTGAAAATGAGTTATGAATGTGTACACGCGAAGACATTATATGCTGGAGTTTTATAAAACATAACTCTATACAAAATAAAAGTTTTATGAAAGCAAGCCTCCTTACAAATATTAATTGATAGAATCTTACCAGAAGCAGCATCCATATATGCAAAATTACCAACGTGAGGTTCCAATAAAACTTCTGTAAAGAATTAATAAAACTTGCATGGCTGATGTGCAATCAAAGATTTATAGACTATACTTACACAGGGAATCAAGGATATTTGTATAGCCGATGTGCAATCAAAGATTCATACAAAAATTTATGTACGACCACCTGCTCCCACAAGCTTATAAAAGCAACATTCGAGGAGCTCTCTCATCAACACACACAACCTTTCTAAACAATACAACATTGTCTTAATTTTAGCCTTAATTCTTCTACTTCTGTCTATTCTATCTTAGTTTTAACCTTAATTCCTCTCTGTCTGTCCAATCTCACTGTAGTAAGATCGATGTTTATCATAACTTAGATCAGCCACCAGCCAACGCCATCACTATAGTATGTCTTAAGAGTAGTGTACACATTCATGACCATTGTTGTCAGTTTCTTGATCAATCAAATTCATACTTGGAAGATCACATAGGACACATCCTACTGATCACACACCTCGATTATTTGTGCACATGAATGGTTGCAAGTAATTTGTCTTTTATTTTCTTCACATTATATTATTGTCGTTTGTAATTACAAGCTTACATATCAATAAAATTGACTATTAACCTTTATTTTTAATTTCATTTATCCATCATTACATTATTGAGAAACCTGGAAACCACGATCACTGTTGAAATAGAAGTCCTTAGCGCAAGTAAAAAAGATCTTATTGAAGAACTAAACCTCTCCTTCCAAATTGCTTAATCACTGTAACAACATTGGTAGCTGGATGGTAAAAACAACTTCAAAGGTTTGATCCTATGGATGATTTTGTTTCGAATCGAGTATGACTCTAGCACACTTGACATTTGACCAAATATGGGCAGTTCGTTAACTAGTCTTGTATTTGATTGAAGAACAATAGTTGGCATATATGTTCTACGGGCTAGGGTTGAGCTTAAAAGTGAAGCTCATTTATTAATTGGTTTGAACTTGGGCTATGTATAAAGTATTATTAACTTGGCTTGAGTCCAACTCGCCCAACCCATTTATTAATTCAAAGGATATTATTTAAAAGTTACAATTCTTTTTGGTTTTTAATATAGTTTTTAAAATATTTAATGACTAATTTAGATTAAATAATTACTTAATAGGATTTTTCTAGATTAGAAAATTTATAAATAACAATTAGTATTCTCCTAAATGACCCATTCAATTCTAGGAGTGGTAGATACCTTCTAGCTTGGCTAAAGCCGGGCTTAGGCTGGGCTGATTATTAACTTACAGCTCTGAGCTCAAGCCTGTCTATTTTGGCTCGTCACGGCCTGAGAAAAGCTTGGGCTTAGTTCAATGCAAGCCGAGCTTAAGGGTGATGACAGCCAGCCCTATTAGTCAGGCTGTAGGCAAAAAGAAACTCTGTTTCTTTTTTGTTTTTTCAATTCCTTTGCCATGGTCTTTTCCTGACCGTCTATTTGCAAGCCAGTGATAGTAAGGGTTAAAACGTGCAGTAGAGACGATTTTTGCTGCATCTCATATCCGCAGCGTGGCCGATCAGATCAGCCAGCTCGGCCGACCGATGGGTACATCAGGAAACTATCCTCTTATCTCACCCTATAAGAACTTGGAAATGTTCTTCTAAGCTGATGATCAACTATTAATTAAAACAAGTAAATTACATACAACAGAGAAGTATGATTTGGACATGCTATACACTTTGCGTCGTCAACGGGAAGCTGTTAACCTACTAGATCTAATCGCGGAGAATCTCACCGCCTTTTTTTTTTGTCTTTTTTTTTTGTGTGGGTCACCTTCTCTCTCTTTTTCGCCTAGTGAAATCTCAACCCTTGGTCGTTATTTCTCTGTACAACAAAGTCACACTGCAGGATTTGGGTAGGACTTTTGCTTGGTTGATGAACAGCTACAGCTTGCTCGGTTGTCCGAAAGCGTCTGAAAAGTACAGGCACCCGCCATCAGCAATAATTTATAGTGATTAATTTGAGAGAATAGACAGTTAGATGGGCGGTTTTTGGGTTTTTCTCTCTATTTCAATACCTTCACCTGTTTTTGGAGGTCCTTTATGTATTCCACAGCCAAATCTAACATATCCGCAGTGTTCGTTTGCTGCAACAGAGAAGGAATTTCATGAATCTTCCACAACTGATTTCGGGAAAAAAATAACGGATTTAGTAGGCTGATTGATGTAGTTTCATTACCTTATCCATGTTAGGAACAAGCTCCTGCAATTTTCTCATCCGTTCACTTATCCGGGTTCGTCTTACCTGAAACAATCCATGCGAGGTGAGAAGATCAGGGGCCAATCCTCATGCCCCAGTGATTAGGGTGTAACGTTAGAAGCGTTTGGTCTCATGAGATTAATCTCACTCAGCTAATCTGCCCAAATGAGTATTTGCAGAAGAAACAGCGCAATAAAACCCAAATGATCAGCTAATTGTTCTGAGATTTAAAATGTCAGTAGACGATATCTTACCCTCTCGGCAATGCTCCGCGGATGAGTGGCGCAACCTCGTTTGGCTCTGATCTTGCAAGGAACTGAATCTTGAAATTGCAGGAACTTCTCCATGGCAGCCATCTCCGACGAAGTGTTTGGCAAACTGTACTGATGGCTCAAGTGATTTCCTGCCTTCCCATTCTGATAAACAAGAGTACTGAGAAAGTCAGATAATAAGAATAGAGGAGAGAGAGAGAGAGAGAGAGAGAGAGAGAGAGAGAGAGAGAGAGAGAGAGAGAGAGAGAGAGAGAGAGATGAGGGTGGTCTGATCTGCAAACAAATACCTGTGTTTCTGATGGATTTAAACCAGAAATCATCTTCCCATTGATATCTCTACCCCTTTTTAAGCCAGAGTAATTCTCCCCAAGCGGGGAATCATCCCAAGGTGAAACAGGGAAGCCTGGGATGTAACAATTGCCGCTGTTATCATTTCCCAAATTCCCATCGTCGGGGCTACTCACACCAAGGTTTTCGCTCTTCATTTCGGATATCTGGGCCAACAACCCTGGAGAGGAAGTTTGTCTTGATAAGAAGCTTGTCTGATTCTTCAACCTGCTAGTTGAAGCGGCAGCTTCTCCATTGGAACCATTCCCAGATCTGAAATTGCCCATGCTCCTCATTATAGCATAACCTGCTAAAACGGAATTCTTCAGTATTTTGTTCTCTACATTATATTGCTTCTATTTTCAAGATCAACTAACTGCCAAGATAGAAAATTTACAGGGATTCCACAAATTTATCTTCAGGAAAAGCGAAGATGAGGTGAAGGAAAATTAATCGATTTTGTTCTCTACATTAGATTTCTTCTATTTTCAAGATCAACTAACTGCCAAGACAGAAAATTTACAGAGATTCCTCAAATTCTAAGATCAAATGCTTTGAGTGACCTATGCTCTGGATACTATTTGTGAATTTTTTCAGGAAAAAAAAAAAAAAACAAACAGAGAAATCAAATAGGTGGTGATCAGCCATACCGTTTTCAACAGTTAGGTGCGGAAAAAGCCCTGCTGGAGAGCTGCTCTGCCTGATAAGGTTGGAGGAGTTGCTGCTACTCTTCACCGGTGGTGAATCCATCCCTATTGAATTCACCACCCTATAAGTGCTGTCAACTGCAGCTGCAGCTGAGCTGTGATTAGGCAGCGGCGGCGGTGTCTGGTACATGATCTGTTGGGCAGAAGAAAATCCGTTCTGCTGTGGAACAGCTTCAGCCTCATGCTCGAGGGCCGCCAGGAACTGAGAGCTTCTATGGTTTGCAGCAGCAGCAGCTGCCGCCGCCTCTTTCTCTCTGATTTCATGGAGATCGTCAGAATCACCACCGCTACCAGACATGAACCTTGCAAACATGCTCTCTGCATCAGGGCTAGAAGAATGAGGAAGAAAATCCTCACACCCTTCACCTATACCATCGACGAAATTAGCAAGCAGCGAGCTTGGCGCAGAGCGGTACCGCATCAGGCCGGAGTTCAGCTGCTGCTGCTGCTGCTGCCGATGATGAGAAAGATCGGGCTCCATCGATTCTCTGTTTTTATCGAATTCCTCTTTCTAGTGCTTAAAAGCTGATGGAAAGGAACGATTCACGCCATTCAACGGCGCCAGAGAATTATATATCCCTTGCTTCCGCCTGAAAATCTTCTGCTTTTCTCAAGCAGATCAACTCGAATCCACTAAAATGGAAATCAGGAGATTGAAAAGCAAAGCAAAACCCTAGATTGCGAGAAGAAAACAAAACCGCCGGAATTCCTCCGTACTTTCAGCAAGAAGCACCTTATCCGAAATTCATTTACCCCTGAAGAGCATATAAATTTCAAGGACCTGAAAGATTCGTTACTTTTCAAAGAAACTTCAACCACTTTCTTCCGATTGTAGTGTCTTCAGTGGATTTCTGACCAGAACGCTCAGATCAAGCTCTAGAAATCAGTAAAGAACTCCAAAAAGCATCAGAAACTTCACTTCATCTGAAAATCCCCATTTCCGCCGTTTCGTCATTGAAACCAACTCCAAAACTCCAAATTCAAACAAAACGAGACCATTCCGCTCTTTCTACAGCAGACCTCCCGCTCTAGGCGCTAATTCCATCACTTCCAACTCTCAATCCCAGCAAAATCCCATCCTCTTCCGAAAAACGATACAGATCGGCCAGAAATCTCGGAGAAAAAGCTACAAAACCCTCAATAATAAAAAAAAAAATAAATTTCCGAAGCTGTAGCAGAAAGGAAGAGAAGAAAGGGGGCGAAAATCGATCGCTTTTTTCTTCGCCTCTGTTCTTCCAAAAAGCACCGAATTCAAGGGAGCGTTTCTTGCTTTTTCTTTATTTTCAGCTATTGAGAGCAGTAAGAAATGAAAGTTTATGAGAAGAGAAAAGCTTCTCTCTCTTTATAAAGACGAGACGAGCCAATGAGAAGTAGCAGACACCAGCAATCTCTTCCAGTCTTCTACATTTATTTGTGCTATTTACAGAAATGTCCTCGAAATGGAAATATACTACGGAAAATGCCATGGGATGGTAGACGAAATTGTTCTCATCTTCCTGTCTGCTTTTGGGATTAAGCCAGGTTTGACGTTATCTCAAGTCTCATAAAAGCTGATGCTTCTTCGCTTAGCCGTCAAGCGACTCGCGTTTAAATGAAATTATACGGTACGTGACCTGAGGTTTTGAGCCTTATACGCGGGTTTCCAATTCCAACAAGTGGGGTCCACCAATCAGTTATCTGGACCATTGTTTCGTTTCGGACTACCCTAAATAGACCATGATCCAGAAATATTGATGGATAGAAGATTATGGTATCTGATATCTTTACTCTTTTCAGTTGATCGTGAACCGTTGCTGTATTTCACTTTTCAGCCGTCCGTTGTGGACATTAAATCTAAAGATTAAAAGTTGTTATATAGAGAATTTCTTTCTTTATAGAAAGAAATCAACACATGCTGTAGAAATCAACATTTCAGTGGTCTAGATTACTGAATAATGGCCCAACCTGTCAGAAATGAAAACTAATGTTTGCTGAGCAAAGCCTCCGGCTGCGTACCTTATAATTTCTAAGAGAGTTGTGTGATACTCTGGTACACTCTGACGCTCGATACGCAGGCACACAGAAATTGCACAGTTGGATGCATTAACTCAACTTAAACCGTCTAGATTATTGAAACCACTATCTATAATCAACACTTCTAAAATAATATTTTTCAAGTAATCCTAACTTCTGAACCGTGGGCAACTTGTTTGATGAAACATGACCAATGTATATTTTTATTCTTAATCGTCCATTAAATGTCCCCTGATCCGATATTCAGATTATCAAATAAGTGTAATTTTAATTGAAGATGGATTTAATCTGAGACCCATAATTTAAACAGTTTTATTTTAGTTTGTATACTCCACGTGTGCTATTTTTAAGCGGCTCCTTATCATGCATCACCCTCTGCCGGAGTATCGAACTTTCTCTTAATAGGTGGTTTTGACTTCGACGCGCTGGATGACATTGAAATATTCGTCGTCGAGTACCAGAAACTTCGCTGGTATGGCGGTAGATCCGGGAACGGATTGGCTACTCCCCTGCCACCAGCCAATGGCTGATGGTCGGTGCTCTGTGGGCCCCACCATGATGTATGTGTTTCATCCATGCCGTTCATATATTTTTATAGATCATTTTATGATATGAGAACATAAATTAGGTATTTCCCAACCTCAATTGGACCACATTATAGGAAACAGTGTTGAATGAACGTAGACCATTAAAAAACTTTTTGGGGGCCAATAAAAGTTTGGGATCAATCTGGTATTTGTTTTTTACCTTCATCTGGATCTGTATAACCTAATCAACAGATTGGATGTCAAATAAACAGTACAGTGGGCCTTAGGAGGATTTTAATGGTGGTCATCCAATCACTATTGTTTTCCTGTGGTGTGATCCACCTGAGATATATATCCTTATTATTTTTGGGATCAATCCCTAAAATGATATTTAAAACTGGACGAACGGAATGGATGAAACACATACATCATGGTGGGGCCCACAGAGCACCGACAATCAGCCACGGGGCTGGTGGCAGGGGGAGTAGCCAATCCGTTTCGGGTAGATCCAGACTTCTCATATAATGGATCCTGACCAGAAGACCCTTAATTGATAAACATGTTTAGCTAACCACACTGAATAGCTGATGATATAAATATAGAAGGTGGACGGACACAGGAAAATGGATGCGATTGTAGAAATCAATGGATACGATCGTCCATTTAAAACTGAGGGCAGTCCATCGGGAGGCAGGATGTACTAGATGGAGGATCAGATCCATCTCCCAGCGACATACACTCCTTGATCTGTCGCGATTAGAGTCGACCTCAAAGGAAACGTGGGCTGTTACTTCAACCATCGGTTCACACGGCAGTGTATGCGCCGACGTAACTGCTTCCGTGCCTCGGGAGGCACATCATTATCGTGCCTCAAGATTGTGTCCCATACACGTGGCATATGTAGATGATGATCAGAACGAGGCATCCTTCAGGTTCTGCATTTGATAAATCAATGATCAGAAATTACTATGATTGGAATATCTAACAATCTAATAAACTGATCTTTTCTAATAAATGGTAACCATTGCTTTCTTTGATATATTAGTGGTCACTTGCTTGCAACCAATTAGATGGATGGTATTGTCGAAACATTGTAGTTTTTGGATTATAAGCAATCCACTATAGAAAAATACTAAACAAACGGTTTCGATCTCGTCTACGTGGGTCCCATGTTCCGATCTGAGATGGAGGCACGGAATTCTGTACAATGCGCTGATACTTGTTTACTCGCAAATGCCTATGTCGGCCGTGAAATGGGTACTCGAAGCTGGAAATTTGCGTCGCGGGACGTGCGCTCGCCTCACATGCGGAAACGAGGATCACGTGTGCCAGATCACAGCCACTAATCAGGCGACCCAATGAGTTATGTATCAAATCAGGCTGACATTAGCATCACATGGACCACACGGCCATCTGTGGCCCACTTGCTGCTCGTGTCGGCCCGAGTTTTATCTACGTGTCAGGGATAGACTTCCACACGTTTACCTTGTTTCAACGCTTGGTCTTTCTACCGTGGCAGTTGATTCCGGAGAACCTGTGCGCTTTGCTTGTGCTTTCCTTTTGTACCAGTGGGACCAATATTCATTGATCCCAACCGTTGATTTGATGGGCCCATTACAGATGCTTCATGTGGAAAAGATCTCCTGACTGGAAGATCTAGTATCAAGAATCTTGGCTCTCCTTTTGCGGTCCACCATTTGAACGGATGAGATAATCCCGTGGAGATTTTTGGTGCATGAAGCAGTAGGGCCATCATATCATAAGCAGGGATCAATGGACTATGGGCCCCACTTGTCCAACTAAAACAGACCCCACCTTACGTGGGCGCGGCGGCTTATGGATCCACCGAGGTAGGTGGATCCCTAACTATGGGGCCCACCTTGATTTATTTAACTTAAATCCACGCCGTCCATCCGTTTTAACAACTCATTTTAGGGCATGTTACAAAAAATGAACCATATTTCAATCTTATGTGGATCACACCACAGGAAACAGTGGTGATTGAATCCACATAATTAAAAACTTCTTGGGGGGTCCACCAAAATGTTTATTTTACATCCAACCTTTTGTTAAGGTCACAAAGTCCTGGATTAAGGGCCCATACAAATATCAGATTGATCCAAAACTTTTCGTAGCCCACAAGTAGTTTTTAATGGAAGATCACCATTGTTTCCTTTGGCATGGTCAAACTGAGAATTGGATCTGCTTAAATTTTGGATCTTGCTCTAAAATGTGTTGAAAAAATGGTTAGACGGTGTGGATGTAAGGAGCATACATCAAGGTGGTCCCCACAGTCAGGGATCCACCCACCTCGGTGGATATGGGGATCCACCGAACCCGCGCCCATTTTATTTTTTTTTTGTTTGTTTTACACACGCACACACACCTCCACAGACTCACGCTAGTGGAATTTCACCGAACCTTCGATCGGGTGTTGAAACTCCTGAGAGTCTACTACGGTTAACGTTTTCTCGGGTGTCTCTCCATACGATGAGATGAGAAGGCGAACATGGCACTTGTTTGTGACAATCGGACCATTCATTTCAAAGGGCATGCTTGAACAAGCCCTTGTCACAAATCATGCCAGTCCTCTCCTCAGGTGGGCAAATGAACCGTCAAAAGCAGTCTACACTCAATGTACTTTTATGGCCACTAGGTGAGCAGAACTTCATTTTGGGCCACAGCATTTTAAAAGGCCCCCGACCGGATGAACGGCTTGGATCCGACACACGTGTGCCACCATTTAAAAATGTGTCAGGAGGAGATCTCCGGTGCCAGGAATGGAATTTCCTTTTTAGTGGATGAGAAGAGCATTGGTGCATTTGATGTATTTAGGTATATGAATATGCTATCCACTGCCGTCTATTCGTCACTATCAGATGATGGTGATGAGTGGGCCCCACAGCTAGCTAGATGTATGGACCTAATTGAAGGGGTCACATTCATCGTAGTAAGACATCAGCTGTGAATGGAGTGTGAAAGGAATAATTGGCCTATTAGGAACATAGGCAAACCGGATACAGAATGTAGGGAGATCATTAACAGGGACATGAAACAAGTATGTAAGATTCGGGCCGTTGATCATGTAGGGCGCATTCTGATAAAGAAGGCAGGCCCCACATATGTTGATTATGGACCATTGTTCATGTGTTCCAACTCACCTTTTTCTCATTTTTTTTTTCACACACTCACGCGGTAGTGGGATTTCACCACCTATGGGTACTCAACCCTCGACCAGGTGTTGAAACGCCTGGGAGTCTACCACCGGAGTAAGAGCAAGGACCCACCTTTTTCTCATGCGTGTGTGACCCCTAATGATTTCTGTGCATGTGTATGGCCACAAATGACTCTACGGGATGAATGGCTTAGATCTTACAAACGTGTTCCCTGCTTCCACATGTAATGCGAAGCTCACTGGCCATCTCACGTGGGAGTACACTTAGAATTCGTATATCATCAACGTAATCTCAGAGCCTGTTTGATTTTCTAATTACATAGGTAATTCAAGGTAAATGGTAATAATTATTTAACTGTGTATTTCCGGTTTAATTTTCAAGGTGATGTTGACTGCCACCTTTCATTTATACCACTCCTCACATCACCCGAGGATAAAATTGTTAACTTGTAGGGCCACGATGATGTGTGTCTTATCCACACCGTCCATCCCTTTAGGCAACTCATTTTAGAGCATAAGCAAAAAAATGAGGCAGATCCAAAGATCAAGTGGACCACAACGCAGGAAAAAATGGGATTTGAACTCCGATCATTGAAAGCTTCTTGAGGCCCCCAGAAGTTTTGGATCAAACTGATATTTTTTTTCCCCTTTATCTATGACTGTGTGACCTTATGAACATCTTGGATGAGAAATAAACATCAATGTGGGCCCTAGAGAGAAAACAGCTTTCAACCGTTGACGCCTTAATGATCATTGTTCCCTTAGGTGTGGTCCACTTGAGCTTTTGATTTTTCTCTTTTTGGTTTATTGCCTTAAAATATATTTTTTTTAAAAGGATGGATGGTGTGGATAACTCACATATATCATGGTGGGGCCTACATATTTAAATCAGTAATAAAGGGTATTGTATGGGCCGCTTCTATTCCCAACGATTTTCAAACAGGTGACGTAAGTAATAATTACTTATTTGCCTGTATTTACCTGGAAATGAAAAATCAAACAGCGTATCTCACACCATAATCACTTGCATTCGCATCAACGACGGTATTTACCACAGTCAATTACTTTTCGCTTTCACCGCAGGGGAATGATCGCACGCCTCCAAAATTACGGGAAGCCTATTGCGGCCTGCCCCTGCCTGGACGGAAACGGATTGGTTACTCCCCTGCCACCGTCCAATGGCTGATGGTCGGTGCTCTGTGGGGCCCACCATAATGTATGTGTTTCATCCATGCCAACCATCTATTTTTTTAGATAAATTTATGATATGAGACCTAAAATGAGGTACATCTCAATATCAAGTAGACCACATTACAAAAACAGTGTTGAATGAACTTCGACCATTAAAACTTTTTGGGCCATAAAAGTTTTGGATCAAGCTGATATTTGCTTTTTACCTTCATCTGGGTCTTTTTAACTTATTCAACACATTGGGTGTCAAATAAACATTACAGTGGGCCTTAGGAGGATTTAAGTGGTAGATATCCAATCACTATTATTTTCCTCCTGTGTGGTCTCATTTTTGGATAAAGCCTTAAATGATCTTAAAAAATGGATGAATAGAAGGGATAAAACACATACATCATGATAAGGCCCACGGATCACCACCCACCAGCCACGGAATGGTGGCAGGGGAGCAGCCAACCCGTTTCCCTGCCACTGGTGGTCGGTGGCCTGTGGGCCCCACCATATGTGTTTCATCCATGCTGTTGATCTATTTTTCTAGATCATTTTATAGTATGAGACCAAAATTTAGGTATATCCCAATCTCAAGTGGACCACATGACGGGAAACAATGTTGAATGAATGTTGACCATTAAAAAAAAGTTTGGGGACCATAAAAGTTTTGGATCCAGCTGATCTTTGGTTTTTCCCTTCATCCGGGTCTGTATGACCTAATCAACAGATTGGATTTCAAATAAACAGTACAGTGGGCCTTAGGAGGATTTTAATGGTGGATATCCAATCAGTATTGTTTTCCTGTGGTGTGGTCCAACTGAGATTTATATCCGTCTCATTTTTTTAATAAAGCCTAAAATGATCTGTAAAAATTGATGAACCGAATGGATGAAACACATACATCATGGTGGGGCCCACATACCACCGACCAAGCAGGGGGTAGCCAATCCGTTCTCGACGAACTCGGTCCACGCAGGGCCTCTGTGGGGGGCCATCTTGATGTATGGTTTTGTTCACGTAGTTCATACATTTTTCAAAATTATTTTAAGTTATAGGCCAAAAAATGAGGCAGATCTAAGCCGGGAGTAGACTACACCAAAGGAAGTAGCCCGGATAATGATGCCCACCGTTGGAATTTTCATGGGCAAACCAATATGTTTAGTTTTCATCCAACCTGTTAATAAATCATATAGACTTGGATGAAGGGAAAACATAAATAACGGTTTGATCAAAGCTCGTACTACTGGATGAGTTTTTAATGGTAGGCGTTCCCTTCCTACGGTGTGGTCCACTTGAGCCTTGTATCTAACTTATTTTTGGGTTCATATATTAAAATGAACTGTAAAAATGCATGGATAGCGTAGATGAAACATATACATCACGGTGGCCGAACATAGCCCCTGTCTGGATGGAGGCTGGGCCATGACGCTCCATGAACGCGGTTTAGGTGCGGCCCTGGGTCCAACAACGTAGGTGCGGCCCTGATCGTGGGGTCCACTTCAATGTATATGTTTTATATCCATGTCCTCCATTAGTTTTTTCAGATCATTTTAGGGCATGTTCCAAAAAATGAAGCACATACAAATCTTACGTGGACCACATAATAAGGATTGAATTTCAACAATTAAAACTTTTGGAGAGCTACAAAAGTTGTGTGGTGTGGTCCCCCTGAGATTTTCATCTACTTCATTTTTGGAACCATACCCTAAAATGAGCTGGAAAAATGGACGGACCGTGTTGATATATGGTGAATCCACCGAGGTGGGCCCTCTGATGCAGATCCGTATTATGTGAGGCTGGTTAACACCCAGTCCGGCAGGGCCGATATTTTTTTTGGCCACGCATCGTTGGCCAAGATGACCGGTGAAAGTGTGTTTGAAGGTGGCGTGGATTAGGTGGTGCTTGGGTAATAGCTTAGTGGTGTTACCTTTACTGTATGGCCCACCTTTATCATATGTTGTATTTCCACTCCTACCTTCCATTTTTACCGCCCATTTCAGGACAATTTCCCAAAAGTTAAGCATATCCAAATCTCAAGTGGACCATACCACAACAAACAAAAAGTGATGATTGAACTCTCACCATTAAAAACTTCCCAAGGCCTAGTGTAAGAAGATCCGTAATGTTTATTTGCCATCTAATCCGTTGATAAGGTCAACCAGAACAAGATAAAAGGAAAATGCAAAGATGAGCTTGATCCAAAACTTTTGTGATCTAAAAAAGCATTTAACATTCACCACTATTTCTAGTGGTGTGGCCCACCATAGAATTTTATCTGCTTAAGTTTTCGGATAAGCACCGTTTAAAAGCAAAAACAAAAATCGGATGTGTGATTGATAGCTAAGGTACATTTTAGTATAAACTCAAATCATACCCATTTAGAAATTGGGTCCCGGTCAAGTCAGGTTAAATTGATTTAAAACCTGGTTACTAGTTTGGGGGTGGACTCTTCAACTTAGACCAGACCCATGGATCTAAATTTTGAACCCAAGCTGGGGTGAGCCCTACGACCCAATGGAGGGCTGAGCCCCGTTGCACGCTATTACAGAGAGATAAAAAAAAAAGGTGTTGACAGCAGATTATTTAAAAGCAAAGAGTACGACGCTTAGGTAATAAGATGAAGTAAAGATTGTTAATATAAGCATGTGAATGATTACATTGTCGTGCATGACTGCATCAAGTAGAAGCAATACAGTCGCGTATTCGTGAAAAAGTGATGGTACGGGTGTCGAGACTACAATGCCAGCAATGAAACTTATGATTATCTATGAGTAAACAACTGGTTAGGTTTGTAAACCGGCTGGGCCTCAGAAAGTTTAGGCCCATTTGGAAGTTTAAGTGCTTAAGCTCCAACTCAGCCCATTTACCACCCAAATTTAAAAGGTGGTTCACTGATTTTCGGTGGGTTGCTTAATCCTGGTGGGGCCCATCTTGTGAATGGAGTGGATGACATATATACAACAGGATGGACCCCACATCACGTTTGGAATTTTCTTGGTGGGTGGCCCCTCCCCAATGTCCCCTATTATTTATTTATTTATTTATTCTTTGTTGTGGCTCACTTAAGTCATGAATCATGCTTAGATTTTGTGATCTAGACTTAACATTGGGTTACTTTTAGGCTACCTAAGCAACACGGAAGGCTACTCACAACTTGAATGAATGGAAAAGTCAAATGCTTTTGAAGTATATGATCACCCCCTTATGCCTGACCGGGCCATTAGGTACAACTCTTATTGAGTTTATATTTTACTTAACTACTTTCAAACATACTTTGTGTGGTATCATATTTTACTGGAACACAACTCATTCAAATCCAACCAAACTGTGTCACTATCGGTGCGAGGTGGTCGCAGGTCACAACACAACCCATATATATTCAATTTCAAGTTGTGGAGTAGAGAGTTACCAGCAATACCCTTCCTCATAACCGAATGTGGTAGGATTCGATTGGGCAACAAATCTTTTTCAGGGATTTAATTAACTTTTAAATGAACTCAAATTTAATAAATTTGGGAAACTACGCAGACCTGTGGTTGCCTTGAGCGGCGAGATTTAAATAGAGTAGTGCCCCTATCAAAGATGACATAAGCATATCATGTTTGAAGTTAGTTTGGCAGAGTAAGTACTAAGTACTCTACCATAGGGCTCATCTTCGATAGTGACACATGACCAAATTCAAATCTCACGGAATCGCAATGCTCATTGGTTATCTGGATCCACTAATAAATCTGTGCCCCTTTGCAAACATGCTTGTTACCGGCCCTATCTAAAACAATTGCCTCCATTAATTAAATTTCACCTCTTTGAGAGAGGTCCTTTCTAGTAAGAGCAGTACCCATTCTCCATCCTGAGCTAACCGGATGTGGATTGTGTCTCACCCATTACAAGTACTCGGTCTAACTAGGGACTCCATGGGGCCCACTGTTATCCACAGGTGACGCTATTTATATATTTCTCCAGTTTAGGGTATGAGCTAAAAAATAAGACAATCCAAAACTCAACTGTAATATACCACAAGAAGCATGGAAACCTTTCTAGAGCCACCGTTATTTTACATCCAACCAGTTGATAAGGTCACATAGACCTTGTTATGGGAAAATATGATCCGACCACTTTAAAGGTCAGCTCGGCCTAGCCATCAGTATGAACGGCTCGACCAAACTACCCTCAAGGTTGACTTGGCTTGACGAGCAATTGTTTTGAATATATTTCACCAAAAGGAACCAACAAGCAAAGTTAGGTCCAAGCCATGACTTGGAATGATATAGGCTCGGATGGATCAGTCCAAACCGTCCTCAGTTAAGTGATTAGGTCATGCTTTGACAACTCTAGCCTAAGCCACCATCAGCCGACTCAGCATAGCCCAAGCTTGGTTTTGGAAGGCTCTGCTCGGCTTGTCTTCACTCGACTAGTTGAGTTCAATTGGTTAAGTCGAGCTCACTCCAGTAACGCACGATAATATTAACTGCTCTGCTACAATCATGGGATAACTGACAACATCACCGCATGCTCAATTCTCGCTTAATGGTTGAGATCGTGTCGAGATTAGCGGATTCACACGTTCTATTAAAAGGATAGGTACGCAAAATCTCTCACCCGAAACCCATCAACACTACTTAAACCCAAATTCTTAGTTTGACTTTAGCATCGAAGGGTTCCCTGTTCTAGTCAGGGTTTTCTTTGTCCTTCTGTTATGCAAACATACTGGGCTCGGCGCGAGTAATCGAAGCTCGATGAGGGTGAACTAGATTTCTGCATCAATATACCTTAACGAAAGTAAAACACAGTGTAACATCCTGGATTTTCACTGTTTTGGATTTCCAAAAAAATCCTTGAAATTTCTTTTTAATTAACTTATAAAATCACTTAATGACCATTAACACTCAATGTTAGTTTTTGACAACTAGTTATGATGGGACAAGTGTGGGGTCAATGGATAGTCCGTTTACACTTAGGCCGTGTGGGCCACCCAATGACCGAGGAAGGTGGAAAAATCTAAAATTTTAGAAAATCATAGATCTCATCGGGCTTGTGGTCCATCGCGGACTACGGACCCAAGTGGACACCCAGTACCATCGGCGCTTGCCCAATGCGCCACCACCAATGCCAGATTAAAATCCGCACTAACAAAAGCGAGACTCGGGCCTTCCAAAGTAGTCGGATTTCTTTCAAATTTACGGTGAAGGTTTAATATATTTTTTAATGCCTACCCACCCGGCCCCGATCGTGGCACGATGACCGTTGATCGTAAATCGGACCGTACGACCAAACCCCGCATCCGTTTGTTCCCAAATTTTGCAAGGCCCTTCATCGGGCCATGAAGCATTAACCCTATAAATTCATGGCCGAGGGCCACCGAGAAATGCCCCATCAATCAAAATGGCCCCTAGGCCACTTAAAGGTCGGAAATGGATCATATATCCGCTCATCCGTTCGCCTAAATTTTACATGGACCTAGCAGGCCATAAGGCAACTATAAGCCGAATTTGGTGGCCAGAGGAGTGTCAGGGCCACCTCAACACCAATGTGGAGTCCCATAAGTCTATTTTAGGAAATTATGGAAGCTTGGGGCCATTTGCACCAAATCTGGAATTATAAAAAGGGGTTTCTTTTGGGCACCCCTCTCCCATACGAATTTACCCTAGGGAAGGAAAGAGAGAAGAGAGAAAAGGGAGAAGAGAAAGAGGAGAAAAGAGGAAGGAAGAGAGAGGGAAGAAGACTAGGTGGACCCTAAATCAAGGTGGGGCCCAAGAGGATCAAACCCACAACCTCCTACACCTTCTCCAAGGAGAAACTCTCCTCCACAACTCCAACAATCATCCGTTGAGCGTCTAGGTAACGTCCTTCATCCATCCTCTTGAAACCCTTGTATTTAGAAAGGAATGACATGGATTCCTTACATGCAAGGGCCAACCCTCAAAACCCCCATTTCTAGGTCGTCTTCCAAGCCTCCAACGATCCGAAGGTGCGGACTATTGATCCTAGGTGGCCTAACACCATTTATAGTATGGGTCTAATGATTTTGGTTGCTTGGTTGTGATTGAAAAATCTAGAGGAATCTAGAATGGGTGTTTGTTGAAACTACATAGATTTACATGCTTAACTCTTGTTGATGTTGATCTTGTCCCTCATATGTTATTTTGGCTTATGATGACTTTATGTTCTTTTTCGTGATTGTTTTCCACAATGAGTTACTTCATAGTGCATAGTAATTTTGATCTTGTGTGTGGTTGATCCTTGAAATGTTGGAAGTACTAGCTTCCTCTCTAAACTCAAGCACACACATACACTTGTTTTTACTAATTTATCATGCTTGTTAGGTAAATAGACTTGTATGGTGGAATGTATGCAACATGACACCTTGGAATGTTGGTTGATAAGCTTGATGTTGGTATGCTTATATCTCATCGTCAAACCCTTGGATTGTCGGGAACTCGAGGTTAGACGGTAGTCCCATTGGTTGGACTACCCTAAGATTAACCATGCAAGTCGGACGAGTGCGTATGGGCGGCAGAGTTCGATTTCGCATGGGCTCCAAGACCGATGTCGTTCATCTCGTGCTCGCTCGCCCGACTCGTGCGGTTTAGTCTACTTACCGACAAATCTGTTTGTTAACCCGTGTGCTCACATATGTATGGAACACGAACCACCCCGCAACCATTGTAGCCCATTGATAATCCACTTGTAATCGGGTCCACGGCCTCGTGAGCCGGGCATGGTGGAATGGGACACCTGTGTCCAGTCGGCCCTCGCCAGTACCGCGCCTCCCCGTAGTGATCATGAGCGATCCCTTCCTTTTGGCACTCCTCATGTGCTGGAGTCGGGATGAGGAACCCGACGGGATCACGGATCGCGGTGCCCGGCCTCGCGCATTGAGGGGTCTTGGCACCGCAACTAGTTGAGGGCATTGATGTATACGTGGGGTGAATTCCCAAACTGTTGGATGAACGGAATTAACTAAGAACTTGGCTAACATATCATTGCATCGCATTAGTTAGGGTGGCGATCGGCATCCGAGGGAGTGTTGTCATATGCGATCGTAAGATGGAGTCGCTTGAGGGAGAGTTGTGGCGAGGGCATGCATCATTTCATCCATCATGCATGTACATTAATAAGATTAGTTTAGTATGTGAATGATTGTTTTTCATTAAATCAGTAATATGCGATGTTTGTGACAACTTGAGACTAATAGTTCACACCGAGTTGATCACTCACTCCCACTCTGGGATTTTTGTTTTAAAACACCAACCAGACCCATTCATAGATGCTGGTGATCCGGGGCATGAGGAACCAGGGGAGGCGAGCTTTGATGGGGAGAACGAGCTCTCCTACTTTCGGTGATGGGCGGCTCACTGTCGACTAGATCAATTTGGATTTGGATTTCTTCGAGCCGCGGGCTCGGCCTTATTCTTTTGAACCTAGCCCTCTTTTGTTGTTCTGTTGGGCAACGCCTTAGGCGACCCTTTATTATTTTTGGACTGTATATATATGTGATATCCTTCATTTCAGTAGATTGGTGTGATTGTGCTTCGTGCCTCAGGTAATTTCAAATTGTGCAGTTGAAATTGATTAATCATAAAAACCATAAATGCATGATAAGTGACACTTGGGAACTCGGGAGTCGAGCGTATGCATGACCCCCGATTTTCCGGGGCGTTACACACAGATATCATCTTGATAAAAACGTGAGCGATGTACACAAACCGGGATAGCCCGGTTAGCTCGCTCGACCCGGCCCGAAAAAGCCCGACTCAGAACTGAGTTCGGGTCAGGACGGGCCAATTTTCTAGGCCCGTAAGTTAATTCAGGCTGAGTTCGGATACCTCCCAGTTCGGCCCGACTCGGTCAAATCCGACTCGCCCGGCTCGACCGACGTTGCGGAGCCCGACTCGTGTATTTAATTTGTATAATATATATATATATATATATATATATATATTATGCTTTGTCAAATTTATGTAAATGTATGTAAATGTCCTGACTAGTTAAAATTTTTGTGGAGTCTATTGTTCGACTATCTAAACCGTTGATCGAGGGCCTTGTAATGGGATGCAGATTACTTGTCAAAGCCCTTCCCATGAACTTGTTGTAAGGTTCGAAACTAGCCGGAACTCAGGTTCAAAACTGGCCCGAACTCGAAGGTTCGAAACTGGCCCGAACTCGAAGGTTCGAAACTGGCCCGAACTCGCGCCGAGCCTGGTTTGGACTAGAGATGTTGGCCTGGTGACCAGGCTAGGTTGGGTTCAGGCCTTGTGTGGCTGTTGAACGGGCCTGGACGGGCTGAGGCCAGTTCGACTCGGCCCGACCCGTGTACACCCCTAGTACGGGCTCCTTATTTTGGTTGGTCACTTGAAATTCGTTGTTTCTTTTCCAAGCGCGCAACTGAGCTAGGATTATTCCTTGCACGGACAGCAACTACCCACGTATAAGGGATATTTTGGTAATTTAAGCTGTAAACGCGTGTTATACTCTCGGGTATTCTGCCCACGTTCTACTCATCTTTTTTTTTTTTCTGAGAAAAGCTCTGATACTCTGGGAGAGTGTGATGAATGATACTCCGGCACTTCCAAATTATGTAGAAGTTACACACGTGGCATACAAGTAGTCAATTTGAACGGTACAAATTATGGTACCCTGTGTAGACGTATCATGAACAAGAATTTACGCTTATTTGATTATCGGATTGGTGAACATTATTGGACGGTTAAAAATGAAAAATATCCAACCGTCCTATATCCACAAATAAGTGTCCACGAATTGACCGTTAGAATTTTTAAAACAATCTGATTTTGGTACTCTGATTTTCTGAAGTGGATGGACCATCCAGTCGGTTTTATTTGAGTTAACATGTGCGACGCGTACAATTCCTAAGTGCCTGTCTATCAGCATCATTAGCAGCCAGAGTATCATATAAGTTCTTTTTTTTTTTTTTTTTTTTTTAATAAAAAAAATGCTATTTTACACGTGTGATGTGATTACCTCAGCCTATGTTGATTGCCTACTACCGATTCTTAAATGGTGGTGGTGATTCATCTACCACACACGTACGGACCTAATCCCTATCCATTATTATGAAGATCCTAGAAAATAAACAGATCAAATGATCCTAACCGTCCAATATGTGGTTATCAAATAAGATAATAAACTACCCAATTGATCGGCGAAATCAACTGGTCACAATTGTCAGTTCTTTCCTACACGATGCAACTCACGATTGGCTAATGATCAACTGGTTTGGATTGTCAATGCTCTTCTACGCGATGCAACTCGCGATTGGCTAATGATTTGGACGGTGTAGATTGCGTTACTTGTTTTCCATGTGTATGGTGGATAAGTCACCACAAGATGGTCAGAGCATGGTCAAACATCACGGCGAATCAGATCCCTTAACGTCAACAACGCGCGAATACGCGGCGATGCCAAGCAAGAACAGACCGGAATCGGTTCCTACACCTGTTTTACGCAGCTGTGTTAAACACCTAAGCTCTGTGGGGCCCTCCGTTTTTTTACATGTAAATCCGATCCTTCAATCAGGTGAGAACCATTATTGTAACCGTACATAAAAAATATTTCCCAACAAAAGACTGTATGGGCTACACCAATGTGATCAACGTATAAAATGCTCATAAAACCTATAAGTTCACACGGTGTGGCCCACTTGATATTTGGATCAGGGTTATCTTTACATTTTATCTTGATTCTTCTCGGTAACATCTGGTTTTAATGAAAGATACACATCATGGTGCTCCGGTACACAAACTTATGGTTAGAATCCATCCTCATTATTCCCTGAGTTGTGGCCCACCCGTGTTGTGGATCTCGTAGATTTTCATCTACATGTCTTGGAATCGAGGATGGAACCTGATGGATGGAGTGGATTTTCATATATACTACATATGGGCCCCATAAACTTGGATGTTTCACGGGCTGTGGCAGAGGATTCCTGTCCAGCATCGACACGGTCGAGAAGGAGAATAAGATACCGCAGCGTCTTCCATGGAATGGTATCGGTTCCAAAAGGAATCTGTACAAGTACATAAATCTCCTTCGTTTTTTCCAAAACTATAGAAACGCCACTAGTTCAGGTGTGGTCCGTGTGGAACGACAATGATACGGTGACAAGGTGACTCGCACGTCTACAAAAATAAGAGATGAGTCATGGTACGTGCAATATCACGCACGCGTTCAAAATCACTACATTCATCGGTTAGACCCCTCGGTGAATATTCACTAGCTCAAAATTCAGGCTGGTCCACTCATAAGAAAGTCCACATCTGTAAACTTTAGATTGTTGGCCATTTTCTCTATGCATCGTTTTTTTCTTTTTTAAACACCCATCACCTACATTTTTTGGATCTTCTCGTTGATCACTGAGGGCCCGTCTAATAAACGGGTCGGATCTTACACAGAGGAATGTTGAATTATACATTTGTACTCGCTCATGGGAGATGAACGAGGTGCTTTGTCGCACACACTCCAACGTAGAATACATATGCGACATCCGACCATCTGGTGCGGCGCATTAGGGCGCGGATTAGGTGAGGGCGGGGTAACATCTTGGTGGATGAGGCCCCTCACGGTGGGGCCCACTTTGATGTATTTGTTGCATATCTATTCATCCGTTACTTTAGCGCATGAGACCAATAAATGAATCACATATGAATATCAGCTGGACCACACTACTGGAAACAGTGGTAGTTAAAGGCCCACCATTAAAAACTTACTCAGGCACATTGTTATATATATATATATATATATATATATATATATATATATATATATATATATATATATACGCCTGCATGTACTATTCATGCACTCACATCACAATGAAATTTCGCAACAACGGGTATTCAAAACCGTGACCTTTTGTGAGCCACTGCATCCTTTGATGGGTCCACTTGGTAGTTGGATTTGTTTCACTTTTGGGCTCATGCACTAAAATGAACTCGAATAACAGATGGACGAACTCGAATAACAGATGGACAGTGTGGATATACCACACATGTTGGCACTAGCAGGGGCCTTATTTGGACCTCACCTACCATTCCCTCTTCCAAAAATGGTGTCCCGAACGCGTATGGAAAACTAGACATTAGATGAAAGATCAATGGCCCATTTATAGCGTGTGGCCTACCTAATGTGTGGACCGGGCCATAACTGACATAGGGAGGGATGTGATGAGGTTGATCAACATCTTCTTTAGGAGATATTAACTCTGAATCCAGAGAGATAAAAGTAAAATAATTTCTAATAAATTTGAAATAGCTTGGCTGGTGATAAAATAAAATAAAATTATAATAATTTAAATAATGAGTTCAAACTTATGATAGAGTTTTAGACTTAAACTCTAACTCAAACACCCCTAGATCCATAGTTTAGTGAAGATACCTCATTTCAACGCTGAGGTCTTGGCTTCGATTTCTAGTGGGGGTGGCTAACAGTGAAGTGTGATTTGACAGTGGGTGTACTAACAAGCTAACAACAAAAAAAAATAAAATAATACAATACTCTAACTCAAACATATTAAAAGCAATGAACTATTATAAATATTAAACTTATTATTTTTAGGCAACCTCAATTCCTACTAAACTTTGCTATTTCAGCCAAAATTAGTAAATGTCTAATTTAGCACAACCATATTATTCTCCCAACTTTTCTAAGCCATTTTTATGTTGGATGCCATGGGCAAAACAGGGTGGGTTGGCATTTTTCTTTTTTTTTTTTTACACGCACACACGCCCTATACACTCACGCTAGTGGAATTTCACCACCCATGGGTACTCAAACCCTTGACCGGGAGTTGAAGCTCCTCAAAGTCTACCACCCGAGTAAGAGTAAGGACCCAGGGTTGGTTGGCTTAAGTGGCTTATTCTACCGCAAAATCATCTTCCGATCAGGACTTTTCTGGTCCATCTTTGCGATAAAAGGGTTAAAGATCGAGAGTGATAGTCGTGGGCCCACCTCCCATCAACTCTCAATAGATAACTTTTACTGTGGGTATTAATGAGGATGTATCATACAGTGCTCGACCCAAGAGATTGTACTGTACGTTAGGATCATCGGAACCATTAGCATGATCGTCCGCACCCTGGATGGCCCATGCAAAAAATCCTCCAGAGTGGAAGATCCTAACCGCAGAATACTAAGGCTTGTTCTAGCTGAATGTGAACAGTTGCTGTATTATTTCTTAACCGTCAAAATTTCATCCATATATTGAAGGGTCAGTAATTCCTATCTAAGATATTTTCTGGGTCGCAGGCCATCCACAGTGGGGCCATGAAGTCAACGGCTTAGATCAATGATCCATGGGACCCAGTTGTACAATCTGAAATCTCTGACGGGATCCACACTACATACTTATTGCCGAGCATGGTATAACACCTCACTGACAGTGCTATTTCAGTATATTTCCATACGGGAACTGATGATAAGCTGCAGGCAAGTGTTGTGGTAATACAGTGACATGTTTCCGGTCAGCAAGCCACTTAGTGCAGGACATCAGTACCATTAAAACGGTAGGCCCCACTGTAAAGGTTGTGTGACACATAAGCTGATCCCGTCACCAGGAAGACCTGGTGGGGATCTTGGTGGCGTGGCCTATCGTTTTCATGGTACTGATTCCATGAGCAAGTGGCATGTTTGGCAGGATAGATGTGACTGTATCACAAGGTGTGGTACAGTTGCCCGCATGTGATTCGTTCTCTTTCCATAAACAATAGAAAGTAGTGAGATCGATGAGGATGGGGCCAAATCCGAATGGTATTAGTTAAGTTCAATTGCAAACAAAGAAGTTGATTTTTATTCATATTCAATATCGTTGGGCAGGATTTCATGGGCCAAAAAGCTATAGCATGACTTAGCAAACCTTTTGTTTTTTAAAATATATTACATAAATTGTATAGTATTTAAAAAATAGTAGAATTATAGATTACTTTTGATGTAGAGCGGGTCGCGGACAATTTCATGGCTAAGATGGACCAAAGAAGGCCTGATGAGAGGTGGAAGTTATTAGGACTGTCAGAACCTTAAAATAGTCGTGCATCTGCAAACCAAAATAAGTTTTTTAACATATTATATATGATTTTAGGATAAGAGAAGCTTCTTTAGCCAACCAACCTGTTGGGTTGCCTATGCCGGATTTGCAAGATTTCATCGGATCAAGTTCATTTTATTTCCATTTTTACTATAAATAATAAATTTTAATTCAATCATAACTTTTCATCATTTGAGTTTTAATAGTCATGCCCAACATTGAAAGGGCTTAGAAAAATTAGGAGAAGACTGAAAATTTAAGAAGTCTAGTAGGAATTGTGATTGTCTATAAATAGTAAGAAACTCTATCCTAAGTTTGAGTTCACTATAAAGGATTGTAATTTTTTTTTCTTTTTATATCATCAATCAATTTATTTTGAATACATTATTAGAAATTATTTCTATTTTCTTCTCTTGTAGATTTGAGAAACCTCAATGAAAAGTCCAGAGAAGCTCCATGAATTTAGATTAGTTATCCCTAAGAGTTTATTTGGATCGCCCGGATTCAACGTATTGTATTATTTTAAGTTAAATAAATACGATATACCACGTTTGAATTGGATTTGAAATCCGATTCAGTATGTGGCATGTGAATACATCGTTGAACCAGATAGAGGGTGGACACGCGGTTGCGATTGTCTTTCAGCAAAACATCGGGCAGTGTAATGATGTAATTGCACTGCACCGCCACCCATAGCAGAGAAGACATTATATCTCTTTGGTGCTTCGCGCGTCCATCTCATCTTCCTGCACCATCCTTCTCCCTCTCCTTCGTCTTCAACTCATTCGACAAAGGAAATGTTGCTTTACGGCCATCTACCGGTTGACGTAGATGCTGAATCTTGCTTCGCTTTCTTCGCTTTCGTTGAAGGTGGGGTGTTCTTACAGACATAAATTTTATACCCGACAGGGCAGAAGTGAGAAAAGGTAATTTTTTCTCTTCCCAACATATATTCTGGGACAACAGTTAATCCTTCTTCTTAATGGATCATATTCCTCCTTTCATTCATGGATATCGTTTCTCTCATGTACCCTCATTTACAGGAGGAGATGAGTACTTCCGTATACACCTCTCTCCTATACCCTATGCAGAGGGTCTATCCGGCAAAAGATTTCAATCCCATAGTCTGTCATGTCTAGATGTACGTGAGGAGAAATCTTATCTGAATAGAATCCTGTTGATGGATTCACCTCACGGTTTGGATGAAATATATACACGGTGATGGGGCCCACATATACGTTGATTGACGGTTTGGATGAAATCCATACACGATGGTGGGGCCCACATAGACATGACCTGGTAATGAATGGTGTAATGAATGCATGCGGTGACGACAAGGTCCACAGAGAAGATTTCCAAACTAAACATTGACCATGCATACATCCCCTAAATACATATGCAAAGTCAGTCCTTCCCAAACAATCAGATCGAACTTGAAAAGGGCACTCGATACAGTGTACATCCGGCGTTGTACATCTGCCGTATTGTATTTACAATGCAACACAATCCTATACACGAATCCAAACAAACCCTAAGGAAGTTGGTGATTCACCTCATCACATCATTCCCTATGTCAATTTAAAAATACAGTAGAGTTGTGTAGAGATTTTTAGATGGTTTCAGAAATATCTAATGGCATTTATTTATCCAGTCTTTCGATGCATGCTACTTGAGAAAATTGTCCCTTGATATTAAAATTTTTAGATTTCTCTAAAGCCTGTACAAGGAGGAGAACCCTTCATTTGTAACTCATTCAAGTATAATAAACCTTGTCCTCTCTAACACATTACAAGTTCATCTTTACTATCTTTTGTGTTTCCGTGAGTAACTTAAAAGCATTGCGTCACACAGGCACTGTAGCAAGTAGGACTTAACATGATTTGCAGGTTGACAAGAGAACTCACTCTCTCTCTCTCTCTCTCTCTCTCTCTCTCTCTCACACACACACTCACTCACCGTTTGTGCATGCATGTACATGTGCACTTGGCATGCGCACCAAAGGGTTCTGAGAATTTTTTGACCATTGTAGCCATGGTTCAAAAAGGCGAGTCAACTAGAAACTTGGCCTAGTTGATTTTGACCAGCCAAAAGAAACAAAAAAGGGCCAACCCATACTGTGGATCAATCCAAAACTGTACTCATTAGATGATCCTGATCTTTAACTCAAAGGACATTCTCTCGTTGCAAGCATATTGCTTTTCTTTCCCAATTGGTTAGCCATGTGTGAGGTTTACCTCCTATAAGTCTTGACTTATTGGTTGCTAAGTTTGAGTTGGTTTTGGAAAATTGAATATAAGCGTAATACTTGCAACCTTTTAAAAGAAGAGAGTGAATAATAATAATAATAATAATTTGAATATTATTATTGGTGTTGTTGATGTTGTTGTTGTTAGAGACCGCTCCCCATTCGTCAATAACAATGAAATTTCTTTTTTGAAAATTAGTTTGTAAACCTACCTGTGGTTGGTCTATCCACGCCATTGATGTAACGACAATTGTCATGCATTGACCATTCTCCTCTTAATTCGTTAATTCTGAGTTTCCCATCATTAGCATACAAACACATGGTTAAAAAAGAAAAAGAAAATGCACAAACAAACTACATTCAAATGAAGAAAGACAAAAAAATTCAATGGTTAGGATCTTCGAATTTGGGAGATTTTGTGGGAATGGTCCATCTGTGATGCTAGCCTCAAATAAATAGCCTGGATAGACCGGCCATGTGCTCCACATGTACGGACCAAGTTCCAAACAGAGAAAGTTGGAACAAGTAAAGAACTCGCCCTTTATTATTATAATAATTATAATAAATTTTTTTTTTATGTTATATAGTAGCCAAAATAAAAGAAAAGTGTTTCATCTGTTAATCAGTATCAATTATCAGAGCAGGATTCCTGGATTTCTGTCTTTTGAGGCCTACACAATCGTTCATCAGGTAAAGTCTTAAACACTAGCTAATAACCCTAATATTTAAAATTAGAAAATATATATATTAATCTGGACCAACCAATGAAGGGGCCACTTCATGATTTGTGGCTTGTGTGCCATTGCTAAAAAAAAAAAGAAATATATTGCTTTAAATGATACTTTGTGGGCCAAAATGGGACCAAATATGATATGATGCACTACACGCCAAAATCCATTAATAAAGTATCTGCAGATGCCCTTACATGATGCATACATGATATGCTAAGAGCCAAAATTCACTTGAATCACTTTAATTGACCTGTCCACATGGTGGGCCCTACCTCAGATTATTTGCAGCAGGAATCAGCTTTGCTTGGAAGTTCTTAACCATCCGATCAAGAGTATGGGAGTGGAAACTGCAAAACTCAGCTATACCGCCAAATGGTATGTATGTACATTAGAGCTTGCTGTACACATAGCTCATGTACACGCCACACATGTGCCAACATGGCATGTTGTTGCGAGATCCCATCCATCCATCAGGTTTGGTTTGATCTTATACACGTTTCCAAAACAAAAAGAAAATCCGGTTCAATCGACATGTCGGCCACAACATTGGAAACATGTGGATGTGTTAAAAGAACTTCGGCGAAGCTTTTCAGAGCTGTTCATTTGTATTGTTAACTATGGCCCAGCTGACCAGTGGATCAACCTAATTCTTGGGCTAGGGCATCAGTATAATGGTGCAGTTCTGATGGGTGGATTGGATCTCGGGCCCACTATGCCTTGCTGGCACATGCAAAGAAGCTATTTATATTACAGATCCAACTCGTGTGCACGTGTAAAGAAGCCGATCCAACGGGAAACGGAGTGGCTACTCCCCCTGACACCAGGCAATGGCTGGTGGTCGATGCTCCTTGGTCCCCACCATGATGTATGTATTTCATCCATGCCGTCCATCTATTTTAAAAGATTATTTTACTTTGTGATAACAAAAATGAGTTATATACCAATTTTAAGTGGACCACATTACAGGAAACAGTGTTGAATGAGCGTTGACCATTAAAAAATATTTTGGGGCCATAAAAGTTTTGGATCAAGTTGATTTTTGCTTTTTCCCTGCATATGGGTCTGTATGATCTAATCAACCTATTGGATTTCAAATAAACAGTACAGTGGGCCTTAGGAGGATTTTAATGATGGATATCCAATCACTATTGTTTTCATGTGGTGTGGTCCACCTGAGATTTATAAACCTCTCATTTTTCGTATCAAGCCATCAAATGATCTTTAAAAATAGATGAACGGAAAGGATGAAACAGATACATCATGGTAGGGCCCACAGAGCACCGACCATCAGCCAGGGTGCTGGTGTCAGGGGGAGTAGCCGATCCGTTCCCGATCCAATTCGTGAAGCATATTCTTCAGCACGAATTCTTTAGCGAGATTTTTTTTTTTTTTTTTTTGATACGCTGCAAAGCGTGATGGTTGATACGCAGGCGCTAAGAAATTGTACACATGGCATGAAAGTAATGCAAATTAACATTTTAAACGACAAGCATCGTAGGCCCTGATTCTGATGATTCATGGACAAAATTACGGTGACTCATTTTTCTACTTGGAGAGATTTGTGGATTTAATGGGATGGTTGAAGTAAAAAACTAATGAACGGTCAAACAAATGTCCACCAATCAGAGTTTTAAGAGTGCTAAATTATCTTGAGATGACAACCTTTCTACTGTAGCTTTTTCCATTTGACCTAAAACATGCCACGTCACATGTTAACTGCGTATCATCCATGACACTTGGACCCGAGTACATTCTTTATTACAAAAAGAAAAAGAAAAAGAAAAAAAAACATTCTTTCAAGTATTCTTCTTTTCAACATATTAAAAGAATAGGAGGGTTTTACTTTTCCTCCATGTCATTATGAATACGTGGCACACAAGGATCAGATCTAAGCCGTCCATTTTGTGCTTCCAACATTAACCGGGTAGCTTAGAAGGTTCCAGACCTTTAGTTGGAAAAAATGAGACACTCAGATCCATCGCTCAACTGGCAGACTGAGCGGAGATACCTCGTTTCAACACTGAGGTCTTGGTATCGACCCCCAGCGGTGGTGGCCAACATTGAGTGTATGTACTATGGGTGTGTACTAACAAGCTAACCCAAAAAAAAAAAAAAAAAATGAAATAAAATAAAGAAGTGGAATAGAAGGGACAAAAATAAGTGGAAGTAAAAAAGGTAGTGACATGTTACAAATACTGTGAAGACAGCTATCAATGGTAAAAGACAAAATGAAATAAAAATAAAATAGATTTCTGCAATAAATATGATTATAAATGTGTAACTTACTAACAACTAACCAAATTTGGCAATAAATATGTTGTATTTATGTTAATCTTGACCGTCCAAATTATGGGTCCCATCGATTACAACGATAAATGATGCTGACCATCTGATTTGTCCAGTCTGTTTGGACAAATCACCATTTAAAAATAAAAATAAAAAAAATCTTCAACTGTCCATTCGATGCTCATCAATTGACTAGTTAGAATTGTGAGATCAGTATGACCTTGGGCTGATAAATCTACTACAATGGGGCCCATGATCTGGACGTTCTAGATTGGTATGCCCGTTTAATAAACAGTAGCGCTGCACACTGCGGTCGGCACCCAAATATAGAATACATGGTGTAAAGCTTCAGTGACCAATCACAATCTATGGACAACTTATTTCGAGAAAAATTCTATACTCTGGCAGTGTGTGATGGGTGATACGCGGGCACTTAGATATCTAAAAAATGAAATATAAATCATTAAATTAAACTGTTTAGCTTATGGACCCCACTTTAGATATATCATGAACAAAAGGTTATGCTTATTTGGTTCTCTAAATATCGGATTAGTGTACATTTATTGGACAGTTAAAAAGAAAGATGTCCATTGGTACTCCTATTTCAACAAACAAACGAGTCAAACTGAGTCAATATATGCTGCATGAACTGTTTCTTAGTGCCTGCGCATCAAGTGTCGTATGCAGCCGGAGTATCCAACAAACTCCCTGAGAATTCAAAGCAAGAACTCTCTTTGTTTTGTTCTTGCTCGAGGAGGCTCCCCTGCCTATTCATGTGAATATTCAGCTGCTTATAAACCATTTCATAGTTGGCACCAGTGTATTGTGTGTATGCCATCCAACCGGTGCATGCATTGAGTTACACTATGATTACCTGAAAAATCTGGCCCACCCAAAACATCAAAATATAGGTAGGCCACACGACTCTAAAGGAGTGGGCCGGATCGTCAAATAGGTGGGTTACAATCATGATATGTCCCAGTTGATGGACGGAGCAAATTCAATTACTGTTCCACATGTAAGCTCATGTGTTCGTTTTATGATTTACACTGGTTTCCAATTCTAAGTTGGCTCGTTCTGAGTTAATCCAGACCACTAGTTTGTGTCCATTATGGATGGATTACATCTGAAAATTTTCCTTATACCCTGTAAATGTAAATGGGTAATAATTATTTCCTCGTGTATTTACAGAACTCTTATGCTTGATTTGACAATCTACTTTTTACAGGCAAAAACATATAACGCTGCAAATTATTTGTGGGTCCCACCCTGATGCATGTCTCTTATCCACACTGTTCATCCATTATGCCAGCTGAATTTAGGGCATTAGACAAAAAATGAGGCATATCCAAAGCTTAGGTGCATCACGCCACAGGAAAAAGGTATCTTACACTTACCATTAAAAACTTCTTAGGTCTACTGTTTCTTTTGGTGTGGGCCATTTGAGTGTTGGATATACCTCAGTTTTAGGCTCATGCCTCAAAATGTTGTGGTAAAACAAATGGATAGAATGGATATATAATATACATCACAGTGGAGGTTCAAAATTTTAAACTATATCTTTTGAACCGATTTCCAAGGCATAAATTCTTACGAATTTTTAAATGGCAAATTAAACGGTAATAATTACGCATTTAGAGGGAATTTACACCTGCTTTGAAAAATCTAACAGCCATTAACACACAGAAATACAACAAATGCCTCGAGTTGAAGCCTTTAGGGGGAGGAAACTTTGTTAGATTTCATTTATCTAGAGCTTGGAAAATCGAATAGATTATCCCAACACAGCTGTATCAGATACATACTATCTCTTTACATGCATTCTTTATTTTATTCACGTGATTCACCTTATCTTCTAAGATCAGGCGATTAGGATTGATGAACATATACCTTCAATAACTCAGACTCTTTCTCAGTATATCCTTCTCAGCATATCTCTCTCTTATTCTCCTTTTCACGTGCGGTGCTAGGTATGAGGGGCCACCCAAAAAGAGAATAATAAGAATTTCTCTATTAGATTTATTTTTATATGGTAGAAACCAAATAGCAAAGGACTTGCTTTTTCTTTATTAGTCTGTCATAGAATTATTTTTTCTTTTTAATTGGAAATTGAGTTAATTTAGAGCTCACATGAGTAACTTACTACTCTAATCGAACCCACTAAAGTGTGGGGCCCACCGTGATTTATATATTTTATCCACTCCATCCATCCATTGTACCAGATAATTTGAGAGCCTGAGCTTAAAAATAAAGCATCCAAATCTCTAGTGGACCACATCATAAGAAATAGTGAAGCTGATATGATGTAGAGCGGGTTGCGGACAGTTTCATGGCCAAGATGGATCAGAAAAGGCCCGGTCGACGACAGAAGTGATCCGGACCGTTGGACCTTAGATCGGGCGTATCTCGCAATCCGGGATGAGTTAGCCGACATAAAATATATGATTTTGAGGTAGAACGAGCTACTTTAGCCAACCAACCCGCCACGCCGGGTTGCAAGGCCCGAAATTGCAAAAAACCCCTGCATCGATGGTCGTTTCCCTGCTTTAATTTCGTTTTTACTATAAATAGTAAATTTTAGTTTGGTTATAACTCTTTATCCGTCGGGCTTTAGGAGTTGCGCCCAACGTGAAAAGAGCTTAGAATAATTAGGAGAACGGTTTGGTGAAGCCAAATAGGACACTTACTATTTTTGGCCGAAAACCTTCCGCACTAGTAGACATCACGATCGTCTATAAATAGTAAGTTTACTATTTATAGTAAGTCACAGATTCTAGGAGTTCTAGTTGTAGTTTGATTCTGATTTCTTTCACATTGCTTAGTACCCCTATTTAAAGGGTTGTGAACTCGTTTTTAGTTATCAATTAATCAATTTTGAATTTCTTAGAATTTATTTCTATTTCTCTGCTTCTTTCCTCGTGGATTCAAGAAGTCTCTGTGAAGAGTCTAGAGAAGCTCCGTAGATTCGGAGTAATTATCCTCATCACGTTCATCCCTGCGTCATGATATTTGTGTTTTGCTTCCATCCATGTCCGTGTTATCTTATGAATAGGTTGGATGATTAATAAACATCATTGTGGGCACTAAGAAGGTTTTAACTATTTCCACTGTTTCATGTGATGTAGTCCACTTTAAGCTTTGTATATGCTTCAATTTTGGGTAATCATTAAAACGAGCTGGAAAACGGATTGACGGCATGGATAAACTACATTTATAGTGGGCCAAGTAGATAAAAGCATACCAAGCAACTTAATAGGCAATCCAATTTCCTCCCACACGGGTTCATGTGGGCCACACCATAATAGAGCGGTCATGATTTGGTTGAGGATATGGTCATTAATAGAGTGGAAAGGCACAACAAGATTCACGCAGCGGAACCTAATTAGTTGGTAGTTGGTAAAAGGCTTAGTTGATGATGATGTGATATCTATGATTTTCTTTTTTAACTACTTTTTTTTTTAATCATATAAGTTTGATTTTCCTGATTAGTGAACCCAACTTATTTTTGGCCCATGACATCTTGGCCACATGTACCAGGCTTAACAAATGGCTTCAATCTCTCACACGTGAACCATGCAAAGATATGATGTCTTCCTCCTCTCCACGAGAGCCTGCTTAGTGAATCACGGATCCTCCAGAAATGTCGTAAACAACGAGATCCCAACATTTTGCTGGAAGCGGATTGGCTGGTGTACCTCACACCGGCTATATAGCGGCTGTTTTTACGTCAGCAAGTTCCGTGGATCTGATCATGAGGTATGTGTTATATCCAAACTATTCATTCATTTGGCTAGCTAATCTTAAGGCTTGAGACGAAAAATAATACATATATAACTATCAAGTGGACCACAATGCAAAACGCAGTGGGGGATAGAACTTCTACCGTTGAAACCCTTTTTGGTGTCACAGAAGTTTTGGATCAATATGAAATTTGTTTTTCCTCTTCATTCAGGTCTTTGTAACCTTATGAATAGATTGGATGGAAAATAAATGTTATGGTGGGCCCTACCAATTGTTTAACAGTGAAAATCATTATCTCTTGCTATTTGTGGTGTGGTCCTGATGATCTTTGGATATGATTCATTTTTTGGATAATACTTTAAAATGATCTCTAAAAATAGATGAACGGTGTAGATATGATAAATACATCACTATGGGGTCCATGTAACTTTGATCTCCTTTGAACCGTTCTTACAACTCGAGCTCGAGGAGCGTCAGTGCTCGCCCTCGCACGACAGGTACCTACAGCAGCTATATAGCTGGTGTGTGGTACACCGGCCAATCCGCTTCCCATTTTGCTGGTCACCAGACTCACCACAACTCTTTGATTTGACATGTGTTTCTGTGGGTGTTTGCATGTGCCAACTGTTGATGCAAAAATCTGAATCACCCTCCACTCCTCGTGATGCTGATCGGATAGACCCTGGTCCTGCACAAATGGTGAGCAAAGGAGACCCTGGCTAAGCCGGGGGACCCTCCGATGCCTAAGTCAAGTCAAGGGAATCAGGGTCTAAGTTGAAAGGTCGAGGGAGAGTGTAAGATGTTGCGTACCTGTAGACATGGAGTGATGGGCTATTTATACCTAATGGCTGAATGGTCTGAATCCGACAATCTCGGCACGATCAGGGGGATTCCCGGATCGTGGAGATATGGTATGTTGATCTGTAGATCGTGGAGCGCGCAGTGTGTATAACTGGACGAAGTTTTCGGCCACGTATAACCGTGGCAGTTGCCTTATTTGATGCGTGAAATCGTGAAGCCTACTCAGCTCGTTTACGTAAGTATCATTGGTTCACTTCCCGTCAGGCTCGGACGATACATGCATCCGAACTAATATCTCGAACGTAACCCCGGGGCGAAAGCTTTGATATGGATGGAATTAGGCTCTGTTGTCCGATCGGACACCAGATTCTATCCCGACCTACAATCTCGAAATGAAGGCCTTTCAAATGTTACACCTCTTCGGAACGCTTCAAGTCGGATTAGGCAAATGAGGCCTCGGGTGTTGAGAATACTAGTCGGCCCGATCTGATGCTCCCTGCTCGGACCTTAAGTGGACTCGGATCTTCCCATAACAGAAGCTCCCTACTCTTCGAGCTTACTTGTGAGCTCGGAGAGTAATCATGTCAGAACTTTCCCGCCCATGCCGCATTAATGGGGCTCTTGAGAACGAAGCGTCACATCTTGGGATTTCGCGCATGCGGAACATCCTCGAGCGGACGCGTGGCGACGGTTACGATCTCGGATAATTTTTCGCCTATGAGAGGCCGCCACCTAAGTCCAAGGAGGGATGTATAAGGTGTCTTTCCCTGCTCGGGTGTCATTTCGGCCGTCGCACGGGCAACAAACGAGGCAGAAGGCACTATGCCCGACAGAGTTCGGGCCAATGAAACTCCGCCACGTATTTTTTGGAGTCGGCTCGCATCGGCTCGGCTGCAGACATTAATGTTTATCAATTAATGCCGAGATTCTCTGGAGCTTATATAAACCCCGTTCGAGGGTTACTGGTCACTTTTGCATCCTGCGTTCGATCTTGCTACCGGAGAAGTCGATTTTCGGCGAAGGCGATTCCGGCTGGTTTTTACTTCCTGACGCGGGCGACTTCCTGCTGGTGATCAGTGAGTCTCACCTTCAACTATTCTTCATTCTCTTTGAAAAAATGTCTTCCGACCTGGAGACAGTCCGTGGTTTTGACGGAGATTCTGAGTCGGAGAATTCCGATAGTAGGAGGGGGGCCTCCAAAGGTCTATTTGATGCTGTTCCTCTGCATCCTCCCCCTCATAGACGAAAGGAGGCAGGGGCTCGGACTCACCGAGCCCGTGAGAGGAGGGTCGTACGACTTCCTAGGGCTGCTGTAGTCGTGACCCGAGAGATGCCGCCGAGTGGCCGAGCCTCTGAGGTAGTGCCAGGGGGCTCTGTGATAACAGAGTCCCGAATTGACTGGATCCGCTCTGAGTTTCAAATTCCTGACTCCGTCCGGATTAGGGCTCCGGAACCCACTGAAGTCGCTGGCGCCCTTGCGGACGGGGAGATTGCTATTTTCTTATGCGCCCTGCAGTGCGGGCTCCGCCTCCCTATGCATCCCTTCGTCCGAGCTTTGGCCACTTACCTGGGGCTGGCACCTGGGCAGTTCACCCCCAACGCCTGGAGGGTGCTAATTTCTGCCTTCATCATCTGGCGCCAAGTCGGAAATCCAGAATTGACCCCCGCGGAGCTGATGAGCTTGTACCAGGCTAAGCATGACAGCAATGAGCCGTGGTATTACTCGCGACCAGGGGCAGTAAGGAGTCAGGACTGGTCTTGGACCTTCCGACTTCCAACAAAGACTGGAAGAACAAGTGGTTCTGGGCAGCGGGCGACTGGGAGGCGCTGGCTGAGGAGATAAGGGCTCTGACGTATCGGGTCCCCACCAAGTTTACCACTCCAGGTCGGATTATGCGTCCTTTATTACATAGCCCTCTTACTTTGGCGTTGACTCACAGCTTTTTTTTTTTGCAGTCTTCGTGAGGAGTCTGCCTTTCTTCTTCTCGGATCAAAAGAATCAGATAGCCAAAGCCAAAGCAAGGTCAGGAGAACTTCGCTCCTGGTCGGGTCTGATTACAGCCTCCATCCTTCACTGGTCGGGCCTCTGCAAGTCGCAACCCCTTCTTACATCCTTCAGTAAGTTGCGGTTTATTCGCCTCTTGATGAAGTTGATGCCGCTTGCTCCGTTGCTGATTTATTGCTTCTCATGCAGGTATGGCCAAGGCATCTGGTTCCCGGAAGAGAAAGACAACTGCACCCTCAGCCGGGGATATGCTGAGGACCGATCCGAAGATGAAGATCACTCGGAAGAAGTCGGTCGCACATGCCGGGGGGGCGCGTCTGGATCTGCCCCAACTCTAGCTGCTCGGGATACAACACCGGCCTCCGCTGTCCTTCATTTGCCCGCTGCTTCTGCCGTGGTCGCTGGCCTTACCCCAAGGCCTGCCGATCCGGTCCCAGCGAATGACGCTCCGATCTCAACGACCGGGGCAGCTGCTCCTTTTTCAACGACCGGGGCAGCCCTTTCCGTCCCTGCTACTGCTCCGACGGAGGTTCAACATGTCATTCCCTTGGTAGCCATCCCATCATCGTCCGATCGTGAGGAAGCTGCTCGAATGGCTGACGCCATGATTGATCCTCCTGTCGAAGAGACGGAAGCTGAACGCAATGTAGAGGACGAGAACCAGCCTTCTGCTGGCAGTAGGATCGGAGCTGGGGAGGCAGCAGGCTCTGCTCAAGTGGAAACGAGCGGAGGAAGATTCGAACCGGGCTACCACTTAGCTTGCCTGGTGCCTTGGGCAGCTAAGCACGCCTCGGAAGAGAGCATTACCCAAACTCTTGTAAGGTCGGACACTTCCTTTCTGAATGACCTAGCCTCCGTGTTCTACACGGTAATTCTCTCTACCTCTCTTGTTGACTCTCAGCTTGCTATTTTTAGGTATTTAATGGTTTTATTCTTTGTTCAGTCTGTCGCGAAGCTACTTTCAGTTCGTGAGAATATGCGAGAGCTTCAAAGGAAAGATGTCAAAGCAGAGAACCTCCGGGCCGAAGCGGGTGCCATGCAGGAGGAGATTACCTCTCTCCGAGCTGAACGGGACAAGTTCCGGCAACAGCTCGAAGAAGGAAGGAGCAAGGAGCTACACTTGCAGGAGCTGTTGGATCGGCTCGAAGACGAGGGGGCCCGACTTCAGGAGGTCGTGAAGGACCTTGAGGCCAGGGGCGATGCGGAGAAAACCGAACTGACCCGTACCAGGGCCCTTGCTGATTCTCTCGCCGAGGAAAATACCCGACTGGGAGAATCCTTGGAGCGGGCTAAGGTCGAGGCCGCCGAAGAGAAGAGTCGTGCTGTTGCCCAGGCAGTGGAAGCCGAGCGGGCCGAAAGTGAGGCTTCCTTGGGCGCCGCAATCTCCACGGCGATGGAAGCGTACAAAACTTCGAAGGAGAGGGATGCTGAAGCCGCGAAGTTCTATGACCATGGATATTATGAGTGTATTACCACGGTCCAAAATTTGTACCCTGACTTCGACTTCGACTCTCTACTGCCCGAAGACATTTGGGGAGAAGCCCCCAACTCAGCCTGCCCGGAACAGGTCCCCAGCTCCCAAGCGCCCCCAACTTTGTGAAGGATTCTCGTTTTTGTGTTGTCATTTGTTTTTTTTTTTTGCCGGCTATGGTCGGCTTGTTAACTCTGGATTATCTACTAACCCTCTGTGAGGGCTCTTTAATGCTAATTGAGCTCATATTTTGTTCATAATTGATCTTCAGTCTGGTTGTTAGTTTTATCTAAATAGCATAGATAGTTGGGTCGGTTGTGTCCGAGTGGGGGAGCAGCCTTTGTAGATATTCGTCCAACTCTTCTGCTAGTGAGTCGGATCGTCTCTTGGCTTTTCTCCCCGGCTAAGGGGGAGATGCCTTTGTAGAAATTGGTCCGACCCCACTACGGGGGAGTCGGATCGCCTCTTGGCTTTTCTCCCCGGCTAAGGGGAGATGCCTTTGTAGAAATTGGTCCGACCCCACTGCGGAGGAGTTGGATGGCCTCTTGGCTTTTCTCCCCTGCTAAAGGGAGATGCCTTTGTAGAAATTGGTCCGACCCCACTGCGGGAGTCGGATCGCCTCTTGACTTTTCTCCCCGGCTAAGGGGAGATGCCTTTGTAGAAATTGGTCCGATCCCACTGCGGGGGAGTCGGATCGCCTCTTGGCTTTTCTCCCCGGCTAAGGGGAGATGCCTTTGTAGAAATTGGTCCAACCCCACTGCGGGGGACGGATCGCCTCTTGGCTTTTCTCCCCGGCTAAGGAAATATGCTTTTGTAGAAATTGGTCTGTTTATGCAAAAGAGGAGACTTTTATTGAGAGCCTTAAAGGCATGTCGCTTGAAGGCGTATATTTATTCATGGCCCCAAGGACTTGTCGTTCGGAGGTCTCTTCATTAGGGGTAGTACACCTTCAAATGTTCGGCGTTCCACGGGTGAGGGAGTTGGCGACCTTCGAGATCTTCCAGATGATAAGACCCTGGTTTGGTTGATCGGACCAACACCTGACCAAGTGATGTTCTGAAAGACTCGACGAAGAACGAGGTCGACCGGCCTAAACTGTCTGCCTTTAACTTTGGAATTGTAGAATCGGGCCACCTGTTGTTGTCGAGTGACGGTTCGGAGTCTGGAGATGTCTCTGACTTCTTCAAGCAGGTCCAGGTTGGCCGCGATCTGCTCAGTATTTTGATTCTCTTCGAAATTTCGGACCCGAGCTGTAGGAAGTCCGATCTCTACTGGCACCATTGCCTCTGAGCCATAGGAGAGAGAGAAAGGGGTTTCCGTCGAGGGCGGGCGATGAGTCCTATAAGCCCAAAGGACGAAGGCCGAAGTCGCGCTCGGGCCCGATTACCTTTTGCCTTTTCCAGTTTTGTCTTGAGATGATGTTTGATGACTTTGTTGACTGCTTCCACTTGTCCATTGGACTGCGGGTGTCGAGGCGACGAATATGCATTAATGATACCGAGCCTTCGGCATATGCCTCGAAACTTATCATTATCGAACTGTCGTCCATTGTCAGATACGATTGTTCGTGGAATCCCGAACTGGTAGATGATATTTTTCCATACGAAGTCGATCACCTTCTGCTCGGTGATTTTCGCCACAGGTTCAGCCTCAGCCCACTTGCTGAAATAGTCGACGGCCACAATAGCGAACTTGACATGTCCCTTTCCTGTGGGCAAGGGACCGATGATGTCGATCCCCCATTGGGCGAATGGCCATGGTCCGCTCATGGGAGTCATCTCTTCCGCTGGTTGTCTCGACACGGCTGCGTATCGTTGACATTTGTCGCACTTTTGAATGTAATCCTTCGAGTCTCGCTTAAGGGTTGGCCAAAAATACCCTTGACGGAGTATTTTTAGGGCCAGGGCTCGGCTTCCAGAATGGTTTCCACAGATCCCTTCGTGAATTTCTCGGATCACGTAATCGGCTTCGTCTGATCAGAGACATCTAAGATATGGCTGAAAATGCCCCTTCTTGTATAAAACTCCATCCAGTATGACGTATCGAGCCGCCCAGACCCTTAATCTCCTCGCCTCCAGCTTGTCTGAGGGTACCTCACCGGATGAAAGGTAATTAAAAATCGGGTCCATCCAGCTTGGAATAGCATTCACATGATTGACCTTCTCCGACTGGCTGATACTCGAATGTTTGATGAATTCGACGGAGACGAACCTCGGGATTTTTCCTTCAGAGGAGCGTCGGCCCACGAATTTTCTGCTCTGGGGATCTGCCGGATCGTGCAACTCCAAAATTTCTCAATTAACTTCTTTGCTTCGCTGAGGTACGCGATCATTCTAGCATCCTTGGCCTCATACTCCGAAGAAATATGATTCGCCACCAGTTGTAAATCGCTTCGGACTTGGAGGGTTTGGACTCCCAGACTTGCCGCTAACCTTAACCCGGCTAACAACGCCTCATATTCCGCTTCATTGTTTGACGCTTTGAATCCGAGCATGATTGCGTATTGGATTGTCGTGGAATCGGGTGCAACAAGGACGATTCCAGCTCTTGCTCCCTTAACATTGGATGACCCATCGACGTAGAGAACCCATCCTGAATCCGCCTCGGCCTCTTGATTGTTCAGGGGGACGAGCGGAGTCGTTTTGACCTCCGTGTTTGACGACTCCATATTTGGGGCCGTAAACTCAGTGATAAAGTCAGCCACGGCCTGTCCTTTAATCGCCGTCCTTGGGCGGAACTAGATGTCGAACTCTCCGAGCTCAATTGCCCACCTGGTTATCCTACCTGACACCTCGGGCCTTTGGAGGACTTGTCTCAGGGGAGCATCGGTCACTATGATGATGGAATGGGCCTGAAAATACGGCCGCAATCTCCGAGCTGAAACAACAAGGCAAAGAGCCAGCTTTTCCAAGGACGGGTATCTCGTCTCAGCGAGTACCATGGCTTTGCTAACATAATATACGAGATATTGTCTGCCCCCAACTTCTCTTATCAGAGTCGAGCTGATTGCTGAGGTTGAGACCGTGAGGTAGAGGAATAGGGGCTCTCCTTCTTCGGGTTTGGACAACAGGGGGGTTGAACCTAAGTATTGTTTCAGTTGCTGAAAGGCCAGTTCGCACTCTGGCGTCCATTCTACCTTCTTATGACCCTTCAGCTGTTGAAAGAAGGGGAGGCATTTATCAGTTGCTCTGGAAATGAAGCGTCCGAGCGTAGCGACCCTTCCCGTGAGGCACTGTATTTCCTTTACAGTTCGGGGTGAGTTCATGTCGAGGAGAGCTTTGATCTTATCAAGGTTGGCCTCGATTCCTCGTTGATTAACTTGAAACCCAAGGAACTTTCCGGATTCGACTCCGAACACGCATTTAGCAGGATTCAATTTCATCCGATATTCTCGGAGGACTCTAAACGTATCTTCGAGGTCTGCAAGGTGATCGGATGCTTTGATACTTTTTACCAACATGTCATCAACGTAGACCTCGATAGTGCGTCCGATCAGCTTAGCGAACATTTGATTTACCAATCTCTGATATGTCGCCCCCGCATTTTTCAGGCCAAAAGGCATGACCCGGTAACAGTAGAGCCCCTTGTTTATGACGAAGGTGGTCTTCTACCTATCTGGGGGATGCATGGCGATCTGGTTATACCCGGAATAGGCATCCAGGAACGAGAGCAACTCATGTCCAGCGGTGCTGTCCACTAGTTGATCGATCCGGGGTAAAGGGAAGCTATCCTTGGGGCATGCCTTGTTCAGATCCGAGTAATCTACGCAAACTCGCCACTTCCCGTTGGATTTTCTTACAAGCACAACATTTGCTATCCAGTCGGGGTAACATATTCCTCCACGAAACCCGCATCGAGCAGGACAGAGACCTCCTCGGCAATGACTTCATATCGTTCAGCGTCGAATGGCCTTCTCTTTTGTTTTACCGGCTTGTAGTCTGGATCCACATTCAGTCTGTGGACCATAACATCGGGAGAGATCCCTGGCATATCAGCGTGTGACCATGCGAAGACGTCTCGGTGTTGCTTTAAGAAGGCCAACATCGCAGATCGATGCTCGGGATCTAAAGACGATCCGAGCTGCACAGTTTTACTTGGGTCTTTTTCATCGAGAGGCACCTTCTCTAGTTCTTCCACCGGTGAGTTCTCCACAGGTCCTCAGGGGTCCAGGGCGTTGATGATAAGAGTTTGCTTAACTGCTCCTTTTTTTACTGCTATAGCGTAACACCTTCGAGCTTCTCGCTGATCGCCTCGGAGGTAACCAGTTCCGCCTTCGGCTGGGAACTTCATCATCAAGTGATAGGTTGAGACGACCGCTCTCATTGCATTGAGGGAAGGTCAGCCCAGAATGACGTTGTGCACCGATGATACATTGACAACCAAAAAATTCATCAAGATGGTGACTTGATGTTGTCCCTCCCCCGCTGTAACCGAGAGGGAAATGGCTCCTTCGGAGATTACTCTCTCTCCGGCAAAACCGTGTAAGGGAGTCTTCACGGGTCGGAGTCGTGACCGTAGAATTCCCATCTTCTCGAAGGCCTCAAAATACATTACGTCAGCCGAGCTTCCTGTGTCGACCAAAATGCGATACACCTTATGATTCGCTATGGTCATAGCGACCACTAGCGCGTCGTTATGCGGATGTTGGATTCCACGCGCATCGTCTTTCGTGAAGGTTAAACTGCATGGACTGACTCGGAGCTCCTTGGTGGGCCGTTCTACAAGATGGACGTAATGTCCCGGGTCGGAACTCCAGGAATGAGTCTTCCGGGCCCTGTTGGAATCCCCTCCCCCGGTCGAGCCCCCGAATATTATGCGGATTTCAACGGGCTCTTCCGTGGGATTATTAGGCTGTTCTTGCAATCGTTCTTCCCTCCGAGCGGAGTTCCCCCTCTTGGTGTAACGCTGTAGATGTCCCTTGCGGATGAGGGACTCGATTTCGTCCTTGAGGTCTACGCAATCGTCCGTGTTGTGGCTGTGATCTCGGTGGAAACGGCAGAACTTACGTTTGTCCCGGTGCTCCGAATCAGCCCTCATGCAGACTGGCCAATTGAGTCGCTTGTCTTCCCGAATGTCCAACAGGATCTGCTCGGCGGACGTGTTGAGAGGAGTATAAGAACGGAATTTTCCCTCCGGCTTTCGACTTGGTCGACAATCGCGGGGAGGGCGGTCATTCGCTCCTTTGGACGGTTATGGTTCTTCATTCCTAGGCCTCTTCCCCTTATTGGTCGGATCGGTTACTTGCATCTCTTTACGAGCATTGATAAACTCCTCGGCGTTGGTGTATTTTTGAGCTTTCGCTGCGAAGTCCGCGAATATCCTAGGTGGGTTCTTTCCAATGGAGAAAGTAAATCGCCCTTCCTTCAGACCGCTGAGTATTGCAGCAAGTGCCATTTTATCATCGTGGTCTTCGACTTGCAGTGCTTCCTCGTTGAAACGGGCAACGTAATCTTTCAGTGACTCTTTCAGCCCTTGCTTAATGGTAAGCAAGTGGGTATTGGGTTTTCGACTTCTCTTACTGCTTATGAATTGGGTAAGGAATAGCCGACTTAATTCCGTGAAGGAGTCGACGGAGTTGGGTTTGAGCTGTCGGTACCAACTCCGAGCGGATCCCGTAAGGGTTATTGAAAACCCTCGGCACATCATTACATCCGTTGTCGTCTGGATTTGCATCCAAGATCGATAGGCTTCCAGATGCTCGGACGGGTCCCCGGTTCCCGAGTACTAAATGACGGGAGGAATCCGAAACCTCGGCGGCATCACCTCCTCCATAATGACGGAAGTGAAGGGGGGCTCGGTCTCTTCCATCATGACTTGGACTATGGCGGGAACCATTGATAGTTGATGTTTCTTTTCCAAAGTCCGTAGCTTGTCATTGAATTCCGCGAACCGGGCTTCCCAGGGGTCTGTACTTTTCGCAACTATTTCTGGAGCATCTCCTATTTCGGGAGTTCTTCTCTCCCTCCTTTGCTCCAACCGATGACAGAGATTCGTAGGCGCTAAAGCCAAAGTGATCGAACGATTTGTGGGTGCCCGAGTGGCTGTGTTCCGTGATGAGACTCTGGCCTACACGGGAGGATTCTGACCCGAGAGCGGCACCCGAGACTGTTGGGGCGCCTCGTGTCTCACACTCCCTGGTACAAAACGAGTCTCTACGTACAGACCGACTGGCTCGGGATCAGGGTTCCCCTGGATTGGGTGCAGTTGTGGATCCCTTTGTTGCTTCATTCTATTCACTTCATCGCGCAGGGCCTGAATTTCACTCTGCATGGCTCGATACTTGCTCACTCGGTTACAAGAGCGCTGCGAAGGCTCCGGCGCGGACTCGGCATGACGGGGTGAAGAAGATCGTGTCTGCTCATCTGACTCTGGCTCCACAGCCACAGCTTTCTTTTTCCTCGCCATTTGGATTTGAGGGACGGGACTTGGCTTTTCGTACCATTTTCCACAGACGGCGCCAAAAAATGTTGATTCAAAAATCTGAATCACCCTCCACTCCTCGTGATGCTGATCGGATAGACCCTGGTCCTGCACAAAAGGTGAGCAAAGGAGACCCTGGCTAAGCCGGGGGACCCTCCGATGCCTAAGTCAGGTCAAGGGAATCGGGGTCTAAGTTGAATGGTCGAGGGAGAGTGTAATATGTTGCGTACCTGTAGACATGGAGTGATGGGCTATTTATACCTAACGGCTGAATGGTCTAAATCCGACAATCTCGACACGATTAGTGGGATTCCCGAATCATAGATCGTGGAGCGCGCAATGTATATAACCGGATGAAGTTTTCGGCCACGTATAACCGTGGCAGTTGCCTTATTTGATGTGTGAAATCGTGAAGCCTACTCGGCTCGTTTATGTAAGTATCATTGGTTCACTTCCCATCGGGCTCGGACGATACATGCATCCGAACTGATATCTCGAACGTAACCCCGGGGCGAAAGCTTTGATATGGATGGGATTAGGCTCTGTTGTCCGATCGGACACCAGATTCTATCCCGACCTACAGTCTCGAAATGAAGGCCTTTCAAATGTTACATCTCTTCGAAACGCTTCAAGTCAGATTAGGCAAATGAGGCCTCGGGTGTTGAGAATACTAGTCGGCCCGATCTGATGCTCCGTGCTCGGACCTTAAGTGGACTCGCATCTTCCCATAACACCAACCATCCATTGTCACGTGTGTCCAAATAGATGTTATTGTGGGCCCGACAAAGCTCTTCTTTGCTAAAAAAGTATATTTGTACACTATGCACCTGTATGTCTTGTATCCTTATAGGTAGGAATTGGGCTTTCTGCACATTCCCTAAAGAGGGTATCTTTCTTGTCAAATGATCACGGGTGCATGCGGATTGGCTCGGTTGGTTTTGGAGCGGAACCAAACCGTTCCCAACAATTCCAGGAAAATTAGAATTCAAACAGGACGGTTTGCATCGTAGAATTGAACGAGAACTGGACTGTAAAGAACTGGTTCGATTCTACCGTTCTTGGCTTTTTATAATCCAGTCCAATTGCATGGTTTGTTTTATAATTAGTCTAATTGCATGATTTTTTATAATCTAATATAACTGCATGATTTTTTAGAGATAGATAGTGGCCACAAAAGATGGAGAGAATAAAAAAAGATTAGGTTTTTTTCTTTTTCTTTTTCTTTTAATGTTTAAAAAAAAAAGAAAAAAAAATAATATTTATCGACTGAGGGGTCCAATTCTGGGTTTGGATCCAAGGTTTGGTTCTACAGTCCGGTTCATGGTCTGATACAGTTCTACATAACCTCGAACCAAGAATTGAACCAAACTAATCGGTTCTTTGATTTTTGAAATCGGAACCGGAACTGGAACCGATGCGCTTCAAAAGTGGACCAAACCACGCGGTCTAGTTGGTTCTGATCCGGTTTACTAGTTCCGTGTGCACCCTTACAAATGATATAGGAAGTCAAGGTGTATCATTATAGCGTCAGCCAACAATGAGGGACTAGGAAGTGGGATATAAATCTTTTTTTTTTTCTTTTTTTTTTAAAAAAAGATGTATTTGTTTTATCCATGATGTGCCTATGCTTTTTTCACTTATTTTAGGCCATAAGTCAAAAAATGAGGCAATCTAAGTGGATTACACCATATCAAGTAATGCTGATGATAACACTTAACCGTTGAAATCTTCCTTAAGGCATATAGTGATGCTTATTTGCAATAAACCTATTCATAAGGTCTCATAGACCTGGATGAAGGGAAAACACAAATATCAGCTTCATCCAAAATTCTATGCTGATGGAGAAGCTTAAAAGTGTTCAATCCTCACTACTATGTTGTAAATCCACTTGAACTGTGAAGGTATTTTTGGGCTCATGCCCTAAAATGAGCTGACAAAACAGATGGATGGCAGGGATAAAACACATACATCATGGTGGGGCCACATAGTCAGACTATGTGATTAGCCAATCCCGTCCTTGTAAAGGTGCTTTTCAGATATCATATATCATACTGTGATTGATGACTCACCACACGACACCACACCACACCACACCACACCACGGCCTTATGAATTTCCATCTTTGCTACTAGCCGTAGGACTCCCAATTGATACGAGGCTCTGCACAGTGTGCTTATTTTTTCTAGTATCACAGGTGGGGCCGTTCCTTAATCCAGACGCTTGGCTTGTTGGGCCAGCCGGGATTGGACCACACCGCAAAATTCTATGGAATAATATTGTAGCTGCCAATGATCTTGGGCCTTCTGTCAGTTGAATGAGAACCATTGCCTTGTTCTCTCCTCTCAACCTTTCCATTCTAGGCCACACAAATGATTGGGATTTTCGGGTGAAAGAGATTTTTGGGCAAAGACCATTCGTGGTGGGTCGAGATGACCAATGGTCTGGATCATTGAAGCATGGGCCGCAGTTAGTAAGACTATGATTCTGGCAACTATCAGCGACTAGCTCTGAGTACAAGTAGAATGTGTACCAGATCTGAAACTATGATCGGGTAGGCTCTAGACTTGGATGGGCCATACCTCCAAAGTCATAATAGACTGACAATCATAGCCATTTAATTGGGAAATCTTTTGGAGAAAGAAACTATATGTTTATCAAAAGTCATTCAAGGTTCCTTTCACATTCAGTTTTCTTAAAAAGAAGAAGAAGAAGAAGAAGACCAATCGTCCAATCTTGTGGTTAGAATTGTCCAATCTTCTGAATTTTGGGATATGGCCCACCTGATGTAAGATGTACACTTCGGACCTTTGATGTGTTTGGCACGAGTAAGAAAAACTCAGTTGCTGATTAGTCATGGGAGAGATGAAAATATAGCTCTAGGTAAAACAATGTCTTGAATAGGCCATCTTAAGTAAGGCCAACTCGCCTCGACTTGACTGGCCATTGGTAAAAAGTTTCTTTGATTGAACTATCTTAAAATTTTAATATATTAGTCTTTTATAAGAATCATAAGAATCTCCTGTAATCTTAACGTTGCCTAACAAAAGTACTTAAGTATATGTGTCGGGTACATTACCCACCATAAAAAGGGTTAAATTATTATTTTATATATGAGAATTTCCATAGCAATTTATAAGCAAAGCAATTTCATTGGATCACATAAGTAGTTAACGAGGGATTCTCTAACTAGCAAGTTTCATCTCTTTTCTAATTAGTGTGGGGTCATCGAAAGCTTAAGATTGTCCCATCAAAGAGATTTATCATATCTTTTTTTAGTTGGTCTGCCTGTAGGCCACACATCTGTAATTTAAGGTTGTCCCACCCTAGAATATTAGGGACAATACTTCTGGTTTTCTGTTTGTAAAGTTATGTCTATGGTTCAATGGTCAAGACCTCATATATTAGTGGCCCCTACTGTAGCCGGCCAATAGACAAAAGATCTCTATTGTTAGAAATAGATAGTTGAGAAAGAAAATACATCACAGGTTCACATAAAACCAAAAACCAAAGAGTCAATGTCCTAATCTTGCAAAGTGGGTGAGTTTAAGTTGTTAGGTAAGACCTTTTACACCATCCAGCTCAAGGTTTTAAGACTGGGCGACTTGGACCATGGTTTGGTTGAGTGGTTGGTGGGTTGAATCAGCCCAACTCATCTAAGTCAGAGTTGACTCGTGCTTTAGAACTGAAATGGTCTGATCAAGTACGACTTGGCTCGGAGCGGACTCGTCCGATTCTTAGGACCAGCATCCTACCCACATGAGATTCCTTGGTGATTGGATATTGTAAACATATGACTTTCAACCCACCCTTGTTGCTAAAGGCACCCATTCTTTCTACTTTCAGTCATGGAAGTGGTACAAGCTTGCATAGGTGGCTTTCCAGTAATTCAAACTGTGTTTTTAAATTGTAGGGCCATTTTAGATGTATCATGAGCCAGAGACTGCGTTTTTTCATTATCAGACAGGGTGATTAGTGGACATTTATTGGACGGTTAAGATTGGAAAATATCGAATTGTCCCGTTTCAACCAAGTGTCGAAATCAGAAATTGGAATTGTTCAACTAATCTGCATGTAGAAATGTGAGCTAGCCACAGTGGTTCCAGATGACCCATTTACACCCTTGCTGTTCACAATCCCACTTGTCAATAGAGGACGCTGGATTAGTTGAGACCCTGACCGTGGGGCCCACCTTGATGTATGCGTTGTATATCCACGTTGTCCATCCGTTTTGCCAGCGTATTTCATGGAAAAGTCCCAAAAATGAAGCAGATACAAATATCAGATGGTCCACGTAATAGGGATTGAATTACCACCATTAAAAGCTTATTGGGGACCAAAAAAGTTTTGGATCAAGCTGCTACTTGTGTTTTCCCTTCATCCAGATGTGTGTGAGCTTATCAACAGATTGGATGGAAAATAAACATTAGTGGACCCTAGGAAGTTTTTAATGGTGGGTGTTCAAATGACAACTGTTTCCTGTGGTGTGATCCGACTGGGATTTGTATCTGCATCGTTTTTTGCAATCTTGCCTAAAATAAGCTGGGAAAACGGATGGACGGCGTGGATATACAACAGATAATCGATATGAGCCCCACAGTCGCACCAACCTTGCTGGATATGGGGTCGCAGCTAATCTGCATTCGTCAATAGAAACAGCTCCTCTCTTCTTGGTTGGTTTTGTATTACCAAAAGTAGAATAAACGGGGTAGTCTATTAATCGACAAGGGTGGATGCAAACATGATCAAATCCCCCATTTCAAGATTTAAACTGTTTGTGTGGAGGGAAACACGAGCACGTGATGATGCATTATCTTCAATGCTTTTGCTCATAATAACCCTTTTTCTACTAAAGCAATCTAGTTTAGTTTTTGTCAAAAGAGGGAAAATGCGGTCTTGACTTTTGAATTGTGGGCCCCATCCTTTGCTGCTTTTGATGAATAGTACATACACGAGTAGTAGTAGCTTTTAAGTTATGAGGTGGACCCTACAAAGACCCCCCTCCAATGGAAATCAATGAAATTTAGATTCTCCCCTCTCGTTTTCTTGTCTTGTTCTTGGGTCTGTTTTTTACTTAAATATTCTATTCTAAATGCTCCATTTTCAAGCGCCAAACAAGAACTCACCATATCTGCCGACATGGCACACGTGTGAGTGATCCGGAACTTTCATAAAGCGTTTCCCACGGTATATTTGTACTAGACTGAAAATAGGCTCATTTCACTGTTCAAGTGAATAACGCATGGACGGCTGCGATTTTTTCTAACCATCTACGTGGCCGACCTGGTAAACGGATACTCTGGGTTTTGAGTAACGAACAGTCACCATGGAAACCACCCTATGAACGGCTGGGATACCACGATCACGAGCCACTGTGTCACGTGTGGAGTGTTCGTGTTTGGGGCTTGAAGATAGTGGCGTCTGGATTAGGTTTTCCTAGTTTCGCTTTCTGGGATTTTTCTCTTGTAATAGATCTTGTGACATATTTTCCTTGGATTTTGATATCTCTCGTTGATGGTAACGGTTTTGTCAAGGTTGGTTCAGGCCTAATTGGAAATGGTAAATGACAATACATGCCCCACTTGGGCACCGACGTGAGTTTTCCTGTTTCAGACGAAATCTCTGTGGGCCCCACCGCCATGTCCACATGAATTCCCCTCCGACCATCGGTTTCCCACCTCATGTTAGGACGAGAGCCACTAAACTGAGGCATATCCAAGACTCAAGTGACCACACCATAAGAAACAGAGGGGATTGAATGCCTACCGTTAAAACTTTAAATCTGCCAAGTTTTAGATGACATATAAACTTCACGGTAGGCCCACGAAGGTTTCGGTGGTGTTATGGCCCACATGTGTCTTGGACCAGACTCATTTTCGAGTTCTCATCCTGACATGAGTTGATTTTACATGAACATCACCACGCCGCGGGCTCCACGCAGCTTTAGGTGGCAGGAACTCCCTCTAAAGAAACTGGCACGTGCCTGCAATTAATCACTAGCTCAAGTCCACACAACTGAGCACGTTTAACAGTCGGTGCCTGCATTTAAATCACTAGGTCAAGTCCACTTCGTAGGTGTACTCGGCTGACACGTGGTAACAAGTCATGTGTGCGAGTTGCTTGCAGCCCATTCAAAAGAAACAAGCCAATGTGATCATGAGATGGCCACCTGTGCAAGCAATTTCCGTTAACTAATAATCATTACAAGTTTGGATTAACATCCGTAAGGTGGGCCCACGAAGACAACCTCCCATGAAATTTCTTCTTGATACTTTAAAAAAAAGTTATCGATCTCGTAATAACTTTGATTGTCCATTCCTTGAAGGATGATATAGAATGTCGAATCGGTAGGAAAGTTTATAGTTCATAATATGAATGAAAGGTTAGTAAAAACTTATAAGCGCAATTACTATTCAACGACTACATCACACAACACTAGAAAAAAGGCCAGGAAGAAATAGAAAAAGCACTGAAGAGGCAAAGCAAGCAAAAGGGCACAGTGCCAAACATCAAAATCGATCTAGATCATGCATTGAAGGGCACGTGAGGCATTTCAACATCCAGCTTTTTAAATTTCTCAAGGGCTCCGAACGTTGGATTTGAAGGGAAGTGGAGATATAATTGCAGGACATGGATTCCCGTCCAATCCAATCCAAACACCCCCATTGGAAAGTATGGGCTCTTGAAGTGCAAAATGAAAAAAAAAAAAAAAAAGAGGATGAAATTTTTTAGAAAAGACAGCACTGAACACTACACCTTGAAATTCGTTAAATATAAAAAAGGCCAAGAATACTTCTCAATCCTGCCTTTCATCTGATATTGGACTACAATCATGAGATCACATTTGCAGCTATCCAACTTCAAAACGCTAATTATGAGGTACACCTCAAAATTCCATACTGCCCAGAAAAGATTGTGCACTGGGACATTCCTTCCATTAGATGTGTGGGTGGGCCCGACGTTACAAGGCTGAAATTACCATTCCATCAATCGACACACATGTCAGAGATCTGGGCCATTCATCAGGAAGGGTAACCTGAGCGTGCCATGGACCACAAATAATGTTGGTCCAGGAATCAGGCTGTTCAAACTCCTATGATAAGAAAAGGGCAGTTAGGGCAAAAAAAAATGCCCAACAGCGTGGCTCACTTGACGAGCGTGTTTTTTTTTTTTTTTAAGTGTACTGCTGTTGTTTCTGGGATATGGCCTTCTGTGTCGCACTAATGGATGGCCTAAATCTCTGATACGTGTGCCATCTTATGTGGGTTGCAGGTTCCACATGGGATCTGTCATGCGGGCCCACATTATTTCAAAACCCTGGCTGTGCTACCCTTCTTCAGCAAGCAAGAACACCTCCCAATCCCAATTGCACTTAAATAACCTTTTGAAGGTGGCATTTGCCGGTGTTCAGATGGCGGCAGGATATGAAGACTTGGGCATAAAGAAAATCCTCAACTGTATACATCTGCTTCGCCCAGGTCATCCAGATCCTGGGACTCATTGCAGATGGAGCAAAGCCCGAAGGCAGCACATCTCTGAACCATCTGTTGCATTTGGACAAGTGACCATTTTATTTCCAACCATCTATTTGATCACTACCGATTAAACAATTAAGTCTATCCAATTAGTGTCATTTTTCAACCTATTACTTGCATCGAACAGTGGGCCACACAATTTGGATGATCTGGATGGACATGCATGAACTGTGGCAATCACACAATATCTACTAAGCTGAAAAATAACAGCAAGCCCAGCAAGATTTACAGCAAATATCCACACGTTAAAACAACATCCAAATGTTAATGCAACAACATTTCCTACTTTCTGCAAACGGATTGAGTGCAACAGAGAAGAACTAGTTAGTTTCCATACCAACCTTTTTTCTTTTCCTTTCTCTACGATAATCTTTTACAGATTAACAAACTTCAATTGGAAAATGCAATCTTGAATAAAGAGGAGAGCAGCCAGGTTCCTCAATAATAGGCTTTCCTCGGATTATTCTGCAGAAGGGAGAAGTGGAAGTTGCATTAGATTAATCCATACATGAATGATATCAGATGACAAGACATTAGAAAAGTTTTTTTTTTTTTTTTTAAAAAAAAAAAACTAGAAACGTGCATGCCACAGATTGAGAATTGGGCCTCTGCGCATTCGATCACACAGTGAAGATTAATGGGGCACCAAATGCTTCAGGCATGGACCGGGCGGCGCTCACTCAACACCATGTACAATCAGACATTGGAGATTAGTGGGGCACCAAATGCTTCAGGCATGGATCTGTTTGGGTGGGCCTCACTCAACAGTCAATACATGTACAACTGTGGTCAGATTGGTGAAAAATGCATACACAATGTCTGTCATTAATCATTATACATAATAGTATGGAGAAAGATGGAAGAAGTAAGAACAGGATACTAACCAGAGGGTTTGGCCTGTACCGGTAACCAAGCATCATCCGTTTCTTATACTGCTCATAGATGTCATCTTCAGGGGTAACTTCGCCAGGTTGTTCTGCTCCAACCCCTAAATTGTCCAGTTTTACATTCCCTGCCATAACCGGATCCGCGCGACCACTCCTGGAACTGCCAAGACCCTCACCTGTGAAAGATAGATGTAATTCTGTTAAGGATGTTTGCCCCAGATTAGTTTCTTTTCTCCAGACAGGCTTCACTTAGCAATTGACATAAGCTTCACCTCCCGTCCGAAGGGGACAATCACAAATACAGATTCTTCTTTTTATGCTATGATAATAAGATGCTGTGAAATTCAACACTATTTATGGGCTGATTATGCACATGTACACACATGCATGCATGCATGTATGCCTGTGACTGTCTGGGTATGTCTACAACCCATTACACATTACACAACCAAGTATTAACGCCTTGCGGCATACTTGGCATTTCAGCATTAAATAAGAATGCCAGGGTATCAGTTTGCATTACGCTGATAAAGAGACACTTCCACACTTTAGAAAATCACAGTTCCAACCATGTTGCAGAGGTATTTTGCCACTTAAGAAATTTCAGGCATCCTGAGGGAGCTTATGAGCAATGTCTACAACTGAAGACATATGAGATTTCTGACAGGTCTACTTCAGTGCGGAATTTACAACAACAAAGGAAAATAACAATAGAAACTACCTTCTTTCCAACCCATTTTGGACAGAAGCTTATGCCCGACGTTGTCAGCTTGAATTTTAGCCTTCTCTGCAGCCTCTCTAGCAGCTTTCTGGGCAGCTGCATCATTGCATGCAGACAAGAACTTCTCAAGCTCCTCTTGGGGTATATAATCACCCATATGATGGCCCTTTTTTACTGGAGCTGCAAGGACACACAACCAGGAGAAATCCTTAAGCTTTTGCCCTCCTTTACCTATTACCTATACTTAAAATGAAACTTGGAAAAGATGCAGAGGAAATGCAGACCTTGAAGAGAAGCAGGCGGCGGCATTTCATCTTTTGACTGTTTAGGCGCTCTCCGCCGCTCTTCTTGTGCTGCTCTTTTCATGTAAAATTCCATCATTGCTATAGGATCTGCAGCTGAAGGCCCATTTGATTCACCTATAAGAAGAAAATAAATTAGGTTCCATTCTGTATGAGGTAAGTTTTCCTCACAATTCAACATTACATTAGCCTGAAATTCATTTTATTCCTTAAAACTTGAGATTGATATTTGATATAGAGGGTTGCATCATCGTCCAACAATCCTTCTGGTGCACCAGGAAGTTTTTCCATATAACATGGTGAATAGCAAAGAGAGGTTATCCTCTTTTAACTCCACTGCAGTTAAAGTTCAGTAAAACAGATTTGGATAACTTGCAAGAGAACAAACCCATTCGGCAGAATGAACAAAAGGATAAATGAAAAGTAGCAAAAAACCTACAAAAATTTGACAGGTAAAGAAAAATAAAAGAAACAACCATCCACAGATGGCAAAACATCTCCAATTATAGGGACCATCTGGAAGAGCAAAGGATTGAATTTGTGATATTCACAATATCCTCCAACTCTCTCCGGATGAGGTCCCAGGAAACCTACTACTGACAGGATTTGCAACGTGATTTCCTCCCTAGGAAATGAGCACCATGAACTAATGGATACATCCATACTGTTCTTCCCTCAGAACTTTGAACTGGAACATGCTTGGATATTTGAAACCTCAAAATGCTACCATGCAATCAACTACTGGTTCTCAAGCACCTGGGCCAGGTTCAACAAGGAACTAAATGATATACCAAACTGGGCTAGGTTGATCTCACAGGAGACTGAATGATGGTCTAGCATAAAAATAAATAAAAGATTGCCAAAACAGAAAGATTTCCTTTATAGCATATAGATATTATAACAGTGGCCATTGGATATTAACGTCCTTCCCAAAAGCTGAGAATTGCATGGAACTTAAGACCTGTTGCCGAAGCAGATATTTGAAGGAAAAGAAGCCTTGAAACCCAAGAAGTTCACACAAATCATAATATTCATTTTCCATTTCTTAGCTATATTGACAACTAAATTTGCAAAAACACAAGGTCCTTGATGAAAGCAAGAAACTAGTAATAAAAAGTCACCTCAATTTATAAATAAATAATTTAAAAAAAAAAAAAAAAAAAAAGATTTTAAGAATATCAAGAGGTGCAAAATACATACCATGAGAGGGGTCTCTTCCTTCTGATGCTGCTTGAAATGAATTCATGGAAGACCTTGAGTCCTCATTATCCTCATACAAAGCCGAAGCTGGCATTTGATAATTAGAGTGCTGTTGAACGGGACTCCTTTGAGAAACACTTGACGTTCTAGAGGATGAATTGCTTGTACCAGCTGAATGAGAAAAAATACAGTTACCCCATTTAATTTTATTAAAAAAAAAAAAAACAACGATTGATTACTTCAAAACAGCTGAATAAAAAAGAAGAGAATGTTAAAAATACACATTAACTAAAAAAGATGACTGAAATTTTGAGAATCAAAAGAGGCATAAAATGTGTACGAACCAGAATGTGATGATTGAGAATCACTTTTCTGTGCAAAAATCTTTTCCTCTTCGAGGAGCCGATATTCGTAGTATTTGTAATCAGCACAATTGACATCAAACAGAAATCTGCAAAGCATGTGATATAGAGAATAAATAAACAGTATGGTTGAACCTGTGCAGAGTACACCAACAAATACAAACTACTAAGCGGGAAGCAACTACAATGCCAGGACCAAAATCCATGAATGGCCACTTTACAAGCTGAAAGGATGGGAATGGATCAAAATTGAAGAGGCAAACTCTTGAAGGCTTCCTTTGACTAAAAATTAGACTGCTGGTTTATGATCAAGAACGAACAATCAAAACCATAAAAATGCAACTGCATGAGGCTTTGTGGTTTTCCTGGAGTAAAATTTTCAGAGGCAGTAATCAATAATTAAAAAAAGGCAGTCCTTTTTTCCCCAATTAGTTGGGATTAAAGCATAGATGATGGTGATGATGATGATGCAAACATGCTAGCATGTTCTTTCAAGGGAAGTTGGCATTAACATAATGTAGAGTAAAGGAAGGAGGAGGCCCCTTCAATACAAAATCAAACTTACGGAGGAAGGAAGATCCATAAATGGAACCCTCCATGTCTCTCTATGGACCAGTGATCCATGACACGCCCATGAAAATGAGAATTCAAACATGATTCAGAGTCCTAACAATGTTGAAGATCTCAGTCAAAGAAATACGCCAAGCTACATCTGGGAGTACCTTCCTGCCTAGATTATCAATTGAAAAAGAGGCACCCACAGCATGGGCACTGTCACCTTACAGGTAGGTGGGAAAAGGTTAATGGACAAAGGTGGTGAAAACCACCTGAAAATCACTTGATGCTATTGTAGTACATTAGGGAAACCTCAAGCGAGATCCATGTAACCTGCATCACTACCAAAGCAAAGACTGACACTTCAGCTGCACTTGTGAGTACACCAGTGGCTAGCTGCCAATTTTGTTGTCATGTACTTGCAGAATACCAGCAAAAGTACGAAATTTGGATATTCCAAACATGCATATTCACGAATATCATAATGCCAGCGGTAAATGGGGCAAAAGTCTATATTTACAGCATCATCACCATCAAGTTCTCCATCCCGATCAACAGGGGTAAAAAGGACTTATCTGCAGAAACACATTGCCATTGGCTTGCAACTACATATGAGTCAAGGATTAAGAACAAGTTTTGGGGAAGCATATTGGTGACCACCAAAGCCAATACTGACCGGATGTACCAGCCAATACAGGCCATTACACCAATTTCCAATTATTTATTATTTATTATTATTATTATTTTATATATATATATATATATATATATATATATATATACATTTTTTAATGCTGAAAAAATTAGAAAGTTCAAAACATATGCACATCAAGGCTACAGACCTATGAATAAGATGTAAGATCTAATCATGATCAACGTTAGGATTGGGATCTAACATAACTACTGGTTAATATGCAGATCTATCATGTTCATGAGTAGGATGTAAGATCTACAATGATTTACGAGTTAGGATGCAAGATCGACCATGATCGGAGGTTATGATACGAGATCCATCATGATCAGGGGCCTTGAAGTGAGATCCATCATGGTTAGGATGTAAAGAAGACAAGGGTAGACCTCACCTAGTGAAAACTAATGGCTATTGTTCGATTACTGAGTTTAGTTGATGCAGATTCTAGATGGTGGAATCTTTGTCAAAGATATGTATGTTTCCACCCGATTGCCGGAAACAGCCTAATTTTCATCAAAAAATTCCAGAAGATGAACTAGAAAGGAATTAGAAAATGACTAGAGAGGCTTGAGAGCAAGAGAGTGAGGATCTTAAGAGAGACTTATTATGGAGAAAAGTGTTGTGTAGGCATGTCTGCAAGAATCTATTGCATCATAATGGGAACTTGGGTCATATATGTAGAGTTTGGAGGGGAAGTCAGTCAAAGTGGGCATGAATTCCAGCTCATGGATGCAGACTTTCCTAGTTGTATGGCTGTGGTGCCATATCAATTATTGGACAAAATCGCTATATACCATACGATACGATACATACCAGTGTTGGACAATATTTTAATCCTTCACAAGTGTTTTGAGGGGGGTAGAGATGAATTAGAACACATCATAATCAATCCTTACTTAAGAAGCATGTGTCCTGCAAGTGAATTCCCAACCTAATTTCCTTCCCATATTTTGCCACCAATTGAAAGAATTCCTTCAGACATGCATCCGTGTTTGCTGCCACACTGAAGGGCCTTGAGAACTTGATTGTCAGGGGATTCTTTCACACATGCAAGGAGCAATCCCTTTTAAGCATTACAATTGGCAATCTTATATTCATTAAGATAAATTATAATAAAATCTAACAGTGGAAGGGAGAACAAAAGTCTGCTGCATATCTTAATATGTGGACAGGAAAGCATAAGTTGACAAGGGCCAGGGCATAAGAATAACACATGTTAAATAAATAAATAAATTTATCAAACTTGGTGCTCAAATGGAAATTATTGATTTAAATGGGAACCTACTTAAAAGGTGTATCTCCAGGATTCTTTTGACGTGTAACATGCTCAAACTGTCTTCCATTTTTTGCCACAAAACTTGCTAATTTGTCTGCAACTTTCTTCACTGCAGGATCATTCGGGGGAGACGGTGCTGCATGTCACTTAAAGAATTTATTAATACCAGGAGCATGAACAGAGGAATGCAAATTACTTTTGCAGCAGGGTGTGCCACATTTTCAAATTCTTTCAGTCAACATCTCTTTCCGCCAAGGCTGATAAAGACTTAGATGTAAGCTGCATTCATGAGACAGGAAACTTCGAGAATGTTTCATCCACATCATTTCATAAGTTGTGAATAGAGGAAACAAAACTCCCTCTACAAACTCTTTACAAACTCCAGGGACAGGAGAAAGTAAATTTCCAAGTGGGCACATGTTCTTGAAACAAGACAATTGATGCTAAAAATATTTTAATAAGCGCACGGAAATCGCCCAAATCCAGTACTTCTCCAGAGCTGTGTTCTCTATTTTCAAATATGACACGTTCGTAGTAAAGCTCAAGACAAACAACTGCATGGCTAAATCAGCTATCAGGATAGTAGAATTAGCATGGAGCTTGATAATAGATACATCTGTGGAGAGAACTAGCATGAAGGCTGGTGAGAATGAGAGAGTCCATCTGCACCATCCTGGTGCTTTGGGACACAGACGGTCCTATGATCTAATCTGCACCATCCACTGGGTCCACACACTCTTCATAACCCACAGTGAAAGAAAATTACTGGTCTGAGAATCCTATCCATCTGATCTCGCACTGAAAGCCAGATGATATGGACTTTTACCTGTACGCCAACCTTAGATTACCTGTCGCTAAAAGAATCCGTTTGATGAGACGATGCAAATCATCCAATCAATGGCTTAAAACAGGTAGTTATAACAAAAAAATTTGGAGTTCAGATGCTGAGGATCCTCCAACACAGTACTGTTTTCATAGTGGATCAACATTCATCGTTTTTAGTGCTTCACTTATGCAATATTTCTTTTTCTTTTTGAAAATCATTAGGTATTTGTATGTCCCAGTGGTTGTATTTGAGTGCCAGAAAAAAGACTGAAGCCTGCAACGCTGTATACAGAACATGCACATGCACCTATGAGGTCCTGCAGGTAACTCGTTGCACAATAGAGTTATCATCCAACTAGTGTGTAACCCAGAATGTATCAGGTGTTAATGACATCAACTCATACAAAAGGTTGTGGCTGCCATGAAGATCACCTAGTGCAACAATCAGGGCAATCAACTGATCAGGAGGGCCATTCATGTACTTTGGATAGGATCATGGCTGTACATTGTTTTCTAACATGTGGCCCACGTGGTGAGTGAATGACTTGGATATTGTGCTAGGCGATCTTTATGGTGAGGCAAATCCTTTCGATGGGTTGGATGTTGTACACGCTTGACATGTTGCTAATTAAATGCCAGTTGGACAAAAACTCTATCGTCCACCTAATTGCATTTAAGACATCCTTCATGCATAGATGCATACGTGCATACATATATACATGCATGGTTATATATAACCATAGTGTAACATTTTGTATTCTGAAAAACACATGATCATTGTATCAGCAGTTGCACCAACCAGTGGGTACCAAACCTTAGGTTATAGAAAAGAGAAACGAATAAAAGTTAATCAAAGATGGTCCAAATCCATTCCAACCAATTAAAGGATATGTATACAAGCAGTAATTACCAACATCCCCTTGTTTTGAAGATGGCTCGGAGGCATCAGGTTGACCCAATTTCTGCCGTTTTGCTCGTACATCACTGGTCTCATTTCCTGTATCCCCTTCATCTTCATCTTCGTCTGCACCTAACTTAACAGGGGCTACTGCAAGTTTTGACTTCTGTTTCAAGCTAAATGCAAGTTTTCCATTTGAACTAGATGGCATAGACTTCTGGGTATCATTCCTTTTAGAATCCATTGCCATCTTACTACCGGTAGCATTACTTAGAGTGCCAGATTTAGACTCTACCACTGCTGCCTCCTTCGCTTGCTTCTCTTGCTGAAGCCGCTTAAACTTTTCCATAAATGAGCCATCATTAACAAAGAGGCGAGACCCAACTCCTTTTTCCATTGATGAAATATCTTATTCACAGCCAGGTAGATGATCAATATCACCTAGTGCCCTCTTCCGAATTCAACTGTTCAGAAAACCAGCTTTCCGAATACTAACGCCTTGTAAGGGAATTACTCATAAGCTGATCACTGCGATTGCGGAACTTGCTGCATTGCTTAAGCTCTCAATCAGAAAAAAGATTAACATGCATGCATTATCATAGTCAAATAAAATTTTATAACTTATAAACATATTACGAAAGATAAACTTATTGATTCAAGCCTGTAAAACATCTATACTGAAACCAGAAGACAAAAACAATTTACATCACAGGACCTAACAACTGTCTGGAAAAATTTTCAGGTTAAAAAGATTCAGAAGACAACTTACATAATGGAAGTCGAAAGGTTGAGAATGATAGAATTTCATTATACATTAGTCGGGCGCCAGGAGAAATTTCCAGCAGTTTCTACAATATCTTAATCTTAGTATGGACATATTTGACTAAATTTGCAAAAATCATCTTTGGCAACATAAGATGCTTCCATTTTCAGAGGAATGCTAATAAAACACAAGCTACCATGTGAACGCATGGCATATGTTCCCAGATACAGGCCTCCCATCGATGCAGGCCGCACCACATATGGCCAAGTGGCCCAAAAATCAGCCCAACTGGAATGTTAATAATTTTAAATAAATATACACATTGAGTGTGCATCTAATTGCCACCTAAAGCATATTTAGGTGGGATATTTTTAGAGATTTTCCTATTTTGGGGATTATGTTTTCGTTGTCTTGGAGGAAAAAAAGACAGCTGCACAATAGCGATGGTCATGACCTCTCCCTAGCTGTACAAACAATGATACAGCAATGAATGAACAACGGAATCTTCCACCACCTAGAAAGAATGTGATGCCAACTGAGACAATAGTACAAAGGGATTTTGTATAATTGTGATGAGAGGTGTGGCTCGAGCATAAATACAACACTACTATTCTGGTTGGATGGTCATGCAAAAATGATGAAAAAATGATAGTGAAACAGAGGACTGCCAGTACAGCCTACTTTTCTTTTTGTACTCTCCTTTGTTTATTAATATAATATGTGACTTTTCAAAAAAAAAAAAAAAAGTGAAACAGAGGACTGCCGACCAGTGATGAAGAGACTCCCACCATATCAGTGCATGCAATTGCCGGGGTAATGACATGCCCAGACCATGTGCATACAAAGGTTCATCAAACAATAACAATGCTTGTTTTGACTGATAGAAGGGGCTTGCAACTTCTTAGATCCAGTGTTGGCTAAAAGGATTGGCTGCCCGGTTATAAAAGGGGGCCCTTTTGTGTTGTCATGCGCGATCGCATATGCGCATATTTTTGGGGCGATCGCATATGCGGCAGTGGCATATGCGATCCTCAGCATATGCGATCGCAATCGCATACTGCATATGCGATTGCATAATGGCCAACGGTCAGATTTCTAACCCTTTTTTTTTTTTTTTTTTTTAAATCCGGATTTTTTTTCTCTATAAATATGCATTCTAAGCATTCTTACATACAAAAAAAAGAAGCTCAAACTCTCTCTCTATTCTCTATTTCTCTTACTACATCCTCTCTTACATATTTCTAATTCTAACTTCTAAGCACTCTACAATTTACATTCTACATCCACTCCTCTCCATCCATATTCCATTTCCATATTTCTTTTCTTTTCTTTCAACTTTCAAGAATCAAGAATCAAGGAAGGGTACAAGAATCAAGAATCAAGAATCCAAGATACATGATACATCATACCATCCATATTCAAGAATCCAAGATACATGATACATGATACATCATACCATCCATATTCAAGAATCAAGATTCAAGAGTCAAGACTCCTCTCCAATCTCCATCCACTGAATTGATTGAACTCTCTTTCTAGTTTCTACTTTCTAGTTCAATCAAAGGAACATACATAACATCACTCTCTCTTTCTATCTCATTTTCATTTAGAGTTTTATATTTCATAATATCCAAGTTCTAACTAAGTTTTCTAAGTTCTAACTTCTAAGTTTCTAATTCTAACAACTTCTTTCTATCATTTTTTTTTTTTTTGGTTAATTGATTTGTTACTTTGTTTGTTGTTAGTTGTTACAATTTACAAGTTTGAAGTTACAACTTACAAGTGACAAGTTACAAGTACAAGTTACAACAAGAATTCAAGATCAATACTCAAGTGAAGGGGCAAAGGTGAAGAGAAGACAAGTAGACAACTTAGACAAGAATTTGGAAGTTAGGAACCTCTTTTAGATTTGTAATTTTAATTTTATTTGTGTAAATCTCTCTCTCTCTCTCTCTCTCTCTCTCTCTCTCTCTCCTTCTCTTACTACAAGTGTAACTCAACTCTCTCTCTTTTTCTCATTTTCTTTTCCCTCTTCTTCTCCCTTTCTACAAGTGTAAGTGTGTAACTCAACTCTCTCTCTCCCTCTTCTTCTCCCTTTCTAGTTTCTACAAGTGTAAGTGTAAGTGTGTAAGTGTGTGTGTGTGTAACTCTCTCTCTCTCTCTCTCTCTCTCTCTCTCTCTCTCTCTCTCCCAAGTCCCGTCTCTTTAGGCTCTTAAGTCTTTACTCTTACTTACTCTCTTAAATCTACTTCTTTCTTACTTCTTAGTCTCTTACTTTATTTTAGTTTTCTTTTTATTTGTAGTTTACTTTCTAGTTTCTAGTTAGTAGCTAGCTAGTTACTTTTTAGTGCTAGGATACTAGCAAATGGCAATCAATAATACACACACCATCCACCATCATAATGTCTTCTTCCCAATCTTCCTCTTTGAAGCCCAAGTCGAATGACCCGGGTTAGAAGTATGGGCACTACCGTAGTGCTACCGAAAAGACTCACATAGTATGTGAGTTATGTGGATATGTGAGTTCCAGTGGCATTGCAAGGCACAAGCAACACCTTACACATTTACCGGGGTCAAATGCAAAAGTACGCGACAAAATTACTCTAGAAATCCGAAGGGAGATCGTGGAGTATCTGGAAAAACAATCAAGAAAGAAATGCGATAGTACCCAATATCAGAAGGAATATATGGAACAAGATGCATATGAAGATATAAATGTAGTTAATGTAGATGAAGCTAGTCCCACTCCCCTACTTCGACAGGCTGGTCTAGACCACAAGTACAACCATCGAAAAGAGTCCGAGGGCATAGCCCATAGATAGATGGTGTAAACCACACCCCGAGGATGTGGTCGACCAAAGGGGTAGAGGGAAAGGGCTGGCTCAAACAACTTTAGAGAACCGGTATAAACAAAAAGATAAGAAAACCACAATTCAATATATTGCTAAGTGGTTTTACCAAACCGGCGTTGCTTTCAACGCCGTTATATCGAAAAGCTTCAAAGTAATGATTGAGGCTATAGGTCAATTTGGACCTGGGCTTAAACCTCCTTCATATCATGAAATGAGGGAGACATGCCTAAAAACTGAAGTTGAATATACACAATCCTTCATAGCTGAATATAGGGAATCATGGAAAATACATAGTTGTTCACTAATGGCCAATGGATGAACCGATAGATCCGGTCGGTCTCTCATTAACTTTTTGGTAAATTGTCCAGCTGGGACAATGTTCTTGAAGTCAGTGGATGCGTCGGGCCATTCACACACAGGAGAATATTTGTTTAACTTACTAGATAGTGTAGTTGAAGAAATAGGTGAGGACTACGTTGTACAAGTAATTACAGATAACACAGCCTCGTATGTAATGGTCGGTCGTCTTCTTATGGGGAAGAGGCGACGTTTATTTTGGACCCCTTGTGCAGCCCATTATATTGATCTTATGTTAGAAGAAATAGGTAGATTATTTATAAATGTGATTGCAAGGGCTAGAAAAATCACGGTCTTTATGTACAAACACACCCTTATTCTCAGTCGAATGAGAAAACACATTAGGGGTACCTTGCTACGTCCAACAGTCACCCGTTTCGCTACAGCCCTTTTAACACTATAAAGGCTACATGCAAAGAAATCAGAACTTAGAAGCTTTGTAGTGTCGGCCGATTTTACAAGTGGGCCTTTGTCAAAGAAGACTGAAGGAAAACGGGTTCAACAAACATTTCTTTCTCAAAGTTTTTGGACTCAAATGGTAAAGGCGCTAAAATCATCCGAACCCTTAGTCACTGTGTTGCGATTGGTGGACGGGGATGAGAAGCCCGTAATGGGTTACATATATGATGCGAAGAGGGTGAAAAATAAGATCATGAACCATTTTAACTATAGAGACCGTGATTACAAGCCAATTTTAGATATTATAGATAGAAGATGGGGCAGCCAAATATAATCCTCATTGTATTCGGCTGCTTACATCCTTAACCCAGCCTGTTTATTCGCTTCTGCTGATCCATCAGAAGCACTAACTATGCATATGGTTGGATTTATTGATGTCTTGGAAAGAATGATTCCAGATAGAGGAGAACAGGACAAGATCTCAACTTTGCTGGACTTCTACACAAAAAGTGAAGGGATATTCTCAACGGATATCGTAATAAGACATCGGACAATGAAATTACTCAATAAGTACTTCTATGAATGAATGTTAATGTACTATCAACTATGTACTGAACTCTTACAAAGTTTTTCTACAAAGTGTCTTTAAGAGACTAAGACTCTAACCTATACTTAAACTGTTTTTCTCAGCTGACTGGTAGGCTGCCTATGCAATAGACTCGAACAGGAAGGATCCAGCTCTAAAGAAGTTGGCTATGAAGATTCTTGGACTCACATGTTCTGTCAATGGTTGCAAGCGCAATTGGAGCACGTTCGAGGCGGTAAGTTTAGACTGTTTAGTAATTGTTTTGTTTTTTTGTAACCTTTAATTTTTTAGTGGCCTAAGCTAAATTAATTACCTAAATAGCTAATGTCAAATGTGCTTTCTTTCTTGCAGATTCATACCAAGAAAAGGAATTGCCTTGAGCAAAAAAAGCTCAACGACTTGGTTTTCGTTCAATACAATAAAAAATTGCAAGAACGATTCCAAAGTAGGAAAGGAAAGCCCGGTTTCTTTGACTCTATCTGCTTAGATGACTTGGATGCAGATAACGAGTGGCTCGTAGAAACGGATGACCAGGTATTTGCTGGAGAGGAGCTGACATGGGCACAAGTTGAAGATGCCGCATATGAATCGACACCTGATGAAGGTAGTAGTACCACTCGAAGGCGAAGGATGGGGGGAGGCGAGGGGCGAGCAGTAGCCGTCAACCCGTTGATGAGATTGGAGGAGAAGGTGATAATGATGATCAAGCTGAAGATCATCCACCACTGGATGTTGATGAAGTATTAGTACGTACAGATGATGAAGAAACGGAAGAAGAAGAAGTGTATGTGGAAGAAGGAGATGACTCGAATGCTGATGATGATGATTATGGTGGTGGTAGACCTGGTGGTGATATGCCACAATGGCTACTAGATCAATGTATATGATTAATGATTATTGATTAGATAAATAATAAATACATAACTTCTTAATTTTGTTTAATACTTGTCTCATAAGTCTAAGTGTGTTGATGTTGATGTTGTTGATTGTTGATAACTTGATATTGATAACTTGATATATTATGTATCATGTACATGTAGTGTTGAATGTTGAATATGAATATTTGATATTTCATATTTCATATTTGTTATTGTTAAATGTAAAATGTTAATTGTTAAGATTTAAGAAGTTAACTATATTCAACACCCAGATCCATAGCTCAAGTGGTAGACTGAGTGAAAGATACCTCGTTTCAACACTGAGGTCTTGGCATCGACTCCTAGTGGGGGTGACTAACAGTGAAGTGTGATCTTACAGTGGGTGTACTAACAAGCTAACAAAAAAAAAAAAAAAAAGTTAACTATATTGTAATTTGTAAATGTATCATTATCATATGTATGTAATTGGTTGGTTTTATTTTTTATTTTTACTTAAATGTATTTCATGTCCCAATGACATATAATAATTTATTTTGATTTTTTTTTATGATTTTTTTTTTTGAAAAAATGTGAAAAAAAAATAAAAAATATGCGACCGCATATGCTATTTGACAACATTAGGTGATGGTTTAAAGGGTGGAGGGCCCCAGTCTAGGGGTGTGTGGAATGGCATCCTTTCTGCTTTCCAAGGTCACGCGGGTTATGCCAAAATCAATCAAAGGGCTCTTTCTCATGGGGCATGAAGGAGGGCCATGGTCTAAAGGTAGGTCGAGATGGCGGCTAGCCCTGCTTGCCTGTCTCTCTTTGGGGAGAGAGGAATAATAGCTGCTTCAGAAATTGCAACGTTCATTCATCGAAGTCGTTAGGAAAGTTTTTATTTTGATCGAGGAGTGGGATTCTTGAGTCTTTGGGTGTTGTAGATTTTCTTTGTTCATTTGTTAGTCTTTTTGGCTTTCTTAATAAAAATTATTACTAATAAAAAAACAAACGAAGGCTGAATATCGGAAGAGGGTGAGTGTGCTAACTTACAACTTGTTTTACAGGAATTTCAAATCCGAACCACCCATTTTTTATACCACTAGGAGGTTGCAATGCAGTTCTCAGTGCACAACATTAAATCTTGGGAACAATCATTTGGGATTTTGCAGAGCTGAGGACGCTATTCGAACATCGAGGACGGGAACACACCTTCAGAGGATACATTAGGGTCATACAAGGTCATTAGCACCCACATGATTCAAAGGGTTGATGCGCAAAGGTGGCCTAGGAGTAGTGGAGTGGTTGTACTCCATTGAAGGGAAACAACAGTCGGATATCAAACAAGTTAATTTAAAAGGTGATGTCAATACAGTATGAAGATCTCTTTGCTCCTCCAAGGGAGTTCGCAGGGGTGGGCGCCCTAATACTCGTATGCTCACTGTATTCCTCCAAATGTGCATCCATACAGGAATCCTCAGTTTCAAAAAGAAAAAGAGATTGAGATTGGGTCACTGGGGGGATGAAGCATAGTATAAGCCTTCTCATCACTTGCTTCATTGGTTCATACAAGAGATGGACCATGGCATCTATGTGTCAATTACCATGCACTAAACAAAGCATGAGTAAGGACAAGTACGTGCTTCTGGTAGTTGACGAATTGCTAGATGAACTTCATGGCACACAATACCATTCTTAGATGAATCTGAGGTCGGGCAATCATTACATTTGTTTCCATCCAGATGATATTCACAACCACTGTCTAATGAACTATGGCTCTCGCAAAGTTTTCATAGGCTCCCAAAACCCACCAGGCTACGTTCAATTTGAGGAGAAAGGTGCCCACTGTCTATTTTTGGGTCATGTTCCAATCAAACAGTATCAATCATCTAATCGGCCTAATTTTTGGGACATGGTCCATTCATGCTGGGGCCTGATGAATGGACACTCCGGAGTTTGTACACAATTTCCATGCATCCTGATACGAGCTAATATGCAATTAGTGTAGAATTAATTCCTATTGGTTTCAAATGAATTACATGCCTGTTTAAGTAATATCAAATTAGAAAAATCCGTGTGTGAAATTAGACAGTCGATGCTAATCCCTCGTAAAGAAAGGGAGGTAAACGGAAAACAAATGGAAATTTACGCAGATTCCGACAAAACGCTATTGCATCTGCCTACAAAGAAATCCACCGACACGAAACACTAACAATCTTTTGTAATCCCCAATCAATCCACAAAAAGCCACGATCTATAAACGAACGCTGGAAAAGAAAAACCCTAAATCGCGAGAAAAGGAAAATTGAAGACATGATCGATGAGAATTTCGAGGGAGTGTTCCCCTTACCTCTCTCTCTCTCTCTCTGTTGAATTTCAAATCGCCTTCCGCTTCGTCTCCTCCTCGACCATTTCGGAAGAGATTTATCGAAGCAATTGACTATCTAAGAGGGAGATTGGGAGAAATTGCACGGCTTTGTCCACAGAAAGAGAGAGAGAGGAGGGATCTCGTTGCACACCTGCCTAAATGGAGAAATCCAGACCATTCATCAGATGGATACCACCCGTGAACGTTTCTCTGTATAGGGCACGTGTGCAATTTCAGGGAATAGGCGGAGGCTCTGAGGGGCCCAAGGTGATGTCCGTGTGACATCCACTCCGTCCATCAGTTTCGCCAGCTCATGTTAGGACACGAAACCAAAATGAGACAGTTCCGAAATTCAAGTGGGCAATGCGACAAGGAAACAGTGGGGATTGAACGCCCACCATTGAAACTATTTTGGGGGGCACAGAAGTTTTGGATCGGGATGATATCTGGACTTTCAGTCCACCCCGGTGAGAGTAACCTTGTAAACGGTTTGGATAAGATGTGGATATCAAGGTGGGCCCCAGGAAGGCTTCAACGGTGGGAATTACCATACCCACTGTTTCGTGTCGGGTGGTCAACTTGAGTTTTGGATCTGCCCCGTTTTTAAGCTCATATCCTTAGATGAGCTAGCGAAACTGATGGACCGAGTGGATGTCAGACAGACATTGCGGTGGGCCCCACAGAGATACATGAAATTAGCCGCGGTGGCAAATACTCGACTATCCTAGCCATCCGATCGCCCCCTCACGATTTGATTTTTCTTTTGGGCAATGTTGATCAGTGTAAGACCCACTTAAGGAGGTGGGCCCCACAATGAATAGACCTTGGACGGCCTTTTTTTGTACAGAAATACACTGACGGTTAAAAAGAATGGAATGTTACCGGGAAATCTGTTCCTTGGTTTTTACATACTTCTTTTGGATGGAATTATCAACTTTTTAGGCTTAGTGTAAGCTAACGGTTAGGATCTTTATTTGTGTGCAGATGAAGGGCTTACGATTATTCATGGGAACTCGTACCTTCTACGTGGCTAGTCCAAGGCAATACTTCCCTTTTGAAACCATCCATTTGATTTTCTCCAGTTCTGTGGTTAAGATCATTCGATTAGTCTAATTTCCAGGACATTTTTCATCCATAAATGGCCCTACAAATTGGGACGGCCTGGATTTGACGCGTGTCCATACAACGGGTATGGTGGATGGTGATCTATAAGTGTAGTATTTCATAGATGGACATCCGACGAGAGAGATAGAGAATGGATTTGAGATGCCTGAATCTGGCATCGCCAATCCGTTTCTGTTCAAGCGCACGCATTCGACTGTTTTTCTCTCCACCAAAACCCAACAGCAAATCCTCTATCAGACCCTTCAAAACATCTCTCTTCCCTCTCTCTTCCGTATCTCCACATCTCACGCCCCGCTCCTCGCGTAAGCATCTCTCTCTCTCTCTCTCTCTCTCTCTCTCTCTCTCTCTCTCTCTCTCTCTCTCTCTCTCCGTTTCGCCAGCTCATTTTAGGACATGAGCGTGATCCAAAGCTAAGTGGACCACACCACAGGAAACATTGAGGATTGAACGCCACCGTTGAAAACTTCATAGGCACCACAGAAGTTTTGGATCATGCTGATATTTGTGTTTTCCCTTCATCCACCTTGAAGTCACCTTATGAACGGGTTGGATGGCATATAAACATCACGATGTGCTCCGGGAAGTATTCAACGGTGGATGCCTTTAACCTCACTGTTTCCTGTGGTGTGGTCCACTTGTGCTTTGATCTGACTCATGTCCTAAAATGAGCTAGTGAAACGGATGGATGGAGTGGATATAACACATACATCATGGTGGGCCCCATAGAGGTTAGGGCTGCAGGGCAGGCAATCTGCATCTATGGAAATCCTCTGCAACACCTGTTTTATGCAGTGAAACCAAGCTCTTTGAGGCCCACCATGTTGCGTAGCTGAAATCCACTTCATCCATAAACTGCACTCCTCGATGCCATGTCATGGGACTGAAAATCAGCTAGATCCGCAACTTAGGGGTCGTTTGGATGCCTGTAAATTGTTTGAGTGGTAAATCATTTACAGCCTGTCCTGTTTCTCTGTAAGCTGTAAATGATTGTCTGTGTTTGGATAGCCTGTAAATTGTTGAAGTCCTGTAAGCTGTAAATGATTTACCGATACATGATTGTCTGTGTTTGGATAGCCTGTAAATTGTTGAAGTCCTGTAAGCTGTTAATGATTGCCTGTGTTTGGATAGCCTGTAAATTGTTTAAGTACTGTAAGCTGTAAATGATTTACCGATAAATGATTGTCTGTGTTTGGATAGCCCGTAAATTGTTCAAGTCCTTTAAGCTGTAAATGATTTACCGTTAAATGATTTTTTGTGTTTGGATAGCCTGTAAATTGTTTAAGTCCTGTAAGCTGTAAATGATTTGCTGATAAATGATTGTTTGTGTTTGGATAGCCTGTAAATTGTTTTAAGTCCTTTAAGCTGTGAATGATTTACCGATAAATGATTTTCTATGTTTGGATAGCTTGTAAATTGTTTAAGTCATATAAGCTATAAATGATTTACCGATAAATGATTGTCTGTGTTTGGATAGCCTGTAAGCTGTAAATGATTTACCAATAAATGTCTGTGTTTGGATAGCCTGTAAATTGTTAAAGTCCTATAAATGGAGAGCCTATAAATTAAATCACAGCTTTTTGCCTGTAAATAAAATGGGGCTGAAAGCTGTAAATGATTTACAGGCATCCAAGCACAAACTGTAAACCATTTACCTGTAAATCATTTACTGTTAGCCCCATTTACAAGCATCCAAACGACCCCTTAGGTGGGGCACACCACAAGGAACGATAGGGATGGGACACCAAACATAGCTTTTTATGTGGGGCCACCATTGTGTGTATCTTTCATCAAACACTTTCATCAAGTGTGACTCGCCAGATGAAGGGAAGGCAAAACTCAGCCCAATAAAAAAACATAGATTGTCCACATGAATACGAACAATGTAAAATTCTGCCTAAAACCTCTTGAGTCATGAACTCTGAGGTTTTAGGCAGAATTTTACATTCTTCCTATTCATGTGAACAGCCTATGCTTTTTATTAGGCTGAATTTTGTATGTACAAAGAACATGTGGGTTGTCACCTGATGCATAGAGTGGATTTCACATATACAACACGGTGGCCCCAAAGAGATTGGATATTTTACATTTTGCATGGAACAGATTCTGTAGACTATTCAGGTCCGCTAGTTTACTCCCCTTTTTTTAAAAAAAGTTCTCACTATTCATCCATACACATGGCATAACTGTACAGCAATCCAGGCCATCCAAATTGCTGACCATTTATCACCCTTTTAAAAATGGTATTTACTATTCAACCATGCATATGGCATGGCTGTACGGCAATCCAGGCCATCCAAATTGCTGACCCAAATGTGGATGGGGCATAACTCAAAGACTAGGATGACAGGATAATAACAACCATCTGATTTTGCCATTTGAATCTTGTCATTCATTATTTTTGCTTGAACCACCCATTAGATGGCCACCTATTAGATGGTTAGGGTTTTTTGATTAGTGGTTTTATGGATATGCTCCATCCATAATGCGTTGATTGCTTGGGTCACTCCTTACACCAGGAGGACAAGTAGCGGTATACTGCAACGGTGGCTCCGTACGAGATACAAGCAATACTGGTATCACTTGGACTTCTCCTCATTGGGAAGCCCTTCGCTTGCTTATGCGCACACATACACGATAGTCAGTATCCCGGAAGTGAATCTGAGTTGGAACCCTCCCTTACTGACGCAGGGATGAACGCGATGAGGTCGATCATCGTCTTCCTCAAGGATAACTACTCCAAATCCATGAAGCTTCTCTAGACTCCTTACAGAAACTTTTCGAATACATGAGGAAAAAGCAAGAAAAATATAAATAAATTCTATAAAATTCGTAATTTGATTGATGATTGTCTAATATCTATGTACCTTACACCATTAATATAGAAAAAAAAAAACACTCAAAATTCGTAATTATCAAAAATAGTAAATTTCTAACTCTAATAAAAATCTTAATTCTACTAAAACTCTTCTAAAGCCTAATTTCGAAAAATAAAAATTACAAATAAACTTTTGCTAGAAGAGTCCTAGCATAATTATAAGTTATTTCTAAAAAAGAAGAAAATATAAAACTCTAAAAATAGAAAAATATTAAAAAATTTGGAATTACTAAAAATAGTAAATTTTTCCTAAAAATTCATTTTTGAGCTGAAAGCGCGCGTTTTCTGACGAAACGGACAGATGCGACCCGATTCACCTTGGATGGCCCGTTTCAATAAGGATTGATAGGTTGTGCGCCACATAACGATACCCGGATCAAAAGTTACGATCAATTTACGGTCTACCTTCTTTTGGCCCAACCATGCTAGGAACATATTTGTGACAAGTTCTACATCACTTGCCTTAGGGGATTCAAAGACTAGGCTGCCAGGATAATAGCAGCCATCTGATTTTGCCATTTGAATCTGGCCACGCTTTTTTTTTTTTCTTGAACCACACATTAGATGTTTAAGGTTGCTTGATGAGTGTGGTTTTATGGATATGCTCCATCCCCTTCATCAATGAGGTGGGTGAGTTTACAACCCTTGTTATAGGAAAGCCCATGTAACTAAAAGTTGTGTGGGGGCTATAGTGATGTCCGTGGCATATTAACATCACAGTGGGCCCCAAGAAGATTTCAATGGTGGGCATTTCCATCCCCACTAATATGACAGCATGGATAGCACTTGTGTGTGGGTCTCGTCCTATATTTAGCAAGATAGAGTCTCAGGTCAGTGTAGTCCTTTGTTAGCAAGCCTTTTTGCCTTATTGGCTGAATGTTATTTCCTTTATATATATAATATATATATATATATATATATATATATATATATATATATATAGAGAGAGAGAGAGAGAGAGAGAGAGGCTAGTGTTGTTAGTTGAATCTCTCCGGGAGGAACATGGATTGCATCCAACAAGGCGCTGGATGCACTCTATCTAGCACCAGTTAAAAAGCGTTGTATGCGCGCATCATGCATGGAGTCCACATGGATACGAGGTGCCTGTGCCCTCACTATTCAGAAGCTACACAGAGCCCACAGAGATGTTTGTGAGAAATTCATCCCATCCCTCCATTTCGCCAGCTCATGTTAAGAGATTAACCCAAAAATGAGGCAAATCCAACTCTCAAGTGGGCCACACTACAGTAAACAATGGGGATGGAAATGCCTACCATTGAAACCTTTCCAAGGTCCACTGACGTTTACGTGCCATCCAAACCATTCATATAAGGTTATTTCCACTGGGATGAACTGAAAGCACAAATATTAGCTTGATCCAAAACTTGTGTTGCCCCACGAATGTTTCAATGATGCATGCTCAATCCCCACTGTACCCTATTGTGAGGTCCACTTGAGTTTTGGATCTACCTCATTTTTTGATCCACATCCTAACATGAGCCAAAAAAAAAAAAAACCAATGGATGGGGTGGATTTCTCACAAACATTGCATTGGGCCCCACGTAACTTTCACCTATAGGAACTTCTAGGCATAGGCAACTCACGTCCAAGCCCACAGGGAGAAAGTAAGGACTCCCTGTAAATGATGATTTTGCCCTTTTCAGTGTGTGGGTCACACGCCTGTACACACGAACGTGGCGTTGGTGCTGGACAGAATCTGCTTCCCTCTAGGAGAGAGGTAAGTCTAGTTAAAGAGGTGACCAAATTTTAATTTGTCTTTAGTATTAATTTTGAGAGACTATGCTCCAAATTGCAATTACAGTACTTTCAAGTTCTACTCAGAAACTACTCAAAAAGGAGTTATCACCTTATGTGATTAAGTGGGACCCCAACTGGGTCTCTTCCTGTGCAAATGTGTCGAATGTGCATGTGTGGGATGGGGTGTGATTGCATCATTTCTTTCGTATTCATGTTGAGGGACTCTGAGTTCCAAGTTTCAATTACATTACTTTCAAGTTCAGCTTAAAAAGCCTTTAACTGCAACTTGAGCATTAGTTGTTACAGTACTTAGGTGATTACAGTCTAGTACAAGGTGTGCCGTATCGGTATCGGTTGGTGTAACGGTGATCTCCAAAACCGATACGGATACGGGGGTGTAACGGCGATACGGGGGCGTAACGGCCCGTAACGGCGCAATTTTTTTTTTTTGCTAAAAAAATATGAAAAAATATGGATTAAATCCAGAATATTCTAAGCATTCCAAATATGCATTCATTTATAAATTGGAACATGTTTATGGTGGTGTAACGGTCCATTCTTTGGTGAGAAGTTGTATCGGACTGTCTGATGAATTTATGAACCAGATAATTTGAATTTGACTTAAATATTTAATTTATATACTTAATAACTTGATATCATTTCTCTCAATAGTTCTTTGTAGATGGCGTTGTCAATTTGGGGCTGACTTGGAGGACCTATACACCAAATCAGCCTCAAATTCATGCAATTTATTGTCATTATCCCACTTATGAATTAGTGGACATTTATTGGATGGTGAATCATGAAAAAAAATCTGAAGTCCCTATTTTAAAAAATAAAAGTCCACAAATTAACAATTAAAACTATTCAAACAATTTGATTTTGGCATCGTGAGTTAGCAATTGCAGTCCATAATTTAATTGCTAAATTTTAAGTTAATATATGTCTCGTGCACAATTTTTTAATACTCGAATTAGGCAGGACTCGAATTGTGAAGTGTAACACAAGTGTCAAAGTTTTTTGGGCCCCACCTGTGATGAATGTGTTATATCCACACCGTCCATCCATTTTGTCAAATAATTTTAGGGCATGAGCCCAAAAATGAGGCACATCCAAAGCTCGGGTGGACTGCACCATAAGAAATAACAATAATTAAATGTTCACCATTAAAAATTTATTGGGGGCTACAAAAGTTTTAGATTAAGCTGACATGTGTGTTTTCTCTTCATCCACGTCAGTGTGACCCAATTAATAGGTTAGATTGAAAATAAACATTACAGTGGACCTTAAGAAATTTTTAATGGTGAGCATTCTATAACCACTGTTTCCTATGGTGTGGTCCACCTGAGATTTGGATATTATTAATTTTTCAGATCCTGACCTAAAATGACGTGGCAAAATGGATGGACGACATGGATAAAATATATACATCATGGTGGGGCCCACTCTGGTCTGATCAGATCAGATTGGATGGAAAATAAACGTTACCGTGGGCCCTGCGAATTGTTTAACGGTGAAAATATTATCTCCACTGTTATTTTTGGTGTGGTCCAGATGATCTTTGGATATAAATCATTTTTTAGGTAGTGCTTTAAAATGATCTCTGAAAATAGATGAACGGTATAGATGTGATAAATACATCACTGTGGAGCCCATATAACTTTGATCTCTTTGAACCGTTCGTACAACTCGGAGCTCGAGGAGTGTCGGGTCATTGTCTCGGGCATGACACGCACTGCTGCGTGCACGCGTGAAAAAAAAAAAAAAAAAAAAAAAGCGAGAGAGGGAAACCGAAAAGAAAAAAGAGGGAAAGAAGAGAAGAAAAAAGAGGGAAAGAGAGAGAGAGAGAGAGAGAGAGAGAGAGAGAGAGAAGAAGAGAAGAAGAAGGTTGCAGCAGAATGCACAGCCTCCCGAGAAGAGGAAGAAGAAGAAGAAGAAGAAGAAGAAAGAGAAGAAGAAAAACCGAAAAGAGGTACGTTTTTCTTTCTTTCTTTCTTTCTTTTTTTTTTTTTTTTTTTCTTTTTGCCCGTAACAGCCGTTACGGGTCAGTAACGGTCGTTACGCCCGTAACGGGACCGTATCGGCCGATACGTGTACAAAAAATGGAAACGGCCAATATGACCCCGTATCACGTATCGGCTACCACCGTTACCGTTACGTATCGGCCGATACGGCCGAAACGTAACCGTTTTGGCACACCCTGGTCTAGTAACTTAATCTCTATTGAACTAATTATTGCAATTCAATGTAGCGCATCCAAATGAACTGTGAGGAAAATAATTCATGTTTTTTTTTTTTTTGGAAATTCTACTAAAGAGTGGAAATTTCAAAATCACAAATTATTTCTCTCTGCTCCTGAAATAGCCATGAGTGAAAAAGCCTCACACTACAGATTTGTTTTCCCTTTTTATTTGATTTTATTCTAATCGAGTGTATTCTATTAAGAAAAAGTGAGTTTTCTTGATGAACATATGTAGTTGTGTGATGGGTCCTTGATCAACATATATAGTTGCATGATGTATCCTCTTTGCTGTAAGTTTATACAACTTTGGTTTTCATTTTATTGATAAGATATTTTTCTTTTTCTTTTCTCCCCTCTATTTGGACAGCTGAAAGAGGTGACGTGAGTTCTTGGTCTAATGATGTTGCGGGATCTGTTCCCCGCGAGAAGCTTCTCCAAGTGGTTTTGGTCTCTCCCCAGGTATGAGCAAATTTGTTAAGATATTTCAGTATCTTGTCATTGAGATAATGGTGGGTCCTGCAGGCAACAGCCAATCACTAGGGTGTAGCCTAGTGGGCTTTGAGTTGCAAGATGACATACTCTACTAGACTGCCATCCACTAGATGAAAAGATACGGCCTTGTATTCTTCTTCTAGAAACCAACATTCCCTGCATCTCATAATGAAAGAGCATTTCTTGTGACTTTCAGGTCATTGAGGCGATGCCAATAAAGCTTGGTGCCTATAATATTCATAACCGTCGTGTATATGAAAGTGAATGATTTTTGTATCAGCTGATGGTGACCACTGACATGGTTGATGCTGTTGAATTAAATGTGCAAGTAGATCTAGTTGTAGCTTGTAGGGGCTTATGGCCTTTGGGAAGATCTCATTCACCTCCACGGATTTGGTTTCCATTAAGGGTATCGTGGGTATAACAGGGCATGTTTTGGGATTCTCTTTTTTTTTTTTCTTTTTTTCTTTTTTTGAAAGGTGCAATTTTATTAGAGGCCAAAGGCCAAAGAAAACAAGGAAAAGAAACCTAAAAACCAGAAAATAAAAACCCAGCAAAAACAAGAACAGGAGACTAACCTAAGGGCAAAAAAAAAAAAACAATACAACAACAGATGGCCAGAGGGGACAAAAAGGCCAGGAGCCCCAGAAGCTACAAGACTCAGGGTGCCCAGTCCCAGAAAATAAGAAGAACTCTACTGAGAACACCGGCCGCAAAAAGGCTTCTTTTGCAGAAGCAATGATTGTTTCTCTCTTGCCATATGGCCCAAAAAGATGCGAGGATGATCAACCTCCAACCCTTTCTACCCAGCTTCCCTCCATCTGATGCATGCCAAGCTTCCAGCAAAACTCTTATGGAAGGAGGCATGACCCAGGACACATTGGCTAGAGCTAGCACTCCTGACCAGATGGTAGTCGAGAAAGGACAGTGGAGGAAAAGATGATCCACAGTCTCTGCATTTTCTTTGCAGAGAAGGCAGATATTTGGGAGGACCATTCCCCTCTTTTGAAAGTTATCGACCGTGAGCACTTGCTTTTGGGGAAGCCCCATATGTCCGAACAAATCTTGGAAGGAGAAGGGTCCAACGGAGCTGCCGGCTTGGACAGGAACCCATAGAAGGAACATACTGAAAAACACTTTGATGCTTTAGACTCCCACAGCAAGGAATCCTCTTCACCTGGAGAAATGGATGTTCCCTGCAGACAGGACAGTAAACTAGTCAGACTAGCAATCTTGTTGTCCCTTAAATTTCTCCTACACAGAGGCAGCCAGAGGCCTTCTGCACCTCTACCTGAGAAGCACAAGGCCACAGGAACGTTGATATCAGTGCAAACAGATGAAAGATTCAGGAATTCAGAAATAAGAGGCTGGTCATCCAGCCAGGGGTCCAACCAGAACCTAACTCTTTTACCATTCCCCACTGAGCATTTGATACAGCCGAAGACAGAGTCAGCTACTCAGTTAATGCCTTTCCAATTGTGTGAGGATTGATACAGTGAAGAGGGTTTAGTACACCATCCCATGGGAGAAAGGTCATATTTAGCAACAAAAATATTTCTCCATAGGGCAGAATCCTCTTTAGAGAACCTCCACACCCACTTTTCTAAAAGTGTTGAATTAACCAACTCCATAACCTTAATGTTTGCACCCCCTTGAAAACAGAGTTTTGTAGAACTTGTTTGTTTGAGAATAGGCTATTCTATCCCATTAATATTGGAAATGTAGAAGTTCCATTTACTGTGGGGGTTACATTTATTTTCCCTTATACTGGTATATTTAACACGTGGGCACAAGAAGGAAAAATAATAATAATAATAATCTATGCCACGATAACAGGACCTGTACTCTATATTTCTTGTAATTTTTCGACTTTGTTTGGGTATTTTGATGCATTTCATGTGGAGGAAATACTCGTAGGCTCTTGAAATGATGTCTTTGAAAAGCTCATAAGATTGTGTTTTGTCTTTTTACTTCGTTATATGCAACAACTACATGACTTTAAGTTTATGCTGTTGGATTTCAGGCACCCTCAATTATGGTGGGCCGGCACTGAGATTTCTGTTGTCCTTGGCAGATACCTGGGAATACAGGATGCATTGCCAGAACATGTGCAGCATCAGCCATCGGTCTGCATCTTGTTGAGGTACAGGTCTTATTATCATTGGTGGCATCCTTTGAGAACTTCACCCTAATGATTGCTGCTTTTCTTTCTTTTTTTCATTCCAGTCTCAACTATGCTTGTTTTTTCCCCCCTTAGTTTTTTTCTTTATTTTGATAGATCTTAGTCTACTATATTTGTTCTCCTCTCAGCCTCTAGGATTTCAAGTGGATGATACAAAATTGAAGCGTGCTGGATTGGATTACTGGCCGTATCCTTCTTGTCTTTTTATCTCCTCTAATTGCTTCCATATGTTTGTTTATTTATGAATGTTATCTTGGAGTTTTGAGATCACTACGAATATGAAGACCATGGTACTAAAAGTGGTTACATTACCGCTGCATTGGTGGTTACGTGAAGGAAAAAGTCACCCCCATCACACTATACAGGGTTGAACCGGTCTGTTATGAAAGAAAATGGGCCATATGCCACCATTACAAGGCTTATATGGCCATTACAGGCCAATGTGGCCACATAGGACCCATTATGATTATTTTTTTTCAAACTTTCTCTCATTTTTCCACTTCATTCATTTCAACCATGAAGGAAGCTTTAAAACTAATTTAAACTTGATCTGATGAGGATCATAACACAAAATTTGATTAGGATTCGATGAACCAAACCAGAATGCCCCATTTTGGGAAATATGAGAAGAAGGGGTAACCATCACCTTTTTTTCATTTTTTTTTTTTCTATTTATATGTAAATGGGCCTCGATCCACCAAATCCTGCTTGATTTATCTTTGATTAGGGCCTATTTGGTCAACTTTCAACAGGTTGGCCTGACACTACCCGACAGACAACATGCTTACCAAAAGAATGGCAGCCAATTCAAGGTTGTATCGTCAAGTTCGCCGATACGCCCGCCAATGCCATTACATAATACCTTGATAAAGACTGAGTTTAGTTACTATCGTGATTACTTCTGATTTACTTTTGGGAGTACTATTTACACCCATTTGACTGATAAATGCATAATACACCCATCTTTTCTACCTTTTATTATTTGATGATGCAAAATTGTACTACTGTATATCATAGGTGCTGAGAACATTTCCTTTTTACCTTTTTTATATTCTTTGTTCTCTGCTAGCAACTTCCTTTTGGGTTCAGCTTCATTCTACTCCTTGCACTTACACATGTGCAAGTACATTGCCCTTCTTAGCAATGCTGTATGTATCGGATTGTCTTCCATGGTATTTTTGAATTATGTACTCAAAACCTTTTATTAGCGGACTTGCTCGGCATCCTTAAAGCATCTTGCAGCAAATCCCCTGCTCTTCACCTTCATCTTTTTTCACAGTTTCATTCCCGACCATATGCAATAATTGTAGACAGGAAAAATCATGTGCGTAAATATTACATGTTTGCAGCTGCAAGTTTGAATTTCAGTGCCCTATATTTCCTATCGTCGCATTACTCAAACATGAACAAGCACTTGATTCAGGTTGAGTGATGCATGCCAGTTAACAAATTCTTGCTGCCGTGAATCGTGATCTTTCACCTTTCCATCCCATCTTTGGTAATAGTCCAGATGCTCGATCGAAGTTTTTACTTTTCTTCCTTGAATGAATGGATTTTAGTAGTTAAATAATTAGTTTGCGCCAAAGATTCTATTCAAGTACCGGGATTGCAGTTTGGAGACAAGACCCTCAATATGGATGCTAAAGCAATCACAAGCTATTTCCACTTCAAGTAATTGCTATCGATTTGATAACAAACCTGAACACACCGTAATTCTGTATCCACTTTTTTTTATTCAAATTTATTTGTTGAATCGGATTGACATAGTAATAACAATAACATGTTTTCTGGGATTAACCAACTAAACTAGGTATGTAGTTGTTAAGGTTCATGGCTCTTGGACGGAATTCAGAGAATATTTCAGACAGAAGGTACTGTCTTTTGCTTGGCAATAGATGTTTGAACTTTGAAGATGCAAAAACCATACTTTTCTGAATAATGCTGGTTCTTTTATATGTTCATGCAGGAAGGAGAAAAACGGCTGTTGGCATTTACCAAGAGAGGAACAGCTATTCATTCAGTAAGTGCTTGCATGTGCAACCTTGGGGTTTCTGGATCTATCCCAATTTACTTTCATTGGTGTTTGTTTGGAACTTTTTGGGAAAATATACTGCGGTGTAACAAATGCCGACAGTGGTAATGGTTACAGCCATGACAGCAAAATTCGATGACTTTTGGGAACAGTGTAGTGAAAAAAGTAAATTTTCCCCATGATAATGCTGTGATGGTGACCAATGTCAGTGGGGTGTTTTTAGGAGAAATGATCAAATCCAGCGGCTGTATCATAGGGGTTATAATACAGCCATTTTTTTTCCCATGGTGTATGTTGTTTACAGATGATATAGTTTTGATCGATAAGAAGAGGGAGGGCATGAACACAAAGTTAAATTTATGGAGAGGTGCTTTGGAATCTAAAGGATTTAAAATTTGTCAGACTAAAACAGAGCATATGGAGTGCAGTTTTAGTGACAATGGGAGTGGAAACAAGGAATTAGTAAAGATCGCTAACGAAGAAATTTCCTAAAATGATCACTTCTGATATTGGGTTGATAATTGATGAGAGTGGAGAGACTGAGAAGGATGTTGCCCACGGAATTCAAGTGGGTTGGAAGAAATGGAGATGTGCTACATGATCATTGTGTACCTCTCAAACTGAAAAGGAAATTTTATAGGATGGTTATAAGGCCAGCTATGTTTTATGGGAGAGAATATTAGGCAGTTAAGAAACAACATGTCCATTGGATGAGTGTAGCTGAAATGAGGTTGTTGAGATGCTTGAGTGGCAAGACAAGGATAGGATTAGAAATGAATATACTCGATGGAATCTAGGAATAGCACCAATAGGTAACATGATGAGGGAAAGTAGACTTAGATGGTTTGGTAATGTGCAATGGAGACCAAGAACTGCACCAGTTAGGAGTGAGTTCGTACAAGTTGAAGGCCGGACAAGGGAAAGACCCAGAAGGACATGGGTGTAGTCTAAATGAAGTTATGGCCCTGATAGGGTGGAATGGTGGAAAAGGATTCATGTACCGACCCCAATTAGTTGGGATAAAGGTTTGCTGCTGATGATGATAAACTTGTTGCATATGTAAAAATGTGGGCTACATTATGATCACCTGGTACGAAAATCAGGCTGATCCACTCATTGGGTGGGTCACACCTGAACAGTCAGCAAAACCATTAGCTATCCATTGATATTGACGTTGTGTCCCACCGTATGCGTGGATCGGCCTGATTTTCACATCAGAAGCTCTTCATGATGCGGCTCAACTTTTGTACTGACAGGATAGTCTATGCATTTAACACATCAGTGGACCCTTAAAAGAACACACTGGCAGAAAATTTTAAAAAAAAAAAAAAAAATTGTATCATAACTAACAATCCACCTGCTGTATCTAATCATTTACGCTTTTATGTCACAGTATATTATCCCTGAAAGTTCCAAATGGGCCCTCAAAGAACAAATTCCAAAAATGGTGTCATTTTCTGCTCTTACAGGATTTCTCATACAAGCGAGGTGATTGGCTTGTTTTTGGGTCTGAAACTTGTGGTCTGCCTCCTGAAGCTTTGGTCGACTGTAACAATGAAAGCTTAGGTGGTGGAACTATTCGGATTCCAATGGTTGAAACTTACGTTCGATGCTTAAACCTTTCTGTCAGTGTCGGAATAGCTGCGTATGAAGCATCCAGACAACTACACTATGAACAACTTCAATCTCAACCCAAGGCTTGTATGGATAGCGAAAACTCATTTGTTTCCGAAGATATATATGCCTGATTTATGAGTTTCGGGGCATTTTGGGAATTACTTGTATGGTTAGATTATGTAGCAAATTTGCATATCCAATCGATAGGGGCATCTTGGGAATCAATGGTTTAAATATTTTTTTTGTTAAAAAAATTTCGAGCTGACCCCAAATAGCTGGGAAGATTATTATGGATAGAAAGCTTGCACTATAGAGATGCTAAGGCAACTTACACAGAAATTTCACATGCATACACAGCACAAGTCTCTGTAATCTGTGCCATTCATCATATGATGCCTGTGGCTAACATGCCCTGCCCAAAGGTCAGGCAGGTCTACTTATTTGGTGGGCCATGCACCCTGGTCAAAAGTCAGGCTAGTCTACTCATTAGATGGGTCATGTGTTTGTGTTGAACATAGACCATTGGTCTCTTTGATTCCCGACCACCTAGTTGTCTTGGCGCACAGTTTAAAAACTGCTTTGATCAATTGATGGGGTTGTAACTAACATGGAAATTTCCATGTCATCTTCCATTGACCTTGCTGCCTAAGCATCAGACGATGTACTTGGAAGTGATGCATCTGCCAGAGGACTAGGACTAAAAAACGGCCCCATTCTCACAGAAGTGGGAGAAATGTTTGAATCATGCATTGCTGGGATGTTTGCAAAGAAAGCGGCCATGATATGAGAATTTGCCTGTGGCAGTGTTGGTAAGAAGGCTTCTCAAGAAGCTCTAATCTCATGGTCGAGAGTGTCATTTCTCTTTATTAAACTGAATGTTTGGAATTCAATTAACTTGTGCATCCAAACACAGCCTCGGTGTGGGTCCTTACTCTTGCTCGGGTGGTAGATTCTAAGGAGTTTCGGTCAAGGGTTCAAGTACCCATAGGTGGTGAAATTCCACTAGCGTGAGTGTGTGGGGTGTTTGTGATTGAAGGACATTTCTTCTTTTCTTTTCTTTTTCTTTTTAATTACAGGATGGGCTTGTATTCTTTCAAGGACTACCATCCTATTTTTAACTTGCTACACATTTCAGCATTGTTTCATGAGAAGGATGGAGGCACGTGAGGATTGGCAAGAAGAGTTTGCCTTCTTTTCTTCTTTTTTTAAGCAAACAATGATATTTGCTAATCCTTCACCTGCATGGGAGCCTTTACCTATCCACGTGCAGGCACACATGCCGATTTGGAACAAGCATGCGAGATCTGATTCTTTCCATCAGGCCATTTCATACCTCAGGTGGGCCACAACATAAAAACAAATGAAGAGCTAGAGAAAATTGTTTTCACCCGAGGACTGAAACTGCCTTATGTTTTTTTAAGGCAAAAGATCTGAGCATTATTTCCAACCAGATGGAGAGCTCAGATCCAAGCATTCTAGAATAAGATTGTGGCGATAGTTCCCCCACCTTTTTTATAACTAGGGGTGGCTTAGCCTCATGGTAAGTGGTATTCATGTAAAGAGGTCTTGACCGTTGAAATCACAGAACCCATTACTTGCTGAGCAATCCTAGACATGTCACCTTTTGTAGTTCCTCATTGGCTGCTGAACTTGTGGTCCACCTGAAACATGGAGGGTCCCATCATTTTATTGGTGAGGGCTTGCTTGCTGAGTACTAATCCTTCCTAAGCCCCGTCCTCAATGGAACTTAAGCATTTGTTGCTAGTTAGAGAAGCAACCCGAGAGGCCAATGAATGACAAGATCCGTCATATGCTTGGGACCTGTTTTCATGCTGGTTGGCTCTGATTGAATTGGATAGGCAGCAGTCTGTTCCATTGATGTAGCGAAACTCATTGGAAAGAAGATTGTTTGAATTTATTTTTATTTTTTTTCCTAATTGCTGTTATATATTGACATTGGGCTCGCACATGTGATAACCAGTATTTGATTTGAAGAATTTTCAGTTGTTTCTGCAGGCAATCTGATAGCTTATAAATGAATTCTTGGAAAGAAGGGGCATTTGGATGCTTTATTGAATTGAATTGCAATTTTCAGTCCAACCTGTTAGCATTTGTGTCGAGTGCATTACTGCATGGGCCCCACAATGCAATTGTATTTTTCAAGTTGGACATAGAACGGATGGAAGGCTTCCCCATTGTGAATATTGAGAAAAATGGTGAAGTTATTTCATTTCCTCTTTCAGTAAACTGGAAAACAGATTAGAGAATCTCCAACAACTCTTACATGCCAGCATTACATTGTCGTTTTGCACAGAGCTCATGAAAACAAACGATCTAATTATATTTTGAGTTCTTAGAAAGAAGACAGGCCCTAAATGTCATTTTAGCTTGCTGCAGTATTTCACAATTTATTACTATTTAGGTAGAGGAATACTCACATGTAGCCAACAACAGGACAAATTACACTTTTGATGACTCACATGGAGTCCATGGTTTGCGCATGACATCTGACCCATCTAACAGGTTTGACACCCAGCTAAAAGAATCAGCACAATCCGATTATCAGGTGGGCCACACCATAGGTAATAATAGAGAACCACCCAAAAAAACCTCCAAATTCAGGTGGGGCAGATCAGCCATATTTTTCATGGAGTAAAACTCTTGGAGGGGTTGGATGCTATACACTTGATTCTGCAATCTGATGCATTTGTTTCTTTAGCTTTGCCAACAAAAGATTCACATGAAAACCATTTTCCCTCCACCCAAATGCGTCTATCCATGCATAGATCCAACCTCCTTCCCAGTTCCAAGAAACTAAATTCAGCTCAAATGTTAGTAAAGGAAAAAAGATGAAGAACAGAACATAGTTTATATTACAAAATCAATGACATCCAATCCGATCAAGGCTCTCGGAGATGGATCTCATCCTAGGCCGCAACTCTGGGTCCATCTCCGTGCACCCAAGTGCAATGTGGAATGAAGCAAGCACTTGTTTCTTTGCATAAACCTCGTGCAGGAGCAAGGGATCTACAATCTCTGAAAGGGGGTGTTCCTCTCGGAAAGCTTTCCTCACAAAGCTCTCCAAACCATCATCCGAGGATGCCGTCTTGGCATTCGGTGACTGTCCTGTGAGGATCTCCAAAAGCACAATGCCAAAGGAGTAGACATCACATTTCTGTGTTAGCCTACTGCCAGAGATTCGAGCCTCTGGAGCCAGGTAATAGGCGGAAGGTGAGGTCGGTATCTTTGCAGGTATACTGCAAACTACCACTCGGGTTGAGGATTGCTTCTTTGACATTGAGTCAGAAGAACTGTAGTTTCCGGCCATGACCATGAGACGGTTGAGGCCAAAGTCAGATATGTAAGCTTGGAAATCATCATCAAGAAGGATTTTGGATGATTTTATGTTTCCATGGACATATTTCCGAGGGCAGCAATCATGGATGTGAGCTAGACCTCTCGCGGCACCTTGGGCAATCTTCAACCTGGCAGCCCATGATAGAGGTGACGATGATGAGCTCAAAGGCCCACCTGCCAATTCAATGTTATTAAAAAAATAAAAAATAAAAATCAATCAGATGAAGGAAATGATTTAAAAGATCTAATACAGGATCTAAAGTTCTCTATGTTAATAAAGTTGAGCCATTTCATCGATTGAAAACTCGCAAACTAACTCAGAATCGACTCAATGTCTAGTTGGGTCAGGTCACGACTTGGCTGACTCTTTACTTGACTTGATATTCTAATAATTAACTTTGAAGTATTTAGTAGATGGCATACTATAATATTGTTGGATATATGGAAAGTAAACGAAACACCCACCAAAAAAAAAAAAAGATTGCACCCTATGGTATGCTAGTAGCAGGTTCTTGTCTGCTTGACCCATGTCGCGTGCAGTTTTACTTGGTAAAACGATGGTTAACCAGTCGGGTGACTCGGCCAATTCACGCTGAGCTGTATCAGGTTAACCGAGTTTTCTAGCCAACTTGACGAGTGTTGCAGAGTCTTGATTGAGTCAGCCAGCGAGTTTCAGCAGACTTAGATCTTGTCAAGTTGACTTGTCTGAGTTTTGTGTCGAGCCATTCAGGGGCCGTTTGATTTTGATTTTCAAAATCCTCCGTAAATTCCATGTAAATAAGCAATTATTACTTTTTCATCGTGTTTTAAAAGAAGCATGCATTTCTGCTTCAAAAATCGGTCCAAAATAACTTGTTTAAATTTGTGGACCCCACCGTGATATATATATATATATATATATATATATATATATATATATATATATATATATATATATATATATATATATATCCACTCCATCCATCCGTATCAGAACATTTCGAGGCATGATCCTAAAAAGAGGCAGATCCAACACTCAAGTGGCCTCTAAGAAGTTTTTAACGGTAGGTGTTCGATTCCCATTTCTCTGTGGTGTGGTCCACTGGAGATTTGGATCTTCCTCAATTTTTTTTCATTCCCTAAATTCAGCTAGCATAACAAATGGAAGGTGGGGATAAGCCACATACATTATAGTGGGTCCCACATATATTTAGCAATCTTCAATTTTAGCAATAAAAAAAGTAGGCATCAAATCAAGTATATGGAGCATTGCAGTAATTATATACGAAAATAATTATTACCCATTTACAACCCATTTACGGGAAATTTGAAAATTCAAATAGGCTGTTAGGGTGTTTGATTTTCCAAACCTTTGGCAAATACATTGCAAATGGGTAATAATTATTTTTATTAGATAACCACCGCGCTCTTACCTATGCTTGATTTGACGCTTACTTTTTTAGCTCTAAATTCGAGAACACTGCTAAATATATATTGGGCCCATTATGATGTTTGTGGCTTATCCACACCATCTATTTGTTATGTCAATTGAATTTAGGGCTTGACCAAAAGTATGAGGCTGATACAAAGCTCAAGTGGATCACACCATATGATTTAGGGAATGGAACATCTACCGTTAAAAACTTATCGGTGCAAACTATTTCCTTTGGCGTGGACCACTTGAGTATTGGATCCGATTCATTTTTAGGCTCGTGCATTAAAATCTTACGCTAAAAATGAATGGACTGCGCAGATATATCATATATCATGATGGGGGCCACAATTTTAAACCAATCATTTTGACCCAGTTTTCGAAACAGATGTATAAGTCCATTTTCAAAGAGAATGAGTAATAATTACTAATTCACAGGGCATTTTCATAGTATTTGAAAAACTATGAAAAATCAAACAGGGCTAACATTCAACCACAGCTGAGCTTGCTACCATCCATGTCGCATGGGGCATATCAATTGAGACCATCCATCGAGTGGGCCTTATTGTGGACGGGCACAGTTTAAAAAGAACAAAATAAAAATAACCTTTTAGCAGCCCTGATAAATGTACACCTTCAACCATTTCTGTTTCCTACCTTATAATCCATCGATTGCCATGTGTTCTGTAACATTTGCCATCCATAGAGTTGACCAAGACATGGACGGTCCCGATGTATACATGGCTGTCATGCGTACTGTGAAAAGTGGGCTCCAACATATTTCAGTTGTAGAGGCAGCTACCATACGTTTCTTGCAAAGCCGGAGACTGGCACTATCGTAATTTTATTTTTATTTTTTTTTATTCTGGAAAAGATGCCTCCGAGCTTTAACAGAGTGGTCACGGATGGCTAAAAAATAACGAAACACTACCAGTCATTTCATACTCTCGAGCAGTGAGATGGTTCATACGCGCGAACTAAGGACCACACTGCAGGAAACAGTGGTGATGGAACACCCACGGTTAAAAAACTTCCTAAGCCCACTAGTGTTTATTTGCCATCCAACCTGGCCGCCTGGATGAAGGCAAAACACACAAATATTGAGGAGCCCCAACTCCTCCCCCCCCCCCCCCCCAAAAGAAGTTTTTAATGGTGAGCGTTCAATCACCACTGTTCCTGTGGCGTGGTCTACCTGAGATTTGGATCTGCCTCATTTTTCGCCTAAAGCCCTAAAATGAGCTGACAAAATGGATGGCCGGCATGGATAACACACATACAACATTGTGGAGCCCACAGCACCAACTAGTACTGACCTTGGTACTGGAGGGGTCGCTACAGCATCCGAGTCCGAAATTAAGTGCGATTAGTTCAAATTTTCAAATACAGGGGCCCACTAAGGATAAATCACAACAGCCGACTCGGAGCGATTAAACGATCATAACCCCAACCGTCTATTAGAGATGTCCACCAATCAACAGGTAATTTCTAGGTTTATAATCTAACTAGGTGGGCTTCATGTGTACAATTTCTGAGCGGATGAGCATGAACCATCACAGAAGTCAGAGTACGGAAGTTTTTCTCAAAAGCTACGACGTGGACAGTAAGAAAAACTAACGAGGTGCTCCTATTAGATTACCCCGTTTGAAATAAAACCACAGGAACGTCCCTCCTCCCAATGAGCATTTAAAAAACATAAAAAAGGGCGCCGTAGCAGAGAGGAAGGGAAAGTGACAAAAGAGGGCTCCCGGCTGAGAAATCACGACAAGAGTTTCAGAACTGAATCAAGGTGATTGAGAAATGCCAAGCGCACTTTTCTGCGTGCCAACGTGGGACAGTGTACCGTTTCCAATCCGATCATGAGGCGGGAGTCGACCCCATAGCGCGGCAACTTGAACTCGTTTCCATGCCAGTGACCATTGACCTAATTAGCCCTTACTACTGCGGCTGGATGATGATTAGAGAATTACCCAATTAACCAAGCCCTTACTCACCTTCAGATCAGTTGCTCCGTCCACAAGAGTCATTGAATGCAGTTCGCTTTGCCTGTGTCGCGACTCATTATGTACGTTTCTCTTCTGACGATCGTCGCCGTCCATGCTGTGGGCTCTATACTCTAATAGCCACCATAGTAAACTTACGCCCAACAGTGATTGTGACCATTACTATCTTATCCATGAATATGGAATTATTAAAATATATTAAATAAAGGTTTAAATGGCTAAAAATCTAAAAATCTAAAAATCGAGGAGGTTAGGATCATCAATGAAGCGTGATTAACTAGCTATAACTTATTCAATAGCACTAGTAACTAGAATACGGACGGTTCAAATGACCGGTCCATCTCCGCACCTGGTCGCGACACACTCAAAACCTTTCGTCGCGACAGACGCAAAACGAACTCCAGCGAGGGAATGGATCTTTTGTGTCCCACACCAAACGCTAATATCTGAATTACTTCTCAAGCACTACTTAAAACACGCAGCACGGATGTACGAGATCCGGACCGACCATCTGTTGGGCCCCAATGAAGGATGGGTGACGCACGTTCCCAATGGTCCGATGGAATTTTATTTTATTTTTTTTATTTTACCATTGAATGCGGATCGTTGGTTGGACATTTTTCTAACTGCCCAATCGTAATAACCGGCCACGATCATCCAGCTGTGGTGTTTTTTAGGTTACAGACCATCCATGTTTTGGGGCCACAAAAAAAAATGATGGGTCCAGATCCATTACGAGATTATGTGCTTGTAACTACAACCAACCAACATAGATATCAGCTCGTAACGCCCGATACGTCCCCACAACCGAAATACCAAACCCGAAACAGAACGGCCACAATGAGAAATAGAGAGGGGGAGAACATGAAACGTACCGTGCAGAGCGGCACGCAAGCTGCCATTGGAGATGAAATCCGACACGAGGAGCTTCTCATCGCTCGCGTAGTAGTACGCCCTCAGGCGCACGATATTCGGATGGCGCACTCTCCCAATCGCTTCCACCTCCGACTCGAACTCCTTAAACCTCCAAAACCCCTCGCTCAACCTCCTCACCGCTACCGAAACTCCCCTCCCCAACACCACCTTATACACGATACCGTTACGACTCTTCCCCACAACATACGCCGATGCTCTCAGCAGCTCCTCCAGCTCCAATCCAAACCCTCCATCATCATCCACCACGAAAAAATCCCCCTTCTGTCCCTCCTCCTTACCCTCCCCACTATTCCCTTTCCCCATTTTACCCTCCCTGGACCCACATTTTCTCCGAACAAACCACACTAAAACCGAAACGGCCCCGACGACGAAAAGCACTCCAGAGAGTATCGGAACCGATATTCCACGCCCCGCTACCTTCCCGCTCGGTACCGGCGGCAACGGCGGTGGAAGAAAAGAGAGACTGGGATTTGGGTTTCTGGGGATTTCAGGGGTTTGGGGGATTTCGGTGTTCGGGCACGGAGTCCGCAGCGGAAACCCGCAGAGATTCGGATTTCCAGAGAAGGCCGTCGGGCCTTGATTCACTAGCGACCCGACCTGAGGGATCTCGCCGCTGAGATTGTTGTGCTGGAGGTCTAAGCTGACGGAAACCGGCAGCTTCCCGAAAGATTTTGGCACGCGGCCTGAGAACAGGTTGTAGGAGAGATTGACGGTGCCAGAGAGATTTGGGAGATCGGCGATAGCTGCGGGGAGGCTGCCGTTGAGGAGGTTGGAAGAAAGATCGAGATGGGTTAGGGATTTTAGGGTTTGAATCTGAGGAGGGATGGGGCCGGTGAGTGCATTTTGGGAAAGATCAAGAGAGACGAGAGAGGAGGCGTTGAAGAGAGAAAGAGGAATGGGTTTCGAGAGGTTATTGTGCGAGAGAGAGAGATGGCGGAGGGAGCTGAGATAGCCGATTTCAGAAGGGATATAGCCGGAGAGGGATCTGTTGGGGAGGGAGATGGAGATCACACGGCTGGAAATGCAGGTGATGCCGGGCCACTTGCAGGGCGTGAGGTCGGATTCTTGCCACGTGGAGAGAGCGAGAGTGGGGTCGGATGAGATGGCGGATTTGAGAGCGAGGAGAGATAGGCCGTCGGAGTTCAAGGAGGAGGCGAGAGAGGCGAGTAGAAGGAGAGCGAGTAGAAGGATCTCCATCTCTGCTTTTTTTGATATTTTGGCCCTTCTGGTTAGGTTTTTAGTCCTTCGTGTGTTTTTTCTGCAACGAGTTGCAGAGGAGTGCGACTGAAAAGAAGAGGGGCTTTGGAGTTTGGTGCGTCTGGGGTAGAGAAGGTGGAAAAAAAGGCTGAAAAGAGTAGGATTTTTGAGCGGGGGGTTTTCTCGAGGTGGCGAACTTTAAAAAGAAGAGTCGCATGACAGTTTGAAAATGGGTTTCGATGGGATACGGTGTACAATTATCACAATACCTCAACTCAAGATTGCGTCTTATACGATGATCTGAACCGTTCATATTCTGGATCCTATGCTTAAAGGCCATTGTAATAAAAATTTGTTACAAGAAAATATTTTTTACGAAAACAAATTTGGAACGTTTCAAGGTAATTTTTTGATGGTTCAAATATAAATCCAAATTTCACAGGTTGGGATCTCTAATGAAATATTATTATAATATCATAGCTTCTGTATGCTAGTAAAAAGATAATGAACGGCTCAGATCATCATTTCAGGTGTAATACCAGGTAAAATGAATATTGCAACCCTGGTATTTGGGCATAGACTGCCGTCGTAGTTCACCACCATTTTATACTGAGTTATTTGGAGTACGTGAAGTTGGAATCATGCAGTCAGTGTTGGGTCATTTTCCAGACATTTGCTTAAATCCAAGCCGTCCAATATTGGACTTACCGTGGATGGATTATGGTCCAGCTAGTAGATTCATTGGAGGATCTTAACCTCTGGTTAGTGCTGTACAACTGTTTTCCATCTTAACGTACATGGACATTGGAAGTCTAATAACCATTTAGAAGGATTTACATGTGTACACGTGCAAGCTGAGGGCATGCTAAGGACGTGGATTGCCTAAAAAGTCGCTGATGGCCGGTGCTATGTGGGCCCACTAAGATGTTTGTGTTTTATCCATGCCATCATCCATTCCATTCATTTTGTCAGATTATTTTATGGCCTGCTCCCACCAAACGAAGCAGATCCAAATTCCAGGTGGACCACACCACAGAAAACAGTGGTGATTGAACGCTCACTGTTAAAAACTTCTTGGCCTATTTGCAGCGTAGGTTCCAAAAGCTAGGTAAGGCCCCACCGTGATGTATGTGAGACACCCGGGGGCGGATTGTGTGGTGTGCCACACACCACCAAGGTCGGTAGTGTGTTGATGTGGTAAAGTTTCATAGCACACGATGACGTATGTATTATATCCACACCGTTCATCCATTTTGCAAAATGGTAGACCGATCCAAACCTCAGGTGGAGCACGACACAGAGAGTATAGCGACCCACCGTTCAAACTTTTCTAAGGCCTATCATGATATTTACTTGTCATCCAACCTGTTCATAATGTCACACGAACCTAGATAAAAGTAAAACAAATTTCTGCGTCTCTTGAAAAGTTTTCAATGGCACGCATTCATCTCTACTGCTTTCTGTGATGTGGTTCACTTGAGGTTTTTATTTGCCTCAATTTTTATTCTATACTTAAAATAATCTCATAAAATGAATGGATGGTATAGATATAACGCATACACCATGGTGGGGCCCACAAAACTTTCCCATGTCAAAGCATTGACTATGTCCGTAGTGTGTGGAACGCTCAGCAGTCCGCTTCCGAAAATCCATCCCCTTTTTAATGGACACGGATTGCGTACTACCCCCGCTCGTCCCTAGCTCCGAACGGGCAGTCCATGGGTGGGCCCACTTTGATATATCTGTACATCCAAACCGTCTATCCCTTTTCTTAGATTATTTTAAGGTATTGAAACAAAAATGAGTCAGATCCAACGATCGAATGGATCACACCACAGTTAACTCTAGTATTTAATGCAACTGACATTTAATTCTTTATGCATTTTAATGCAACTAAGATTATTATTTGGTGTGGTCCACTTTAGCACTTGGATATGTTTCTTTTTTGCGTTCTTGCCTTAAAATAATATGAGAAAAGGGATTGGCAGTTTGGATGTACAGGTACATCACGGTGGACCCGCCCACAGAACTGCCCATTCGGAGCTAGGAAGGGGCCGGGGTAGTACGCAATCCACGACCTTTTTTACCCGTTTTCCAAGGGAGCGGATTAGGTGAGACCTGGGACTCACCTGCTCTTACTGTGGGCCCACCTTGATATATGTATCGTGCATTCCCTCTGTCCATTCGTTTTTGCCGAACGTTTTAAGGCATTATCCTGACAAAAAAAAAAAAAAAAAAAATTCAATTATCAGTTGGACATTACCACAGGAAACAGTGCTATTGAATCGTAATACCATTAAAATTTTCTTTGGGAGAATCTTTACGCCCGTTTGGACCGGTGGATTGGAAGGGATTGGATGGTATTGGAAGGCTGGGCATGCCAAACAGACGGGGGTGATCTGATCATGGGATATAGCAATCTGATGGATCTTAAGACAATCCACTAACAACACCATCATTACCTATAAATCCCATCCAATCCACCCTAATCCGTTTAAACTTGCCTGTGACGTGTTTGGTTCAAGGGATTGGAAGGGATGGGAAGGTTTAATCCCAGGATTGGTTGGGCGTGCCAAACAGACTTGATATAGCAATCCCATGGATCTTAAGACAATCCATTGACAACACCATCATTACCTTGAAATCCATGCCATCCATCATAATATCATTTAATCCCTTCCAATCCACCCATCCAAACGAGCCCTTAATGCTTACTTAGTTTATGTTTTCCACCTAATCAGTTGATGATGTCATGTAAGCCTGAATGAAAGGAATATATATATATATATATATATATATATATATATATATATATGGGAAAAGGTACTATACGCTTGACTGTATTATACTTTCTATAAGGTTAAGTGCTGTCAGCACATTATTTGTCAGATGAGAGATTGTATAGGAAAACTAAAGAATCCAATGTTATTAAAATACCCTTTCACCTCTATCTCTTTCACGCTCATTTTCAGCTAGAAACTTAGGTGGGGCTTACCGTGATATATTTTTTGGGTGAAATCCACCCCGTTCATCTATTTTTTCGTATCATTTTAGGACAAGAAGCCGAAAATGAGCCGAATCCAAGATTCAAATGGGCCGAAAAGATGAGGATTGAACGTCCACAGTTGAAATATTCATGGGGCGATAGAAGTTTTAAATTATGATAATATTTGTGTTTTAAGTTCATCTCCGTAGGAATATTACTATGAACAATATGGATGCAATTGAAACATCACTTTCGACTCAGAGAGGTTTCAATGGTAGGAATTTTCCTACCCACCTTTTCCTTTATTACGGCCCACTTGAGTCTTGGATCCAGTTCATTTTTAGCCCTATATCCTAAAATGATCTCTAAAAAATGATGGTGAGGGTAGATTTCTCACAACCACTAAGGTTGGCCCTTATAAAACATCGTGCCACCCCGAGAATTTCTTAACGATAGAAGTTCAGTTCACGTTGTTTCCATCCATTTTGTGCGCGGATTAGATACCGACAGGTTGAGTAGCTAGACTGGCTACTGAAGTTACGTCACCAAGCTCCATGGCCTCACCATGATGTATGTTTTATATTCATACCTCCCATGCATTTGGAGATATCATTTTAGGGCAACAAGCAAAGAATGAGTTAAATCCAAAGATCCAGTGGGCCCAACACAGAAAACAGTGAGGATAGTGACACCCACCATTAAAAACTTCTAAAGGCCACAAAAGTTTTAGATCAAGCTGATATTTGTATTTTCTCTTATTTCATGTCTTTTTTAACTTTTGAACAGGTTAGATTTCAAATAAACATTATAGTGGGCGTTGGGATAGTTTCAATGGTGGGAATCACTCTCCCCACAATTTTCTATAGTGGGGTCCACTACAAATTTTTATCTGCCTCATTCTTTGACTCACGCCCTAAATTAATATCTCAAAACGGATGGACGGTGTGGATACAACACATACACCATAGTGGGGCCCATAAAACTCGGTAACATAACTTCAGTAGCCGACTCCCTACTCAACCTGTCAGTATCTAATCCGCGTACAACCACTTAAACGCGGACTGCGTATTACCCCACCTGGACGGTAATCTGTCCAGGCATGGCTCTGTGGGGCCAATGTGATGTAAGTGTTTTATCCACGCCGTTTAACGATTTTCTCGGATCATTTTAATATATGAACCAAAAAATGAGGCAGGTCTAAGGCTTAAGTGGACCATAAGGTGGCGATTGAACGTCTACCACTAAAAACTTCTTGCGAGCTGGAGAAGTCTGTAATCAAGTTGATATTTTTGTTTTCACTTCACTCACATCTACATGACCTTATGAATATGTTGGATGGTAAAGAAATATAATGCGGGCACTTAAAAAGGTTTCAACGGTGAGTGTCATTATCAGTGCAGCCTCCTTTGTTGCAGTCCACTAGAGCTGTGGATAGGGGTGTACATCGGGCTGAACCGAGTCGAACTGGGCTCAACACGGCCCGGCCCCGGTCACCAGCCAAACTAGCCCGAACCTAGCCCGGTCAGTTTTCGGGCCAGTTTTGGACCCACGATTTGGACGACCTTGATTGTTTTACTCTGCTTCATTTACTCCATGGGAAGGGCTTTGGCAAGTAACTTGAACGGCCTTGATTTTTGAGAAGGGCTTTTATCATAGATTTTTTGGACTTTGCTCCATCTACAAAGAGACCTACGATTTGGACGACCTGGATTGCTATAAATGGTTAGGGTAACTGGGTAAGAATTTATGATATATATATATATATATATATATATATATATATATATATATATATATATATATATATATATAAAAGCCGAGTCAAGCTAGGTCGAGTCGAGTTTCGGGGCTAGTCGAGCTTAACTAGAATCTATCCGAACTCGGCCCGAACCCCGTCCCGACCCGAACTCAGTTCCGGGTAGGGCCGAGTCGAGCGAGTTAATCGGGCTAGCCGAATTCATGTACAACTCTAGCTGTGGACTTGCCTCATTTTTAGGATGATAACTTAAAATGATATTAGAAAATCTTTTAACAGCTTGGATAAAACACTTACATTACGGTGGGCCCCACAAAGCCCTACCCAGATGGATTACTGTCTGTCGGTATCTAATCCGCACATGAAGTGGACGGAAACAACGTGAACTGAACTTCTATCGTTAAGAAATTCTCGGGGTGGCATGGTGTTTCATAAGGGCCAACCTTAGCGTTTGTGAAAAATCTACCTCGTCTATCATTTTTTATAGATCATTTGAGGATATATGGCCAAAAATGAGCTGGATCCGAGACTCAAGTGGGCCGCAATAAAGGAAAAGGTGGGTAGGGAAATTCCTACCGTTAAAACCTATCTGAGTCGAAAGTGATGTTTCAATTGCATCCATACCGTTCATAGCAATATTCCCACGGAGATGAACTTAAAATACAAATATTATCCTAATTTAAAATTTCTATTGCCCCACAAATATTTCAACTGTGGACGTTCAATCTTCATATTTTCAGCCCATTTGAATCTCGGATCTAGCTCATTTTCGGCCTCTTGTCCTAAAATGATATGAAAAAAATAGATGAACGGGGTGGATTTCACAAAAAAAAAAAAAAAAAAAAATCATAATAGGCCCCACCTAAGTTTCTAGCACAATGTTTTTTTTGCAGAAAATAAGCATGAGAGAGATAAAAGGCGAAAGGGTATTTTAATAACAGGTGCTTCTTTAGTTTCCCTGTATAATCTTCCATCTGACCAATAACGTGCCACCAGCACTCAACCTTATGGAAGGTATAATACGGTCAAACCGGTGCGTAGCTGAGCGTTCATATATATATATACATATATATATACATATATATATATACATATATATATATAGCAAATGTTATATGCCGTCGAGGTCATGAGAACTTTTCATGAGATCGAGTTGTGTGGGCCCCACTGTGATGAATGCCAAACATCAACACCGTGCATTTGATGGGTCCCCTTTGGGCCCCACTGTGATGAATGTCAAACATCAACACCGTGCATTTGATGGGTCCCCTTTAAATGATAGGATATGCAAAAAATTAGCTGTATACAGAACTTAGGTGGGCCATACCATCTAAAATCATGTGAAGACATACTTAAAACATATAAAATCACTTGGTGGGGGGCCCACCTAAAATTTGGATGCATCTGAAACTTGGTCTGACCCCTCATCCAAGTGGGACACACATAATGGATGGGCTGTATTTGTGAACCACATCTCGGTGGGCCCAAAAAATAATTATGAATGTTTTAATGGAGGGTAACCCCTCTCAACTTTTATATGTGGTGTGGCCCACACAAGTCACGGATTGACTTGATTTTAAGCCGCAGGTCCACCATGGAATGATACATCTGACTGATGGAATAGATGTTCAACAAGCATCACGGTGGGGCCCACACAACTCAATCTCATGGAAAGTTCCTATGCGCTCGACCGCATAGAACTACCACTGTTTCCAATGATATGGTTCGCCTGATAATTAATTGCATATTACCCTAAAATGATTTGGAATAACGGATGGACAGCGTTTATACGGAATAAATACATCAGGGTGGGCTCCACGGTAAGGGCCGCACCGTCTTGCCTGACTCCGGGTCTCCCCTAGGCCCTAGGCCGCTCCCGTTTTGGACGCGGATTCGATACTCGGTCAGTAGCTAAATCGTTACTGAAGTGACGTCACCAAGCTATATGTACCCATCATGATGCTTGTGTTGTATCCGTACCGTTCACTAATTTGGAGAGATAATTTTATGGCATTGATAAAAAAATGAGGTAGATCCAGATCAAGTGGACCACATTATAGGAAACAGTGTTTAATGAACATCCACCATTCAAACTTTCAGGGGCCATAAAAGTTTGGATCAGTTGATAATTTTTGCTTTCACTTCATCTATCTCTATATTAACTTATGAATAGGTTGGATATGACAAATAAATCATGGTGGACCCTATAAATGTTTCAACGGTGATCCCATGGTTTTCTATGGTGGGTCCACTTTAACTTTAGATCTATTTACTTCTTTTTCTCGTGCCATAAAACGATCTCTCCAAATGGTTGGACGGTATGGATACAACACATGCATCAGGGTGGGGTCCACAGTATCTAATCCGCGTCCGTTTTCTAGGCGCATGTTCTGACACGTGTACAAAACTGAATGGGGTGGGCGACGTAACAGAAAAAGTGGAGGAATGCGTTGAAATCTTCCGTGGGTCCGCGACCCTTGATGTTTACGGGACATTCAAACCGTTCACAAGATCAATATTCCCGCTTAGATGTACCGGAAACATAATGTTATTAGCCTGATACAAAACTTCTGTGGTCCCATAGATATTTCAACGGTGGGCGTTCAAAGACGTCTGTGGTCCCATAGATGTTTCAACGGTGGGCGCTCAATCCCAACTGATTTCAGTCATGTGGTCCCTTGCAGTTTTGGATCCGCAGAAAAAACAAAGGGAGTGGATTTCCCACAAAAACCGCACAGTGGCCCCAGCTAACTTTCCACCGCACGAACTTCCTGCGGTCGCGTGTCGCAGGCAATCTGCGTCCATGCTAATGGTTCGTCATGCTGGCGGTTGAATGAGGTCATCAAATATTCTATTTTCAAAAGGTAAGTGTGTGCACCCATTCCGATAGACAAACGATGGTAATGGCATTGGCAAAAGGGAGTTCCATGATACTCAGGCAGCACCATATGACACTTGATCAGCAGGCTTTCTCAAAATTTAAACACGTGTTATACTATAACTCAAATTAAACTTACTAAATTGTAAAACTCATTATCCATAACTCATGGTACTAAAATCAGATTATTACTTCTTTTTTTAAAAAAAAAAAAAAATTACGCATGCCCCATCACACCCACACACCACAATGGGTACTAAAATCAAATTAGTCGGCTAGTCTCCCGACGTTTGATTTGTGGACACATGTTTATTAGACTATGATGGGCCACTAGATACATTCATTTTTAAATGGTTAAAAATGAATGTATGAAAGTGCCTGTACGTCATCCATCACACTCTGTCATAATATCAAAGTTTTTCTCAAGGAGAGAAATTAGGTGAATTTATACAACGGGGATTAGGAGTTACCAAGGTAACAAACAGCTTAGTGGATGTTATCCTTACCACAGCGCCAATCTTGATGATACGTTGTATATCCATCTCGCCCATCTGTTTAATTTATTTACGCACATGGTCTCAAAATTAAGCATATCTAAATCTTAGGTAGACAACACTACAGGAAACAATGATGATTGGACACTTGTGATTAAAAACTTTCCCAAGCCAATTGTAAGCACATTCATCATGTTTATTTGCCACCCACTCAGGTGATATGGTCTAGCAGAATTGGATGAATAAAAAATACAAAGATTAGTTTAATTTGAAACTTTTGTGGCCTACAAAAAACTTTTAATGATAATTCGTTATTTTTTTTTAGTGATGTAGTCCACCAGAGATTTGTATTTGCTTAAGTGTTTAAAAAAAAAAAAAGAATAAAAAAAAAAGAAGAAAAGAAATATGCAGCATGGATATAAAGAACATCCGTCAAGGTACCTCCATTTTGTGGAGACGGATGGGTATGTATGTATTTTGTCATTTTTTTTCTTTTTTAAATAATTATTACATTTCCTCATGCAGTATGTATATGGGTATGGAAATGGATAGGCCACAATAGGTGCAACTCATTTTCTGCATGACATCGCCCAGAAAATGTCACGGATTAGACCATCTCAGCCATGTAATAATGATAGTTGAATTTGGAGTCTTAAGGCTCGTTTGGATACCATCAAATAAATTACTTTTTTTACTCTCAACAATAGATAACTGACTTATTTTAAATAAGTTTAGTTTATGATTAGTTACAAGTAACTTTTTTATTTGAAAGTACGTAATCATTTAGTTAATTATTTTAGCTTTTCTACTTTTCATGAGTCGCGAAACTCTTTTTGGTCCCCCTCACATCCACTGTCCATCATGTGGGGCCAACCTTGATGTGGATTGTTCATTGTTTGGGCCCCCACCTTTGATGTGAGTCATCCATCATGTAGGGCCCACCTTGATTGTGGGTCATTCATCATTAGGGGCCAACTTTTAATGTGCACAATTTATTAGGAAGGGCCCACCTTTAATGTTAGTCACTTATCGTGCGAGGCTCACTATCAATGTTATTGTCCATCACATAGAGCCCATCTTCAATATCAATTGCCCATCATGTGGAGCCTACCTTTAATGTTAATCACTTACCATGTGAGGCTCACTATCAATGTTATTGTACATCACATAGGGCCCATCTTCAATATCAGCTGCCCATCATGTGGAGCCCACCTTTGATGTGGATTGTCCATCATGTGGGTCCACCTCTGATGTGGGTTGTCTATCATGCGAGACCCACCTTGGATATGAGTCACTCATCATTAGGCCAACCTTTCATGTGGTCTGTGCATCATGTGAGGCCCACCATTATTAATTGCTAATCATGTGGAGCCCACCTTTGATGTAGGTTTCCCATCATGTGGAGGGTATATTTCTTTTAAATAATTTCCTAAGTTGCAGTGTCACCCATGAAAACAAAAGAAATAAGTTACTTTTAAAAGTTGAAAAGCAATAAAACATAATTGATAAAAGTAAATTACTTTTTCTATATAAAAAAAACTTTTTTAAATTCAACAACTAACTTATTTAAGAAAATTAACTTATGAACTTATGTAAGTTAAAAAAAGCTACTTATTTGATAGTATTCAAATGGCCTCTCAATATCTTATCCATCTATATTCCATTAATGGAATTAAGATGGCTTGATCAATTAAATTTTTGAGATGTTTATATCGAAGTACAAATCCTTATGTTGTTTGCTGGAGACCAAAAAAATAAAAATAAAAATGTACTCTAGTAATATGGCCGCACGCAACAACTAGTTTTCTATACAAATGAACAATGGGAATGAAGAAGCGGATTGCGTCCTGCCCTTTCTTAGACGGAATCAGTCCATGTAGGGGCTTGGTGAGCCCCACCACAATTAATGAGTTTTATCCACATAGCTTCTTCATTTTTCCATATTATTTTATAGTATAATCCCAAAAATGAATTAGATCTAAGACTCAAGTGAATAACGTAGAAGTGGGAAATGAACATCCACCATTAAAAAGTTCCCGGAGGTTATAGTAGTTTTGATCAAGCTGAAATTTATGTTTTCCCTTCGTCTAGATTTGTTTAATCTTTGTGAGCAGGTTATATGAAAATTAAACATCACCGTGGGCCCTTAGGAAGGTTTCAACTATGGGTGTTATTATTGCTGCTCATTTACGTGCTGTGGTCCACTTAGCATTAGATCTACTCATTAATACATAGTAATGGTCAGGTGGCTATGAGTATAGGAATCTTCCCATGCACACAACTGCATTTTAACTCATTAGCATCCATGACGCAAGACCATATCCCCAATTTGCTACAAGAGGGAAAATCTTATTTATTGCATTGTAATTTGTGTCACATCATTATAAACAGTATTTAATGCACAGGTGCTACATAAGTGTTGACGTGACCAATAAAATGCAGGAAAATAAGATTATTCGACGATACGATAATTAAAACATCAAGTGGAATCCAAAACTGGACGGACACGGTCATTCATAGAGGATAGGTTTAGTCATCAATGTTCAGAACCATCTGATTGCTGTTACTTTTATACAGTGTCCGTGGAAGAGTGAGCTGGACATGTTGGACGGTTCAGATAGATGATGATGTAGATATCGCAGTGTCCAAATACAGCTGTCCAAATCATTTCTCATTAATGTATATAGAGTTACCGCTTACCAGCAAACAGAAATACGGTACACCACTTGCCCAGACAGGGAACCGGCTACTGCATTTGGAACGGCACACCGCAGCTCTGTGGGGGCCATCCTGATGTACGCGTCACATCCACTCCGTCCATCCGTTTCTACGCTCCATATTTACCGTACATAATAAAAATCTGCTCGTTCTGTACCTCATATGGGCCACACCTTGGAAATAAGGTAACCACGCCTAAATTCACATTGTGGCCCACATGCGACACAGTAGCCACAGCAAAGTTTCTATGGTGGATGTCTCCACACCCACTGTTCCCAACAGTACGTCCTTTGTGAGTTTGGGATCTGCCTGGTTTTCGGGTTCTGGTACTAACACGAGGCGTCCCAGCAGATGGACGGAGTGGATGTCACCCACACATCATGGTGGGCCCACAAATCTTACCCTCTCCACCTACACTTTCAAAACGGGCGCACGTGCCGATGTGAGAAGTGCGTGGTGCATTTGAGCCGCACATTAAGTAGGCCTTAGCTAGTGATGATCATGAAAAGATCAGCACAGGACACACTCATGGTGTGGATAATCTGTATACGGTGAAGAACTGTGTAAAAACATCCAACGTACACATGCAGCCCACCGAACGTGTACCTTCCCGACATTTTTATCATGTTAGTTGCCACCGTTGGGACCAGATTTTGTACTGCTCAGATGCTCCGCATACTTGAATATTTCCATCGAATGCATTGCTACTTTCGTCCTTTGATCAGAAGTCTACTTTCAATGATCCCAACCATTTATGCGGTGGGCCTCACGTTGGATGGAGGATATCTAAACCCTTCGATTGACTTTTTTACTTTGAAATGTGCAGTCTCCTTGAATCCATCTGAATTGCCATAATGAAATTGGTATCTTCACCTTACTTTACACCATCCGTACGGTGCTTGTAGTTTGAATAGATGATGTTTTCAATTTTCTTTTTTGGTTGTTAATTTTGTAAATCATTTTTTAAAGAAACATTTTTAAATCGTAAAAGTGAACTTCCTTTTGAAAGATTCGAATATTTTTAGTGGGAAAATGAAAAACGCTCCCAAATAATTTTATATTTTGAAAATATACAGTAAATTACGTACCAAAAAAATCAAACCAATCCACTCCTTAGATGGTCCACGTGTATTTTAGACTAGATAAGTGGTACTCCAATCGGCCATGGTTAATCATGCGATCATGAGTTCTTGGCCGAATGTAGATGGCATGGCGACCTTGCTACCACTAACATTGTGATGATTTGATGTGACAAGATTTGATTAGAATATATATTGAAGTTAGAAATACAGCATCGCAACGCATGTTTGAAAGTTAGATTGAGCACATACTCAACCCTCATATCTAATATGACTATGTGAGCATTGGGCTCAATCAAATCCTACCATGTTGGCTCACCACTGTCATTTAGGGCCTGTTTGTTTTTCAGAGAAATGGGAAATGCAAGGGAAACGGTGATTATTACTGCGTTTGAAAACTCACGGGAGTTTGTGCTAGTGAAATTGGTTTAACGGATGTAATTTTAATTTATTTACTGCAAGGTAATACGTATGATATATCCATTCCGTCAGTCTGTTTTATTACAATATTTTGGAGCACGAGACAAAAAATGAAGCAGATCTAACACTCAAATGGCCCACGCCAAAAAGCAGTGGGCTACAAAGTTCTTCGGTAAGTATTCGATTCTCTTTTTGTATGAGGCGTGGTCCACTTGAGTATTGGATATGCCTTAATTTTTTACTCATGCTATGAATTCAAATGTAATAATGGATGAACGGTGTGGATAAGCGAAATGCATCACAGTGGGACCCACATATATTTTATAATATTCTTGATTTTTGTGTCAAAAAGTAAGCGGTCATATCAGGATGCTATGAATTCGCGGGGAAATAATCATCACATTTTTACGCGCGATTTACCGTTTCACCGAAAATCAAACAGGCCCTTAAGGGAATAAGGTCACCACGCAAAATATATCCCTCTTGCATGGGCTATGTGCTAAAAGTTTGCATGCTGCTTGTACTTTCCATCTCTGCATTGCATCACGTGGTATCTGTGCAAGTCCTGTACAATTAGCTTATTTTACAGTGATTCTTATCCAAGTTATTCACCATGCTTGTTCATCTGTTCACCTACTTAAACCTATGTGGGACTAATCGTGTTGTGTGGATTCCCCATTCTAAGTGCACCCCAACATTACGATGAGGTGCTCCAAAAAAACTAGGCCCATACAACTATTAGCTGGGTATACCATAGAAAACAATTGAAATCCACCCAAAAACCCCCCAAAAATCATATGGTGGCCTACATGATGGTTGGCTTAGCTTGATTTGTGGCTGTCCAACTTTGATGGTGAGGTGACAATTTTGGACGGGCTGGATACCGTGTGCACACCAAAATGGTCCCATGTGCAACTTATTTGGAATAAGCTTATTCTACAAGGACATGTGACGGAACTAGCCTCGGGATGCAAGCGGGGCACACTAAGGACTATTTGGATATTACCAAATAATTTTATTTATTTATTTATTTATTTTACTTAAGCAGCCAATAAGTACCTTATTTGAGATGAGTAAGTTTAGTTTAGAATTAATTATAAGTAGCCTTTTTATTTAAAGTTACTTATTCACTTCATATTAATAAGTAGACATTAAGATAAGTATAAATAGCTTATCTTAAGTAACTTATGATTCAAATGCAGGCCTTTTGAATACTACCAAATAAATAGCTTTTTTAACTTACATAAATTAATGAGTTACTTTTCTTAAATAAGTTAATATAGTTATTAAACTTAAATAAGTAGTTTTTTAAAAAATAACTTATTTCTACTTATTTATATTAATTATTATTATTTTTCAACTTTTAAAGTAACTTATTTCTTTCATTTTCAATGGTGACACAGTAAGTTAGGAATTCTTTGTTGGCACGAACCCCCTCCAAGTTCATGAGATAAGAAAATCATCTAATGAATGGGTAGATGATATAGTGGGCCCCATATAATGATAGCCCATATCGAGGTTACCCTATATGAAGGACAATCCACATTAAAGGTCTGGCGCCCTTAATCATGAATGGCCCACGTCTAAGGCGAGCCTCGCATGACGAGCAACCCAAATTGAAGGTGGGCCCACATGATGGGCAACCCACATTAAAGGCGGGCTCCACATGATGAATGATCCACATCAAGGTCGGCCCACCTTGGATATGGACAATCACATCAAAGGTCGGCCCAATGATGAGTGGCCCATATCCAAGGTGGGTCATGCATGATGGACAGTCTACATCAAAGGTAGGCTCCACATGATGGGTAGTGGATATTGAAGATGGGTCCCATTTGATGGATGACTAACATCAGAGGTGGGCCCTACCTAATGAACTATACACATTAAAGGTCGGCTCCTAATGATGAATGACTCACACAATGAATGATACATATGAAAGGTTAGCCCAACATGATGGACAGTGGATGTGAGCGGAGCCAAACACACTTTCAAAATAATTACTTATGATGTTGTAAACCAAATATGTTTTTTTAACTTTTTGAATGATAAGTAAATTGTTTACGAAATATTATTATTTGTTGATAATTAAGTAGAAAGCAAGATAAGGTAAAGTAACTTAGAATTTAGAAGTTTCTTAGACCTTGATTTGGCATCCAATATTCCTCGTCTCCCAAAATAGTCATTTATTCTATCCTTAAGAAAAACATATACTTTGCAATATCAAAGGTACAGATCTCAAGTAATACTTATTAATAACTTGGATTTGTGAGACGATCCAAAAGGCCCCCTAATGTGTGGGTTGGATAGGATAGAAATAACGTAGTGACCTCACACAAGCATGTGCTAAGTGAATAAGAAGGTCAATTGCTGAATATGCAAGGTGAATAGCTATTACACAGGCATGAATATATTTAAACTTGGGTGAATCGCTTGTAGAATAAGGTTAGGAATAATTGTAAACTGCCGAGCTGACCTCTAGGTTATTATAATTGCATACACATCCCCTCTAATTTGAATTCCTGAAATTACCTCTCTACTAGAGATGTTACAGGAATTTACACCAAATAACAAAACAATTCAGGCCTTAAAGTTCATTTTATGTGCGAGTGGAACCCGCTATTATGTTTAAATAGTATCCAAACCGTCCAATAGGGTCCCTCCACCATAAAATTAAAACACTCAAGAAATATGGCTAATCCAATCATTAGGTGGACCACACCCACCCAAAAGCTCCAAATTAATGTGGTAGGACACTTGGCTTGATCAACCTGTTTTTTGAGGTTTTTCATTTTCAGTGGATTGATGACCATCTTGAACCGGTTAGATGACACATATGCACTATGATGAGCCACATTTCTACAACAAGTTACCTATGAGGTAGGGGTTGAGTGGTTAATTTTTCTAAGATAGTAATGCTAATACAGGGAGATTTAAAATAAATAAATAAAAAGCTTTTAAGTATCACATAAGCTTATTCTAAAGATGTCAACCAATTCCGTCTCATTTTCCCACATAACCCAAAATAAAGGTCAATTCAAAACTCATGGTGGACCCCACCAAAGGGAAAGGAGGGAGGGGATGCCAACCATAATATTTAAATGCCATCCACCCATTTCATAATGTGAGTCACATAGAATAAATATAAGCCTTTTTTGAAAAAAAAAACCCACACACCACGTGCTCAGACTACAATGGGCACTCGAGCCCATGACCTCCTGTTGAAACTCTTACCAATCTACCAACCAGGCATGAGTAAGGAGTCATAGAAGCTTAATCCAAAGCCTAGTGGTCCTGAAGTTTTTTTTTTGACACTTCTTTTTTATTTTATTTTATTTTATTTTTTTAACACACTCGCACACACATCCCCACACACTCACGCTAGTGGAATTCACCACCTATGGGTACTCGAACCCTTGACCCACTTGAGTTTTGTCTGGATCACTTTTGGGGAAGAAGTGTATTTGCACACACATCACGGTGGGCCTCACAAAATTATTTATCTACGGGTTCTCTTACCAACTAGGTCGGGATTGGTTAATACCCCACTGGTACTCAGCTAGAGACGGATGGTCCTGCCAGGAGCTTTGTGGAGTCCACCCCATTGGGAAATAGTGGAGGATTGAATGGCTACTGATGAGAAACTCATGTGGCCACAAAAGTTTTGGATGAAGCTGATATTTATGTTTTCCCTTCATCCAGGTCTATCTCACTTATTGAACAGGTTGGATGGCAAATAAACACCACGGTAGACCCTAGAAAGGTTTCAGTAGTGGAGGTCATTGTCACATCGCTTCTTTTGGCAAGGTCCACTCACTTTCAAAGAGAGCACTGAGACCACCTTGGTACTCCCTCTGCCAGTTCAAGGAAGTGAGGTGGAGAGAAGGTAACCAGTTGAAAAACGTATACGGGCATTGTCATGGCAGACAGACGGGAGAAGAATAAAACATCAGCATCCAATGACTCGAAAATGATCATACGTTGGAACTCGATTAGTCGACTTCTTCAATTCTCTGGCAGAGGAGTAGGGTTGTGTTTGAGAAGATATGCAGGAGCTTTCAATCTACCTCTCTTTTGGGGGGCGTTTGGTGCATGAGATTAGGTGGGATGGAATTACATTTGGTCCTGTGCTAATTCCATTCAATGTCGGGGAAGAATGGAAAAGCTTGGAATTAGATTAGATGGAATTGCATTGGGTCCGTGACAAAATATACAGAGGGCTGGGATAAAACGCATGCATCAAGGTGGGCCCCACATGGACCCTGCCAGGATCACCAAGGTGTCACCACTGCTTCCTGTGGCATGGTCCACTGGAGTGAATGCTGCCTACCTGTCAGCTGCATACGGAGCTCGATGAATATAATATTAATTCTGTGAAAATGCCGCTTTGTCGGCTTTTACTTCGTGTAGGTCGAGTCTTTATTCATCTTATTTATTTGTTATAGGTGTTTTTGGTGGGAGTGTGGAAGAAAAAAAAAAAAAAAACAATCAGCCATAACCGCAGGAAGCAAACGGAGATAAGATGCCTTACCATACGTTTGTGCGTGGACCACATCATCGACATAACTGAGGAGAAAAGCAGGCTGGTACATTCATCAGGCAGGCTATACTGCCAAAATCAACCAACAGAGAAGTATCTGAATCTAAAGTATATGTGCCGCCCATCAGTGATTTGTTACAATTTCGGACACGCGTGTTGACCAGTTAGCTACACCGTGTCAGGAATCTGTGGGGCCCACCATGATGTATGTGCTTTATCTATGCCGTCCATTCATTTTACTAGTTTTTTTTAAGTGTACGGCCCAAAATTGATGCATATCCAAAGCTCAAGTGGACCACAACAGTGAAAACATCCTGGGGCTGAGGAAGTTTTGAATCAAGCTGATATTTGTGTTTTCCCTATATGCATGTCTTTTCGACCTTATGAACGGTTTAGATGACAAATGAACATCGTTATAGCTTATAAGAAGGTTTCAACGGTTGGCCATCCATTATCCCCACTATTTCCTGTGGTATGGTCCCATGGTCTACCTGAGCTTTGGATATGCTTCGATCAAGGGCCTGATAAAACACATACATCACAGTGGGCTCAGTCCACGTGGTGCTGGGGTCACCACACAATATACGTCCACAATTTCTTGTTGATGATCTTTATGGTATGGGTCCACCATTTTCATGGCTCCGATGTTCTGCGCCGCACATTTGCAGAAATAAAAACATTGTGTGTTCAAGTTCCAGTGCAACTGAGCATGTGAACCTCTCTCTAAATTAAGGAATGATCGCATGCAAACACGGCATTGTAAGCTTACCATGCTACACCATTTTAACTTGCCACCATGCCACATCTATTAGGACATCTGAACCATGCAAAAGGTGGGAACCATCATAAAGATGGACTTCTTTGAAAATTAGACAGACCCACTTATCAGATGGGCCACACCAGTCCACTGGGTCTGGTTTAAAGAGTGCCCCACTTGATAGTGGAGCGTCCTGATTTTTGTACCGGTTGGTCCTCATGACTTGGCCCATCTTTCACCCCTTGGATCTCCTACAGCATGCTGTGGTTATATCATTATAAGATGATTCCTTAAACAGGAAGAGTGCAATATTGTCCCATTCCAATGGCTGGCTTCCACGGTTGGGCCACGTAAGACTTGAGGGGTACACTTCTGGAAATAGATCCTGGCCATCCAATTCTGGTAACCACCTGCCGGACAGTTGTGCTGAAGTTATGATCCATCAATCATCTTTGGACTGTTAAGAAAAGTTCTGATCAACCGTCCATACAAAGGTATCTCAATCAGATGGTTAGAAACAGCCAATCGCTTCAATTTATTAACGTCTCTCCATCCATCGGGTGGCCTATCAGTTTGTCGTTTCAGATTCATTCTCTCCCCTTCGAGTTTGTCAGTTACAGCGTTATCACCATGTACCAAGACAATAGTAGTATCCTCTAGCCCACGTTACACGCACCACACGTGCCAAACTAGCAACGACGAGATTCCGTGATGGCCCTAATATGAAGGGGCGGGACGCGGATTGGCTACTCCCCCTGACACCAGCCAATGGCTGATGGTCGGTGCTCCGTGGGATCCACCATGATGTATGTGTTTCATCCATGCCGTCCATCTATTTTTAAGGATCATTTTACGTTATGACACCAAAAACGAGTTATATCCCAATCTTAAGTGGACCACATTACATGAAACAGTGTTTAATGAGCGTCGACCATTAAAAAACATTTTGTGGCCATAAAAGTTTCGGATCAAGATGATTTTTGTTTTTTCCCTTCATCTGGGCCTGTATGACCTAATCAACATATTAGATGTCAAATAAACAGTACAGTGGGCCTTAAGAGGATTTTAATGATAGATATCCAACCACTATTGTTTTCATGTGGTGTGGTCCACCGGAGAATTTTATACCCTCATTTTTGAAAGCGAGCCATAAAATGATATGCAAAAATGGATGAACGGAATGGATGAAACACATACATCATGGTGGGGCCCACAGAGCACCGACCACCAGCCCCGGGGCTGGTGTCGGGGGAGTAGCCAATCCGTTTCCCAAGGGGCGGACACGTGTCAGAGATGTGGTATACGGCATAAATGTCAGATACCCAGGCCATTAATCAGGTAGGTCGTACTGTACTCATGTCAGACACACAAAAAATAAAAAAATTAAAACAGTAAATTAGCCAAATATGCACATTGCATTTAGACGGGTGGACCATTTATTATTATTTTTATTATTATTTTCTAACCGCCCATTTTCATCGCATAAGTTTGACCTGCACGTTCACAGTTTACCCTACATGATGAATGGTCCAGATCTCTGAAACATGTTCCAGCCACCCTTGATCTCAGACACGTATTCCACCCCTACACATGAGCAATTGAGCATTGAATCAGGATCCATTACAAAATTAATAATCTCATCCTCGATGTGTACCAGATACAGTTATCTGAAACAGGTGGCCCGATAATATCGCTGGCAATTTTGTTTTTTTCTTCTGTTCTTTGATTTATAACCCATCCCTCTCAATCAGTGCTACCGTCTGATGGTAAAATTGCATTTGCATTTTATTTGAATTTTACTATGTTACTGTTTTTAGGTACTTCGTGACAGACCCACATGTGAGTTTTTCGTAATTTTATAAAATGGTGTTAATTCATTATCCTCAGATGTAGCAGTGATATACAGCAATCCAGACCATCCAAATTGTGTGTCCCATTCTGTATGGAGCATATCTCAAAAGTCACACTGATTGATCAATCCTAACCATCTAATTGATGGTTATCAAATGAATTATTAAAACTAAAATAGTAAGTGGTCGGGATTCAAAGAAAAAACAAAATAAAATCAGATGTTTATATTAGCTTCTGAGAATAATTTTTAGTTTATGCTCTACCCACGGTTGGGTTAGCAACTGGACAGTCTGGATTGCCATACATCTTACATCTATGCCATGTATACCAGCGAGGAGTCCACCCCATTTTTAAGATTGCAAAACTAAGCCCTCGGATTCGGAATATCTCTAAAATGAGAAGGTATAGAATCCCAATGGAATAGTCAGTAGTGTCAAGTACAGTTGGGCCCCTGGTCAAGTGATCAGAACCGTGGAATGATGGGCTTCACCAAGGATGGTAGACACCATTGTTCCAGATTAGAAGATGCTAGACATCCATTATCTGGTCTTTTTTCTGGACTATAAATTTATCTTCCTTCTAGCCGTCTATTCGCAGGCCATTGATCAAAGATTCAAAGGTCAGGATCTTCTTATCAAGGTTCCCCAACCCCCCCGCTTTTTTTTTTTTTTTTTTTTTTTTTGTTGTGGATTTCCCTCTTTTCAGGAAGGCAATGAGCCGAGAGTGTTTGGCCCACGCTTTAAATGACCCAAATTTTAATTAGATTAAAAGATCACCAGTGGTCCACCCATTTATTAATTGGGCCTTCAGTTTCAGAGCCAAACCCACTCAATAAAGAGTGCGTGAGAGAGAGAGAGAGAGAGAGAGAGAGAGAGGGACGAACTTCCTGCGAAAGTATGGTGGGGTGGGTCTATGTTTGTGAGAAATCCACTCCGTCCATCCATTTTTCGAGCTCATTTACCGTTGAAACCCTCTGGGCTCTACCTTGATGTTTATATGTCATCCAAACCGCTCATAAGGTTATTCCCACTTGGATGAAGTATAAACACAGTAAATTTAGGTTGATACAGTACTTTTATGGCAGTAGAATGTTTCAACGGTGATCGCTGAAAACCCACTGTTTCCTCTCGTGTGACCCACTTGAGTTTTGAATCCTCTTGATTTTTGGTTGCATGTCATGAAATGAGCTCGAAAAACGGATGGACGGAGTGGATTTCCTGCTAAAGCCTTTCGCAGAAAGTCCCTGCGCAAGGATGAAGGGTGGGGCCCACCGTGATGTTTCTGAGAAATCTACCACGTCCATCAGGTTTTCGAACTCATTTCAGGACATGAGACCAAAAATGAGGTGGATACAAAGTTCTAGTAGGCCACACGAAAGGAAACAGCTGGTATTCAGTGAGCACCGTTGAAACAACTTATGGCTATAAAAGTTGTGTCAGCCTTCTATTTATTTATTTATTTATTTATTTATTTATTTATTTTTTTTTTTTTTCTGTGGGTGTGTTTTCACTACATCCCAGTGGGATTGACCTTATAAACGGTTTGGATGGCATATAAACATCAAGGTGGAGCCCATGAAGGTTTCAACGGTAGGAATTTCTTTCCTTTCTTTCCCCAATTTTCGCTCTCGTGTAACCCACTTGAGTTTTAGATCCATTTCATTTTTGGTCACATATCCTAAAATAAGCTCGAAAAACCTGACGGACGTGGTAGATTTCTCAGAAACATCACGGTGGGCCCCACCCCTCATCCTTATGCAGGAACTTCACGTGTGCCACCCACCCCGAGTGTGTCCCCGCATCCCACGGGCTACCCCAATCGAGCCCGGTGTGAAATGCACATTAATCACTCCCGTTGAGGAATCTCAAACACTAGACCTCCTTCGTTAGCCGCACCCACCTCGAGTATGCCCCTACATCCCACAAACGATCCCACTCGAGCCCAGTGTGAAAATGCCCCTGCATTAATAAAGGCTTTCGCAGGAAATCCACGTCCCAGGGAGAGAGAGAGAGATTTGAAATTATCAAAATCCCATCACTTGATGGGCCGAAGAAAATACCATTTGGCATTAAAATCAAAATCCCTATAACTAATTGCAGGGGTCTAATTGGCCAAATGCTGCTCGCAGTATATAGAGATAAACAGGCCTGATCCCGAGCTTGAGCCACTCAATAGGAAATTCTGCAGAACATAAGATCAGCCATGAGCCATTTATGGAGATGGACCTCAAAATCAAGTCCATTACCAACCCACAGGCCTATATTACCCAAAACCAACTTGTACCACACCAAGACCCAAAACATGGCCACCTGTTTGCTGGCTTCTCTTTTCCCTTCTGGTTATCTCCTTGAGCCCTCCTTTTCACTCTTCTTTCTTTCTTTCTTTCTGGTTCCAGTTAGTTGCCAATCGTTCACCGCCAACTACAGACTATGGTTCATTTGCATTTCGCATTTCTTAGTCACATGTGACATTTTCCAAAATAATGAGTTGCAAATTGTATCCTGACTCAGCTCACCAAATAATAATAATAAAAGAACGAATGAATTAATCATCGGCTTTAGGAACAAGGGTTCAACCAACATTTCATCCATTTATAGGAAGTTGTTTCTTTTTTCATACAACTGGAATCCAAAAGGGATACTCAGCTGCATAACTTCATTATTCACCAGCCGACTCCTTTACAAATGCAGCTTACATGCCAGCTTGTATTCTTTGCTTTTCTTTCTTGAACCCTAGCCTCTCTCCCAAGAAGTATAAAGTTCAGGCCTCGTACCTTTATCATTCCTGCAACCTGCCCAACCAACATCAGAAGAATCCCTTAACCACCCATAAAAGTACTAGTATATGATAACAATCCACTCGAAAGAGACTTATCGTCTATTGCATAAAACAATAAGATCCCAATGGGGTTATGATGCAACTGGGTTGTAATTCCGCCATGAATTGTTGTTCAGTTTCTTGCCACTAACAATTTCTGAATCCCGAGATTACCTCAAAAAATACTCAACTGCTAGAGATTCTCCAGGAAGAGGCAGTTAATCAACCATGCAACCAATAATGGCATGCAGCTTGGGTGAGAGAGAGAGAGGTAAAGCTTTAACTTGACCCAACTCAAGTTCAGGTCAGGTTGGGTTCAGGCTGGGAAAATTCAGGTCAGGTTTGGGAATAATCATGTGTATTTGGGTCAGGTTGCAGGTTGGACACACTTGAGTCTGGTAGGGCTTGGGTTGACCCTCAACCTGACCCAGCCTGCTCAAGTTGCATTGCCAAGTGAATGGGTGAGTGGGGTAACATTTTCAACAAATCTAGTGGCAGTCCTTGACATACAAGCTGTGTTTCTAAATATGCAGTTTATTTTACCAAGAAGAGTTATTATACTTGCTATGTTGACATCAAAGCTTGAGTGGATGAAATTATAGAATCACAGGAAACTTGTAAACTAGAGTGAATTACAAGCAGGGATACTCTAAAGAAAATATATATCAAAACCAGGTTCCCATGGAAGACTGGTCATCATGACCATATAAACCTTTCAGAATGCCTAATGAGGTAGATAAGGAGACCACAGAATAACTGGATACAGAAGCTCCAACATGCACCGATCACAATTTGGGGCTAAGCACACTACATTTCAAAAACTTAAACATTACTACAAATTTCAGCATTGTGGAGATGTGCACTCAATTTCGGTACTTGTAATAATTTTCTTGAACCCGATTACACTTTGTGTCATAGGAGAGTATTCTTCTTGCTAAGGGTTTTCAGCAAATGCATGTCACTACAGGTGCATTTGGATGTGCTATCGAATTGAGTTGTAATTATTTTATTTTATTTTATTTTTTGAAAAGTAAATTGGATTGTAATTAGTAATCAAACAAAGAGACTGACAAAACTATGATTCGCTCAAAAATGCAATTTCGTTACATTCAAGTTAGACATGAAAGGGACGTAAATGCAGTTTGACAGGAACTGAGTGCCATAGTTCCAAAACTCAATGACTTGAACAGAAACTTGGCTGAGTCGAGAAATGCAGCTCGATAGGAACTCCTTGTTATGAGTACCATAGTTCCAAAACTCGCTGACTTGTATCGAAACTTGGCCAAGTCAACTTGACTCAGCAAGATTTTGAGCCAAGTTGCTGGGCCTGACACAGCCTAGACTCTGAGGGCCTGTTTGGATACCGCCAAATAAGTTACTTTTTCTACTTACAGCAGTAGATAAGTGACTTATTTCAGATAAGTAAGGTTGGTTTATTTTTTTTTGTAGACACAGGGTGTCCCCGCCTCTTTTTGAAGTGAGACTAATCCCTGCGGATACATGCAATCACCCACAACCACGTGTATCGGGTAAAGCCAAGGAGGCGAATCGAACCCTCACCTATAGGGAGCAAACCTACGGTGAAGACCATTCACCCAAAGCAAAGTAAGGTTGGTTTATCACTACTTATAAGTAAGTTTTTTACTTAAAAGTACATAATCACTTCAGTTAAATTTTTTTAGCTTTTCTACTTTTCATAAGTTGCTGAAAAGAGGCATCAAGAGAGACAAAAGAGAGGAGAAGCAGATAAGTATGTTGTTTGCCAAACATACTTATCTTCTTAACTTGTGGAATAAGTAGCTTCTCTTAAGCAACTTCCAAACACCCCCTGAGAGACTCATTTGACTCGACACGACTAGGTGTGACTTGAACCGAGTGATGCACCTCCTGAGTGATTAAAAACAAAGTGGTGGGAGTGGGATTTGAACCCCAAACCTCAACCAGTGTGGTAACTGTCGTGTTGCTCGTTTAAGTTACATTCTATATTGCTCATTCCTATCTTAAATATCTATTTACATTCCTCCTATTTTCAATTTACAATATTAAATATTGACCCAAGTTGTGTCAAGTCTTTGAGTCAACCTGTTCCAGCTGAACATCGAGTCGAGTTTTCGGATTTTGAACTATGATGATTACTATGAAACATCACTAATTTTTGTCATATTCCTCTTGATTAGAAGGAATGTTCACATGCATGTTCACTTGTGCAACCAAATGCACCCTATGTCACTGTTGTGATCTGTACCTAGAGTTGAGATCTACTGACAATAAACATTAACCGATGGATTATAGAGAAGAAGATCAACACAGTAAATACCTCTACACATATTTTCGCTTGGCTTCTACCCATTTCATATTTTGCTGCATGCTAAAGTCTTGATTTACCACCCCTCTTCCCAGGAATCTGCAATGACTCATAATGGCCAAAACCATGATAAAGAACCCTGATTGGATCCTCCTTTCCATACTCTTGGCCATACTCGGCAATGGCAATCAACCCACCAGAATCCTCATCATGCATGTAAACAGTAATCGGCATCCTGCAAAAAATCCACATCCATGGGTTCTAATCACTTTCTTATCATTTTATTTTTATTTTTATTTTTTATTTCAGGGAATGCTATTTCCATCCCAACTGGAGTAATTCCATCACAGCAGCATATAAGATTCAAAGTTCTTATTGGTTTATGTAGCAACCACATTACCCTTGTGGGGCTGAACTAACATGTTTAGGGAGACTAGCAACCTAAATTAATTTCAAAGAAACAACCCAAAGTAATTTCAAAGAAACAATATGAAGAAGGGGGAAAAATCAAGATCCCTTGATATGATCTTCTACTTGAAAGAAATGTTTTAGAAAAATGAAGAAAAAGGATCATGAGAGCACTTTTCGCCAGAAAATTTAAGTGGCAATAGCATGGTTATGGCACCACATGACTTAGGGAGGGGATGCAAAAACACATTCTGGATCGTTTATGTTCTAAAATTCACATGCAGCTTATTGTGAAACGAAGGCATTTGGAGAAAGAGTCTGGCAAATGAAGACTAACCGGAGAACATGTGAAGCCATGAACAACTCTGGCTCGCCTCCCCATACATGCGGCTTTCTAATATGTGACACGTACGTATCGAAATCGCCTTCAACAAACCTGTATATAATGTAGCTGTATCAATACAATGCAGGTGATCATGAACAACTTCCAAAGAAGGCAACTTAAGAATTAGTTTTACACTCAAACTCATTCAATATCTTCACTTGGAGCCTATTTCAAAATTTTCAATGGATTTCAAGTGGTCAGTGAAGTGGACAGAAACTGGAGAGACAACATGGCATCTAAATTACTCTAATAAGACAAATATAATGAATTTGGCCTGCTCGATTCTCTTGTTAAGTCCCAAACCAGCTAGCCAAACTCCATACAAACATGATTCATCATTGAAATGAATGATGTGGGCAATCAAGTTTCTAGACAAGATACAGCTTACCATTCCGTCTCTTCACGCCTCTTAACAAATTCATCTGCAACCTGTACCAATCAGCACATGCATGCAAGAAGTCAAAACAACATTAATTGGAAATCTTTGATTTATGCACAAATAGTTCAAAAATCAGGATAAAAGCAACTAAAAGGGAAATATCACACGCTTTGCATCTTGGTAGCTAACACAATCAATCTTGAAAACAGAAAAGTGCGGAATCAAGTATTCATCATCAAGGTAGGCAAATGGCAGGAGAAACATACTTTGGACCGCAACTCATCTGCTAATTGTTTCTGGAGGGTCTCGCTTGGTGATGGTTTCCCAGATCGTAAGCAAGCCCCGTGAACCACAGACCGGAACAAGCAACGCCCATCTCCCGGTATGCCTGCATCATGTGGTGACCATATTTAAAAGAATAGCAGAATAAGTGGAGGTAGATCACACCATACACAGCATTACCAGATTGAAATAAAGAAGCATCAAAGAATTGTAGGGTTGAAAATGGGTTGGGCAGGGCATGCTCGGCCAAGTCCAGCTCATGAGCTAAGGATCTCAGTCAAGGTCCACCCCAGCCTTGAGCTAGGAATTCATATTGTGCCGGGCCCACCAGTAAAATACTTAGACCACCAACCAAGGTTTTGAATAACAGTATCAGTGGGCATATCAGCTGGCCTAAAAGCGATATAATGCGAGGCATATTGGACCCGTATCAGCTGATTTTTCTTTTTTTTTAGCATAAAAGAATCTTGAAGAACTAATGGGAAAAATATACATATAAAAATGTAAAACATCAGAACCTCTCACTTTTTTGTTCTTAACATGTATTCAATGGTATATCACACCATTCTTTGATAAGCATTATTGTCTGTTAGTGTGACCTGCTGAAAGTCAACCAAATAGGTCTGTAATTGAACACAAATTAAACACATCACACCATTCTTTGATAAGAATTATTGTCTGTTAGTGTGACCTGCTGAAAGTCAACCAAATAGGTCTGTAATTGAACACAAATTAAGCATGATTTGGATGGCCATTACATATGAATACAATGCAATGAAGATGAAAAAATGAGAAAAAAAAATTGATGATTTAACCCTTCTTCTGATATTACCCAAATTGATCCATTCCACTGTTCCTTGAATCCCACTCAAATCTTATGTTTTGACCATAACAATAGGCACGGATCTAGTCTAGAGTTAGTTTCTTTCTAAGCTTCCTTCATTGCTGAAATGAAAAAAAAAAACAAAAGAAGTGGAAAAATGAGAGGAATTTTGAAAATAAAAAAATTCAAAATGGGGCCTTATAGCTGTATCGGCCTCTGTTGGCCATAACGGTCCTGTATCAGTGCTGATACGGGGCAGTATCAGCAGATACAGCCTTTTTCTTTTACCTTAATGGACTGGTTCACCCTGGTAATGCATACGGGGTAACTGATACTATTAACAGCCAATACAGTCATAACATAATGGATATTCAAAATCATGCCACCAATGTTACATACGCCAGTGGGGCCTACTTTTTGGACCTTTATGCAGTGCATGTCCAGATCCTACCCCTAGTAAGCAAAACTCCGTTTCAAACTCCATATTTCTGAAAAAAAAATTCATATAATTGATCACAGTTTAAAACTCCATATCTTTTGAAAGATAGGGAAAAAAAAAAATCCTTTTTTAGGGGCAAAACCGAATCAAACATGTTTTTTTTTTCTCAATAAAACATGGTTTTTTTTTTTTTTTCCAATAAAACATGTTTTAGACTCATAAAGAAGATTTTTTTTTTTTTGTGGGGGGGGGGGGGAGGGGGGCGCATAGAAATTGGTGGTCGCCACCCATTCCAGAAAATTCTAGAATTTTCTAGAATCTTCCGGAAACTTCTAAAGTTTGATAGAGTCTTCTTGACTTTTCTGGAATATTCCGTACTATGCTAGAACCTTTCGGATTCTCTTAGAATGTTCCGGAATATGATGGAACCAATGTTGTCATGTGCGATCGCATATGCGAATATGCGATCGCATATGCGCATATATGTGCACGGATCGCATATGCGGCAGTGGCATATGCGATCCTGCACATATGCGATCGCATATTCCATATGCGATGGCATATGCGATCGCATATGCGATGTATGCGATCGCATACTGCATATGCGATCGCATATATCATACGGTCAATCGACCGTTTTTGACCGTTTTTTTTTTTTTTTTTTTTTAAAATCTGGATTTTTTCTCTATAAAAATGCATTCTAAGCATTCCTCTCTCTATTCTCTATCTCTTATTCTTATAATCTTACTGCTTACATACATTCTAATTTCTAAGAGTCTTACAACTTACAAGTTACATACATCCACTCCTCTCCATCCAATTCCATTTCCAAGTTTCCATATTTCTTTTCTTTTCTTTCAACAATCAACATTCAAGAATCAAGGAAGGGTTACAACTTACAACTTACAAGAATCAAGAATCAAGAATCCACCAATCCATATTCATTGTTCAACTGTTCAAGAATCAAGATTCAACTTTCAAGACAAGAATCAAGAGACTCCTCACTCTAGTCTCCAATCTCCATCCACATTCCACAAGTTCTTCACTTCTTCTAAGTTCTAACTTCTAACTTCTTACTTCTATTCTAATTTCTAAGTTTCTAAATTCTAATTCGAATTAGTAATTTCTAATTTCTAAGTTTCTAACAACTTCTTTGATTTCTTTCTATCATTTTTTTTAAAAACTATTTTGTTTGTTAAATGTTAATTGATTCATTTTACTTTGTTAGTTGTTAGCAAATAGCAACTTAAAAGTTTGACTTTGAACTTCGAAGTTTGAAGTTACAAGTTAGTAAGTTACAACTTACAAGTACAAGACAAGTCACAACTCACAACAAGAATTCAAGAATCAAGAACAAATACAATACTCAAGTGAAGAGGCAAAGGTGAAGAGATTCAAGAGAAGACAAGTAGACAACTTAGACAAGAATTTGGAATTTTGGAAGTTGAAAGTTGTTATTTTAATTTTATTTGTGTAACTCTCTCTCTCTCTCTCTCTCTCTCTCTCTCTCCTTCTCTTTCTACAAGTGTAAGTAAGTGTGTAAACAACTCTCTTAGTCTCTTCTTCTCCCTTTCTTCAAGTGTAAGTGTGTAACTCAAACTCTCTCCCTCTCTCTCCCTCTTCTTCTCCCTTTCTTCAAGTGTAAGGTGTAACTCAAACTCTCTCTCTCTCTCTCTCTCTCTCTCTCTCTCCTCTTCTTCTCCCTTTCTAGTTTCTACAAGTGTAAGTGTGTGTGTGTGTGTGTGTAAGTGTAACTCTCTCTCTCTCTCTCTCTCTCTCCTTCTCCCTTTCTAGTTTCTACAAGTGTAAGTGTGTGTGTGTGTGTGTAAGTGTAAGTGTAAGTGTAAGTGTGTGTAACTCTCTCTCTCTCTCTCTCTCTCTCTCTCTCTCTCCCCTAAGGCCCTAACCCTAAGTCCTAACTCCCAACTCCCAACTCCAAGTTCTAGTTTTCTTTTTATTTGTAGTTTACTTTATAGTTTCTAGTTAATACTTAATAGCTAGCTACTAGCTAGTTACTTTTTAGTGCTAATATAATACACACACCACCATCCACCATCATCATAAATTCATAATGTCTTCTTCCCAATCTTCCTCTTTGAGGCCCAAGTCGAATGACCCGGGTTGGAAGTATGGGCACTACCGTAGTGCTACCGAAAAGACTCACATAGTATGTGATTTATGTGGATTTGTGAGTTCCGGTGGCATTGCAAGGCACAAGCAACACCTTGCACATTTACCCGGGTCAAATGCAAAAGCATGTGACAAGATTACTCCAGAAATCCGAAGGGAGATCATGGAGTATATGGATAAACAATCAAGAAAGAAATACGATAGTGCCCTACGCCAAGAGGAATATATGGAACAAGATGCATATGAAGATATAAATATAGTAGATGTCGATGAAGCTCAAGCTAGTCCCACTCCCCCTTCTTCGACAGGCCGGTCTAGACCACAAGTACAACCATCGAAAAGAGCCCGAGGGCATGGACCCTTGGATAGATGGTGTAGACCACACCCCGAGGATGTGGTCGACCAAAGGGGTAGAGGGAAAGGGCCGGCTCAAACAACTTTAGAGAACCGGTATAAACAAAAAGATAGGAAAACCACAATTCAATATATTGCTAAGTGGTTTTACCAAACCGGCGTTGCTTTCAACGCCGTTAAATCGAAAAGCTTCAAAGTAATGATTGAGGCTATAGGTCAATTTGGACCTGGGCTTAAACCTCCTTCATATCATGAAATGAGGGAGACATGCCTTAGAACTGAAGTTGAATATACACAATCCTTCATAGCGAATATAGGGAATCATGGAAAATATATGGTTGTACACTAATGGCCGATGGATGGACCGATAGATCCGGTCGATCTCTCATTAACTTCTTGGTAAATTGTCCAGCTGGGACGATGTTCTTGAAGTCAGTGGATGCGTCAGGTCATTCACACACAGGAGAATATTTGTTTAACTTACTAGATAGTGTAGTTGAAGAAATAGGTGAGGACTACGTTGTACAGTAATTACAGATAACGCAACCTCGTATGTAATGGTAGGTCGTCTTCTTATGGAGAAGAGCGACGTTTATTTTGGACCCCTTGTGCGGCCCATTGTATTGATCTCATGTTAGAAGATATAGGTAGATTATTTCTAAATGTGATTTGAAAAGGCTAGAAGAATCACGGTTTTTATGTACAAACATGCTCTTCTTCTCGATCGAATGAGAAAACACATTGGGGGTAACTTGCTACGTCAATGATCACCCGTTTTCGCTATGACCTTTTTAACACTACAAAGGCTACATGCAAAGAAATCAGAACTTAGAAGCTTTGTAGTGTCGGCCGATTTTACAAGTGGGCCTTGGTCAAGGAAGGCTGATGGGAAACGGGTTCAACAAACAATTCTTTCTCAAAGTTTTTGGACTCAAGTGGTAAAGGCGTTAAAATCATCCGAGCCCTTAGTCACTGTGTTGCGATTGGTGGACGGGGATGAGAAGCCCGCAATGGGCTACATATATGATGCGATGGAGAGAGCGAAAAACAAGATCATGGACCATTTTAACTATAGAGACCGTGATTACAGGCCAATTTTAGAAATTATAGATAGAAGATGGGGCAGCCAAATGTCATCCCCATTGTATTTCGGTACTTACATCCTTAACTTGACTGTTTATTAAACCTGGCGATCAGAGAAGCACTAACTGTGCATATGGTTGGATTTATTGATGTCTTGGAAAGAATGATTCCAGATAGAGGAGAACAGGACAAGATCTCAAGTTTGCTGGACTTCTACACAAAAAGTGAAGGGATATTCTCAAGGGATATCGTAATAAGACATCGGACAATGAAATTACCCAGTAAGTACTTATATGAATGAATGTTAGTGTATGTGGTATGTCAACTGTGTCTCTAAGAGACTAAAACTAGTCTAACCTATACTTAAACTGTTTTTCTCAGCTGACTGGTGGGCTGCCTATGGAGTGGACCCGAACAGGAAGGATCCAGCTCTAAAGAAGCTGGCTATGAAGATTCTTGGACTCACGTGTTCTGCCAGTGGTTGCGAGCGTAATTGGAGCACGTTCGAGGCGGTAAGTTTAGACTTTAGAGTCTTTAGACTGTTTAGTGTTTACTGTTTACTAATTGTTTTTTTTGTAAGCTAAATTCATTACCTAAATAGCTAATGCCAAATGTGTTTTCTTTCTTACAGATTCATTCCAAGAAAAGGAATCGCCTTGAGCAAAAAAAGCTCAACGACTTGGTTTTCGTTCAATACAACCAAAAATTGCGAGAACGATTCCAAAGTAGGAAAGAAAAGCCCGGTTTCTTTGACCCTATCTGCTTAGATGAGTTGGATGCAGATAACGAGTGGCTCGTAGAGACGGAGGACCCGGTATTTGCTGGAGAGGACCTGACATGGGCACAAGTTGAAGATGCCGCATATGGATCGATGCCTGGTGAAGGTAGTAGTAGTACCACTCGAAGGCGAAGGACGGGGGGGAGCCGGGGGGCGAGTAGTAGCCGTCAACCCGTTGATGAGATTGAGGAGATTGAAGAAGGAGAAGGTGATAATGATGATCAAGCTGAAGAAGATCATCCACCATTGGATGTTGATGAAGTATTAGTACGTACAGATGATGAAGAAACGGAAGAAGAAGAAGTGTATGTGGAAGAAGGAGATGATTTGATGATGATGATGATGATGGTGGTGGTGGGCGGAGACCTGGTGATGATGTGCCACAATGGATGATAGATCAATGTATATGAATATATGATTAATGAATAATGATCATTGATTAGATAAATAAAATAAAAAATAATTAAATACATACATAACTTCTTAATTTTGTTTAATGCTTGTCTCATAAGTCATAACTCATAAGTCTAAGTGTTGAACTGTTGATGACTTGATGTTGATGTTGTTGATTGTTGATACTTGATATTGATACTTGATACTTGATAACTTGATATCAAGTTATCAACAAAATGTTAGTTAAATTTAAATGTAAAATGTTTAATTGTTATTTGTTAAGATTTAAGAAGTTATCAAGTTAACTATATTATAATTTGTAATTGTAAATTTATCAAATTATCATTGTTCATAAGTCATAACTCATAACTCATAAGTCATAACTTCATATGAATGTAATTGGTTGGTTTTATTTTTTCTTTTTTACTTAAATTAAATAAATGCATTTCATGTATAATAATTAATTTATTATGATTTTTCTGATTTTTTTCGAATTTTTTCTGATTTTTCTGAATTTTTTTGAAAAAGTGCAAAAAAAAAAAAAAAAAAAAAATATGCGACCGCATATGCGATTGTGCGATCGCATATGCGCACACGCATATGCAATCGCACGGGATCGCATATGCGATTTGACAACATTGGATGGAACCTTATAGGATATTTAGAAGCTTCTAGAACTCTTTAAAGTTGTATTGATTCTAGAATCTTCCATAGCCCTCTATAAATATGGGAAGAGTTTCATTATATATATACAACAACAAAGAGTGAGTTCAATTCTTGAGTGAAAGTAAAGTGTCTAAAGTGTTGAAGTATTAATAGTTCAAAAGAGTTTTTACTTGTTTGTGAGAGTTGTCATTCAAGAGTGGTAGTTTGTGAGTGTCGTAAAGTGTACCCTTTTTGTGTACAAGTATTTGTAATCAATAAAATAACATTTACTTGTCGTGTTCAACTCTTCAATTTGGTATCAGAGCAAGGTTTGGTTGAGATCCGTTTTCTAAGGTGATTGTGCACTATTTGGAGACTGTGAAGTTTGTTGGCTTGCTTGGTAAAGGGAGTGATAATCACACCAAGTCACGATGGCGGATCTTGTGAACACAACGAGCGGAGTTACGAGGCTTAACAACCACAACTATCAAAGTTGGAGGAGTCGCATTAAGTCCTACCTTGAAGGGCAGGACTTGTGGGAGGTTGTTAATGGGAATGAGATTACCCCACCTCCTAAGGAAAATGCTAAAGCACTCCGAAAGTGGAAGATTAAGGCCGGAAAGGCAATATACGTGCTCAAGTCAACCATTGAGGATGAGTTGCTCGGGCCAATCAAGGATGACGACACACCCAAGATGACATGGGACACCTTTGCATCATTGTTTTCAAAAATAAATGATACTCGGCTTCAATATTTGGAGAATGAGTTAATGTCCACCACCCAAGGAGGTAAGTCTATAAGCGAGTACTTTACAAGAGAATAATTTATGCCGTGAAATTTCAGAATTGCATCCTAAAGCAAATATTCATGAGGAAAGAATGAGGAGGATAATTATACACGAGTTGAAGCCCGAGTATAATGCTTTTATCACGACAATACAAGGTTGGCCTACTCAACCTACTCTCATAGAGTTGGAGAATTTGTTGGTCAATCGAGAAAGTTTATGCAAACAAATGGCTGAAGCATTGATAAACAAGGAAAATGAAGCACTCTACTGCAATAATGAAAAAGGTGGACATCGACAGCAGAACAGAAAGGGCGAACAAAGTCAGCAGAACCTTGAAAAGTCCAAGAAGAGAGAAGCGTAAGGAAGAAGTCCTCGGACAGGGAGAGTTCAATCCGACAACAACACAAATGAACGACGATCCTCCGTATCTCGAAGGTATGATATAGCGTATTTCAATTGGGGCGAGAAATGTCACTTTGCAAAAAATTGTTGGTTCAAGAAAAAATCAGCCGAAGGTAACTTGGTGACTTCCAGAAATCACCAAGAAGACAGTGAAGATGACTGAGACTTTCAGGCATCCTTAGCGGTGTCCGAATCCATCAAAGGAGATTGTTTAGAGAAGGAGATAGATTTTGATGAACCACTCAAGCAGTCTAACACAGTCATTGACGAAGTAGCTGCTTCCTCAATAGTGACAGAGATGAGTGAAATAGCCATTGCCGCAGTTTCCAATCGTGGAGCTATCAACTACAGTGATGATTGGATCGTTGATTCAGGGTGCTCAAATCACATGACAGGTGATAAGAAGAAACTGTCGAGTTTATCTGCCTACAAAGGAGATCGGGTGGTGGTAACAGCTAATAATTCAAGGTTGCCGATAACTCACGTAGGTATAACTACTATCACACCTCGATTTAGCCCTAATCAAGTAAAGTTGCAAGATGTTTATCATGTGTCAGAGATGAAGAAAAACCTGTTGTCGGTATCACAACTGACATCTTCTGGTAATTATGTGGTATTTGGACCGAAGGATGTTAAGGTGTACCGAAACATTAAACCGTTAGGTACACCTATCATGGAAGGACGACGCTTGGAGTCAATCTACGTAATGTTAACTGAATCAGCTTATGTAAATAAGACTTGGAAAAATGAGATTGCAGATCTCTGGCATGCACGTTTAGGGCATGTGAGTTATCATAAGTTGAAGATAATGATGAAGAAGGCTATGCTCAAAGGTCTTCCCCAGCTGGATGTTCGAGAAGATATAATTTGTGCAGGGTGTCAATATGGCAAAGCACACCAATTGCCATATGAAGAGTCAAAGTTTAAAGCTAAAGAACCCTTGGAGCTTGTCCACTCAAATGTGTTCGGACGGGTATAACAAGCATCGGTTAGTGGTAGGGCTGTCCACGAGTCAAGCTAGCTCGAAAAACTCGCTCGACTCGGCTCAAGTCAGCTCGGATTGACTCGGCTTGAATGGCCGATTCAGGCCGAGTCAAGCTAATTATTTGAAGCTCGAGTTAAGTTCGAGCCGAGTTCGACCAGGGGGCATTTCAACTCAACTCGACTTGAAGCTCGAACTCGAGCTCGACTCGGCTCGATTAATAAATATATTAAAGTTGTGGGGAATGCGAAGAAAGTTGAAGTGGGATCTCTTTGCTTTCACCCTAACAACGAAGAGTTTGATGTTGGTGTTGACGATCTCTTGAATCCAAAATGGTATATTGTATGGAGCACTCACATGAATAGACATATCCTTCCTGAATATGTTGTGAGCTACAAGTCCACAAATTATCTGCAAGGTAACGGAAAATGCGCTTTTGTTTGAGCAGCAACAATACAGGTGGGTCCCACTTTTTTGTGGTCCCAGGTCTGTTCAAAATCCTATCCATTGGAAAGTATGGCCTTGATGATGGGTAATTTAAAACATACAATTGAGGATGCTTTTGGCCCATGGTTCTTCTATCATTGGGCCCACACAGATGGATTTTCTGGATTGCTGAAAGATGAACTACACCCTGTTTCGGTTGCCGGGCCAAACCAAAAATGAATTTCGCTTGGTGGAGCGTCATGTAAAATGCATCTTTTAAATTTTTTTATTTAGCTTCTCTTCTGAATCAATGGAGGAGGATCAAGAACAGAATCCATTACTCTCTTACGCAACAAGCTCGAGCTCGACTCGAGGTAAACTCGGCTCGACTCGAGGTAAACTCGACTCGACTCGAACCACTAGCTCGACTCGAACTTGACTCGACAGCTTTGGCAAACAAGCTAAGCTTCAATGTTGAGCTCGAGGCCGAGGTCGAGCTCGAGCTCGAACTTGAGTACAACATGGACAAGCCGAGCCGAGCTTGGCCCACCTCGACTCGACTCGACTCGGCTCGGCTCGATGCCCACCCCTAGTTATTGGCATGCGTTACATGGTGACCTTCATTGACGACTTCTCAAAGTACGTTTGGGTTTACTACTTTATCAAAATTTAAAGAATTTCGGAAGAAGGTCGAAAGTGAGTTCGATAGAAGGATCCAATGCTTGCGAACGGATAATGGTGGAGAGTATACGTCGAATGAGTTCTCAAATTATCTAAAGGAGTGTAGAATCCGACGACAATTGATTTGTTCGGGCACTCCACAACAAAACGGTGTTGCTGAAAAGAAAAATCGTCACCTTGCAGAAATATGTCGGAGCATGCTACATGCTAAGAATGTGCTCAGCCAATTCTGGGCAGAGTACATGCAGATGACAGCTCATGTGATCAATAGGCTACCACAGGCAAAACTAGGCTTTGTCTCACCCTTCAAGAAGCTATGGAACGTAAAGCCCAAGGTGAGTCACTTCCGAGCAGTGTTTTAAATAGCGGTAGTGTGTTTCGTAGCGTTCAACCCTCCGTAGCGTGTAGCGAAATAGCGTGTAGCATAAGCTAAACAATACTTCTATTTTTTAATTTTTATATATATATATATATATATATATATATATATATATATATATATATATATATATAGATATATGATAAATATTCAATAGTAAGAAAAAAGCAAAATATTTTGGCATTTTGAGTTAGCAATTACAGTCCATAATTTAATTGGTAAATTTTAAGTTAATACATGTCTTGTGTACAATTTTTTAAGGGCCCGAATTAGGTAGGACTCAAATTGTGAAGTGTAGCACACGAGTGTCAAAGTTTTTTAGACCCCACTCGTGATGAATGTGTTATATCCATACCGTCCATCCATTTTGCCAAATAATTTTAGGGCATGAGCCCAAAAATGAGGCAGATCCAAAGCTCAGGTGGACCGCAACATAAGAAACAATAATAATCAAACGATTATCATTAAAAATTTATCGGGGCTACAAAAGTTTTAGATCAAGCTGACATGTGTGTTTTCCCTTCATCCACGTTAGTGTGACCCTATTAACAGGTTAGATGGAAAATAAACATTACAATGGACCCTAAGAAAATTTTAATGGTGAGCATTTTATAACCACTGTTTCCTATGCTGTGGTCCACCTGAGATTTGGATCTTACTAATTTTTTGAATCATAACCTAAAATGATGTGGCAAAATGGATGGACGGCATGGATAAAATACATACAGCATGGTGGGGCCCATGCGGCACATGTACATTTTATTAAATTGTGCAACGTGCTGCGTAATGCCGGTACCAGTCCATTCATTTAATGCAAGCAAGTCTTGTGGGTCCGATCATGAGGTATGTGTTATATCTAAACCGTCCATTCATTTGAAGAGCTCGTCTTAAGGCTTGACACGAAAAATAATACATATCTAATTATCAAGTGGACCACACAGCAAAAAGCAGTGGGGGATTGAACGTCTACCATTGAAACCCTTTTTGGGATCACAAAACTTTTGGATCAAAATGAAATTTGTTTTTCCTCTTCATTCAGGTCTTTTTGACCTTTTGAACAGATTGGATGAAAAATAAACGTTATGGTGGGCCTATGAATTTTTTAACGGTGAAAAATCATCGTCTCGCTGCTATTTTTGGTGTGGTCTAGACGATCTTTGGATACGATTCATTTTTTGGCTAATGCTCTAAAATGATATTTAAAAATAGATGAACGGTGTAGATATAATAAATACATAGCTGTGGGGCCCATGTAACTTTGATCTCCTTTGAACCGTTCGTACAACTCGGAGCTCGAGGAGTGTCAGCACTCGTCTTAGCATGACACGTACCTCCAGCAGCAGTCAAACCGCGTCCGATTAAAAAAAAAAACGGGAGAGGGAAACCGAAAAGAAAAGGAGGGAAAGAAGAGGGAGAGAGCGAGCGAGAGAGAGAGAGAGAGAGAGAGAGAGAGAGAGAGAGAGAGAGAGAGGAGGAGGAGGAGGAGGAGGAGGCGGGGCCTTGACATGCAGCCGCGGCAAAAGTAGAAGAAGAAGAAGAAGAAGAAGAAGAAGAAGAAGAAAAAAAGGTATGTTTTTTTTTTTTTTTTTTTCCATTTTTTTACGCTATTTTAAGCACTACGTAGCGTTTTTTGTACGCTACGCTACGTAGCGTACGCTACCATGCTATTTAATACATTGCTTCCGAGTCTTTGGATATGTATGCTATGTGTTTGTGCCTGATCACTTGCGTAGCAAGTTCGATAAGAAGGCGATTCGTTGCATCTTTTTGGGCTATAGCAGTAAGAAGAAAGGGTGGAAATGTTGCAACCCTGCAACTGGTCGGTGCTACACATCGAGGAATGTTGTCTTTGATGAAGCCTCATCATAGTGGTCGCTACTGAAGGAGGAGCTGCCAAACTCTCAAGACTTAAAAGATAAACTGCATGAGAAGATGAGGGAGACAAGGGAAGAAGAAGAATCTTCTAGTTAAACTAAGGAGTTGACGCCTAAAGCAGGTGACGGTGAGCAAGTGCCTAATCTGTCTGGAACGCCAGATAAATCTACGAATCCATGGCAAACTAGAGTACATCAAAGTAGCCCAGAAGAGCTTTGCCCGAGTCAACGGGAGATTGCGGTAGACAACCCACCACTTAGGAGGCCAACTAGACGGAGAAAGCCTAACCCAAGATACGTGGATGCTGCCTTAGCAGAAGAAGAGATCGTGAAAGAGCCAACGACATTTGAAGAAGCGTCTCGAGACATAGAATGGCAGAAGGCGATGGAAGAAGAGATTAAGGCATTAAAAAAAAAAAAATCAGACTTGGGAACTAGTTCCAAAACCCAAGGATGTGAAGCCGATATTATGCGAATGGGTGTACAAAGTCAAGACTCGCCCCGATCAATAGAAAGGTACAAAGCTCGACTAGTGGCTAAAGGATTCTCACAAGAATATGGGTTGGACTATGATGAGACTTTTAGCCCAGTAGCAAAAATTACAATGGTGCGAGTACTACTAGCACTTGCAGCGAGCAAATCTTGGAAGTTGTTGCAGATGGATGTGAAGAATGCCTTTCTACATGGAGAAATTGATCGAGATATCTACAAGGAGCAGCCAAGTGGTTTCCAGAGTAAAAGGCGTCAGGATTACGTCTGCAAATTAAAGAAGGCCTTGTATGGGCTTAAACAAGCACCGAGGGCATGGTACGGCAAGACAAGGAAATTCCTAGTACAAAGTAGGTTCTCGGTGGCACCCGCGGATTCCAGCCTCTTTGTAAAATTCTAGGAAGGTAAACTAGCAATAGTGCTAGTGTACGTGGATGACTTGATCATCACTGGAGATGATGATGGTGAGATTGAAAGGACAAGAGAGAACTTGTCCGTGCGATTCCAAATGAAGGAACTTGGAGAACTGAAGCATTTTCTTGGGCTGGAGATTGACCGAAGCAACAAAGGCATATTCCTCTGTCAGCAGAAGTATGCCAAAGACCTATTAAAGAAATATGGGATGCTCGAATGCAAGCCAATTGACACACCTATGAAGGCTAATGCCAGGCTATGTTCGGAAGAAGGAAAAGACTTGGAAGATGCAACTATATACCGACAAATAGTAGGTAGTCTAATCTACTTTACATTATCGCAACCGGATATAGCATACGCAGTTGGTGTAGTTAGCCGGTTCATGCAAATACCAAAGAAGCCGCATCTTGAAGCAGTACATCGAATACTGAGGTATGTGAAGGGTACAATAGACCGTGGTCTATTGTACAAGAAATGTGGAGCATGCAAGATAGGTGGGTACTGCGATGCTGACTATGGTGGTGATCATGACACACGACGATCAACTACTGGATACGTATTCAACCTCGGCTGACGAGCAATCTCTTGGTGTAGCAAGAGACAACCTACAGTATCTTTATCAACCACGGAGGTTGAATACAGAGCAATGACAATGACAGCACAAGAAAGCACGTGTCTTATGCAATTAATGAGGGATCTTCATCAACCAGATGATTATCCAACGATATTGCGCTACAACAGTCAATTAGCAATTTGCTTGGCGGAGAATCCAGTGTTTCATGCTAGGACCAAGCATGTGGAGGTACACTATCACTTCGTGAGAGAGAAGGTACTTTAAGGAGAAATCGAGATGAGTCATGTGAAGACCGACGACCAAGTTGCAGACATACTCACGAAAGGACTTAACAATGCTAAGTTTACCGAATTCAGAAAGCAACTTGGCATGCTAACCAAGGCAGAATTGTGAGAGTTGGTGCTGAGAGGGAGTGTTAAATGTCATCACCATCTCTTTTGAATATTCCGGAGTCTTCCGAAAACTTCCGGACATTTCAGGAAAATTCTAGAATTTTCCAGAAACTTCTAAAGTTTGATAGTCTTCTTGACTTTTCCGAAATGTTCCAGACTATGTTAGAAGCTTCCAGATTCTCTTAGAATGTTCCGGAATATGATGGAACCTTATAAGATATTTGGAAGCTTCTACAACTCTTTAGAGTTGTGTTGATTCTAGAATCTTCCATAGCCCTCTATAAATATGGGAAGAGTCTCATTATATATATATAACAACAAAGAGTGAGTTCAAGTCTTGAGTGAAAGTAAGATGCCCAAAGTGTTGAAGTATTAAGAGTTCAAAAGAGTTTTTTCTTATGTGTGAGAGTTGTCATTCAAGAGTGATAGTTTGTGAGTGTTGTAAAGTGTACCCTTGTTGTGTACACTCCAGACTGTTGTCATTCAAGAATTCCAAACTGTTGTAAAGTGTACCTTTGATGTACTCCAGTTTGCCATGGACTCATAGATTTATCTGGCGTTCCAGACAGATTAGGCACTTGCTCACCATCACCTGCTGTAGGCGTCAACTCCTTAGTTAAACTATGAAATTCTTCTCCTTCTCTTGTCTTCCCCATCTTCTCATGCAGTTTATCTTCTAAGTCTTGAGAGTTTGACAGCTCTTCCTTCAGTGGCGACCACCATGATGAGGCTTCATCAAAAACAACATTCTTCTATGTGTAGCACCGACTAGTTGCAGGGTTGCAACATTTACATCCTTTCTTCTTACTACTATAGCCCAAAAAGATGTAACGAATCGCCTTCTTATCGAACTTGCTACGTAAGTGATCAAGCACAAACACATAGCATACACATCCGAAAACTCGGAAGTGACTCACCTTGGGCTTTATGTTCCATAGCTTCTTGAAGGGTGAGACAAAGCCTAGTTTTGCCTGTGGTAGCCTATTGATCACATGAGCTACCGTCTGCATGCACTCTGCCTAAAATTGGCTGGGCACATTCTTAGCATATAGCATGCTCCGACATATCTCTGCAAGGTGATGATTTTTCCTTTCAGTAACGTCATTTTGTTGTGGAGTGCCCGAACAAGTCAATTGTCGTTGGATTCTACACTTCTTTAGATAATTTGAGAACTCATTCAACGTATACTCTCCACCATTATCCGTTCGCAAGCATCGAATCCTTCTATCGAACTCACTTTCGACCTTCTCCCGAAATTCTTTAAATTTTGATAAAGTTTTTGACTTCTCTTTCATGAAGTAAACTCAAACGTACCTTGAGAAGTTGTCAATGAAGGTCACCATGTAACACATGCCACTAACCGATGCCTGTTTTACCGGTCCGAACACGTCTAAGTGGACAAGCTCCAAGGGTTCTTTAGCTCTAAACTTTGACTCTTCATATGACAATTGATGTGCTTTGCCATATTGACACCCTGCACAAATTATATCTTCTCGAACATCCAGCTAGGGAAGACCTTTGAGCATAACCTTTTTCATCATTATTTTCAACTACCGATAACTCACATGCCCTAAACGTGCATGCCAGAGATCTGCAATCTCATTTTTCCGAGTCTTATCTACATAAGTTGATTCAGCTGATATTACGTAGATTGACTCCAAGCGTCGTCCTTCCATGATAGGTGTACCTAATGGTTTAAGGTTTCAGTACACCTTAACATCATCCGGTCCAAATACCACATAATTACCAGAAGATGTCAGTTGTGATACTGACAACAGGTTTTTCTTCATCTGTGGCACGTGATAAACATCTTGCAACTTTACTTGATTAGGGCTAAATCGAGGTGTGATAGTAGTCGTACCTACGTGAGTTATCGGCAACCTTGAATTATTAGTTGTTACCACCACTCGATCTCCTTTGTAGGCAGATAAACTCGACAGTTTCTTCTTATCACCTGTCATGTGATTTGAGCACCTTGAATCAACGATCCAATCATCACTGTAGTTGATAGCTCCACGATTGGAAACTGCGGCAAGGGCTATTTCACCCGTCTCTATCACTATTGAGGAAGCAGCTACTTCGTCAGTGAGTGTGTTAGACCGCTTGAGTGGTTAATCAAAATCTATCTCATTCTTTGAACAATCTCCTTTAATGGATTCAGATACCGCTAAGGATGCCTGAAAGTCCCAGTCATCTGCATTGTCTTCTTGGTGATTTCTGGAAGTCACCAAGTTACCTTCGGCTGATTTTTTTCTTAAACCAATAATTTTTTGCAAAGTGACCTTTTTTGCCGCAATTGAAACACTCTATATCATACTTTCGAGATACGGAGGATCGTTGTTCATTTATGTTGTTGTCGGATTGAACTCCCCCTGTCCGAGGACTTCTTCCTTGCGCTTCTCTCTTCTTAGACTTTCCAAAGTTCTGCTGACTTTGTTCACCCTTTCTGTTCTGTTGTCGATGTCCGCCTTTTTTATTATTGCAGTAGAGTGCTTCCTCTTCCTTATTTATCGACACTCCAACCATTTGTTTGCATAAACTTTCTTGATTGGCCAACAAATTCTCCAACTCTATGAGAGTAGGTTGAGTAGGCCAACCTCATATTGCCGTGATAAAAGCATTATACTCGGGCTTCAACCCGTGTATAATTATCCTCCTCATTCTTTCCTCATGAATATTTGCTTTAGGATCCAATTCTAAAATTTCACGGCATAAATCCTTTACTCTTGTAAAGTACTCGCTTATAAACTTACCTCCTTAGGTGGTGGACATTAATTCATTCTCCAAATATTGAAGCCGAACATCATTTGTTTTTGAAAACAATGATGCAAAGGTGTCTCATGCCATCTTGGGTGTGTCATCACCCTTGATTCACCCGAGCAACTCATCCTCAATGGTTGACTTGAGCACGTACATTGCCTTCCCGGCCTTGATCTTCCACTTTCGGAGTGCTTCAACATTTTCCTTAGGAGGTGGGGTAATCTCATTCCCATTAACAACCTCCCACAAGTCCTGCCCTTCAAGGTAGGACTTAATGCGACTCCTCCAACTTTGATAGTTGTGGTTATTAAGCCTCGTAACTCCGCTCGTTGTGTTCACAAGATCCGCGATCGTGACTTGGTGTGATTATCACTCCCTTTACCAAGCAAGCCAACAAACTTCACAGTCTCCAAACCGTGCACGATCACCTTAGAAAATGGATCCCGACCAAACCTTGCTCTGATACCAAATTGATGAGTTGAACACGACAAGTAAATATAATTTTATTGATTACAAATACATGTACACGACAAGGGTACACTTTACAACTATCACACTTGAATGACAACTCTCACACACATGGAAAAACTTTTTGAACTCTTAATACTTCAACACTTTTTGACACCTTACTTTCACTCAAGACTTGAACTCACTCTTTGTTATTGTTGTATATATAATGAGACTCTTCCTATATTTATAGAGGACTATGGAAGATTCTAGAATCAACATAACTTTAAAGAGTTCTAGAAACTTCCGAATATCTTATAAGGTTCCTTCATATTCCGGAACATTCTGAGAGAATCCAGAAGGTTCTAGCATAGTCCGGAACATTCCGGCAGAGTCAAGAAGACTCTATCAAACTCTAGAAGTTTCCGGAAGATTCTAGAAAATTCTAGAATTTTTCGAAAATGTCCGGAAGTTTCCAGAAGACTCCGGAATATTCAAGAGAGGTGGTAATGACATTTAACAACGAACACATTGAACTATTTACCTACAATTTTTTTGAAGAGTATTTCCCTACATTATTGTTATGTTAAATTAAATTTTCTATTTTATGTTTTTTATATATAACATACACACTATATATGCACATATATAGCCATAGGTGACGAACATGTGGTCCCTAACAAAAATGGAGCAAAGGCCTCCTCTTTCTGTACGCTCTTCCAGAAGTGAGCGAATTGCTTTTTCACTCTGTTTTTCTGAGTCCTAACCGTCTTTAAACTGAACTTCTCATTCTCCAAAAATTTGGCATTTCCATTTGTTGACTGAATTTTTTACTGTATTTTTGACAATCGAGACTGACTTAAACACAAATTCTTCCCATACCATTTTTATTGTTTTTGCATATGCCATTCTGCTAACCATGGTCCTACACAATTGGTTTTCGGGTGTGAAACTCAGGCCTAGGTTCAACCCAAATCTGGCCCGTAGCAGGCTGGACTCAGATGGACCAGGCCAGCTCAATCCAGTTGCTGTCCTAGTGAATCATCCAAAGAAGAGATCTATCGAGCACTGAATCACACTTATGCATTAAGAGGAGCAAGCGTAGCAGGAAAAGAAAATCTCAAAACTGAAGCTACAGATCTTATGGTTTGCTAAAAGGTGAAGAACATAAGAAAGAGGAATTAAAGAACTTAGATCAAAGTAACTATAAACAGAGGATTGATCAAGGTGCTTTGCAGAAGATGGCACTGCTTACCAGTTACAGAATAATCAGTATAAACTTTCTTCCCATGCGAAGAATTGCTGAATGATGATGACCCACGTTCATCTTTCTCATCGTTATTTCCCATGGATGCTTCGGCATGCACTGATCCAGAACTCAAGAAACAAACACACACCCCAAAAATAAGGCCGGCCGAAGTGCCTCCTTGCATCCAACTTGAAGATCTCACGTTCCAACTGATTTTTGAAACCCCTCCACAATTTGGCACTGTAAGCCTCAAACTCATGTTTTGACACCAAGACGAGAGCCCAAGACATGTTGTCCGGTGTCCTCCACAGCTTACCAAGCTTTTCATCATGAATGAAGGCCAGTTTCTCTGCTGTTTGAAAAGCCCAGACCTAAGGCATCTGCTGTCAAATGCTGACAAACCAATGGATGAAAAGGAAAATGTCCTACAGATGGTCACAGCTGTACGTCCTTGACGAAACTGGATCGTGTGAAAAACATTACAACATGAATTGGACGGTGATCGGGGCACTGCACAGGCAAGGCTCAACATTTGCTTCCCGATATTTCCACCAACATGAACGATTCGTTTTGAATGTGTGCTGATGTGAAAGTAGATGGTCATGTTAACATCGCCTCAGGAACACGAAAAGCAATCCACACCTGTTCAAATCAAGCTACAATAGATCATTACCTCAGACAAACAATAAGATGATTGAATTACTACAAATGCTGTTGTGTTACCTGTGAATGCCAACATAACTATTCTCATAATAGTCTCATCATCATCATGGTCTTATCTGAGATATTTGGAGCAAGGTTACCTGCATCGAGGGTCGCTTCAATACATACGTATAGGAATGGGTACACGGTATGCTGCTACAACCAATACATTGTATGCTAGAGGTATGATCTTGTGGTTGCTCCAATACAGGCACCGAGTGTATGTAATATGTAATATACTTCATATATGAAATTACGAATGTCATTATTAGAGACCCATCGCGCATAGTACTATATTATATGCACGCTGTTGAATAAATCCAAGTATAAATCTCTACATTGTAATACAAATCAATCAAAAATGAGTATAGAAGCATAATTTTGGGTTTCTAAAATTAGCAACCCTGATTGCAAATGACCCATAATCTGGATCGCGTGATTTGGAACAGAAAACATTAAGGGCTTTGGTGATTTAGGTAACATTGATTTTGGAGTTCTTCGTAACTTTAATACTACTATTTAAACAGTTACTACCATTTAAACTGTGATTGTGATACAGTACTAATATCAAAATATTGTTAAAATACCATAACTCACACTTGGATCTTGTGTAAAACAACTCATGATCCAACTTAAATCCTAATTGACAAAATCATATTCAAACTGTATCATTCGCTCAAGAAAACTGGAATGGACAAGGGTTTCACTCCACCGGTTTCATCTTATGGATTTGGAAATAGTTTCAACCAGATATTGACTCCCAATGATTATATTCTCACTCACCATGTTATTGCCCCAAATGCAAATTGTTTCTTTTCCATGCCTAGCTGGTCTTGGTGCTCAATGTAATCCATTTCTGCATCAGATACTATAGAAAATTACCATCTTACATAAATTTATTGTAATTGCCAACCCTAATTAGCTGGGAATTAGCTGGGATAATTCTTAGATGAGGATGATGACAAAAACTTATTCTAATTCCACTCAGAATGTTAGAAATTTAGAATGTGGCTGGTTAAGCCATATCCTATTTCTATTGGTTGAATAATTTCTATAAGTGTATTGCTTCAAATATATCTGTAAAGATCTCACAATTTGCAATCTGATTTGACAATTGGACATCAGCCCTTTCAAATCTATTCATATTTTTCAGAGTATTGGTCTAAACATAATCATAATATTATTGTGGTGTAATTTGTGATTGTGCCAAAAAAAAAATAATAATAATAAAAAATATGCAATATAATAGTAAAAAAATGGATGGTTTGAATTTTCATTACACCAGTCTTAGAATTCCATGTACTTACCATGGGGAGTCCTCAAGCTACTGAAGGAAAAGCACAATGGAAACAACCCATTGTTGTATGAAGTGACTATTTCTAAGTATGATATATCAGAAAATGAGCTTTGCTAAGCTCACACGTGTTTACAAGTCAGCAAATTCACATGCCACCACATATGCCAGCATGGCACATAGGTTCACTACCCAAGGCATCCATCAGAAGGCTACCACCATGTAGAGCCTCCATCCCAATAATCAGGTCAGTCGATTAGTCAGGTGAGCCACTAATGTGGGGGCATTTTCACACCGGGCTCGAGTGGGGTGGCTTGTGGGATGCAGGGGCATGCTCGGGGTGGGCAGCCCGCATAACCCATAGATTTGGGGCCCGTGGAGGCGGGTGACTCGTGTGAGGCGGAGCCTATGGATTTGGGGCCCACGAGGGGGCGGAACCCATGGATTTGGGGCCCATGAGGAGGGTTCGGCCGAGGACCTAACCCATGGATTTGGGGCCTGAGCTATGAGATAAAGGGATTAATTCGCCATGCTCTAACAGTTCGAGCTTTTAGAGCAAGTGGTTAATTGTCCTGCATCAGCCACAAGTTGACTAGGACATGCCTATGGCTTAGGAAAGCTCATCAGAAAATATCATATGCATAATATACCATGTAACCATTGAAAGAAAGGAAATCATGCAGTGTTATGTGATTTCCTATTAGAAGAATGGCCCCAAGTAAAAATTATGGATCAGAGCTTGGAGTATAGACCATCTCTACTATTCAATTCATGCAAACTGCAAACACCCTCAATTCAAAACCATCCAATCCATCTGTGGCCCACCTCTTGGATTTGTAATAGCCTAAAAAGTAAATGTACTGGATGCATCAAACCATCTGATTAATGGATTACGGTCATCCGATCAACATGCGAACTGATTAGAAGAAAGAGATAGTCGAGACAATGGCCTCGGCTGCATACTTTACCGAAGGGATCCTTCTTATCATACACCACGAAAAGAGGAATTACATTATCCTCAACCCGAGGATATACATTTATCTTTAATCATCCATCGGAAAGAGGAATTACCGATATGATGAACCTCGGGTTTTTTAGTTAATAAAAGTGGGGCCATTGTTCACTGATCCAGACCCACCTGAACTAGAAGATCCTAGCCATCCAATTTTTGGCATGTTTCAGGTGAAAGTGGATTGGTGCTGTATTTCTTTTCTCAACCGTCTATTTTCTGGCCACCAACTGAAGGATTAGGTTTGCCCCATTGAGAAGATTTTGGGAGCACAGTCCATCCACAACGGGGTCTATCAGATCAACGATCTGGATAGATGAGCCATCAGCCCCCACCAATACGAACTGGAAAAAAAAAAAAACCCGACTCCCTTAGATGTCATTTGGATGCCTGTAAATGGTTTACGTTGTAAATGATTTACAGGTGTAAATACTTGTAAATCATTTACAGCCTGTCCTGTTTGGGTTTAAGCTGTAAATGATTTATAGGTAAATGATTGTCTGTGTTAGCCTGTAAATTGTTCAAGTCGTGTAAATGGAGAACCAATCTTTCCATTTATAGCTGTTAGGCTGTAAATGGAGAGCCTGTAAATGAAATTTGAACTTTTTGGCTGTAAATGAGATGGTAAATCATTACAGCCTGTAAATGATTTACAAGCAAGAAAGGCCATTCAAACACAGTGTAAAAATGATTTACCTCAACTTGGCCCATTTACAGGCATCGAACGACCCCAATCTCGGGCCATTTACACCGAGTGAGAAAAGACTCGCTGAGTCGGACCAAGTCCAAGATCACTCGAAGGAAGGACTATACAGCTCTCTCATCAGACCATCTCTGCGCACGATATTCCATACACATGCAGTTCGCAAGTTAGCATTACCTCCGACATTCTAATTTCTCCAAATCCAGATTCCACATTTAACGAATTTCCAGAAGAAGAGGAAAAAATCGTTCCAGAAGAAAGGGTAGAGAGAGAGAGAGAGAGAGAGAGAGAGAGGAAAAATCTCAAAACGTAGATAAAGGAATTCCAACCAAACTTCTATGAAAGTTAAAGGAAAGAATACCTGAAATTACAAGGCTCGAAGAAGACGTGAAATGAGAGACATGGAAATGAAATGCGCGAAACTTGGAAATGAAAATCCACAGACAGGAAAAAGAAAATAAAGAAAATAAAAATAGGAGAAGAGAAGGGGATTGATGGTGAGTCTCTTTCGTTTACCAAAATCCACGCTTTTCTTTTTTCTTTGCTTCTCCTTTTCTCGGATTTTTAATGCAAAACAGGTATCTTCTCGAACGTGTCGGGCGTTCCTTGGGATGGAAAGGATTAGAAGAGTTCGCCTTACGTCTGTCGCGACTAAGATTCTAGCGTATGTTGCCTCTCACTCGGAAACAACATTCTTAGTTTTCCAATGATCGGAACCGTCCATGTTGTGGAATCCGTGCCAATACGTGTGATATTATGAAATTATCTTGAAAAATGATTTTCAGCCTCACCGTATTGGATGGATTTAGGAAATTGAAAAGGAAGTTTTCGTTGGATCGTATTCAACTTTGAAAAGCAAAGGTTAAGACCATCAATGATTGCTGATTATGGAACAATATGTTAGTTAGGGTAATAATGAGAATATGGACGGTTAACATCAGAGGAACATTTCAAAAGGTGTGCCCAAGTTGGTAGCCACACACTCTGTGTATAAGTCGCGACGTATGCAAAGCGATCTCTTCATAAAATGGAGAAAACTTTGATAATCTGCTGTGTTTGATTTTTTATACTCGTGCAGTCATAGATAGTACACGTGTATATTAACTAAAAAACGTCCAAATTGTGGTGTTATTACAGATAGTAAAAAAATAAATTCAGTGTTAAATGGTCGAATCGCTGACTAGCATTGTTTAATAATTACGATTTGGGTTCTGATTTATATACGGAGGGACCAGTAATTGGACGGTTTAGATTAAGTTCATCGTGCATGTACAATTCGGGAGTGACCCCTCCAGTCCAGAGGTCAACACCGTGGGCCGCATGACGATGTATGCATTTTATTCTTGCGGTCCTCCCATTTTGCCAGCTCATCTTAGGGCCGGTTTGGCTAGCTATTAGGTGGGATTAAGGTGGATGAAATTGTTAAAGTTCCAATAAATGCATGTGTAAGGTATTGTGTCACGCCCTGAAATTCGAGTACAGAGTGTGCATCCTCATACCTGAGTTTCGGCCCATGACACGTACACTAAGTGTACTAATTTCATTCAATTATACAATTATTCATCTACCTACTAGCTCTACCGTAGATTTACATTCCATTCATACTCAACAACATCTCAAAAATAAGAAACGATTATTTATTCCAATAATTAATTATAAACATAACTAAGGACCCTCTCATTTGGGATCTTACAAAATGAAATAAACATGTCCAACAACTTAAAAGAATTAATTAACAATCTAAGAAAATTAAATATAATAAAAACAAATCATGTCTACTCTAAGGTAGTAATTTCTTCCTCTGTCAAGTAGGGCCACGTGTCCCTTAAATCCTCCTCCGGCTCGGCCACGTATTCCTGTTCTTGAGCCATCGGCTCACCCTCATTCACATCTGTACGGTTTTTCCATCAATAAAAAGGATAAGCTGGCCAGGCCTAGTGAGAATTCCCGACATGGTTCTTTACATCAAAATAGAATGTCCAATAAACATACACATTATAAAATTAAATTTAAAAAATGTAAATGTAAATGCAATGCAATAATGCTTCAAGTGGGAATCCGTCCACTTGCTTGAGTTGGAAACCCGTCAACCCGCATCTGCCCCTTGGCAGGCTTTTACCATTTGGTAGGCATAGGCAAGGCCTGCATCTACTCCTTGAGTAGGCTTCCACTAATATAGTGGGATTCTGGTAACGATTCTACCAGGATATACCGTCTAGGGAGGTCCCCCAGGAATCCGGCACGTGTTGTGCATGCAATTGTTAGATGCACCATGAAATCATGAATCATGTACTGCACAGGCTATTTATCACATTTGAATCAATATAGTTTAACACCTTAATCAAATCATATCATTATTAATACAGAAATCATAGTCCTTTCAATCAACTATAAGTACACGACAATTAAATCATGACAATTAAATCATGGCAATTAAATCATGTCAATTAAATCAGAATAATAATACAACACAACAAATAATCCATCTATTTTTAACTTGATGGATAAGAAACACATCGGGATCACTCACCTGAATCTGGTAGTGTAGAATCCACAGGGTAATTAGGTTGGTTTGAATTCAGAAATCCTATCAGTTATATCAACAACATTATTATTCATATATTTTTATTACATGGTGGGGCCCACCTCTGATTAACATCCTAGGTGGCCAGATCCAAAATAATCAAATAATTAAAATTTCTATTCTATTTTTTTTCTTTTTAAGATTATAAAATTGAATGATAATTACTTGATCGGGGTGGTCCATCGGATGGTCAGATCATTCAGATTCTTGAGGTCTTGTCATGTTGTACCTCTATGCATTTGAGGAGTGGTGTGGATCTAACCATACATTCGCCAATGGCCCATCTCGACCTTCTACATCAAGTGATAGCAACACTTGCGCAAAATATCTAAGATTCCTTATTAAACATTTATAGATTTCATAATGTAGTCCATCTGATGGTTAGATTGATCTGAAAATTAGGGCCTTTATATATTTTGACCATAGGGATCATATGATCCGTACAGATCTATCTTAATACATCAGATTACAACCATTCAATTTATTCATAAAATTTTACTAACCAGATCTGAAATCATAAAAACATCACTTTATTAAAATAGACTCTCGATTAGAACTTACCTGATCGAGCCTTCTTAGAATTTCCTCTTCCTTTTACTTTAGGGCTTCCTATCTTCTTTTTATTTTTCAATACAGAAACCTTCCGTATCATTTTTAAAGAAATTCTCATAAGATAGGATGAGCACATCCTCCCTTATCTTGAATTTGAATTTTTTTATAACATTTAATAAAAATTTTATTATTACTACTTCAAGAATTGATCCCTAAACCTCTCTCTCAATTAAGAATGTCTCTACCAACACAACTATTGACTTGTTTTTATTTTTTATTGAAAAATAAAAATTTTAAATATTTATTTTAATTTTTTTTAATGCACCAAAATTTAGGGTTGTTACATATTGTCTCCTACGACTATGCTTGGAATGTGCATTAAAAAATAAATCTCATGATTTACTTTCAAATTACATTTGGTACAATCCTGGATGAAGTAAAAATCCATCACTGGGATTAGTAATCTCATCTCACACTTTTAAACACAGGACTCATTATCCAAATCCAACAAAGTTAATTTTAATCCCATCTCACACTCCTTCCAAACATGTCATTCCTAATTTCAAAGCGTGATTAGTAATGCAATCTCATTTAATACAACTTAATACCACTGTCTAAAAAGGCCCTTGTAGCATTATCCCATTAATAAAGCATATCCAAATCTCAGGTGGACCACACCATAGAAGACGTGCTCCCACCATTAAAATCTTCTTATGGCCACAAAAGTTTTGGATTAGTGATTCCCTTAGTAATGTGATGTATAGTGCAGTAAAGTAGAATGGTAATGATATGCAATGCTAGTCTAACATCTTTGCTTTTTTTACTTGTAAATTAATTTTGTTGGTTAGATATATTTAGATGTAGTTAACAATATATATTATGGTACAACTTTCATTCATTTTGCAAATATATTTTACGATGGGTCTTCAAAAATGAGCTTGATCCATCACCTCTATGACTCCAGAAAGTTTTGGCCGATAGGCATTTAATCCAATGCTTGCTATGGTGTAGTCCATGTTTTCTTTAGGGGTATTTGGCGCATTGTATTATATGGAATTAGGTGAGATAGAATTGCATTTGGCCCCGTGCAATTCCATCCAGCATTTGGAGAGGATGGGAAAGGCTGGGATTAGGTGAGATGAAATTGCGTTTGGTCCCATGTAGGATTTTTGTGGATTTTGAAGTCCAATGCATATTTATGCCTCACATTGATGCACGTGTTTATCCATGTCGTCCATTCATATACACCATTTACACGTGACATTATGATTATATATGTGTACAAGTAAACGACATCCATTGTGAATTTGGTCCATTGATTACAATTTCTTGGTCCACCAAACATGATTTTGCTTAATCCAATGTTTTCCCCTAGCAAAATTTGTATCTCAAACATGATATTGGATGGTTACAATACTATAGTACTTCCAGACATGCAATCATTGTGCAATAATGATGTTAATCCCATGTAATGCAATCCAATACCATTCAATTCCACGGACCAAGCACACCCTTAGACTTGCCTCATCTTTTATGCAAGAGGTATGAAAATTGTTGATATAGCAAGTACATTATGATGGGGATTATGAAAGCATGCCATGTCAACACACTTCTACCCATATGTATCATGGGGTGATTATAAAGGATTACCATGATTTGACATCAAGCTAGGGAGCGGCTTTGGTGGATCCCTTGATATGAGAGTAAGGTAGGGAGCACTCATCTGTATCATGGGATGATTCCAAAGGATTATCATGATTTGATGCCAAAAAGAAAGAGAAATGATGTGAGTTTTACACTTCATTACTATGATAATCCATTATCCAAATGAATTAGGGAGTGGCTTGATGGATCACTAGATCCATTGAAGTGGGGTGGGATGCCTAACTATAGGGATCATAGTAATATACATCTTAAATCCACATTGTCCAACCATTTTAACAGCTCATTTTAGGGCTTGGATCAAAAATGAAGCTGATCCAAATCTTAGGTGGACCACACCACAGGAAATCGATGGTGATTGAATCTCCACCCGAATGTTTATTTGCCATCCAACCTATTGATAAGGTGATGGAAACCTAGATGAAAAGACCACGAAATTATTATCTTGAATCAAAGCTTTTGAAAGCTTTTGCAGCTCACAAGAAGTTTTTAATGGTTAATTATTACTGTTTCCCATACTATGGTCCATTTGGAAGTTGAATTTACTTCATTTTCCGAATCATGCCTTGAAATGAGCTTTCAATGGCGTGGACATAGTTAGATGCATCTCTTGGCATATGCAAGAAAGAATGTCTAGGATCCTTACTCTTGCTCGGGTAGTAGAGTCGCGGGAGTTTCAACACCCAGTCCAGGGTTCGCGTATCCATAAGTGGTGAAATTTTACTAGCGTGAGTGTGCAGGGTGTGTGTTCGTGTGTAATTAATTAATTATTATTATTTTTTTTAAAAAAAGAATGTCTAAAATTTTATCATAATATTACACAAATATCCCCACACACTCGTGCTGTAGTGGACTTTCAGCGCCTAGCCCTTGATCAGGTGTGAAACTCCTAGGTGTGTACCACCACGCAAGAGTAAGGACTTGAATTTCATCGAATATGATCCAGGCATTTATGATAATATATTGCTGGTCGTTTTATCTGATTTACCTTATCAGCTTCTCTCTCCACGCACGTAGAAAATATGCGAATCATTGTATAGGCTATACCTTGGATGGGCCATAAGCCCAAATTCACAACCATCGGACTATTTGAAAGATCTACTGTAGGACTTGTTAAGTAAAGAAAGATGGCTTTGATCATGCACCTTTTTATTTATAAAGAAAGATTTTCTGAAAAGATGGTTTTAGGATTGTCCAATCAATGTTTGGATATGGACAGTATAAGATAGGCCCAACGGATGGTTTAGGTCCTTCCAGATTCATATAAATTTTCATGTGCAAAAAAAGAAAAAAAAAGATGTAATTACTTTCCAGATTCATCAATGATTCTACCTTTAGCACTAATATTAATTGTTGCAGAAAAACACCTGCACACAATCAACGCTATCAAAATAAGGTCATAAAAGAATTTCAAACTAAAACTCAAAAGTTAAATGAAAGGGTAAAGACTAGCTATAAAGATTTAAGTAATTCAACAATATATCCACATTCATGGAGCAACAACATCAAGCTACATTTTCACTAAAACAAGAGCAATGGAAAGATATAAGACATCTCTCTTTCTCTGCCATTATATTAGGAATTTCTTATAAAAAAACCAAACACAAAAGATGCAATTACTTTTTACATATCTTTCCCTTAAATAAACAATACATTATAATAAGAAAGTATAAGCTAAAGCTTACCAAAAATATTCTTCATATGTTCAATAAGTTGTTTATCAAAAGAAAATGCTGTTTATACGTAAAGAGAGCCACCGCCTCAACATGTTCACCAGATCATTTTAGCACGTGTAAAAAAATAAAGTTAGTAAACTTTGTGAGGCCCACCATCACTCATGCATCCACTCCGTCCATCCAATTCATTATCGTTTGTCATCTAACCTGTTTATAGGATCACTTGGTCTTGGATGAAGGGAAAACACAAATTTCAGCTTCATTCAAAAGTTTTGTGGGCCCTAAGAAGTTTTGGACGGTAGGATTTAATCAATCCCTACTGTTTCCTGTGGTGTGGTACATTTGAGCTTTGGATATGCTTCAATTTTTGATCTCATGGCCTAAAATGAGCCGGCAAAACTGATGGACGGCGTGGATAAAACACATATCCCGGTGGGCTCCACAGAATCCTGCCACCATGGAGTTCGGGTGACCACGCAATCCGTACGTACCCCCGGTGCGAAGAAGGAGCATGCGTACAACAGGGATCTGCCACTTGTACGGATATATCTTCCTCTCAAGACATTTCGTTTCCCATACCATTCGTCGAATCCGCTGCGAAGGAAGAATTGAATGGAATGGAATGCGATGCTTGGAAGATTCTGATTTTTCGAGAGCTTTAATGGTGGCAGCTTTAACTAGAGATCATCATCCCTATCGCATCATCCCCATCACCATCACGTCGTCGTCGTCATCATCATCATCATCATCATATAACCATGGCATGGGAACTGCTGCTATGGCTAATCGCTTTCTTCGCTGCGATCTCTCTCCTCGTCATTGGCATTTTTCAGGTTTTCTCTCTCTATTTTGGTTTTTGATGAAGTAGTCGAATCTGGAATCGGCATTCCGTGGATTGTAGTTTCTTCGATTTCTCTTCTTTTCCGTGCATTTCCTTTCTTGTCTTGGATGGTGGAGAATTGTATGATACTCGACCCGAGGGTTTGCACATCATACGCGGGTTTCTAGTTTGTACAAGTGGGCCCTTGCTACCATGCTCTGCACCTCTAGTGTTCTGGGCCCTTACATTTGATGGGCCAGTAGATCAAGGGACTGGATCAACCGACCATAGAGGAGGAATCACATGATCACTAACCAAACTATGTGCAGTGTAATTTGTGTTTTCAATTTGTACAAGTGGGGTCCATGGATAAGTAATCCGGACTGTTCTTTCGGTGGGCCTGATCGTGGATGGACCATTAAAGCAAGCAACTGACTTGATCACTGTCCAAAGGGAAGCCTCATCAAAGGTGGAGTCTGTCAGATCAATGGACTGGATTGCCAGACCATAGGCCTCAAATTCAAAATACTCAAGACCCACTCACACTACGTACCCTCAGGTCAAGGACTGCACAATTTTCCTTCTTTTTCTTTTCTTTCCTTCTTTTTGATATGTTGAGGAACTACTATTAACCTCTGTCAATTTAGTAGGCCCCACAGAGGATGGCCTGTGGCCATAAAATCTCCTTGATGGGACCTTCCTAGTCGTCCATTGGCGTTCTTGCAACCATCCAGTAGGGAGTATTCTACTTTGGTTGTGCTGTTTCTGATCATTTTCAGGAATGATTTGAGCCTTTGCACAGTATTATGAGGTTTTCAATTCAAGTAACTTAGGCCCATGCTTCGGTAATCCAGACCGTTGTTCTGCTGTGTTTTGCTGTGGATGGATCATGCCCCAAAATTGTCCTGGATTGGATGATCCTTGCTGCCGATCTTTGGAATACAGTAGAATGTGGACTGTTGTTGTGTTTCTCTTTTAATCCACTGTTTCTAGGCCACAAAGCGAGAGGTTGTGGTGATTGTACTACCGATGAAGGATTTTGGGCATGGTCCATTAACCGTGGGATTCAGCAAACCAGCGGTCTGGATAAATGAAGCATGGACCCACTTGAATTGAAAGCCTTATGCCCTGTTTGGTTGCCACTTAAAAATGATTCTCTCATTTTAGTTAACACTAATTATGTATTAGAGATCCTAGTTTATATAAATGACAAATTCTTCAGTGCTCTCAAAGCACTATAAATTATAGTGCTTCTATTTGAATTGGTTCACTTGGACAGTCCATTCAATCCATCGGAACACATTTAATAGGCTATTCTACAAAAATCTTATAGATTTTGGCCTTATTTTCCACACCCATCCATTTTCAAAGCCATTGATGGGATTAGTAAAATTGCCTAATTTAGAATTATAAGCAATCCATGACATGCCCTAACAAATAGATAGATCAAATTGTTATCTTGACCATCCATATTAAAGACCATTGATCAAATGAACTTCTCAAATTGGTGTATGTTTGCATGGTAGCCTATGAGATGTGTGCTGAACCTAATGAACAGTCTGGATCAATGGATTGGACTGCTGAAGTGTTCCCAATGCAACTAGGAGCACCATAACTTACAATTCTTTGGGAGCACTGAAGCATCTCTATATATAAATTATGGGTTATCAGGATTATTTTTAATCCTTACCAAAATCTCTAGTACATAATTATTGTTACTAGAAGAGATGGACTCATTTTTTAAGTGGCAACCAAACAGGATATTAGGTCGGGTATCCTATGATTCCTCTCTCAGGCAAACCTTTGATTTATGCATGGGATTCTGTTTTTGAATTGCACTAGTCGCAGCACTTGGAAGTGCCTTGGTGGGGCATGTAATGTCTAAAGATTGGATAAGTTCTCTTTGTTGTACTAAAGAGTGCATTCAACTGCTAATAGATGAACAGAGGTTGGATTTATACATGTGTTTGCAATCAAACATACAAGCATGAGGTTAAGGCTACATTTGTTTATGGTTATGAGTGAAAAAGGCCATCATCATCATCTAAGCCTTAACCCAATTGAGAGAGAGAGAGAGAGAGAGAGAGAGAGAGAGAGAGAGAGAGAGAGAGAGAGAGAGGCTGAAATGGAACGCTGCCATGACAATTATGCTATTGACGTATGGACAGGCCACTGTTACAGAAGCTGAATAAGCATAGATGGTGAGAGTAATGGTTAAAACAGAATTATAGCATGTGGGGTTGTACTGGGATTGCCAGGTCTAATTCTCGTATTTATGTCTTGATTAAGGCACAGATGTCTTCATTGAGGCACACACGTTTCTCCCAGAGTCACATACATCCCAACCTATTATTCAACTCCCAATATGTATTACAATCAGATTCTTCATAAATTGACATTGAGAAACTCAATCTACTTGTGTTTTTATTTTTTATTTTTAAGCTGGCATCTTCCATGTAAAGATGTCTGTTTGGATAATTGAATTTATAGGAATGTGCAAGGAAGTTCTGCTTTGGGATGGTGAATTGATGTGGCTAGAAGCATGCATGATGACTCCTAATTGAGTGTTATTTGTCTTGTTAAACTCTTTATGCAGCTTGTTTGCTTGTCGGATTTGGAATTTGACTACATCAACCCATATGATTCGTCATCTCGTATAAATGCTGTTGTCATGCCAGAGTTTGTGATTCAAGGAGCACTATCCGCTATATTCCTCCTAACATGGCATTGGTTTATGTTTCTGATAGCAGCACCAATTACTTACTACCATATAAAATTGTATGTATCATCCCTTCCCATTCAACTCACGGGCACATTGCTTCAATGACTTTCTTGTTATAATCATTCGTAAAAGGTGACAGATCTTGATATAGCAATTGGGATGCAATCTTTTCTTTTTGACTCTCATTGGATGCTTTACCATATAAATCCATCATGTAAACTGCTTTGGGATTGGACAGAATTGTATTTCTCATTTTATTCGATTTCCATAAAACCCTCACTGATATGAATGTTTAGTTCTAACTAAACCACTGCTCTGTCGTGGTGTGTGACTGCTGTTTGCATGTGTTGAATGCATCTGTTTGGCATTGAAGAGATTACAAAGTTGGATAGTGAAAGAAGCAAGAATGCAATAAAAGAAACCTAAATTAGGGCTGAAGAATTTCATTATAATCAAAAGTCATCATCACCATTGTCATCTAATTAGCCTTTCTCCCAGCAATTTGGGTTGTTTTAAATGTTAGATTGGCAAAAGTAATACAATATGCTGCCCACTGGACATCAATCTAAATTTTCAGTGAACCTGTCATGGAAAAAAGTCCAGATACATTTGGTCTCTATTTCTAGTCCAAGAAATCATGAAACCATTCCAGTAAAGAGAGGGTAAGTTCATCCTAAAAATGTAGCCACTTGACAGGGAATGGTTAAGATTTTTCTACTTAAGATTTCACTGCACAAGGGACTGCATAAATTACACTTGCTTCCTTTCACTTGCCTCGAACTCTACTCTTCCTAATCATATGCATGGAGACTATGAGACAGGCTCTATGTGGCTACCTTGATGACTATGTGACATCACTCTATGCATCTGTTGCATTGACTCATGTTACGACTTAGTCCAAAATCAGGTGGATCGGGGAATTGAGTGGGCTACATTAAGGGCCTGTTTGATTTTCTAATTACATAGGTAATTCCAGGTAAATGGGCAATAATTATTTACCTCTGTGTTTCCGGTTGAATTTCCAAGGTGATTTGACCGCCACCTTTCATTTATAGCACTCCTCACGTCACCCGATGAAAAAAAGTTAAATTATGGGGTCCACCTTCATGTTTTTGTATTATCCACACCGTCCATCCCTGTAGCCAACTCATTTTAGGGCATGAGCCAAAAAAATATGCAGATCCAAAAATCAAGTGGACCACACTACTGGAAACAATGAGAATTGAACTCCTACCATTGAAAGCTTCTTGAAGACCCTAGAAGTTTTGGATCAAACTGATATTTTTGTTTCCACTTTATCCATGACTGTGTGACCTTATTAACGGGTTGGATGACAAATAAACGTCACTGTGGGCCCTAGGGAGAAAACAACTTTCAACCATTGACGTTTTAATAATCCATGTTTCCTAAGGTGTGGTCCACCTGAGCTTTTTATTTTCCTCATTTTTGGGCTCATGCCTTAAAATGTATTTTTTTAAAGGATGGATGGTGTGGATAACTCATATATATCATGGTGGGGCCCACATATTTAAATCAGTAATAAAAACGTTTGTATGGACCGATTTTCGAAACGTAATTCATGGTGACTTTCAAACAGCTGTAGTAAACAATAATCAGGTAATTCCGTGTATTTACCAGGGGAAATTAAAAATCAAACAGCCCCTAAGGGAAACAATAATGATGGCTCACTCACCGTTCCCTTTTCGTTCTCTCCTTGTAACATGCACCTGAATGTAGCCCCACCTTTCCCTCTGTCCCTCTCCCCCCTTTTCTCCCCCTTTTGTCTCTTTATACCCTCCCTCCATGTAGCACGTGCCTTACACTTTGTCTCTTTAGAACTCCCCCTCAAACTGAGTACCACCACTGGCACATCAGAAGTTCGGTAGAGAGATATAGTTGCCTGTCATGAGATAAGACTTTCTCATGAATTACATTCCATCTATATGAAATTTTGTGGATTTTGGATTACTTGAATCTCCACCGAATATTTTATTATTAAGTTTTATTTGACTTCATTATTCCCATTTTATGTTTTCTATGCTTGTATTTTCTTTTTCTGCAATGCTGCACTTTTTCTATTTTAGATAAACTTTTGTTGTCTGTATGTACCTGGTAGAAACATTGTTTGCTCTTTAGATTACTTGGTTCCTTTTTGTGTTTCAGGTATATGGAGAGGAAGCATTTAATAGATGTTACCGAAATCTTTAGTTTGCTTGATGGCGAGAAGAAGTCTCGATTAGTGAAGCTTGCTTTTTATTTGATTCTCTTCTTTATCATTATGTACAGGTTTGTTTTGGCACTTAGTTTTATATAAATTTCATTTTTTGGTTCATTGGATGTTGATAAGCTTTACGCATCTTTCTGTGCTAATTGAAAGTCTTCCCCCCCATTGACAGAAAGAAAACATCTCCTGGTCTGTAGTACATGGACATGGAACTCTCATTGCTTAACACAAATTTTCAAGATGTTTCTGTTAGCTCAACTTCATGCCGTAAATCATCAAGTACTTGCACCCTATTTTCTCTCTATGAATAGGCCTTGACCTGCTAGCATTCCCATGCCTGAGCTATTGGCTGTGTGCCATGCCAGATTCTCAAATCCGAATTCCAATACCTCGGAGACATAGCTTTCTGCTTCTTTTGAACATCTCTCTCTCTCTCTCTCTCTCTCTCTCTCTCTCTCTCTCTCCTCTCAAGATATTTCTTTTTTCAGGTTTGTGGCATCAGCTGTTACTTCATTTGCCGAAGATGATGACAGTTCACTGGAATTTGGATCGTTTACAAACCCCGTCCTCTGAACAAGACTTCCACTCGTGAGTTTATTTTGCAAATGCAGTCTTTGCCTATTATTTTGGATGCAGACCTTGAACTGGCTCAGCATTTTGTTCTCCTTTTTATTCTATTTCCATGCTTTCTACTTTCATCAATGCTCGATATTTGTTTTCTATGTATGTATAGATGAATTTCTCCAAATTGGTTTTGGTTAATACTGGAAAAAAGAATGTTGAAACCTAAAAATCAGAACTGAGAAATTGCCAAGAAACAGAAAATGGCTAAGGAGTTCCACAAATGAACTTGGGATGAAGAGCTCCAATGGCAATTTTTTGTTATTTGAGGCTTTCCTCTACTGACTTGCGAAATTAAAGAAACTCCCTTTTTCTTCGCAAAATGCCAGAAGCCATCTTGAATATCTTAAGTTGTCAAGAATGAATTTCTCAAGTTGCCAGGAACTCCATTGAAGATGACCTTAAATTCTTCATTGATGCTTTAACAAGGTGATTTCAGTTCCTTTTCTGAGGTGTATGACAAATTTTTTTTTTTTGCCAATGTAGAGACTGCAATGCAGGAGAACCTGTTGGTTTAACAAATTACTCAAGCAATTGCTTTGCATTCGATGATCAAAGAGTGTTTGTCAAATGGGACTGTTGTTTGAGGAAGGGGTGGCAAGCAGCTGTGGCCACTACTGGAGAATGGAAATAGGGCGGGCAAAATTCCACAGAAGCATCTCGAGCATAAATGGCTTATCATATGGAATTCAGTTCTTATCTTGTTAATTCTTAAACAGGAGGTTTTTTTTTTTCCCCTTTCTGGAATGCAAGTAAATATCGTAAATATTCAATTATGGTAGTGCTTCCTGCTCAACGTTTTCCTCTGTGGTGCTTTTTAATTAACCTCAGGGGGTGTTTGATTTTTGATTTCCCATGGTAAATATACGGAATTACCTGATTATTGCTTACTACACCTGTTTGAAAGTTGACACGAATTACGTTTTCGGTCCATACAAATGTTTTTATTACCAATTTAAATATGTGGGCCCCACCATGATATATATGAGTTATCCACAACATCCATCCTTTTAAAAAATACATTTTAAGGCATGTGCCCAAAACTGAGGAAAATAAAAAGCTCAAGTGGATCACACCTGAGGAAACAGGGATCATTAAAACGTCAATGGTTGAAAGTTGTTTTCTCCCTAGGGCCCACAGGGATGTTTATTTGTCATCCAACCCATTAATAAGGTCACACAGTCATGGATAAAGTGGAAACAAAAATATCAGTTTGATCCAAAGCTTCCCGGGTCTTCAAGAAGCTTTCAATGGTAGAAATTCAATTTCCATTGTTTCCAGTAGTGTGGTCCACTTGATCTTTGGATCTACATATTTTTTTGGCTCATACCCTAAAATGAGTTGGCTAAAGGGATGGACGGTGTGGATAATACAAAAACATCAAGGTGGGCTCCACAATTTAACTTTTTTTTTTTTTTCATTGGGTGCCGTGAGGAGGGTTATAAATGAAAGGGGGTGGTCAAATCACCTTGGAAAATCAACCGCAAATTAAGAGGTAAATAATTATTACCTAGAATTACCTGTAATTCGAAAATCAAACAGGGCCTCAGTCGAAATTTGGTGTGAGGAAAAATATTAAGCATTTGAAACATTATGCGGCAATGTGTTTGGATGCACTATTGAACTGAACTGCAATTAGTATAATAAAGTAGAAACCAAACCATTCAAAATTTGGCTTTTGCTCCAAGTCGCTGCCGCATCAATTTCAATTTGGACTAGAAAGAAACTAAATGCGATTCATGGGCTACTGCCTTATCATGTCACACTAGGAAACAGCAGTATCATGCTGTCATTTCCTCTTTTGAGTAAACCGGATTTTCACGATTCAGTTTGCAGCCTAGATGTTTAAGTGCAGTTGCCAATTAAATCTGTTTTCTATGAAGAAACTCGGGGTTGTTTGGATGTCTATAAATGGTTTAAGTTGTCAATGATTTACTAGTAAATCACTTACAAGCTGTAAATGATTTACAGCCTATCTGTTTGGCTTTTAGTTGCAAATGATTTACTAGTAAATCGTTTATAGTGTTTCGATTGCCTGTAATTGTGTATAAACACACTGAGATAGTTTAGAGACGTAATTCATTAAATAACATTCAAATGGCATATAAGAGTGAATTTTAAAGTGGATCATTGGGTTAAGCCATCTCACTAAAGCTTATGGGTTGATCCTCACATAAAACTAAGCAGTAGGTGAGCCATAAAAGTGGGCCCATGAATTCCAATGCTCTTTTATAAGGGGGCGGTAGTAAGATCTTCTGCCATTGAGAGAGAGAGAGAGAGAGAGAGAGAGAGAGAGAGAGAGAGAGAGAGAGCCCTTGGAGTTCTGTTGGAGAAGAAAGGGAGGTGCGTCCCTCTTTTATAGCCCACCCTTCAAAAACAGAGCAGGAGTCTTTTTGCCAGTAACTGAAATCATCTCTTTTTACTAGCAAATGAAAATGGGTAAAAGGTTGTAAATCATTTATAACTCATAAATGATTTACAGGCGAAAAGCGGCATCTAAATCATTTACAACTTGTCTCATTTACCACCATCCAAACGACCCCTAAACATTGCTATTATTTTATTTTATTTTGGAGTAACTTGAATAACATTGCATGAAACCTTCATTCTACTCAGTTAAATGACCCAAGATAAAATTCTACTCAGTTCAATGACCCAAGATAAACTATGTTTTAGATATCAACCGCCCCTTGAAATGATAGAGCCGTTCAGAAGGAACATGTTGTTTCAATTACCCCGACCATCGGTTTTTCCTCTCTCTCTCTCTCTCTCTCCCTCTCCGGACATCTAACTTCATTTTTCCTTGTTCACCATTGATATATGGAATTCGTGGATTGTGGCACAGGTATGATCTAGCAGTTTTGCACATAGATGTTTGTGACCCACCTAAAGCAGTAGGTTCGACTGCAATCTTCAGATCATGGATTTGGCTTTCCACTGAGAGAAGAAAACTCCATATACTACATAAAACACGAGGAACCAAACACGAGAAGAACTATCACATGTATGGTGTTTGCTCCAAATTTTGAGTATTGGATCCATGGTGGACCGTGGCTCATTACATTAAAATAAAATACACCAAAAAGAAGATGAAAAAACATTCTGGACTACCTCTTTTCCCAAGGTTCGTGAAGCATGCATCAAGCATTTGGTACATAACTATTCACCATGTTTTCAACATTGGATTGACTGAGAAAAATCCTAATTCGTGGACACTTGTTGATTAAAATAGGATCATTTGGATATTTTTCATTTTAGCCATCCAATAGATGTCCACCAAACATATATTAGTATTTAACAATCAAGTTAGTAATATTATTATTTTGATAAATTATGGAAATGACCTCGGATAATTGTGTAAGCGGAATATCCAAATCCTACTCATTTTGGGTCAGATACGTCGGGTAAATGGATTCACACTGCCAGTCATATGTGTGGCCCACTTGATCAATGGATGGATTATGAACATTCAAGTGAGAAAATAGAGATTTTTATCAATTTTCAGGCTGGATCAGGCTTGGACCAAACCAATTTTTACTGTGCCTAAGTTTGGGTCTACTGTTCTAGGCCTATGTCGGACTTGCGCCAGGCCTGTGCCTTTAGTCAAAGTATCGGGCTGTTTGCCGGCCTAGCATGTTCAGGCCCAAACCAGGCTCATTGCCACCCCACATGATGGTTGATTGATAATGAAGTGTCTGAGTGATCTATAGACCGTAATGATCATTTTGGATGAACTAAAATAATGGTTCTTTCATGCTATTAGGCCCATAAATCCGATCAGATGGTCTTAGATATGAATGGATTGGATTATCAGGCCCAAGAGTCCAATAGTGGAGTCTTATACATAGCATATACGAACAGTAGGGTCCTATATGCAGCTATAACCCATTTGTTAAAGAAATTTCATTTGTTAATTTCCTTCATTTAAACGTGTTTAGTAAGTATGTAGTGTCTTAATCAATTAAGGGATGTTTGTAGCAAGCAAGTACTCGACTTATAATTAAATTCAGAATTCTTGTACCCTTAATTGAGAGGAAAGTATACATTACAATAGAGACCAAGAACTGCACTGATTGGGAGTGTGTTGTTTCAAGATGAAGGCTCTAAAAGGTAAAAGAAAGGCTCAAAAGGATGTGGGTGGAGGTAATAAGAAAAATCTAACAATGTATGGTTTAAATGAGGATATGCACCTTGATAGAGTAGAATGGTAAAATTGGATTCATGTAGCTGATGCCATTTAATTAAATAATGCTTAAATGATGATGATGGGTGATTTATTATTATTATTTCTTTCTTTTAAGCGGCGCCGCATGAATGCATACCTCCATTACCACAAATTATGAAATCTACTCTCCCACTTGGGAGTTGGGAGGATGGTAAGCATGAATTTGAGTGAGCAAAATTTATTTACGAAAGATAACAAAGAATTTCTAGTTAACATGAGAGGTACATGGGGATAATTAAGGGTGGTAATGGGCCAGGTAGCCCCACCCAACTAACTTTGGGCTGGGCTTAGGTCTTGCATGCATGGCTTGATCGATTTTCTGGTTAGGCTTGGACTTTCGGCTAAAATGTCTATTTCTTTTTGCATGTGTGTCCCAAGTGCAAAATAGGAACTTTATCAATTTTTGGATTAGGCCCTGGTGTGGTCTGGCAAGGGTCGGGCCCTTGCCAAACCAATTTTTTAGCCTGGGCTTGGGTAGTTGCAGGATTTGGGTCTTAAAAATTGGGCCTGGGCGTAGTCTGGCCTGGTCCAAACGTTGCCCATTGCCACCCATAGAGGTAACATGGTAGCTCTTTATGTTAGGGAGGGAGGGAAAGGGGCCAAATGGGCAAAATAAATGTTGAGCCTGGAAACAAAAGGAGACGGCTTTCAACTAACACTGAAAATAGCTTCTATAGTCCATATTGTGGGCCCCCATCACGAACAGCCCATCCTTCGAAAACCACACCTTCATAACAATTCTAGCCATCAGTCTTCTTCACTTCTCCCCATTGAATGTGGGCCATTAACCACTTATGTTATATACTTCTCTGCATTGAATGTTGGCCGCTAACCACTTCTGTTATCTACCATAATTTCAAAGGTCAGTGGTCGGATGGCTACAATGATTTCTCCAAGCATAGCCCATAAACGATAAGGACCATTAAATGGACATCCCCACATACTTCTCACCCCACCATGCATTCCGTCACCCACGTATTATTTCCCTTGTTTTCCCGAGGCTTCGTTATTTTCTCTTCTTATCAGTACAGATGGTAGTTGTATGCAATAAATGCTTTGTATGTTTTATGGCTGCGATATCCTTATCTCAGATTCTAGTGGGTACCATCCTCTCTTTGTTTTATGCCTCTTTCTTTTTTCTTTAATACTTTGTTTATTTATCATGATCTCTTCGGAGAACTCTTTAACATAGGAAAAGAAATGAATGCAAGATAAACAACCATATACTGTTTGTGGCCTTTAAAAAAAAAAAAAACTGTTTGGCACAATGAAAACACACACACACACACACACACACACACACACATATATATATATACATTTCCTATTTGGATAGTTATTTTATAATCCGGCTGCATATGAGGCCTGATACACAGGCTCTCTGAAAATGTATAAGTGGCATATCACACGAATTGAAACTACTAAATAGTGGAACCCACTGTCGCTGTGTATAACAGCCGCAAAATCAGATTAGTTGAACAATCCTAAACTATAATTTGTGAACATTTATATATTGAAATAGGAGCACTTTATTTTTTTTAACTGTCCAACAAATGTCCACCAATCTCCAATAGTCGGATAACCAATAAGGCCTAATTTTTTTTTTTTAATTACCATATGATATTTTGTAAACTGTCCAACAAATGTCCACCAATCTCGTATAGTTGGATAACCAAAGGCATAGTTGTTAGTTTCCAAAGCCTCTAAGCTGGGATTCATAATATGGTCAGTTTAATTAGAATAACTTGAATTCCTTGTATGCAATTTCTAGTGTCTGTGTATCAGACATCACACTCTCCCGGAGTGTCAAAATTTCTCTTACTAATTTACCAGTGGGAATGATTTCATGAATAGTTTGGACGTACGGTACATACAACATCATGTTGGACACTGAGAAGGTTGAAAATGTAGGAATTTTCCTCACCACTTTTTCCAGCTGTTACTTCAGTTTTGGATCTGCTCTTTTAATTTTTTTTTTTTTTTTTTCATTTTCATGCTCATGTCCAAACATGAGCTGCCAAAATGGATGGTGTGTATTTTTTACAAGCATCATGGTAGGCTCCACCCAACTTCTGACCGACCCTACTGTCTAGTGGAAAACATGACAACGAGGCGGTTTGGCATTCACCGATATCACAGCTCTGTAGGCCCCCCCATGATGTATGTGTTTTATTCACACTTTTCATCCATTTTTTTTTTTTTTTGCAGCTCATTTTAGTGTATGAGTTCAATAACGATACTGATCCAAACCTCACGTGGACCACACCACAGGAAAACAATGTTGATTGAACATCCACCATTAAAAACTTTCTAGGGCCCACAATATTGTTTATTTGCCATCCAACCTGTTGATAAGGTCACACAAACCTGCATGAGCATAAAACACAAATATCAACTTGATCAAAAACTTATGTGCCCGCAAAGAAGTTCTCAGTGTGGTAAGCATTCAGTTCCCACTGTTTTTTGTGGTGTGGTCCACCTGAGGTTTAGATTTGCCTCATTTTTAGCCTTATGCCTAAAATGAGCTGGAAAAATGGATGAACGGCGTGGATAAAAACATACATCATGGTGGGGTCCACAGAACTTTGACACCAGCTAGCTTGGCTGCTGTTAGGGGTCACCAGCCAAACAGCGTCGAACATCCAGTTAGAACTTCGATTTTTGAAATCGTAGGGTCTCCTTGGTCCCACAACGGTCAGATGATTAGATCAGAGGAATATTGATGATTTCAAAGTAGGTGGTTCAGAAAAAGTCCAAAGATGATGGACGTGCGGCAAAGATTTTCAACCAATGGATAAGAAAATATCACCGTTGTGATTATTGCAAACGTTCCACTACCAATAGAGTATGATGTATATGAACATCTGGATCTCACATAGGTGGGCCACATTTAATTAGATGAGTGGTTGACAACTAATTAGATATTACCGTTCAGCAGTTCTTACCTTTTTCATGTACATGCATGCGTACATTATGCCTAATCATATCATGATCTAGCCGACGTTAACTTTAATTTTCGCAGAGGTTTCCACGAATACATCCCCTACGTGTTGTAATATGGGACGTCGGGATTTTTCCATTGGAATGGGACACCTTTCAATGATCCAAACCATTTATCTGATAGTGATTCTGTTGGATGGAGGACTTTTAAAATTCATCTTGAGTTGAATTTTTATCCTTTAATTATATAAGGTAATAGTAACCAAAATTTCAAACGGTTTAAATGAAAAAATAGAAAAGATTTTTTGTTGTCGTTGTTGTCTTTCCAATATAAAAGATGTTAAACATCGAATAAAAGGTTCGGATCATTGAAATATGACCCATATTAAAAGATTAAAGTCCCGACGTACAATATTGCAATATGCGTTGCGATGTATTTGAGAAAACCTCGTTTTCGCAACCTTGCTGTTAGAAATCATTAATATTTATTACCAAATTGCCCCTCTCGTTAGATTGCGGCCTGCTTCTTTGTATCATGCCATTTCATTCCAGTACATGTGCCTTTTACAGCTTTCAAAATTCCAATCACTCTTTTGGACGACTGTACACCATTGCTTTTCACCATTTCCCACCGACACATAAATTCATGGGGCCTGAGGCTTTGCGATGCACTCAAGTTCTAGTTATCAAATGGTACAATGATCCTGACCATTGGCTTCTCGTGTCCCACCATGGACCGACCTTGCCCCAAAATATCTATGATAGAAGATTCTAGCGGCTTTGGCTTTATTTATTATTTTTGTTGAATAAAAACCATTTCTCTAATTCTCTTTTCAACCGTTTATCGTAGGTCATCAATAGAAATGTCATAATTTTCTTTGGGCATGGTCCATCCATCTTAGGTTGAGCAGACCAATGGCTTGGATTGGGGAAATATGGGCCTTACTTATCAACTTTTTTTTTTTTTTTTGAACTTTAAATTCCAGTATACTTAGCAATGCCTTTGGTTGCGGATCATATGTCTCTATTTCCAATGCTATAATACAATAATAGGCATATGGCGGCCCACTGGGCCCACATGTTGAATGGTCTGATCATTGGAAATTATTCATGTTTTTGGCTCTATACCATACTGGTATCCTTAGAAACTTAGGTTGAATGAATGATTTATGACCTTCATATATGTACATGAATTTTGAATTTCGAACAAAGAAAAATTATCCTATGTAACTATAAAAATCAAAGGTCAAGATCATCGCTAAAATATGGTTATGGTATAATAGCTTACTCATGGTAGTAAGGATAATATGGACTGTTCAGATCATCTAACTATTAAGGTATGTGAGGCCCAAAGGCTGGCCACATAAGTTGGGTCCCCAGCTGTGATAGAGGCAAATCTATTCAAGACGGTGATGGCTCATGTGAATAAATGGCATTCAAGGGTATGGCATGTGCTTTAGAAAAGAAAGTAGGGCGGGATTGGGAAGCAAGGGCAACGCATGGATGTGGAGTAGGTGCAGGCAATGTCCAGTGGAAGGAGGAATTTGAATGGGTTTGGATAGTATTATCGAGTTCAATTGGTTTGGACCACAGTTTATGATCCATTCAATCGATTATTTCCAACTTTTAAGTGCTTGCGACCTCCGATCCTCCTAATAAGTCAGCCCAATCATGAGGATCACTTAGTGCAAAAATAAATCTTATACAATCATCACGTGAGCAACAGTATAGAAAACAATTTATAGCCACCAGTAAATAGCCAAATACAAGTGTGGTCCACTTAGCTAATGGATAGGGCCGATTTTTGCATAAAGTGTTCCTTATGACAGCCCTCCCACGACTTGGAGGGTGAACATCTCCTTCTCCATTGCTTCTTGATCCATAACTCACTTAATCCTTGTATTGTTTCTTCCACGATGTCACATAGTTATCTTAGTCACTTCATAAAGCCTTTTCTTATATACGCTACATAATAGAGTGGACCTGTCCGCATATGGGGACATGAGAACACGCTATCCATGGAAGAGTGACAGGAGAAGCGGATTGCGTTCGGCGCAAGAGGGACTGTGTACATGCATGGATCTGTGGGGCCTACTGTGATGTATAGGTTTGATCCACTTCTTCCATACATTTTTAAAGATCGTTTTAGGATATGACCCTAAAAATAAGGAATATCCAAGGCTTAATGGGACCACACATTAGGAATTGAACACTCTCCATTAAAAGTTTTTGGGACCAGCGTAGCTTTTGATCAAGCTTATATCTTTGTTTTCTTTTCATCCAAGTCTATTTGAACTTATCATCAGGTTGGATGGAAGATAAACATCGCAGAGGACCTAGGAAAGTTTTAACGGTAGACGTCATTAATCCACTACTTCCTCTTGTTTGGTCCAGTTGAGCCTTGCTCTGCCTCATTTTTTATTTTTTTAATCTCATGCCGATCTGGAAAAATGGATGAACGGCATGGATAAAACCCAAACACCATGGTGGGCCCCACATAACCACTGACCGTACCGAATCCGTCCAGGCGGGGGCAGGAGGCAATCCGCTTCCAGTTAAAATGACGAAAATGCCATCAGTTGAAGGCCCAGACACAGACACCTTACCCTATCCCTCTTGACTGATTGTTGACCGCTGGCGTTGTATAGAGTAGAGATGCGCCCTTGGATGGGGGATGTTCACGTGGTTGGAGCATAGCCCGAAATTCACTCAGCTGGGAAAATCCCAAGCGTCAATTTGATGTCTATCAATGGACGGCCAATAACAAAAGGTTCCTCACTCCAATTCCATAAGATAGCTGACATTGTCCCATCAGTATGCTTTACGGACCACACTCCATCCACATTGGGGCCCACTATTTAAACATCCCAGGCTGCCAACAGGTAAGCCATGTGTACGAAATGAGTCACCACCATTTTCAAATAGCGATGAAACTATCACTACCGTAGTTTAGGCAACATGAAACATTTTCAATAGCTTTGTATGAATTTCACGTGAAATGTGGAATAATGCTTCGTCTCACCAAGTACATATCCCATAGGCCACGTTCTCCAGATGATAAGATTAAAATGGTGTCGGGCGTTGGGCCGTCCTATCTCTGAAATACTGCCACTTGGTACGCTTGCATGTGGTGGGCACATGGTCCTCTATGGTGGATTTGGTGGATGTTCCTCCAGGGCGCGGATTAGATACTGACACGGTCAGTATCCAAATCGCTACTGAAGTGACGTCACCAAGCTCTGTGGGCTCCACCATGATGCGTGTGTTATATCTATACCGTCCATCCATTTGGAGGGATCGTTTTATGGCATGATAAAAATAATGACATAGATCTAAGGTTCAAGTGGACCCCACCATAGAAAACAGTGGGGACAGTGACATCCACCGTTCAAAACTTCTTAGGGGACACAGAAGTTTCCGATCAAGCTTATATTTTTGTTTTCACTTCATCTATCTCTATGTTAATTTATGAATAGGTTGGATCTAAAAAATACATCATGGTGGGCCCTATAAATGTTTCAACGGTGGTGTGACTGATCCTACGGTTTTCTGTGGTGGGTTCACTTGAACTTTAGATATATATCATTATTCTTCTAATGCCATAAAACGATCTCTACAAATGGTTGGACGGGATGGATACAACACATGCATCATGGTGGGGTTCACAGAGGTTGGTGACGTCACTTAAGTAGCCATTTGGATACTGACCTTTTCAGTATCTAATCCGCGCCCGTTCCACCACGACTCATTTCCTTGCAATCATGGACCGACCCCCTTTTCCACCCGTTTTACTTGTAGTTAAAAAAATAGGAAAGATACTTGGAGACGCTTCCGCTTTGGCTTTCGACAATTACAAGCAGCTATCCTCTGGTTTTGATCATTGTAAATACCTCCCTCAGTCTTTAAATTTGTCACATATTTTTATTAGCAAAGTTATATTTTCAAAATTAACAATTTTACCTCTAACTCATAAGTAATTGATTGTAGATGCATGGGCTTACCATAATGTTATAATGTCACCTAGCTCATTCCATGTAGTTATTCCATTGTGAAAATGGGAAACTCTAAATACCAAGCTTATCTAACCCTTAAGTGGCTCACCATTTATATTTTGATGTTTTTAGATGGGTGTGGCCCACATGATGATTGGATTAGTCTAGTTCTTTTGGCATCCTGATTAGGTTGGGTACCATTTATATATAACATTAGTCTATCATGTGGGGAAAAAGAAAAGAGAAGAAAAGGAAAGTGTGAACCCCTTTCCTGGTGCGGATGCCGGGTCATGACCCTCATTGGTCCATTTTGACTAGACTCTCCTTTGTTCAGGCAGTACATGTTAGGTCTAGATTACATGTGGGATTGGCTCTAGTGTATGTAATCTTTTTTTTTTTTTTTTTTCTTCTTTTTTTTTTTTATTTACTTGAAGTTGCTAGTCAAAATATGACTTCAAAATATATGGTTGACTAGAATCACATGGAGAACAAGAAATCACAAGATTCCTTAATTTGAGTTAACTCTTATAGTTAGCTTGCACCATAAACTCTAGGTAAGGGCCTTGGTATGGAAATGCATGACTTTTCTTCAAAATGGCCTATAGAGGACCAGTTTTACGAAAAGCTATTTTTAGAGCTTTATAAATTCAAAGCTCATTATGGTATTTTGGAGCTGCGGTACTCCCTCTTCTCTCTTGCCGTCTGCCTGCTTCAATGACAACCAATCAAATTCAGTGGTTATTTTTTAAATACTTTGGGGATCCCTAAGTTAGATTTTAGTGCCGTTGGAGTTAATTAGGGAAACATGGTTTGTTGCTATTTTGGGTGGATGGTTGAGATTGAGCCAAGCAGGCCATAGTTCCGTCAATATGTGTCTTGATTTATTTTTGAGTCACTTAACGGCCATCTTGAGCTTCATTTTCTCGCCTTTTGAATTTTTATGGTTAGCTCCGGGGAACTTTATTAGGACGTTGCATGTTAATTTGGCCATCCCCAAGCCCAAATGATTGTGCAAGGAAACGGATCGATGGATCATTGGATTGGTTGATCCGGTCTATCAGTTACCTCCAAAACTCATCCTGGTCGTATACTATCCACTGTATACGACTGTATTTGTTAGTGTTTAGCTATGCCATACTCTTGATCAAAACTATTACCGAAGTCGAGAGTAGTTCTAATCCCATTTAAGATGAGGTGTCTAAAAAAGGAATAAAAAGCTCCTAGGACAAGCATAGTCTCAGGTTTTTCAGACCACTTTGGAGAAGGTATGTGCTTGCAATAACCCAAATCAGAGGGAGGTTTGTACAATTGTCAGAAAGCAGTGCAGGGTTACAATTATCTTTAAAAAAAAGTTGTTAAATGAGATCTGCTACAGAGACTCGCCCCTTTTGTCCTTCCAAGTGTTGATCCTGACCGTTCATCCGGTAGGTTCCATCCTGGATTGCCAAAATATCAAAGCTTAACCAGAGTTCGATTGGAGTGTTGACATCTGAAGCATTGCTTCGTGCTTGACTTTATGTGACGTAGAGGGCCTCTGACATGTGAAGTTTTTGTCGCGTGTCTATCGAGGGTGGGATCTTCTGAATACCGTTTTATTTCTCAACCGTGAATAGTAGTCAGTGGTCAGTGACGGTGTTAGGAGTTTCCACGCGCGTCTGTAACGCTTCCCATACACGCAGGCTCATGCATATGAGATCTCAGCTTTCCATCAGGTGGGCCACACTACCTAGACATTCTAGACAAAGGATCAGCCCATTTCATTCCTCGAGTGAGCCTCAATGAACACAACGAACAGATCTGTGAAACAATTCTTTTCTAGCCATCCATTTTTTCTTTTTCTTTTCTTTTTTTTGTTAGATTTTGGTCTGCCTGAGGAGTGAAAGCGGCCTGATTCTTTCGTCCAAAAGATCCAAAGACCGTAGTCCACCTGATGTAAAGCTCTGATCTTACACACGCGTGCCATATTAGCACGAGTAGCCGGAGCCCACATGAGCGTTGGTGTGCAAACCCCGTAACGGAGTATGCAAAAGTTGCTTTAATTCCAGCCGTTCCACGTTCCGAGGGCTGATGTTCGTGTCAAAAGTTCGTTTTGCCTCTGTCGCGACTGAGAATGCCGCGTGTGCGCCGCCTAATGAGGACCGCATGCTGAGTGATCCAATGATCTGAACCGTCCATATTGTGAATTACATTTCATAGAAGCTATAATATAAAAATTAATCCGGAAGGATGATCATAACTATATCTATCAGAATATGAATTCAGAACAATTACACGAAAATTTTCAACGGCTCTTATTGAAGTACGAAAGTCGTAGGTTAAGACTGTAATTGAAGTGTGACCATAGGAAGAAACTAGCTTATTCATGAGACTAACAAGAACATTAACGGTTCAAATCATACGTCCATCTCAGCATGTGGGTCCCATTAGGCTGGATCGAGGTCACCACATGGGCAAAACGAAATCAGTCAAACGAACTCGATATATTATAAAAAAAAAAAAAAAAAAACTCCCAGCGTCAATTTAACGCTCTGGCAGGATACAACACCTGCCAGTTGCCATCACATCAAGGAATTAATTACATATGTGTCATGTAATAAAATCATAAACTGACTACATTATGAAACACACGTTCCTAAAGGTGCGTTTGGTTGCACCAGATATCACCAAACTTATGTATCACCGAAAATAACTAAATTTGGTGATATTTGGTGCAACCAAACATCCCCTACGTAAAGTTTCAAAATTCGATTGGGTGAACCATTCCAACTTCTGATTGGTGGACCATTTTTCTGTTGGAATAGACGGCCTGTATAATAACATTTTCGGTTATGCCACGAGTATATTTCTTTTGAGCACGAGGGGATGTAGGTCTAACGTAATACAAATCATGGATTTTAATACAGGTGCAAACATACACATATGAAAGAGGAAAGAAAATTTTAATGGCAAGAGAGACACCAGACTCTGATCTTTTAAGCAACATTTCTCTTAAAATTGCACTTCCTTGATATGGTGAGAATTACAACTCACTTTCTTGATACTAATCAATAGGAGACTAAAAAGGAAGAACAAACAAAAATAAAACAAAAGCATATGGCCCACATGTGGGGTCCACAAGATTAAACAATAACATCTAACATTACATGCAGTTTACCTGCCACTGGTAGAGTCCCCTTCACTCTACCCTTTTGTCAAAATTTAGCTAGTTGCCTGATGTGGCAATTAACATCCAAAAATAGACTGGAGTAATGATCTGATGAGTGCATGTGAGCATTGATTCAAACCATCTATTGTAAAATTTAAAAAAGAAAAAAAGCATGACATCTTTAAGGGTTCCTTGTTCTTTTAGTAAAGAGTACAATATTATGCTTGTAAGCATTCACTCAGTAAATAGTGAATCCATTCTCGCAGAGTCACATTCCCAGAATAGACTGGTTAAAAAATTCAAACTTCTGACTTGTGGACAGTTGTTTGTTGAAATAAAATTTCCACAAATGAAGTTTTTTGGGTTATGTCCTATGTATGCTTTACATTTTAAAGGGATGACATGTTTACATTTCTTGAGTGCATGTGTATTAATCAAAACATTGTAACCGACAATCAATTTCCTGTAGCCGAGGTTACAAGGAGCTGGTGTAACTCTAAGCCTTGTGGGGCTCGTTGTCTTCTCTGTGTGACATCCACTCCCTTCATCAGTTTCATCAGCTTTTATTAGGGTGTGCACCAAAAATCAGGCAGATCCAAAACTGAAGTAGGCTACAACATTAGAAATAGTGGGCCTTAAATGCCAACCGGCCCACGTTAGGGATTAGACTAATAATTTTGTTTTCCCATCGTTACAGTGGGAATCACTATATGAAAAGGTTGGATGACATACACACATTGTCGGTGGACACCAGAAGGTTTTGATGGCCCCCACTTTTCCTGTGGTGTACGTGGCCCACTTGAATTTTGAGTTTATCTGACTTTCAAGTGCGTTTACTACTATGAGCTGCCGAAATGGCCAGAGTGGATGTCACACAGACATTGCAGTTTGACTCAGATTGCATGGTGTTGGGATGTGGATGGATTTGATTAGGCTACTGTGCCTTGATAAGTACTCTACTCAGCAACTTTCATGAAACATGCTTTGCATGAGCCTCATCTCTAATAGCTGTCCATGGCGAGATAAAATCCCACCACATTCCAACACCACCAAGCTACATGGTGTTGGGGTGACCATACAATCCACGTCCATTGGCGCAGTTGGCCTCATAAAGCTTAGGGTCATGGTTATAGAGGCTCCCTATAACCCAGTAACACAAAATTATCACCCCATTCTATTAGCCTCTAGGAATCCTTTTACTTATCAAGATAATTAAACTTACTTTAAAAAAAAAAAAAATCCAATTATTTGCGGAATAATTAACACCTAAAAGAAAGGATGTGGTGTAGTAATATTGACATAAGCAATAAGTATAGCGTAATATCACACCAAATGCCAAACAATCTATCACAACACCCACATCCAACCCGATGAGTATATTTTGCCATCATCAAAGCTTTATCCAAACTAATCAGAGTCAAATATACACATCTTGTTATAAGATTCTTTCACCATAGAGTATATTTTTAGTTAAATCATAGGTCTTGAAGTCATTTCTTACTGCCTCCATTTACATTCTTTCAAGCCTCTCTATTTTCATTAAAGGGTCTTTGACGCGAATCAACTTAATCTTCCTAATTAGTGTAGTTTTTGCTTCAATCGCATATGTTTAAACCATTTAAAACTAATTTATACCACTTCATTACTTGTTGGTGCTACTTTTTCACTCATCCATCTCAACATAATAATTTGTTATATGCTCATCATATAAATACGTTGTTCCTAAATTGCCCAAAATTCTATTTATAAAGCATGGTTGGTCCTATGCTATTTTATAAAATCTCACTTTAATTTCTTTAGTACTTAGTTGTCGCTTGAAACTATAAAGGTATACATACGCTTCATTCCATATATAGCTTTAATTCTACAAGTAATATCCTTCTTATTCCATAGCTTTAATTCTACAAGTAATATCCTTCTCAATCTCTTTGTTCTCTTGAATTATTGGATAAAATAACAAAGTTGGCCATTTTAAGTACCTCCTGGTCAGTAATTTTATTTAATATTCCTTGTTTTCATTCTTGTTGCTAAAATTGTATTTGCCCGTATATTCAAACCAACTATGATTAGCAGGTCATGTCATGAAAATGAGTGTATCTAATGATCTTAGCCATCTGAACAATGGGATTCCTTATGTATGCCGATTCCCAATATTTGGACGGATCAAACCGAACAGCATGTTTGCCACATTTCAATATCCATGTGTGCGCGCGTGTGAAATATAAAGCATTGCCAGAGTATCAACCCAACTGCAGGTAGTTACTAGTTGATAACTGTGGAAAAGATTTGCCAGACCACATCTTGACCCTATTGCAATAGTATCCTTTGGATCTTGGGTCATATTTAGATGATCCAAACTGTTTGTATGATGGGCCTGAACTTGGATGGAAGATATCGAAAAGAAAAGAGAAAGTCTCTTAGATTGGAGTGTTTCAACACTTCAATCATTTAGCATATATCTTTCCACATGGGTTGTCTCCATAACCGCTGAATAATGGAAGGGATGAAATATCTAAATGTGAGAAAGTTTTCGGGAATTCCCCATACGTTGTGAGGTCCATCACTTAAACGGGGTAGGTCATTGAAAAGACGCCAATCCATCGACCTACCAACCAGCTAAATCTCTTTAGTATCCGTCTGCAATAAGTTGAGATGTTGCAACCACGCTCTGGAAAATACAGAGCTTCTTCATCACTTTAAAATGGTGGTGACTCTTGAACGTACAAAATGTATAGTTATAAGCCAATCTTGATTATATAAATTACTGACTCGATTTTGAATGGATCATAACAAGCGGATAGAGATTGCTTGAGAAAGGATTTGTGCAGAAAGTTCCTGTGTGCCAGGAAATAGGTGGGGGCTTCCATGATATTTGTGAGAATTCCACCCTATCCATTTATTCTAGGACAGAAGGCTAAAAGCGAGGTGGATCCAAAACTCATGTGGGCCGCACAAGAGGTAATAGTGGGGAAAGAAATGCCGAAAACTACTTGAGGTCTACCTTGATGTCTATATACATCCAAATTGTTTAAAAGGACTCTTGGTAGAAAACTTTCGTAGTCATAGAAATGTGTCAATCGTGTTTGCTCAATTACCATTATTTCTTTTTGTGCATCTCTCTTAGTTTTAAATCCACTTCATTTTTTGTCTCACATCTAAGATGAGCTAGCAAAATGAATGAATAAGGTGAATTTTTCACAAACATCTTAAAGGGTCCACCTTGCTTCCTAACAAAGGAACTTCTTGCAAAAGTCTTTCGCAAGCTACACGTCTCAAAAACAACATCATTGAGAAATTATAGAAATATTTTTCTTAGATATTTTTTCTTACAAGATATAAATATTTTCTACAGTAATCAAATTAGGATTACACCGGATAAGTTTTTTCTAATATTTCAACCGTAAAAGTAAAAAAAAAAATCATAAAGTTGTAATTATTTATTTTTTGAAAAGAAAGTTATTTCAACAAAGACTCAATTTCGTAGAGCAGGCACAACACTAAACCACGTGGATTTCACGTTTATGTGTTGGTTTTCTTTCATTTCTTACGTAGAGATTTTTAGATGGTTCACTATTCGGATGATCTCTGATGGCGACACATCAGGGGCCATGTAAAGACGAATCGCCACCGTTTTGAAAACCGCCAATTAGCATAGGATTCTAGCCTGAGGGACATAGGATCGCTACCGCACATGGGACTAGCTAGCCATCCTCACCCTACACTTTACCACGTGCCGATGTGGCATGCCTGCTAGTTTGGATTGTTCATCCTGGTGGGTTGCACTGATATAGAGTAGGTTGCCGACACTTTCATGTCAAAGATGGATCAGAGAAGGCCCGATTAGATGCAGAAGCCATCAAGACAGTTGGAAACTTAAAACATGCATATTTCATAAACTGAAATAAGTTACTTGACATATCATATATGATTTTGGGTAGGATGAGCCAACTAACTTGGCATAGCCGGGTTGCCCATGCCAAATTTGCAAAATTCCAACATACGGTTAAATTCTATGTTTTATTTCTGTTTTTACTTTTTTAATAAGTTTTAATTTGATTATTACTCTTTATCAGTTGGGCTTGAAATTGTGTCCAACATGAAAAGCGCCTTAGAATAATTAGAAGAATAATATGGTTAAGTCAGACACTTATTATAAAAAGTAAATTTATAAGTTATGAATTTCAGGAGTATTCAGAAATTTCTTCCGGAGCTTGTGATCGTAGAAGCTCGGCGAATTCGGAGTAGTTATCTTGAGGAAAACGGTGATCGCGTTCATCACTGCGTCACGCACAGCGTATGGTCAGTGGCTTTTAAACCCGTCCATCATGAGATAGGTCACACTCGTGGAAGAATCTGGACGGTTATCTACCGCCAGTCAACATTTAACGTACACGAGTGGCCTACCTGACATCCACTCGGAGCCTGATTTCTGCGGCCATGGAAACAACACTAGGAGACCCACGTGAAGAAGGGATCTGATCTACAAACCACATGCCAGATTGTCACGTGTGAGGAGAGTGGCGGTCGGCAATCATTACTTCATCTGGGAGTCAATGGCTAATGAGGCCTGACCAAGATCTTCAAAAGCAATCTCTCTTTTCGGCCTGAAATGCTCAGGTAAAGACACGCTAACCTAAGCCCACATGGTTTGCTCCGAATTCCGCTCTAAGTGGATCCCATCTCTTCAACAACATCGAGCTGTTGATTTTACTATGAATCTTCTCTCTGAAATCAACTACATGCTGCTCTGTCCGTGGATCGGAATCGGATTGGATGCTGTACCACACACCACCGACCTGGCTGGTGTGGATACGGGTCGTGCGAAGACGAGCTCTTACGCTCCTTGCGAGTTGTGCCAACGGTTCATAGATCAAAGTTACATGGGCCCAAAAATGATGTATTTATTATATCCACACCGTTCATCCATTTACCGAGATCATTTTACAATATGATCCACCCAAATCTTTTACCGAGATCATTTTACAATATGATCCACCCAAATCTGTAGTGAAGCACACGAGAAATATTTGTGACACAATGATTATCACCATTAAAACATTACTAGGGCCTACCATAACGTTTATTTTCCATCCAATCTTTTCATAAGATCACAAAGACCTGGATGAAGAGAAAAAGAAAATATCATATTGATACAAAACTTCTGTGATTTCCAAAAGAGTTTCAATGGTAGAAGAGTAATCCCCCACTGCTTTTTGTAATGTGGTCCACTAGATATTTGGATCTGTCTTATTTTTCTGTTAAAGCCTTAAAACAAGCTCACCAAATGGACGGACGGTTTGGATATAAAACATACCTCATGATGGGACCCACAGAACTTAGTGACGTCAACACACCAGCCAGGTCGGTGGTGTGTGGTACACCAGCCAATCCGCTTCTGGATCTTATCTTGTTTGATATATATTTTTTATATGCTAAATGCTCTCCATCTTCTGGTGCGTTGAACAACTCCTGGTTCGATGAAACTCTACAGCACACGTGTCTGTACCGACGGTGAATCAGGACTGTCCAACTAGTGGGTCCTACGATGGATGCCCGGGGTGGAAAAAAATAACACTCTGGTTGAATGAAACAGGAAAAAGAAAAGATTTTTCGGGTCTGTACGACGGTTTTATACTTTTACCGTCCATTTAAAGGTCTTAAATAAGTCTACAGCTATGATTACGTTCCCATGCGTTTTCACTACCATGGTATTCAAAGAACGGCCGACAATATGGACGTTTCTGATTAATCATCCATGTAACCACGTGTACTGTCTGCATCGTGTTTCTTAAAAACATGATAATGGGCGAAATAATAACTAAGTTTCTAAACTGACCATTTTGACCCTACAAATTGCAGAATTGACCCTGGTTAACTGAGCGCTTAACCGCCAACAAAAAGAGGAAGAAAAGATCACACCGACCGGGCAATCCCAACTGTCCGATACATTGAAGGACGCTTTAACCGTTCATTATGGAAAGATGCCCATTTTCCTATCATCCATCGGTTTGGGGGTTACTGATTGGACGGTCAGATTGTACAATCAGTGTGTGACCGCACCTCAGTCTAGTTAGCGCTAATCAGATGCGTTGGACCGTCATCATTCTACTGTGCTTGCCCTGAAATGTCCTCCTTCACCTGGCCCTTCTGTTTTGTAACGTTAGCTTGCATTCTGCATGTTCTAATGATCTGAACCGTACAGCACGAGAGAAAACACCACGGTGGGCTACAGTCCAAAGATCATGACATTTGAATCACTGACAAGTTGAGCTTTCGCACCTGAATGCGGAGCATTGACTACCAGCTTTCAACCATCCATTTGGTTGCCGCTAATTGCATCATCGCAATCAACAGTTGGCATTGTCGCACGCGTGAAAGCCACTGATTACAACCCCACTTTCCAGATGCCATCTCTCGAAAATCAAGTGTTACGAGCGGCCGCGATCTCTGCTTCACCACACCGGAAGCGAGTGATGCTGCATTTCAGGGAAAGGAGTTGGCTACTCCCCCTGCCACTAGCCAATGGCTAGTGGTCTGTTCTCTGTGGGCCCCATCATGATATATAAGTTTCATCCATGCTGTCCACCCATTCTTCCAGATCATTTTATGATATGGGCCCAAAAATTAGGTTGATCCAAATCTCAAGTGAACCGTAAAGTGTTGATTGAACGCCCACCATTAAAAATTTCTTAGGGGCCGTAAAAGTTTTGGATCAAGCTGATATATATATATATATATATATATATATATATATATATATATATATATATATATATATATATATATATTCCCTTCATCCAAGTCTGTATGACCCAATCAACAGGTTAGATGTCAAATAACCATTACAGTGTGCCTAGGAGGTTTTTAATGGTGGAAATTCAATCACTACTGTTTTCCCATGGTGTGGTCCACCTGAGATTTAGACATACCTCATTTTTTGCATCAAGCCCTCAATTTATCTTTCAAAATAGATGGACAGCGTGGATAAAACACATACATCATGGTGCGGTCCACATAGCACCGACACTAGCCACCTGGCTGATGGCGGCGTCACCAGTCAAACCGCGTCCGCATACCAGTTCCATAACTTTGCCCAACCCATGGTAGAAGTACGCTAGTGCACACGTTACCATATATGCCTGCATGGAAGACAGGCGAAATATCCAAGCCATCTATCAGGTGGATATCACCGTGTAGATTTTACTACCCAAAGATAAAGGTGGTCCACTAAGCAGATGTTCCCTGATAATAAAAATAATTAGACGGGTAAGAAAATTTATGATATTTTTTCACAACCGCACATTTGTTCAGTTAATTGTGGCCCACCTGATTGGTGGATCTTCACAGTATTATCCTTCTGATGGACGAGTTGAATGTTTTACATGTATTCCACTCTGGCATATGTGTTGGCGCAGTACACTGACTGAGGAGTACACGCGTGTTGGCTTATCAAAGCTCCCAATTTCGGAAACGGATTGGCTACTCCCTGCCACCAGCCCGGTGGCTGGTGGTCGGTGCTCCGTGGGCCCCACCATGATGTATGTGTTTCATTCATTCCGTTCATTCTTTTTTACATATCATTTTAGTACTTGATCCCTAAAATGATAGGGATATAAATCTCAGGTGGACCGCACCACAGGAAAAGAGTGGTGATTTGATATCCACCGTTAAAATCCTCCTAAGGCCCACTGTACTGTTTATTTGACATCTATGTTGATTAGGTCATACAAACCCAAATGAAGGAAAAAAAGAAAGATTGATCCAAAACTTTTATGGTCTCTAAAAAGTTTTTAATGGACAACGTTCATTCAACACTTTTTCATGAAGGGATATACCTCATTTTTGTCTAAAAGTATAAAATGATCTAGTACATCATGGTGGGCCCCGCAAAGCACCGACCCGAATTTCATTCCAAGATCCCAAAGTCACGTGGCCCCTATCCAGCAGGCAGCCGCTCATGCGGAACGGTGATGGCGTAAATTAGAGAAAAATCAGGGGTATTTCCGTCTCCAAAAAGGACAAAAATCGACGTGTTTTCTCATCAGTAGAAACTAATTAAAGTCCTGCTTCATCATCTCCCGACGAGTACCGTAATAATCCCTTTCTGAGCGCTATAGTTCTTTCGTAAATTTCCAGCGATTCCAAGGGCATTCTGTCGCAAAAACCGTATAAAACCGACGCCGTCCCGTCCCGAACCAAAGCCTCTCTCATCCCCCAACATAGGCACAAAACCCCAGCGAGCCATGGGATTCGGTGCTTTCCTTCCCGCACTTCTCGTCCTTCTCCTCTCCGTTACTCCCTCCGTCATCTCCTGCCCGCCGTCAGACCGGGCAGCACTCCTCGCTTTCAAATCCGCCCTGACCGAGCCTTACCTCGGCATCTTCAACACGTGGACGGGCAGCGACTGCTGCCATAACTGGTACGGCGTCAGCTGCGACCCCACCAATTCCCGTGTCGCCGACATCAACCTCCGCGGCGAGTCCGAGGACCCAATCTTCGAACGGGCCCACCGTTCCGGCTACATGACCGGTCACATTTCGCAAGAGGTCTGCAAGCTCGACCACCTCAACAACCTCGTCCTCGCCGACTGGAAGGGAATCTCTGGTGAAATCCCCCCCTGCATCACCTCCCTCCCGTTCCTCCGCATCCTCGACCTCGTCGGAAACCAGATCTCCGGCCCGATCCCATCCGCCATCGGAAAGCTGAAGCACCTCACCGTCCTCAACGTCGCCGATAACCAGATCTCCGGCCGGATTCCGAACTCACTCCCGAATATCGCCGGACTGATGCATCTCGACCTCAGCAACAACAGAATCACTGGCGAGCTTCCGCAGAACTTCGGCAAGCTGAAGATGCTCAGCAGGGCACTCCTCAGCCGGAATCAGATCTCCGGCGAGATTCCGAGCTCGATCGCCGGCATGTCCCGGCTCGCCGACTTGGATCTGTCCGAGAACCATATCTCTGGCTCCATCCCGGCAACGATAGGGAGAATGCCTGTTCTGTCCTCTCTTAATCTGGACTGTAATAGGATCTCCGGCGGGATTCCGGAGAGCTTACTGGACGGAGCCGGCCTGAACATTTTGAATCTAAGTCGGAATGCGATCGACGGCAACATTCCGGACGTGTTTGGGCCGAAATCGTATTTCATGGAGCTGGATCTGGCGTACAACCACCTGAAAGGGCCGATACCGAGATCTATCACGTCGGCGGCGTATATCGGTCACCTGGATCTGAGTTACAACCACCTCTGCGGTCAAATTCCGGCGGGCGCGCCGTTCGATCATCTGGAAGCTTCGTCGTTCGTCAGTAACGACTGCCTCTGCGGTCAGCCGCTACGGCAGTGCTGATTTTTCGGCTGGTCCAAAACGTGCGTATCGGGTTTTTAGGAATCGCTTGTGGGTCTGTGCAGTGCTCTCTGTTCTACGTAGCAGGAAATATGTCCTTTCTTCGCTCTTTTTTTTTTTTTTTTAAAAGAAATACTTGGATACTCTGGCAAGTGTGATAGATGATACGCGAGTACTTAGAAATTATTCAAATTTTGCTCACGTGGCATACAAATAATTCAAAATAAACCGTTCAAGCTATGGCATCAGTTCAGATGTATCGGGAACAAATAATTAGTCTTGTTTAGCTGACAGTGGGGTGTACTAACAAGCTAACCAAACAAAAAAAAAATACTCTTGTTTAGCTGTGGAAATAAATATTAAAATGCTTAATCTTTATTGGCCTTTGGACCGTTAAAAGTGAAAAATATCCAAACATCTGGTTTCAGAAAACAAGCATCCACCGGTCAAGAGGTCAGGATTGTTTTATCCACCTGAATTTTATGCTGTAATTTAGAGATAAAAGGTTCCATAATCTAGCTACTTTGTTTTGTGTTAATATATGCCACGTGTACCATTTCTAAGTGCCTGCATACCAAGCGCATGTACCAGCCAGAGTATCAAATAACTTGTGAGGGATGCATCGAAAGTGGAAGGGAACAGGTTCTTAAGTCCACCTGGTTGGATTATAAGTTCCGCGCGCCAGCTTCCAACCTTCGATGCGTCTGCGACAGCCAACCTGTCAATGGACGCGGATTCCGTTGTGACCCCTCCACTGCCGAGTTCCATACTGCTCGGTACTTGTCAAAACTGTGGGCCCACCACGATGTATGTGTTTAATCCACGCCGTCCATCCAAATTGTCACATTATTTTAGGCGTTGAGCCCAAAAATAAGGCAGAGTTCAAGTGGACCACACCAAAAGAAACATCAATAATTGAGCGTCTACTGTTGGAAACTTCTTATGGGCCACAAGTTTTAGATCTTTTTGTGTTTTCCCTTCATCCAGGTTTATGTGACGTTATGAGAATGTTAGATGGAAAATAAACATTGTGGTGGGCCCTAGGAAGGTTTCAACATTTGGCATTTAATTCTGCTTCCTGTGGTGTGGTTTACTTGAGTTTTGGATCTACCTCAGTTTTTGGATCTCGCCCTAATTTGAGGTCAAAAAATGAATGAACGGCATGGATAAAACAGGTAATGGATGGGTCACTACTCACTACCGAATCCAAGTCCCCTGTCAATAAGTTGCCCATCACGCGGGTCATGTTTGCGGTAACCAGCCAGATCCACTTGTCGAGTGCATTGAATTTACATTTTTCTATCAACGGATAGACAATGCTTTCTGTTGTTTGGTCCACCTGGCGTGTAGATGGGGCTGAGTTTTACACTATACGATCCTCACGGTGCGGACCACCTATTGAAAGGGTTGGATGAGATGCATTTAATCAGTTGGAAGTCATCGGCGCCGGTGAAACTTGTGGTCCAACCGGCAGGACTAGAGACCTTTTATAATATAAGAGGCATGCACGTGAAACACTGTGACTGCACGAGCACAACAATGGCGTATGTCGGAAGATGTTTGTCTTTTTCGGTAAACTGCATTTGCTGCTCTCTCATCTCGTCGTGATCCACACCGTTCAAATGGTCCGCCCCACCGTAGATGGACACACTGGAAATTTTCCATTGGTCAGAGATCTTCGCCATCCGTACGAGGACGGTTGGCAAACTTTATGAGTAGAAATGTTAGAATGAGTTCGTGTGCTACTCAGGATCCAGCTTCTCTCTTGGCACATGGGAGCCATCATGCTAATTAATGATCCAGTAATCAAGATCGTTCATGACGTGGACTCTATGCTACACAGGACACGGTAAGAAACTAAAGATCAACGGACGATTGTGACCATCGTCATGTTTGACGTCTCAAATCTCTAGTAACCGTGTCTATTGGCGCCATTGACGAACCATTGAATTCTATCAGCTGCAATTCAATGTTATAGACAGCTGCCCAATACCATTGAGAAAATTTAAAACTTTCATATGTTGATTATTAGACACTTTATGGTGTCCTACTCGGTACATTAAAGGAGTTTGATGCCATCATCAATAGGTTATCGATGCTATCAAAGTCCCATCGCAAAAATTTGAAAAGTCTATGTTTTATTGTTAAACATTTTGGGAACATTCTTATTGCCATTGAAGGCTTTCGATGTCATGGATGATATGTCGATGCGATTAAAGCTGCAATCAAGTATATCCAGAGAATTAGGTAAGTGCGGGATTTGTTCACACACACACACACACACACACACACATATATATATATATATATATATATATATATATATATATATAATTAGGATTTGAGAGTATCAAGGAGACTTTTTAATTATCCTAGGGTCTGTTTGGCCGAGTAGGGTGGATGGGATTAGGTTGTATTAGGATGGATTAGAAGGAGCAATCCCAGGATTTGGCCGGGCGTGCCAAACAGGCAGAAGTTGGATATAGCAATCCCATGGGATTGCCGGCAATCCACTGACATCACCATCATTACCTTGAAATCCACCCAATCTCTATTAATCCCATCTATTTTGCTTAGGACATGTTTGGTTAAACGGAGCAATTCTGAAATTGGCTGACGTAATCCCAGGATTGGCCAGGCGAGCCAAACATACTCGGTAGTGAATTCCCTGGATATAGCAATTCCATGGGATTGCCAGCAATCCATTGACACAACCATCATTACTTGCCATCCACCCTAATACAATCCAATCCCATGGGATGGGCCCGTCCAAATACACCCTTAGGATTTCTAGGGCATAACTTGGGGAGATTCGAGGCTTATTTAAATCGGGTGATATATAATTATGCAATTTTCTACTTTCATGGTGCATCATTATCAATTTGCACCGTAGTATTTTATTGTAAGGATTTTTTGACATTAAACTTAATTTGTTTATATTTAAATTTGGTTGTGTAATTGGAATACTTTATTTGATTAATCTGAGTGTGCTTCCGCACTTCCCCAACACACCATTTAAAATTCGGGAGATGAATAGGTTTGAAGAAAGGTACACACCATGGTGGTGGCCTCAGGGACAAAGCCCTAGGCTGTGTGTATCTTATTTTTAGTCCCAGGCCTAGTGTGGAGGAGCCCATCCGACGGACGGAGTCAATTACACGTTTACAACGTGGTGGCCCCAGCGTCGGTGCAAAACATGTGTCGTAGTCGGTTCACGATGTATCCAGCATTCGCGCATGATTGCCACCCCAAGATGTCCAAATCATGGACCGATTGAAGGGACGCGACTTGCCCGTGTTCCCCTCCCACTGAAAGTTTCAGTGATCGGAAGTTATGTGGGGCCACGGAGATTCCCGTGATAAATCCACTCCGTCCATCAGTTTCGTAAGACCACAATACTATGCTATAGGAAGAATCTAGCAGATCCTGTTGATGTTAAAATCCGGATCGTCCTCTCAGACCTTCGTATTCCTGCACAGAGAGAAGAGACAAAGGAGACCCTGGCTTGAGCAGGGGACCCTCCGATGCCAAAGTCAGGCCTGGATACTGGGTCTAAACGTATTGAGAAGTTTTTAGAGAGAACTTTTTCCGTACCTTTTAGATGATGGAGGCTCCCCTTTTATAGCTGCTGGAGCGTTTAATCGTAGGAGGATTCTTCTCCTGGTCTTGTGCAATCGAAAGAGGATTCTCTTCCTAGGATCGGGATACCGGATGGCATCCGTCCGCGATCTTCGACCGATCCCGCGAGCTTCGGGATCGGGGATCTTATCCCAAAATGTTCGGGGCGAAATCTGGTTTCGCGCTGTCCTTTGGCTGGTTCCGTTAAGAGGGTCGGCCCGATGCATCCTCGGATTACCGGTTCTTCGTCCGAGGTGAGTTAACTTTTGTCTCGGTTTATGGAGTTCACAACCCTGCCTCGGATCCGACGTACCCTGCCTCGGATCCGACGTAGTGCTTCCCAAGCCGAGGCACCAAATCCGAGTCTCTGGACTTTAGTATTTTTGTCTCCAACAGTAAGCCCTCTTACTTCGTGTGTCTCACGTGACATTTAGGAGTAACGAGTTGTGAGTCGGTTCATAACTTGGTCCGAGGCAATAAGTACATTTAATGCATCCTGTGCTGTCTTTGATAAGAGACGATTCAGTTTCTGACAACGCACGCGCCGGCAACCGTCAAATCGCTTATCCCGCCAATGATGGTTGGACACGTAGCAAGGGCGTTATTGTCGTCAGTCGATGTGCGCCACGTGTCGAGCCGGGGAGTCGACGCAGGCGTCGAATCATTTCCTCATTAATTGCTTCCGCCACATGACAATCTTATAAAAGGGTAAGGGTCCCGCATTTTAAACTTCTACGGCCATTTCCGCTTTTCATTTCTTTTGGAGCTCTTTTCGGTCTTTCTTCTTCTTTCATTCTTCTTTGTTGACTGTCAGCGGCTCTCTTCGCCATTTCCGTTTTCCTCCCTCCTTCCGGTGAGTATCTCCTTCCTTTTTGTTTAGTGATAATAGCAGCTAGGGGTTCTCAAAGTCCCCAGGAAGGAGCTTCCGGAGATGAAGGCGAAGCGCAACGTTTTTGGAACGTTGCGGAATCGCCTTCTTTATTGACGGAAATGGCAATTGACGCTAACGCTGCTTTTCTCTCTGAGAGGGTCACCGAAGCTCCTGCGGAGCGCCCTGCTTCCGTTGCTCCTTCTCGGGGTGGGTCGTCCTTAATAACCCGCCCGGGAAGGCCTAATCTTCCAAGGGGTATGGAAGAAGAAGAGGAGGAGGAAGAGGAAGTATTAATTGCTGAAGGAACCTCTACATCGGTTCCTGCTGATAAGTCGGCACATGCCGAGTCTGATGGAGAAGGATCGGGGGATGACTTAATCGGCCCGGTTCCTTCGGTTTTAACCGAGGCAGACTTGGACAGGATCCGAATCGGGTACCACATCCCTGAATCGGTTATCACTTATCTTCCCCGTCCGAGAGACTTGCCGGATCATCCTCCTCCTGGGGCGGTCGCAATTTACCAAGTCTCGATGCAATGCGGCTTGCGTCTGCCCCTTCAACCCATTGTCCGGGGAGTTTTGTCTCGTATTCGGATTGCACCGGGGTAAATAGTTCCGAATGGGTGGAGGAACTTATTCGGGTGCGCGGTACTGTGGGCTGAGATGGAACAGCCGCCGTTAACAGTTGACGAGTTTCTTCACTTATACCAAGTGCGCGTGAATCCGAACTACCCCGGCTTTTACGTTTTTGCTGCTTGGCGGGGCGGAGGCGGCTCCCTAATAACTGACCCTCCCACTTCCAACAAACATTGGAAAGAGCGTTGGTTTTGGGCTTGTGGCCGCTGGGAGACGGCTGAGTCCGGGTCCTACGAGGCCCGTGTCCCTCGGTCGTTTCAAAGAGCAGGTGACTTGGCTCTTCTCTCTCGTCTTTCTTTGTTTTTTGTAATATTCCGAGTCTGACGAGCTTGTGTCTGGCAGACATCCCAAAGAAGCGGCAAAAGCTCGGCTCCAGTGCTTCAGCTCGGATTAAAGAGTTGAGGACGTTGGACCCGGCAGATAGGTCTTGGAAGGTGCTCCTTCAACCGGAGCGTCTTCATCTCGCAGGTCTAGACTCGGCCGTCACAGGTAATTGAAATTGTATTTTCACGTGCCTTTTGAGTCTTTCCTGATTTACTCTCTTTTTTTTTTTTTTTTTTTTTTTTTTTTTTAAGATCGCGGCCCGTCCCCATCTAAGGACTGTTCCCGAACCAGCCCCCACAGAGATGACTGGAACTCGTCCTTCGCTTAGGGCGGTTTCGAAGCTAAAGGCTCCTCCGCGATCGGTCCTTCTGTCGGAGCCTCGGCCGCCGAAGAGACAGAAAGTAGCGCAAAAGGAGAAGGAGCCTGCAAGTTCTTCTGCTCCTCCTGTCGTCGTAATTCCGGATCCTGATCCGGAAGAGAGGTTGTAAGCGACAGAGGCCGCTACCTCGGAACCTCAGGCGGCACCTGACTCGGGACATGTTGCGACGGAAGTCCCGAGGCAGGAGGAGGAGACAAGGGCTGCGTCTTCCAGAGGGGAAGAAGAGACGAGGACCGCATCCTCCAGAGGAGAAGAAACGAGCCAGGAGGGGCCGTCCGTTTTGCAAAAGATGGTGTCGGGGATGGTTCCCTGGGCCTTAGCCCATGGGAGCGAAAAGGAGTTCGTCAGCCTCTATAACGCTCCTTTGTCGCAAACCGTTGGCCATGCAGCAAGGGTGCTTTTTGAACTTGCTCCTTGCTTGGTTAAGGCCTGTAAAGAGTTATCCTCGGCTCATCGGCTGCAGGCCCTTCTCTCGGAAGCTGAAGGGCGACGCGAGAACGCCGAGATACGAGTTGGCGTCCTGATGGGCGAGGCGGGCCTTGCCCGGAAAGCTGCCGAAGACGCGAGAGCTGAGGCGTCTTCTTCCAAGAGAGCCCTTGATGAAGCGAGGGCCGAAGTTGCTCGAGTGTCAGCTCTCCTTTCTAGGGCTGAAGAGGAGAACAGACAAATCCTTGCAACCCACGCTTCCTGTGCAAATGACTTGGCTCGGGCTAAGCATGAGGCGGCGGAACTTATTCAGCAGGCCACCGATAAGACTCGGGAGGCAGAGAAGGCTAGGGACCAAGCTGTCCAAGCATTCCTTGAGTCGGCGGAGTTCGAGGATGAAAGGGATCGCTTGTTTCAAAGCGGATTCCTGGAATGCATCAAGGACATCAAAAAATCCTTTCCTGACCTCGATCTCTCAGAGATCGAAGGTGGAGGAGCCTCGGAATCTGAGAATCCGGATGCCGCTGCTGAAGTCGCTGCTGGGGATGAAGCCGGTACAGGCGAGAATGTTTTGAGTACCGTTCCTTCCGGGAGGCAGTAACCAGGGTTCCATATCATTTTGTCTCCCCCTTTTTTTTGTTTGTAAGAGCAATTGAAGATAAATGAAAGATAACACTTTTTTTTTAATAGAATTTTGGCTTTAAAGCTTTCTCAATTCGGATTCCTTGAATCTTAAGTGCCGAGCTAAGGATAATAGATCTTTAAGTGTTCAGCGTTCCAAGGATGGGGCAGCGATTGCCCGTTTAGATCTTCTAATTGGTATGTTCCTGGCCGGATGGTACCCGAGACGATGTAAGGTCCTTCCCAGTTTGGTCCTAATGTGCCCGACCCAATTTCTTTAGTATTCGAAAATACTTTTCGGAGAACCATATCTCCCATTCGAAATCGTCTGATCTTAATTCGGGCATTGTAGAACCGAGCCACTTGTCGTTGCCGGGCTTCGGTACGTAGTCGTGCCACTTCCCTTTGCTCGTCCAGGAGGTCGAGTCCGAGTGCGAGGAGTTCTTCATTTTCATCCTCGTCGAATGAAGTGACTCGGGCCGAAGGTAGGCCGATTTCAACGGGAGTGACGGCTTCCGAGCCGTAAGCGAGTGAAAAGGGAGTTTCTCCTGTGGCGGTTCGGGCTGTGGTTCGGTAGGCCCAAAGAATTTTCGGGAGCTCTTCAGCCCATGCTCCTTTGGCTCGGTCGAGCTTGGTCCGAAGATGTTGCTTGATAATCTTATTAACCGCCTCGACTTGCCCATTAGTTTGAGGGTGATGAGGTGAAGAATAGATGTTTCTGATTCCGAGGTTATTGCACATATCGCGAAAACTCCTGTTGTCGAATTGTCTTCCGTTATCTGTAATAACGGTATGGGGTACTCCGAACCGGCAGATAATGTTTTTCCAGACGAACTCGGTGATTTTTTTGCTCGGTTATTTTGGCTAATGGCTCGGCCTCGGCCCACTTCGTGAAGTAATCCACTGCTACCACGGCGAACTTGGTCTGACCTTTTTCCGTAGGGAGTGGACCTATGATGTCAACACCCCATTGTGCAAAGGGCCAAGGACCAGTCATTGGCGTTAGCGCTTCGGGGGCTCGTCTCGGGATTGCCGCGAATCGCTGACATTTGTCGCATTTTTGGACAAGCGTGCGAGCGTCATATTGGATAGTGGGCCAGTAATATCCCTGTCGTAGAACCTTGTGGGCGAGAGACCTCCCTCCAGAGTGGTTTCCACAAATTCCTTCATGGATTTCACGTAATACGTAATTCGCCTCACCGGGTGTGAGGCACCGAAGCAACGGAGCGTAATAACCTTTCTTATAGAGGGTATCGTTGAGTATGGTGTAACGGGAGGCTCGGAACTTAAGTCGTCGAGCCTCTGCACGATCTTCAGGCAGTTCCCCCTTGTCAAGGTATTGGCGGATTGGATCCATCCAGGACGGTTCCGAGTCGATGGCATTGACGGCCTTAGTAATTGGTTCATTTATGCTCGGTTTATCGACGTATTCGACGGGGACGGACCTGGGTATGTCATCTTCGTCGGCAGAGGCGAGTTTTGCTAGTAGGTCGGCTTTACTGTTTTCCGTGTCTGGTATACACCGGTCACTTGATTAACGACCAATTGAGAATCGCTGAATACACTTAAGTGCGTGACTCCCATGCTAGCGACGAGTCGGAGACCGAGCAACAATGCTTCATATTCTGCCGTGTTGTTCGACGCTTGGAATCCAAGTCGTAAGGCATACTGTATATAGGTGTGATCGGGAGTTTCCAGTACAATCCCGGCCCCACTTGCCTTCGAGTTGGAAGAGCCGTCGACAAACAGTTTCCAGGGCATGGGGCAGGGTAGGAGTGGTGTAGCGGCCGTTGCTGGGACTATGACATCTTTTGGCATATCGTTGACCGACAGATCATTTGGTGGGGTTCCTTCAGCAATAAAATCAGCTACGGCTTGCCCTTTGATTGCCGCCTTCGGCTTGTATTGAATATCAAACTCACTCAGTTCGATAGCCCATTTCGTGAGTCGTAGGAAGCTTTAGGTTCTGCAAAACTTGGCGAAGAGGAAGATCGGTCATCACGATGATGGTATGGGCATGGAAATACGGCCTGAGTCGGCGAGAGGAGGTTACTAGTGCCAAGGCTACTTTTTCCAAGCTTGGGTATCTTGTTTCTGCTGGAAATAATGCTTTGCTGACGTAATAAACCGGCAGTTGCTTTCCTTCAGATTCTCGTATCAACGCCGAGCTAACCGCTGCTTCGGACACTGCTAGGTAAAGCAGCAGGGATTCGCCTGATTCGGGTTTTGATAAGAGAGGTGGTGAACCGAGATACGATTTTAATTGTTGGAATGCTGCTTCACATTCTTCCGTCCAACCCATTGTTTGTCGTCCTTTCAATTGTCTGAAGAAAGGGAGACATTTATCTGTGGCTCTGGATAGGAACCGATTAAGTGCTGCTACCCGTCCAGTCAACCTTTGGATGTCCTTAATGGTTTTAGGGGATTCCATTTCGACCAAAGCCTTTATCTTCTCGGGGTTTGCTTCTATTCCTCGCTGACTAACTAAGAAACCGAGGAACTTTCCGGAGCTCACCCCAAAAGCGCATTTATTCGGATTTAACTTCATCCGAAACTTCCGTAGGATGAGAAACATTTCTTCCAAATCATTTACATGATCCGCCGCGTGTATACTCTTGACGAGCATATCGTCAATGTATACTTCCATGGTTCGGCCTATAAGCCGAGCAAAGATTTTGTTAACTAATCTTTGATAGGTTGCACCGGCATTCTTCAAACCAAATGGCATCACTCGGTAACAATAAAGGCCTTTGTCGGTGACAAAGGTAGTTTTTGATTTATCTTTTTGATGCATTACAATTTGATTATACCCCGAATATGCATCCATGAAGCTAAGAAGCTCATGTCCGGCGGTACTATCTACTAACTGATCTATCCTTGGAAGCGGAAAGCTATCCTTCGGGCAGGCTTTATTTAGGTCAGTATAGTCGATACAGACTCGCCACTTCCCGTTGGACTTTTTTACCAGCACGACATTCGCGACCCATTCTGGATAGTGTATTTCTTCTATGAAGTTAGCCTGGAGGAGTTTGTTGACTTATTCTTCAATGATGGCATATCGTTCGGGGCCGAGCGGTCGTCGCTTCTGTCGGATCGGTCGATATGACGGATCGACGTTGAGTCGGTGGGTCATCACCGATGGGTCAATCCCAGGCATATCGTCATGACACCAGGCGAATACATCGGCGTACCTACGGAGTAGGGCTATCAGCATGTCTCTCAAGGGAGACTGTAGAGACGAGCCAATTCGTACTATCTTGGATGCATCTGTTTCGACCAGGGGGACTGAGATGAGATCTTCAACTGGCTGTCCTCGTTCGTGACTTTCGCCCCGAGGGTCCAACGATTCGATCGTTGAGATGTTGATCGGATTTTTGTCGGCTGTCCCTTTCACAGCTATCATGTAACAGCGCCTCGCATCTCGCTGATCTCCTTTGACAACTCCTACTCCCGATTCAGTTGGGAATTTCAGTGAAAGATGGTATGTGGATACCACGGCCTGAAGAAGACTTAAAGAAGGTCGGCCGAGTATGGCGTTGTATACTGAAGGTTGATCGACGACCAAGAAATCCACCATCATCGTCTTCTGATGTGGGGTACTGCCGGCAGTGAGTGGCAACGAGACAATTCCTTCAGGTAATACTTGTCCCCCGGAAAACCCGATTAACGGGGTCCGAACTGGACGTAACATAGATCGTTCAATTCCCATTTTATCGAACGCCTGAGAAAATAATACATCCGCAGATGACCCCGTATCAACGAGTATCCGGAACACTTTCCGGTTAGCGATAGTCAGAGTGACAATCAGTGCGTCATCGTGGGGGTGATAGATACCTCGGGCGTCTTCCTCTGTGAACGAAAGACAATAATTTGCCCTTTTCTTCTTCTTTGGTGGCCGCTCTATAATCATAAGCTCGGACTCTGGCTGACTAGGTTTTCTTGCATGGTTCCTTCTAGCATTGTTTGAATCACCCCCTCCTCGAGGACCGCCGATAATTGTCCGGATTTCTTCCATCGGCTGACTCTCGGTCGGGCGCCCCTCAGTTTCCGCTGCTTTAACCACATGTTCTTTGAGTCGGCCATCCTTTATGAGTCGTTCGATTTCTTCCTTTAGGTGACGGCAATCACTCGTGTTATGCCCGTGATCACGGTGATAGTGGCAATATTTATCCTTGTCCCGCCGATTAGGATTGCTTTTGAGCTTATTGGGCCAGTTGACAAAGCCTTCGCTTTTGATTTCCATCAATACCTGTTCTCGTGTTTTGTTCAGGGGGGTATATGTGGAAAATCTTCGATCCGGGCGTTTGCCTGACCTTAGCTCGTCATGTGCTTGATCATCCTTGCGTTTCTTTCCTCCGGTCGAGTCGGCTTCCTTTTTGGCCGACTCTTTGACCAAAGTTTTAGTTTCACGCAGGATTCGCGTCTCTTCGGCGTTTGCATACTTATCCGACCGTGCCATAAATTCTGCCAAAGTATCGGGCAGAGTTTTGTCCAGAGATGCCAGGAATGGCTTGTCTCTAACTCCTTGCATGAGCGTATTGAGAGCCGTTTCTTCTGAATGTTTTCGAACTTGAAGGGATTCGAAATTGAAACGCTTGATATAATCTTTCAATAGCTCTCCCTGCTTTTGAACTATGTTGTTCAGATGTGCAGGGGGCTTCAATTTCTTCTTTCCGCCGATGAAGTTAGTGAGGAAGGCGTCGCTCAGCTCGGCGAATGAACTGATGGACTTTGGTTTCAACTGTTTGAACCAGAGTCTAGCTACATCGGTCAATGTAAGGGAAAAGGCCCAACACATTACTGCATCCGAGGCGTCATGGAGCTCCATATATGTTCTGAAGCATTCGATATGCTCCGTTGGGTCGGTTTTGCCAGTGAAGGGAATGATTTGAGGCAACCGAAACCTCTAGGGCAACCGAGCCGCCATTACCGAGTCCACAAAGGGGGATGCCTTTGCCTCGTATCTGGTTGGATGCATATTTCGACTATGCTTTATGTCCGCCATTTCTTTCGCCATTTCTTCCCGCACTTCTCTTTTAAAGTTTTGAATATCGGCTTTCCACGGTTCACTACTTTCTGCCGTGCCTTCTACGGGAGGTCGGATGCGCCTTCTTCGCTCTATCTCGTGCCGAAGGTCGGTAGGGGGCAAAGATGCATTGGCCGACTGAGCTGGAGTTGGCTCGGCCGGTTCTTGGACGCCTTGGAGTCGGCTCGGCCGAAAAGACTGCGGCGCGGAAAGTTGAGGATCAACCGCTGCAGTCGGTACGTGTGCCGTTTCCCCTTGAGGAGGTGGGAGTGGCTGCATTTGCTGCTGATACATTCGTTCCAACATCTGCTTCATCATATTCATATCGGATCGGATTTCTTGGACCTCCTGATCCAACCGCCCATCGTTCCGACCCCGCTGATTGTTGCTTGTTCTGGTCGCTCCTCGTTGGCGGTTGGTGGGTGGGTTCTGGACTGCGGGGACCGCGACTGGACCTGCTGGCCCTGTAACCGCGATCTCATTCAGATCTTCTTCTGGGACCGTTCTTCTAGTCATCACCATGGGATGCAACAAAGGAATATGGGATGGCTTTTTTGTACGGTTCCCACAGACAGCGCCAAACTGTTGATGTTAAAATCCGGATCGTCCTCTCAGACCTTCGTATTCCTGCACAGAGAGAAGAGACAAAGGAGACCCTGGCTTGAGCAGGGGACCCTCCGATGCCAAAGTCAGGCCTGGATACTGGGTCTAAACGTATTGAGAAGTTTTTAGAGAGAACTTTTTCCGTACCTTTTAGATGATGGAGGCTCCCCTTTTATAGCTGCTGGAGCGTTTAATCGTAGGAGGATTCTTCTCCTGGTCTTGTGCAATCGAAAGAGGATTCTCTTCCTAGGATCGCGGATACCGGATGGCATCCGTCCGCGATCTTCGACCGATCCCGCGAGCTTCGGGATCGGGGATCTTATCCCAAAATGTTCGGGGCGAAATCTGGTTTCGCGCTGTCCTTTGGCTGGTTCCGTTAAGAGGGTCGGCCCGATGCATCCTCGGATTACCGGTTCTTCGTCCGAGGCGAGTTAACTTTTGTCTCGGTTTATGGAGTTCACAACCCTGCCTCGGATCCGACGTAGTGCTTCCCAAGCCGAGGCACCAAATCCGAGTCTCTGGACTTTAGTATTTTTGTCCCCAACAGATCCAAAATTTACGTGGCCACACCACGCAAAACGGTTACAATGAAAATGTTTACAGTTGAAACCTTCCTAGAGCCAATCATGATGTTTATATGCCATCCACACCGTCCATAGGGTTATTACCACTCAGATAAGCTGTAGGTACACATATCATCCTGATACAAAACTTCTGTGGCCCCCACAATTTCCAACGGTACTCATTCAATCCCCACTGTTTCATGCGGTGTGGCCTACTGCCTACCTAAATTATGGACTCCTGTGCTATTATGATCCTGCAAAATTGATTGACGGAGTTTATTTGTCACGGAAATCTTTGTGGGCTCTACGTAGCTTCCTGCCACAGGATCTTATGTGGGGCCGGGGTCGCGTCCGGGTGAGAAACATTAGCTTCCAGATTACATGTGGGGTCGACCATGTTGTTTTATGCCATCCCATGTCGATCCCTGTGGTGTGTCGCTCCTTCGTTTTTGTTTTTATTTATTTATTTCATTAATTTATATAATGATTCAATCGGAAGCGGACCAGCTATATAGCTGATGTACCAAGCACCAGCTATATAGCTGGTGTAGATACGTCTCGTGCGAAGACGAGCTCCAAGTTCAAAGGAGATCAAAGTTACATGGCCCCACAATGATGTATTTATTATATCCACACCATTCATCCATTTTTCTAGGTCAGTATAGGGTATTGCACAAAAAATGAATCATATCCAAAGCTCAAATGGACCACACCAAAAATAGCAGCGAGGATAATGATTTTCACCGTTAAAAAAATCGTAGGGCCCACGATAATGTTTAGTTTCCATCCAATCTGTTAACAAGGTCACGGAGACCTAGATGACGATGAAAAACAAATTTAATATTGATCTAACACTCTTGTGACCCCAAAATGGTTTCAATGGTAGACGTTCAATCCTCCACTGCCTTTTGCAGTGTGGTCCATTCGATCGTTAACTCTGTCTTATTTTGAAGCTCAAGCCTTATGACTAGCTCTACAAATTAATGGACGGTTTGGATATAACACATACCTCATGAGGGGACCCACAGAATTTACTGACGTCAACATATAGTCCATATAGATGATGTGAGGTACACCAGCCAATCCGCTTCCATTCAATCATATAGGCTGTACAGTGAAAATGAGGAGACGCATCCAATACACGGTTCGGATATCACATATATATTACGGGTGGGACCCATACGGGTCATACATAAGTTAATTACCACACATCCGAACCTATGCGATCGTTCCACATTCACCACGGACGCGGATTAGATACCGACAGGTTGAGCAGCGAGTCCGCCATAAGTGCCGTCACCAAAGTTATGTGGGCTTCACTGATGATGTATGTGTTATATTCGAACCATTTTGAGATATCATTTTAAGGCATGAGCTAAAGAATAAGGCAGGTAAAAAGCTGTAGTGGACCCCACCACAGAAAACAGTGGGGAGAGTGATTCCAACCGTTGATAGTATCCTAAAGCCTACCATAGTGTTTATTTGAAATCCAAGCTATTCAAAAGTTAAAAAACGACATGAAAAAAGGAAAAACACAAATATCAGCTTGATGTAAATCTTTTGTGGCCTTTAGAAGTTTTTAATGGTGGGCGTCACTGTTTCCACTGTTTTCTATGTTGGGGTCCACTGGAGCTTTGGATCTTGTCCTAAAATAATCTCTCCAAATGGATGGAAGGTGTGGATACAAAATATACATTACGGTGGCCCCCGGAACTTGGTGACGTCACTTCAGTAGCGAGTCACGCTACTCAACCTGTCAGTAGCTAATCCGCGCCTATTCACAACTGTTTCATTTTACCATGAATAATGGGACAGACACGGGGAGTATGTTCAGTTAATTGGGTAGGGCCAATGCTTCCATTCCAGTGCAGTGGGCCCCACTCATCTCCTCCATAAAAGCACACTAAGCCCTGGTGGGAATTGAATGACGTACAATTCCTATTTATGGTGCATACGCTGCAACAAAGAGTCCAGCTGGAAATAGAGACCTCGCTTGGGCGGAGGGACGGTGGATCCGGAATGTTCATTTACTGGACCCTCCCATGGATGGGTAGGATTAAAGATAACAAAAACAGGGTGATTCTAGACATCTTGTTGGTGGTCTACAAACAGGCGGCGATGAACAAAGTTTGTTAACGGTTGAAATTCATTGGTCAGCCGGAAAAGTGATTGCTACGATTTTCCGGTCCGTGATGGGCCATCAGGGTATATCCCACTATGTGGACGGTCCGGATCCACCCTCTCTCCTTCCATGTGCATGATGGATCGTGTGCGGTTTCTCAAAAACCCAGATACACTCGGGTCGTGTGCTGCTGAGGGCGCACACGGGTCGGTTCAGTCTGGTACCGAGGTGAAATCAGAACCGAATCGTTCCTCGTAGTTTTAGGAAAATCCGAACCGAAACAGATGGTAAAAACCGGTTCGATTCTACTGTTATGGGCTTTTTATAATCCAACGGAGAGAACCAACGAACGAGAGAGACCGTGGCTGTCGGTTGGGTGAGGGGGAGCGTCAGGCAATGGGCGGTCAGTGGCTATCTTGTGAGAAAGACAGATGAGAATATAATGACGGAGCCAGGACAGCGTGAAAAGAATCAAGAAATAGAATTTTTAAAAATATTTATTGCTTTGGATGGTACAGTTCTAGGTTCGGTTCAAAGTTCAATTACAAAGTCAGTTCCATCGATTCGATTTCACAGTTCGGTTCCACAATATGATTCTACGTAACTCTAAACCGAACTAATCGATTCTTGATTTTGGAAACCGGTGCACTTCACAACCAGAACAAACTGTGCAATTTGGTCAGTTCTGGTACAGTTTACCAGTTCCATGTGCACTACTACCGAGTGGGATCTCACACAGGAGCTGATCCGTACTGCCTGTGTAGGCCAGGCATGTTTTATACCTCTAGATCATGTACCATACACTTGTCACGTGTATATGATGATCTGAACCAGGCATCCTGCCGTCTCCATCACAATGGCCCTTTTCTACTAATCCTATATGGCGTGCTTGTAACTCATCAGTGAACCCCTCAAGTACTATGGCCCATTGTAGATGGATCATAATGCAAAATCAGATTGAAATGTCTGGAATACATGTTGATGGATCGTAGACCAAAACTATATATACTAAATAATTGTTTGGAATATGCCGGATAAATGGGAAATGACCACACACGTTTAAACTAATGTACCATGCCTTCCAGCTGTGTGGGGCCACCATGATCTGGAAATGCAATCGATCCATTCATTAGATGGGCTCCACCATAAAAACTTCTAAATAGAGTGCAATCGATCCATTCATTAGATGGGCTCCACCATAAAAACTTCTAAATAGAGTGCAATCGATCCATTCATTAGATGGGCTCCACCATAAAAACTTCCAAATAGAGTGGGTACACTTTGTTGTTGCTACGGCTGAACACCGTCACATACAACCACAAACTAATTCAATAAAGACCCATAAACTTTTTGTATGCATAACTGACATTTTCAACTTCACCAGAAGCCGTGTGAAATAAAACAAAGGAAAGAAAATAAAAATAAATGCACTAACCCACAACTGTAATTCATAAGAAATATAAGATTTATGTGGTTATAGCTATGACTGACTACATTCATGGGTAAAGCGATAAGTAAATGGATTATCCATCGTCTTAAAAAAGAAATTTTAATTTAATATAGAGAAAATAAATACTCAACAATCTAACAAAATATACATCAATTTACCTTCCTTTCTACTTCCCATGCCACTATTAATGATAACCATACATTCCCTTTTCATGTCATTAATGCCGTTGTTGAAAAGCACCTGATATATATTCTACCATAGAAAAAACAAACCCATGGTTTTCATGATATAAATGAATGCAAGATAAATCTAAATCCTTGAAAATTTCTCACCTGGAGCAAACCCATTTTCTTTGCTCTCTCTCTCTCTCTCTACACCATTTACTCTTCCCTCATGAGAAAGCCTCACACAAATTTATTCTCTCTTTAGCCATATATAATTTGTGAGAGTGGACATTTTCATGTAATGAAGTGGTGAGACTGACGCAGGGATGAACGTGATGAGGATAAATACTCCAAATCCACGGAGCTTCTCTGGACTCCTCACAAAGACTTCTCGAATCCATGAGGAAAGAAAGTAGAAAATAGAAATAAATTCTAATAAATTTGAAATTAATTAATTGTTGAATAAAAACGAGTTCACAACCCTTTAAATAGGGGTACCAAGCAATGAGAAAGAAATCAGAATCAAACTACAACTAAAACTCCTAGAATTTGTGACTTACTATAAATAGTAAACTTACTATTCATAGATGGTCGTGATGTCTACTAGTGCGCAAGGTTTTCGGCCAAAAATAGTAAGTGTCCTATTTGGCTTCACCAAACCGTTCCCCTAATTATTCTAAGCTCTTTTCATGTTGGACGCAACTCCTAAAGCCTGACGGATGAAGAGTTATAATCAAACTAAAACTTGCTATTTATAGTAAAAACGAAATTAAAACAGGGAAACGACTGTTGATCTAGGGGTTTCTCGTAATTTCGAGCGTCACAACCCGGCGTAGCTGCGTTGGTTAGCTAAAGTAGCTCGTTCTACCCCAAAATCATATATTTTACGTCAGCTAACTCATTTCGAATTGCGAGATACGTCCGATCTAAGGCCCGACGGTCCAGATCACTTCTATTGTCGACCGGGCCTTTTCTGATCCATCTTGGCCATGAAACTGTCCGTGACCCGCTCTACATCAGTTCCCTCTACTTCAAAAGAACGCGTCCTCGAGTTCTCATCCTGCGCTAGTTCATGATACTCGGTCAGGTCCGCGACATTGAAAGTCCGTGAGATCGCCATGTCATCTGGAAGATCAACAACATAAGTGTTGTCATTGATCTTTCGAATGATTGGGATGAGCCCAATCTTCTTATTTTTTAACTTGTTGTATGTCCCGGTCGAAAATCTCTCTTTGCGCAGATGAACCATAACACATTCGCCCACCTCGAACACTTTTTGTTGCCAGCATTTGTCCGCTTGTTCCTTGTATTTCTCATTCGAGGGATTTAGCTTGGTCTGCACTTTCGCATGGATGCCCATAATCTTGTCTGCCATATGTTCTGCTGCAATGCTCGTGCCTGAGTGCTTGGGCAGAGGGACTAGGTCAAGCGTATGGCGAGGCACTCGTCTATAGATAATCTGGAACGGAGATTTCCCTGTCGAGCGGTTCACTATGTCGTTGAATACGAACTCTGCTTGAGAGAAGGTCAAATCTCACTGCTTCGGTTTTTCTCCTGAAATACAGTGAAGGAGATTTCCCAACGTGCGATTCACAACTTCGGTCTGCCCATTAGTCTGTGGGTGGTAAGCACTACTGAATTGAAGTCGTGTATCGAATCAAGCCCACAAAGTTTGCCAAAAGTGGCTAATGAACTTTGTATCACGATCAGAAGTAATGGTCTTGGGGACCCCGTGTACCGTACGACCTCCTTGAAGAATAGATTCGCCACGTGTGTTGCATCGAGGGTAGAGCTGGGCAAAATAGACCCGATCCGGTGGATCCGACCCGATCAGACCCGTTCCGACCCGATCAGAACCGAACCGACGGTCTTGATCGGTGCTGATCGGGTAGCCTCATCTAGATCCGAAACTTTTCGGGTAGAGTTCTGTAACGCCCCGAACTTTTCGATGCTCGGGCATCGAAAGTCCTCGAGCGTTACCATAAGATTCAACATGACATATACATGTGTACGATACCAATCCAACTATTCTAGCCTTACATCCTTTTCCTGCCTCTAACTTAACCGTTGGGGATGATCTTCATTCATAAATCAAGCCATCTGACCGTTGAATTTCAAGACAAGCCACCCATCACATGATTTGACGTAAGTACTTTCCCACGAAGAACACGACGAAGAGCTCCCTATCCGTAATGATTTAGATATATACTCTTTTTAAGAACTTCTTAGAAACGTGCCTATAACCATGTAGAGCCATTGGATTTTCCAAAACTCACACATCAGCAATAATTACGAAAATGCCATTGACCTAGGCCCTTGAATTCCAATTCACACGGTCCTCATGATCCGTTTCATGTGAAATTTTATACCAGGCCTAATTATCATAAATTAACCGTACACATCAAATTTCAGCCCTTAGATCATAGTAAATCGCCTACTTGACCTCTACATCCATTCGTACACTTATCGATTAAGATTTTGATCCGTCCACCTTGTTCACACTACATGAATATGCTTAACCCACCATTAGAATCAGAATCTGAGAAACTTTCACATGTAAGAAAGTCACTCGAATCTAACGTTATATAAGCCTTACCCCTAATCACTCCAGAAATCTAGTTTATGTCCATCCGTTTACAAAACTAACCGTACATCAACCCACATACATAGCCGGAGTGCATTCCATCAAGTGTTCATATTTTTAACAAGTCATCTGACTACCCATCCTGATTGGATCCGCCGAGTGGGCCGTTCGAATACTAGGATAAATCGGTCATTACGAAAATCTTTGGGTTTAAGTCCAAACTGCCCGGTAACTTGTCAATCAGAGGAGTACCAATATTATTTTAGAATTTTGAAGTATATTAGTCATTAAAAGAACATCTTATTCATCCTTGAGAGATCAGGACCCAAACTGGATCACGGGAAAGAGCACGAAAAATAACGCATGTTCGCCAAATTTCAAGACATTCGGACGGCACATTTTGACCTAACGGGCGTCGAATGCCTTTTGAGAAAGGGATGGCGAGTTCGTAAATAGTGAATGTCATTACATGCCACCATTGATGCTTGATCGTATAGTATGGGCCACCCGATCAACAGATTTGCCCCATTTTTGGACCTTAATCTTAGCAAGACATGTTAAACATAATGAACAGATCGGATTGTACAACTACAAGTAGTAAAGTGGACTTCACACAACATAACTCAATTCATTCAAACTTTCACAGCAAGCTACGTGCATGGGGTTTAAGGGTGAGTGTTGGTTGTTATTGGACACACCGTACGACTTACTCGACTAACCAAATCGTCTCATATTTGACCCCGTGTCCTAACATAGCGATACAAAAGTGGTGAATGGCATGGATTCTCTGAAAGATCATCACAGGTGGACCCCACCTATTTTGAACAGCAACGTGAAGAAACCTTAGAAACCGAGGGTGGTGACTGTGGTTTTCACCACCATGCCCCTACAACATGTGGGCCCAATCGTCTGGTAAATTCCAGGGACTATTTTAGCCGTTGACATTCAATTTCAGAATAATCTTGACCAACAGGCTAACTAGAATATACAATTAAAGCTAAAAACAAGTGAAATTTCGGTGTATGGTCCACCTAGACCTTGGAGCTGCCCCACCTTTGGTAAAAGACTCTGATTGGGCCCTCCAAGTGGGGTAGACGGATTGGATTTATCACAAACATCACCATGGGCCCCACAAGGGCATGCATGTACACCAACGCAACATCACCTGAAGTGCACTGGGCGCCCCAAGCCCGTCAGAGCACGCTGACCCGTGCTCTCTCAAATCGAGAGATTTCTCTCTCCTTCCAGTTTACGCCAGCCGACGGACGACGTCCGTTTGAGGCCTGCTATGGGCCACCATCTTAGATCATATGGATGATCTGATCCGTCCATCGTGTGCACGGCATGGGTCCAACTAAAACCTACCATTTTCCACGTGTTGGCGAACGTGTGCACGAGCACCATCTTCGACCCAAACAGACCCTACAAAACCAATGTTCCAAAAATGGGAACTGCCAGCTAGGCAATCCGCGTGCTTGCTTCCTTTTGCATCTCCACCATTCAAAACGGAAAAAAATCCCAGCCGTCCAAATCTGGGTTCCACCTCAGCAAAGAAAACCATGGGCGGGTTTGGTTTTGCCCACCGGATTCGGAGGTAGTTTTTCTGGATCAAATCCAGGCCGTGTAACATGGATCTAACGGCTTAAGGAGGATTAGGGCGAGCTTAAGACGCATAAAGACCAAGCAGCAGTGGGATCTGCCTCCGTTTCTTGCGGCAGCCATGAAAAACGACCGTTTTCCTTCCTCTGGCGAACCCACCACACAAACTTTCGTAGAGCTTCGAAAGAGCTTATCCATAAGCTCCCTAGGGTTCATCCGAACCATCCCATGCTGTCAGATCAAAGGAAGAAGCCTCCGCTCGAGATCTGCCATTAATGGCGTTCGTCCTCTCCACCGTTCCAAACCGAGTCGGGCACAGTTGGGATGCCGTTTTCGGGCTCCCACCACCTGGTGATGGTGCTGGGACAGATAGAGAAGAAAAGAAGAAAAGAAAGAAGAATGAAAAACAGAGAGAAAATGGAAAGATAAGGAAAGAAAGAAGAAGGTGGTGCGGCAGCTGTTGCACCACGCTGCTATACGGCGAACCGAGTCGCTGACTTGGTTCAGGTTAGGGCAGGTCCTGTTGCGGCTGACCAGAGAAAGAGAGCAGGAAAGAGAGTGAGAAGGAAGGAAGAAAGAAAAGGAGAAAACATAGAAGAAGAAGATAAGGCAGGGAAGGGAAGTTTGGAGCTGAGTTATTGGCTGACTCACTGACCGAGTCAGTTGGGTCGAGCTAGACACAGGCCTAGCCTAGATCTAACCGAAGGAGGAGCTTTGAGTGAGGAAAGAAGTAGGAAAGGAAGTTGAGAAGAGAGGAGGAGATTATTCGACTCACCGAGTCAACTCAGTTAGAACCGAGTCAACTCGGTTGGGAGCGAATCCAGCAGGGCCAGGTCATGCTTGGGCCACACACATGCTTTGCTGGGGTCGAGTTTGAGCCCATCCTAAGTAAGTCCCCATTCTTCCCAGATTAAATTTTTCATTGTAGTTGTTATTATCATTTTTAGGACTATTAAATTCAGATGCGATTAATCATTAGAAAATTTTTCCATATAGATATTGGTTCATACATTATTAAAATATTAATATTTTGCATTGTCATTTTTAAAAATATTATTACTAACATTAGAATATACAATTTATTTTCATCAAAATGACTGTTAGTATCACATTGGTTAAATGCTAAGTATATTATTAATATTTATGATTGTTTTGAAATTATTAATATTATTATTCATCGTGAGTTGTATTAGATAATTTAATATAATAATAACCATTGGTAATATCCCTAAAATTAATAACTAATAAATTTTATTCATCAATGATTCCCATTAACAATGACATTAATGGCCACGTAAACTAGGGTCCAAACCCCCCTAATCAAAATCCTAGGATCTAAGTTAAGATTAAACCTTAGGATGAATGTCTCGATCTTACATTGAAAACCGTATGATAAATGATTCAAACCATAGACTATGACCTCACACCTAAGTGGTGCGTAGAATTCATATCAAATCGTACTAATTGATGTCGTCATAATAATTATTAACTCATGACAACTATAACACTAGTGATTAAATTAACACTAAGGTTGAGTTCTCAGAATCTAGCTTAGACCTAAACTCTAAAATAAAATCCTAGACCTAAGTAATCTAAACCCTAGGTCGATACTTTAAATATAAATAGTGAGTTAAGTTGGGATCTAATGATACAATTCATGATAGGATCCAAGTCTAAGGGCGTGCACGCTACCTAGCAACATTAGTGGGCGGTTCAAAGTATAAGGTGATGATTCTTCCCCTTGAGCTTTCCATCTTCTCATTAGCTTAAGTTATAGTGTTTATTTAAATTCATAATTGATATCTTCCTTTATAATCACATGTGTTAGCTAATGAAAATTGAATTATTGTATTACATGCTTATCCTGTATAATTGATCATGCTCGTGGATTGCTTATGGAACTTAAACTAGTACATTAGTGGGAAATTCCTACATATGAATGTACACCCATACTTGGGATGTAACTTGACTAATTGTGATCGTAATGGACCTTCGACTTGGTGGTTATTGAGTGGTGGTCTAGATGGATCATTGATGTGGGCCTACCATCCAGGGTTGTTGTGTCCAGTGGTTTTTAAGGATGGTTTTTATCATATGGTTTGATATTCGCCCTATGTGGCATATTTTGATACTCGCCCTACGTGGTTTTATTTGATATTTTTCCTACATGGATTCGATGTTTTATACTATACAACCATGCGATGGTAAGCCCCATATACGATAATATGATTGGCCACTAGTCGATGGGTTTCCATTAAACATCCTAAGGTGGTAGTCTCATGAGCCGGGGATGGTGGTATGGGACACTATGCCCGAGCTGTCGGCCTACGCTGGGCTATGAGCTCCCCGTAGTGACCTTGAGCTTACCTAAATTGACTGATTGTAACTGGACTAATAACGGTTTGGCTAATCATGCATCCATAGCATGTTGGCGATGACGGGTGGCTAATCTGGATGCTGTAGCACGTGCCCTTAGGATTTTCGGGGTATCATTTCGCTAGCTCCCGGACCACCGACTATCGACCCCTGTCCGACTGGATGGTTTTTCCAGGTCGATGATTTGCATGGGCGACGAGCCCAAGTCCACTGGATGTGCATCCCAGTGCCGATGTGCATTCATGCATCCATGCATTTAAAAAGACTGCATCATGTACTGTTTTAATTGCTTTGTCATTTTATACTATGCTTACTTAATGCGGTGGTGTGTAATCTTGAGGGAATTCACACTGAGCTGGCCACTCATCCATCAAATATACAACCGTACTGCAGGTAAAGCAAGTGGCGGATGATGTATATGATCGACTTGATGAGGAGTTGTGCAGGCGTCATGGATGCACGACCGTATTGCTAAGAGGAGCTGTGCGAACTTGCGGCTCTCATTCATATGTTTTATATATTTTAAATTTCTCATATATGTAATCTTGTAATTGATAGTGTAGAGACATTGGTTTGTATAAGTCATTATGGGCGACCACTTGTATATGCTAGATGAAATTGAAAATTTACCTTTATGTCGATTTGTCCACACTACGCTCATTTGCTTACTCTGATAAAAGAAAAGAAAAATGTATGTACACTCGAATTTGACCATCCTTTAAAGTTAACACTCGGGTTCTCGGGACATGGGTCGTGTACTTGGGTCCTGAAGATTCGGGTTGTTACAAGTTCGGATTAGCCTTGATCCGACCCGACCCGACCCGAAAACCGATTCATTCACATGTTCAACCATTAAATTGATCTACAAAAACGAATGGACGGCGTAGATAAATCACATGTATTCAAGGTGGGCCCCAACAGTGTTTGCCGTGTACTTAGCAAGAGGATTTGATAATGTACCATATACAACAGCTATTTTGCTGGCCTGTGCTAGCATGGGTAGTGTCCTGCCCAGACGTGCTCCTCGGGTTGCGAGTTGTACGCACGGTTCAAAGGAGATCAAAGTTATATGGCCCATAGAGATGTATTTATTAAATCTACACCATTCATATATATTTACAAGTTAATTTACAACATTATCCAAAAAATGTATCATATCCAAAGATCACATGGACCACACCAAAAATAGCAATTGAGAATGGTTCTCACCTTTAAACAATTTGTAGGGCCCACCCTAACTTTTACTTTCCATATCTAATCTGTTCATAAGGTCACAAAGACCTTAATTAAGAGGAAAAATAAATTTGAAATTATTCAAAACTTTCCTCAGACCGTGACCCTAAAAAGGATTTCAATGATAGACGTTTATTCTTCACTGCTTTGTTCAGTGTGGCCCACTTAATAGTTAGATCTACCTTATTTTTTGTCTCGAGCCTTAGAACATGCTATCCAAATTGATGAACGGTTTTGATATAACACAAACCATGATATAATACTCTCACCATCATCAGATCCACCCTAAAGCATGCTCGCCAAATGGATGGGCTTGACGCTGACGTCTTTCACACAGCTGTAAAACAGCTGCAAATTTTAATGCATCTGACCGTCGAGCTTAGAGTTGTACGAATGGCTCAAATAAGTTTAAGATGGCCCCACCATGTTTTGTTTATTATATCCATACCGTTAATCTATTTTTTACGTTCATTTTAGAGCATTTAGTAAAAAATAAAATTATATCTAAAGTTCAAATGGACCACACTGAAAAAAGCAACGAGGATAATGATTTTCATCGTTAAAAAGCTTATCAAGATCGACTCGGTTCGGCGGTTCGGGTCAGAGCAATCGTACATAGGATCTGTTCGATTCTGACGGCTAGGACTCGGTGCCGGATTGAATCAGGTTCGGATCTGTCCACGTGGATTTCGGATCTGATCGGGTTGGACCGAATCCGGTCCGACTCGGTCCGATGCCCAGATCTAATTGAGGGTCTTCTTGCATGGGATAAAGTGTGTCATCTTAGAGAAACGATCTACCACCACGAACACCGAATCCATGCCACATTGTGTTCATGCGAGACTAAGCACGAAGTCCATTGATAAATCCTCCCAAGGACCGTCAGGTACATGTAATGGGGTGTAGAGGCCCGTATTCTGAGATTGCCCCTTGGAGGTCTGACAAATATGAAAACGTTATACGACTTTTCCCACATCACGTACTAATTGCGGCCAGTAATACCGCTCTTCCACAAGAGCTCGCATCTTATCTTGCCCAAGGTGTTCACCGAGGCCACCTCCATATAGCTTTTGAATAATCTGTTCCCTCAGAGAACTTTGGGGGATGCACAATTGATTTCTTTTGAAGAGAAAATCGTCCTGTATATAAAGGTTACTGGGGTGACCTTCTTGGCACTTAACCCAAGAATCTTTGAAGTCATCATCCTCGACATACAGCTCCTTGAGACAGTCAAAGCCGACCACCTTGTTGCTCATCGTAACGAGTAGTGATGTACGACGGCTAAGTACATCAGCCACCTTGTTCTGCTGCCCTGACTTGTGCTTTAGAACGAATGTAAATTCCTATAAAAATGCAACCCATTTAGCATGCACACGATTCACGTTAGTCTGACTATTAATAAACTTTAATGCTTGATGGTCAGTGTATAAAATAAACTCTCTTTGAATTAGATAATGCCACCAATGTCGCAGCGCCTGAACAACTGCGGACAACTCAAGCTCATAAGTCGACCACTTCTTTCGGGCTTCGCTGAGCTTCTCGCTGTAGAAGGCTACCGGCCTACCTTTCTGTGATAACACTTCTCTAATTCCGACGTATGAAGCGTCGCACTCAACCTCAAACAATTTGTCGAAATTAGAAAGCACCAAGATCGGTGTTGTAGACAAACGATGCTTGATCTCATGAAAGCTCTTGTCAGCTTTATCGGTCTACTGGAACGGTTTTTTTTTCATGCAATCTGTTATAGGCTCGATTATGGTGCTAAATCTTGCACAAATCGACGATAGAAAGTCGCCAACCCGTGAAAACTTCTCATCTTATAAATGTTTGTCGGGATTGGCCATTCCCTAATAGCTCGCACCTTTTCATCGTCCACACGAATGTTTGTGGACATTACAACAAATCTTAGAAACAACAGGCTGTCAGTTAAAAACCTACACTTCTTCAAGTTGAGGTACAACTTGTTAATTTGTAAGACCTGCAGCACCTGCCTGAGATGTTTCCTGTGCTCTGCCTCATCCTGGCTATATATCAATATATCATCAAAATATACTACCACAAATCGGCCAGTGAACGATTTTAGAACTTGATTCATAAAATGCATAAAAGTACTTAGTGCGTTCGATAGGCCAAAGGGCATGACCAGCCACTTATACAACCCTTCCTTGGTCTTGAATGCCATTTTTCACTCATCACCGGGTCGAATACGAATCTGATGGTACCCATTCCTTAGATCTAGTTTTGAGAACACATTGGCCCCTTCTAGCATATCGAGCATGTCGTCCAACCGTGGTATTGAAAACCGATACTTGATGGTAATTTTGTTGATTGCCCGACTGTCGACATACATGCGCTAACTTCCATCTTTTTTTGGCGTTAATAATGCTAGTACGGCACATGGGCTCATGCTCTCTCTCAAGAGACCCTTACGGATCAATTCCTCCACTTGTCCCTGAAGTATCTCGCGCTCCTTCGGACTCATCGGATAATGAGGGCGGTTGGGCAGGCTAGCCCCAGGGACGAGGTCTATGTGATATTGGATGTCCCTCATGGGGGGCAATCCATTAGGTAAATCCTCAGCCCAGACTTCTTTGAATTCGTTTAGCAACAATTTTTAACTTGGAGGGATGTTTGATGGCTCCTTTTCCTCGCCCTTCACCACTACGGCGTACACCTCATCAGTTTCCTTGAATTCCTCCATGAAATCCCGAATGGTCAAGAGGGAACTCCCCTCAACTTTAGAGGCTTCAGGGTGGTTCTCTGGTGCCATAGGGGCAAGGATTATTTTTCAGCTATCCTTGACGAATACGTAAACATTGTCTCGTCCCCGATGGGTCACATCACGGTCTGACTGCCAGGGTCAACCGAGTAGCATGTGGCAAGCTTCCATGTCAACCACGTCACAAAGTATCTGATCTTTATAATTTTTACCAATTGAAAACGAGATAGCGCATTGTTCAGTTACCTTGGTTTCATTCACCTTTTTTATCCAGACGATTGAGTACGGGGAATGATGTTTCATCGTTGGTAGCCGTAATTTGTCCACCATCACTCTTGAAACGATGTTCTTGTTACTACTACTGTCTATGATCACATCACAGACTTTTCCGTTGACAGTGCACCGAGTACTAAATATATTGTGTCATTGTGGATGTAATTCCTTTCGTGGGGTATACAGTAATCGCCTCACAACTAGAAATTCGCCACGATCCTCACTTGTCATTTCATCGCCACCTGCTATTTTTTTAGTGGTTTGTTCATGTTCATCATAGCCATGGTCTTCTTCTACAGCCTCATCTTCAGTGCCCCATTCGTTTATAGTCAAGTGTACTGCGGGACGTTGAGGACAGGTGTTTGATAAGTGACCTGGCTGGCCACAACGGTAACAATTGTTCGACCTTGGTCGAGCATAAGGATTTGAAATTCTACTCGGGCCTGCTGTTGTGGGTGCTGTACGTTGAGGTTTGGATGAGCCGCTCCTCGTATCACGGTTCGCGGTTGTAGAATGTTGAGGACGTTCTCCTACTGGATCTTTTCTTTGTGCCAGCACTGGATCCTACGTGGGACCCGTCATGGGGGGTCGAGTTGAAAGATAGAGATGAGCAGGAACTCTTGCAAGTTGCGTTTCTGCCCTACCTGTCAATTGAACCACTTGATCCACGGTCCCGACTGGGTACATCTGAACTCGGTCCTGAATTGTCGGTCGCAACCCACTTATAAATTGTGCCACTTTCTGTGGCTCAGATTCTGACAGATCATTTCGTGTAGCCAACCACTCGAATTCTTCAGTGTAATCTGTGACAGTTCGATTTCCTTGTCAGCAATTTTGGTATTGGTGGAATAATACCTGCTCATAATCACTGGAGAGAAATCATGATCGAAGAAGGCGTCTCATCCGTGGCCATGATGAGATGGGTGTCTTGTTCTGGTGGGCTCGTGAGAGTTGTAATTGTTCCCACCATGCAAAAGCACCAGATTTTAACTTAAACGCTACCAATTTTACCCTTTTATGATCAAGCATGTCCATATAATCAAAATATCTCTCTACTCCGGCTAGCCAATCGAGAAAATCTTCTATACGTAATAAACCATTAAAACTAGGAAGTTCAGCCTTACCTCGATAGTCTCTTTCAGCACGATCTAGATGATCGCTTCCATAGATTGGTCATCGGGCAAAACCTTCATTAAGGTCCTCATCGCTAGAACTTGAATCATCTGGTGTAGCCCTACGGTTTGTTACTGACCGTGCCCTACGAAAATCGGAGTTGCGTCGTATAGCAACCATGGGTAGTGGAGCCACCATGGGTGGTGGAGCAACCATAGGTGGTGGAGCACTGCATAGGGCTCGGGGCGGAAGTAGCGCATCCGCAAGACGGTCGAGGGTTGCCTGCAGCCCTTGCATGGTCAACTGACTCTCCTGGTGGAAAGCTTCCATTCTTTCCGAAAGATAACGAATCCCTGGATCACCGTCCACAGGATTTTGATTCATACATTCATTGTTTGCCATTGGCTGAGGGGAATCCTCGCTTTGATACTAATTGACGCAGAGATGAACGTGATGAAGATAAATACTTCGAATCCACGGAGCTTCTCTGGACTCCTCACAGAGACTTCTCGAATCCACGAGGAAAGAAAGCAGAAAATAGAAATAAATTCTAATAAATTCGAAATTGATTAATTGCTGAATAAAAACGAGTTCACAACCATTTAAATAGGGGTACCAAACAATGGGAAAGAAATCAGAATCAAACTACAACTAAAACTCCTAGAATTCATGACTTACTATAAATAGTAAACTTACTATTTATAGATGGTCGTGATGTCTACTAGTACGCAAAGTTTTTGACCAAAAATAGTAATTATCCTATTTGGCTTCACCAAACCGTTCCCTTAATTATTCTAAGCTCTTTTCACGTTGGACGCAACTCCTAAAGCCCGACGAATGAAGAGTTATAATCAAACTAAAACTTACTATTTATAGTAAAAATGAAATTAAAATAGGGAAATGACTGTCGATCCAGGGGTTTCTCGCAATTTCGAGCATCGCAACCTGGCATAACTGCGTTAGTTGGCTAAAGTAGCTCGTTCTATCCCAAAATCATATATTTTACGTCAGCTAACTCATTCCGGATTGCGAGATACGTCCAATCTAAGGCCTAACGGTCCAGATCACTTTTGTCGTCGACCGGGCCTTTTCTGATCCATCTTGACCATGAAACTGTCCGCAACCCACTCTACATCAGAGACATTGGCATCTTCTCATTAGGAGACGTCTCGGGTGAAGCCCTTTTTCTTTAGTGTGTAACTTGCATTCTTATAAGTGTGGTCTATATTAAGAGGGCTACGGTAATTACATTGCATTGATTCTTCTTTTGAGGTATTCTTTATATGGGTAAAAGAAAAGTAAGCTTTATATATTTCTGTTTTTTTTTTTTTTTAATTTTTTTAGTAAAATAGAAAATTTTGTATTATTATCCCATAGAATAGACATATTGTTGAACTACATAAATTCATATGCCTCTTATTTCTTATTTTAATTTAGCCATATTTATTATTATTATTATTATTATTATTATTATTATTATTTTTGTTGTATTTTGGCTTCGCGTATATTAATCACATGTGAGCATTTGCTGCAACATAACTTGCTCCATATAACAACAAAACATGAATATAACAAAAGCATACACGTACATATATCTTTTATTCCGTGACCATATTGCAAGTTACAACACTAAAGAAATTGGTAAATATCTTACAATGATTTTAGTATACCACACTAACAGTTGTTTATATGCCTCCACCAAACATCAGTGAGTCCCACCACGTGAATATATTTGTAGGTGTTATTGTACATTGATTGCAGTAGTGTATGTCACCTGAGGCTTAGAGACCATGACGATCCTTGAGATGTACGACGAACATAAATAATCTATGATTTGATTTCATAAATGGATCATCACAAGGCGTGAACATATGATTATGCATTTAGACATTTGTAATCAATCCTAATAAATGGATGATCAAAGAAGAAAAAAAAAAAACGGCCACTCTAGTTCATTACTCGAGCTGGTTAACACAGGTCCCTACTAAAGGGGAGACCCGATGAATTAGTTGAGCTTATTTGCCTGTTTCAGCCCTGCTTGTCGTTTATAAATGATGTATCCGGCATCGATCACATCGTCTATTGCACAACCGATACCAGCTTGTACTGCCTTCTATAGACCTATTTCGGGTTGATATCTGTTATGTGCCAGTTACCGAGTGTAATTAAAACCTTAGTCTTGCCTCCAACTGACTTTGTGATTAAAAAAGGGATAGAATAGTATACCATCTTAAGTAGGATGCGGGATAAATACGTGAAGTGTGTAGAGTATTCATTCTACTGTCATACCAAACACCATTAACTATTATACAAATGTGTGTGTGTCTATATATATATATATATATATATATATATATATATATATATATATATATAGCTGTACATGGGCCAGAAACTTATCTGAGATTTCATTAGCTGTCCACACGCAATGCTCTTTTATCTAATTTAAATATATCACTACACGTGCAATAAAGCAATTTACATGCCACAAAATTGCACCATGGAACAATAGGTCCAAGATTCAATCCGTCCATCAGAATGGCACCAATATATAAATTCCCTAACCGAAGAATCAGGTAGATCCATTGGTTAGGTGGGCCACAATTTGCAAAACAAATGTATGTCTATGAAAAACTCGGCGGAAGTTTTCTCACCCATCCACCTGTTTCCAACATTAAGGCCCACATGTTGATTAGTTAGATTTCATTTATGAGATGCCCGATGGATCAATACCGTGCCATGCTGGCACATGCCACGAGCTTTATTGCACTCGTCTGTGCGCTTAGCAAAGCTCCTCAATGGAATATGATAATACACCATGTTCCTCAATGCGGTCTCTCATTTTCACAACTGTCAAAGATATTTCTAACATTAAGTGCATGAACCATCTTGGTATTTGAATTATTGCTATTGTACCAGCTATATAATGGGTGAGAAATGAATGAAAGTAACAGCTAATGAATGGTCACAATGAATATCTTTTGCCAGTAAAAATGATGGAATAAAGAATGTTTTAATTAACTTTTTACAAGAAATGATCACAAACAGGAGTTTCACGTGAACTTTCAATATAGCCATTTTTTTTTTCTTCGTTTCTGCCAAAATGTAAATGGGTAGAATATATGATCTGTGAAAAGGTGAGGCACGCCCTCATGACAACTTTTAAAAAATAGGCCAATCTACTCTTCTGACAGGACGATGCTAATATCAGTGGCTATTCAATGGTATGATTTAGGGTGCAGGTATGGCCCATAGAACTTTTAAACAAGTGGTTTATATGATGTGGTCCTCCTTTTGCATCGATTGGATTTTCCATGCAATATGAGGTTGATTGGCGGGGAAGAAATGATGGATGTTATTGGCTCACATATAGTGGGTGTTAGGTTATCATTTCTCACTTTGTAGTTGAGATTCTTTTTAGATGAGTGTTGACTGATTGCTGATTGTTTTTGTTAGATGACAGGTTACGGATCTACTATCTTTTCTATATATTTTTGTCATTCTCATAAGTATAATATACAACAATAAATATGCAATTATAGTACTTAAAAACATCAGGGTATACAAGTCATGCCTTGGCTATTTATACCTGAATAACCGCAACTTCCTCATTTTCTCCGACAGCCCAGTCTACTATTCTCGCAAATACGACCAGTCTGACTGCTTTTTAGCGTTCCACTTGGGTTCGGTGTGGTCGGAAAGAACTAACTAACCACAACTGCTCCTCGTAGTTTGTAGCTCTATAAATGCTATACATCCGTCCTTGTGCAACCCCATCTGCCTACAAGTCCATCGCCAACACGTGTTGGTCACCACCATTATTCGATCTCTGTAACTTCACTGACTTCCTGTCGTTGATGAGCCACGACTATTGCAATACATTATTTTCTACTAGCGCCACCATTAGATACAACTCTTGATGACCAACACTCCATATTCAACTTCATCATCTTTAAGACCACCAATCTATCAGTCCACCATCCAAAACTCTCTTCAATCCAACACCCTTGTTTGCTATTGTTGTCCGATCAACACCAATACCATCTTGTATCCGGTGGTGTTAGTCTCAAATTCAGCCACGCAGAACACGTGAAGGCAAATCTGATTTAAATCATGACTACCAACCCGTAGCTTCGAGATAGAGTAATGGTGTTCAGTCGTGGTTTGACTAATTATCTATTCACCCAATTGTTGAATGTGCACAGTATCAGGTGATTGGTGGAGGTTGGGGCTTTCCCTCTAATGAATTCTTTTTTGCATTGAAAATCAAACACTTTTGAATGTGCAACAATTGTGTAGTTAAGCGTAAATTAAATGGAAGATGAATTTACAGAGATGAGTGATACTTACTACTAAAACAGGATCATTGACTTGACTGAGATTAATAGTGCTTTTTTTGAGCAGCAAACTAATAAGTGAGGTCAAAGTAATGCCGAGAATTATAACTACGGTACACCTAGCGTATGGGTGTAGGTGGACAATTCCTAAAGCTAAGGTATTCTTTTAGATATGGCAAGTAGGCGCAGATGGAATAGAATTAAAGCTACCTAGAGTTGGTCCCACGTGTGTGTAGGGACAGGCTTGAACTAGATTACTCCTAGAGATTGAGCATCCAACGGCTGATAAGCGGTGATGAAGCTATGTTAAGCGAAGATAAACAGCGTTATGTTGGTTAATTGATTGTATTGTTGGGTTGATCTAAGATTCTAAATCCTCTTCGTATTCTCATTTGCTATTTATAGCCTTTCCAGAGAGAAATGAGAGGATAACCACTTGTCCACATAGTGCTTGCATGTAACCAGTTAGGAAAAAGTGGTTACTTTCCCTTGATCATGGTTTTGGCTCCGTCGAATGTCAGAAATGTGCTCCACTGCCAATGTGGCCATAGTAATTACTCATCTTTATCTGGAATTAGCTTAAATACTAAAGCTTCTTAAAAGATATGATCTGCTTTTTATATATTTGGCGCATGTCCTAAAGATATAAAATATGCCACGTGGCTTAATCTGCATCACATCATTGATTTGATTCCGTCAGATTTTCATACAAACAGGTGGAAAACGGTATATGTCATCTGTCACCACCGGAATCCACCTCAGCAATAGTTTGAAGATCCTCTCTATCCAACGCATGCATTCTCCAAATCTTGTCCACCATTGTCTCAGATAGCCGTCCCCCAACACCCTTCTCCAACCACCAGTTCTGCACCATCTCTTGCCGTCACCAATGCCCAGAGAACTAATATATCCTCATCTCTAGATCTTATTGCCTTGAGCTTTGTCACTTGTTTTCTTTTATATAATGCCATAAACATTCCCTTCCAATCTATCAATGTCATATCATTCGAATTTGGGTACCACCACTTATTGCCAATCCTGGAAGTAGTGTTTTGGAGTTGCATGAACTACAGTTTACCTTTACATTCATTTACAATCCTTTCATCCTCTCCATTCATCAACCTAGCTACATAGTCTCCGTTGTTGACCCACCTCTGTTGCAGTACTCCCTACTCGGACATCATGATCAAACATCCACATTCTTTATTCTCATCTCCATAACTTGTTGTTTCCCGTCTTTGCAATCTAGTCAGCCTCTCGGAATCATTCTCTAATCTGTTTTGAGATTTCCTTTTCTGTTGGTCATTTCTTTTTTATCAGTTATGAGTATAGTTAAATTACATGTTGTGCAATGTTGCACATGTATCTTCCTATGCTATTGTGGTTGTAGTCCTCTCGATCGTTATGGGTGTAGTTTACTCACATATCATGTAGTATTTCATGTGTATTTAGAGAATTTTTCATGTAAATAGCAATTTGTTAGATTGATAGTTATCAAGTTTAGATGGCCTACTATTAAAAAAATATATCCAATTGATACGCTACCCCATCATGATGTATTTGAGGGGGAGTTGTGGCCCATCTTCATTTCGTATGTTTCAAGTTGAGATGATCGACATACATACACTATCTTGAAGTTGTGTTAGCTAGAATATATGATACATATGTACAATTGTATATGCTATAAAGAGTTATTTGAATGAATTCATGTATAGTTACTGGGATCTTCACACATATCCCAACTTTTTTTCTTTTCTTTTTTTTAATTTAAATTTTTTATAGAGCTTTTGTCATACGGCCACATATATTTTTGACTATGGTAAAAAATCTGCCTCCTTTTAAACTCTTTCCAAGTACCTTCTCAACCTTTTGGAATACAATTGAAAATCCGCTCAGCTAGACTTTAACTAACAAACGGCTTATGAATTACGCAATTAACCTATAAAAAGATGAATTTACCCTTTCTTGTAAAATGAAGTGCTCGCGGAATCCACCGTTCGTGACGTGGAATGTAATGTACACGTGGACTATGCTGTGGCCCCACAATGAAGTCTTTTTTTCATTCACGCCGCCCATCTTTTGTGAATAAATTTTTCTAGAAAAAAAAGGAGGAAGATCTAAAAATCAGGTGGACCCCACACCAGAAAACATCAGCAATTGAACGCCTACCATTAAAAAAATGCATTGGCACACCGTATTATTTACCTGTCATCCAACCCGTTGATTAAGTAATGCAGACCTGGATGAAGGGAAAACACAAACATTAGCTTGATCCAAAATGGTCTGGCCCAAAATAATCAATATGGTGAGCCTATAAAAATTTTAACGGTGTCAATCAAAAACCAATGTCTCCTATAATATGGTCCACCTGAGATTTGGATATGCCTTATGTTTGGGATCATGCCCTAAAATAATGATCCAAAATGAATGAGCGGCATAGATAAAAACATATATATCATGATGGGGCCCACTGAGTTGCCAACCGCCTGGTAGTGGATCGCAATCAGGGAGTAGAAACCCAGGCTTCACCTAAGACGGTGCGGCCCTTACCAGGGGCCCACCTTGATGTATGTATTATGTATCCACTCCATCCATCCATTTTTTCAGATTATTTTAAAGCTTTATCCAATTATCAGGTGGACCAAACCATACAAATGGTGGAGATTCAATCCAATCTGTTCATAAGTTTAGTTGCAATCCAATCTATTGATAAGGTCAAATAAGACTTGATGAAGGGAAAAAACAAATATCTGCTTGATCCAAAACTTTAGTGGTCCATTAATAGTCAATCACCACTGTTTCCCATGGTATGGTCCACCTGATAAACGGTTTGGCTTTATTTTTGGGACAATGGCTTACAATGATCTTGAAACAACAGATAACCGAAGTAGATACATAATAAATCCATTAAGGTGGACCTTACGGTAAGGATCACACCGTCTGAAGTGAGTTTGGGGTCTCACCTAATCCTCTCCCCCTTTTTTTTCATGACCGTTTTTTGGGCCCATTGTGATGTATATGTTTTATCCACACTGTCAATCGATTTTGAAAAATCATTTTAAGGCATGATCCAAAAAAGGAGGCAGATTAAAGGTTCAAGTGGACCACACCACAACTGTTGAAAACTTCCTAGGCCCGCTGTGATGTTTATTTTCCATCCAACCTATTCATAATCTCACATAGACCTGTATTAAGTGAAAACATAAATATAAGCTTGATCCAAAACTTCTGTATCCCCAAGAAATTTTCAGCTTTCAATCCCCAACTTCCTGTGGCGTTGTCCACTTGGGCTTTCAATCTACCTTCTATTGGGGCTTGTAACTTAAAATGATCTTTCAAAATGGATGAACGACGTGGATAAAACATATAAATCATTGTGGGCCTCAAAGAGCCTTTCACAAGACTATTCATCTCTAACTAGGTCTTGGTGGGTAATACCCAATCTACGCTCCTTTTTTAATCCATCAAAATATCAGCTGATGATTTCCAGTGACACAACTTCCGCGGGCCAAAAGAGGGATGTGGAGCCTTCGGTCGAGTGGAAGAGAGAGGAGGGTTTTACGCGGGAGGTGGTTCAGTTCTTCTTTGCAAGGGAGAGAGGGGCCACGAAATGTTTTGAGAGAAAACGGGAGAGATGCTGTGAGATGAAAATGTATTTTGAACATTTAGAAAATACATTATGTGATATTTAATTGGTGGCAGGCGCCTAAATGATTGATAGTGGAAACGTTGAATGGGTCCTTGGGAAGATTTTAAAAGGAGGTAGGTTTTTTACGATAGCCAAAAATTTAAGTGCCCATATGATAAAATCTATTTTTATATATTCTCGTTATTTAGGCGTACACAAAATTCTTTATAATATAGCCTCTAAAGTAATAGTTTTATCGTACAAAAATAGTCAATTATTTAAAAAAGCTTTACATATAAGAGCATTAGATTGAAGATTACCACAATAATATAATAGAAAAGTATAATAATTATAAATTCCTTTATTTGTTTTCTTAAAATATCTACGCTTGACAAATGATTGCTCCATTTGATTTATTGGAGATAAAATTGTAAAAATAGTACTTTATTGTTATTATTTTAAAGACAAATCATCAAATCTGTACATTAATGTGTCCGGTTTAGATTTGAGATTACTACGAAAACGCAATTGAAATGGGCATTGATTACAAATTCATTTACCTTCATTACATTTGACCAAATGCAACATTTGTGGTGTTTGATTACATTCTGGAAAAATTATAAAGATAGCACTTTTCAATATATTACCATGATAATCCCTATTCCAAATAGGCCCTAAAATCCAGACTTCATCCTCTCCACGCACAACCACTCAAAAGTTGAGCATGTGTGATGCATTAACTTGAATTAAACAAATAAAATTGTAGATTGTGCTGCCACTAAATCAGACTTCCAAAATCAGGTTTGAATATTAATCTTAACCTTTGATGCGGGGAACTTGTTTGTCCTAAGTTTTTCTCTTTCACAAAAAAAATAAAATAAAATTATCTTGCCTTTGATTGGCGGACCAAAAAGTGGAACGCCCCATTAATTGCTTGGTTCAGACTGTCTGTGGTGTGGGGTCTGGTGTGGACGGACCACGGCCCAAAAATTGCACTAAGTGGTCCAATCGGTTTCCTGCAAATAGACAATGCAATAAGATAGAAGAAAGGTGGGCATTGGTGAAGGTAACGTTATGGTGAGTGAACAGTTGGGGTCATGTGAGGAGGACTGCTTTTTTTTTTTTTGTAGCCACAGCACATGGTGGGCCCCACAGCTTCGTCAGTCCTGATGTGTGATAGAGATGCGGCAGGTATATATCACACTTGCATACTATGCTACTAGCCCTAAATTAACTTTGCTAAGCCCACACGTGTACAAGTCAGCTAATGCACATGTCACCACATTTGCTGGGATAGTTGACAGGTAGAATATCTAAGCCATCCATTTGAAGGGTACTACTATATATCGATTCTATATACCAAGATCAAGTCCGTCCACTAGTCACGCCCGCCACATTTTACTGAACGGATGTCAGCTAAAGTTTTCTATCCCATCAATTTATTTCTAGTATCTGGGCACACTTACTGAGCGGACCACCCTTCCCTCTCGGCAGTAGCATATACACCGCGAAAGTCCATATGATGGATGGTTTGGATCTATAGCATGCATACAATCATACATGTGGCATATAAGGATCTAAATCTGAACCGTCCAATCCTTGGCTGCACTACATATGGCACATAGCCACGAAATCAGATTGAATGAGCAACACTAACCACCGGAGATAATGCACCTTTGTTTATTGAATTTGGACCATTGATTGTTCTGTATTTTCACCTTTTATGGGTGTTAAAGTGTCCTATGATATACATTGATACACCAACTGCTGACTGCTCATTATTTGAACTTTTAAAATAAGTAGCTGTTTGACACGGTATCAAAGCATAAGATTATGGTTTTGAATTTCAGAAGCAATAAATATGCTTTTATGATATATTCTCCTATGCTAATAGGAAAATCAAGCATACGGGTGAATGGTGTGAGTGTCATGTATGGGGGTAATGTTAAAGTCCTTTGATATACGCATTGACAATGTATATTTTCAATCTGATAACTTTATGAAAATGGAACACCTCAAAAATTAGGCTAATTTAAATATTAAGTCACCTATCAAGTGAATTTGGAGGTTTTTGAGCGGTTGTTTATCATTTTACATGGTGTGGCTTACATAACGATCGAATTCGGCTATTTTTAGGGAATCCATTACTTATGGAGTGATCATGTTGAGTACCGTTTAGAAGTGACAATTGGTCCTGTGTAAACGGAAGTCCTCAGGATGAGGTGTGCTCTTATCTGTTATGTTATGGTTTTCTCTGACGTCTCTAAAAAGAGGAGGTATTTGAAATAATCAACTATCTACAGGAGGCGTTTACAGTTGTCATGAATAATGATTGTGTATGGGAGGCTTTCCACCTGCAACCAAGCACATTCGCCAGCGTGGCACACTTCTACAAGATCTGAGGCTTCCAATAGGTGGGCCGGGTTCTCTTTGTGGCCTCAAAATCAGGCTATTTCACTCTTCAGGTCCGCCACCGTGCACAAGATAAATGGATGGCTAGAAATTGTACATTCTAACTCACATACGTGAAATGACCTGATTTTTCTACATTTGCCTAGAGTTTTTTGGTGCATGTATCATCCAAATGGAGTCAACTGGCGGTTTGGATCAATGAGACTTAGCTTCACTTGAATAAACTGAAAATTGTTGTTGATGTAGAGCCGGTCACAAACACTTTAGTGGCGAAGATAGACCAGAAAAAGTCTAATTGGAGGCGGAAATGATCAGGACTGTTGAAACCTTAAAATAGTCATATATCGCAAACCAAGATGAGTTTTTTAACATATTAGGAGATTCAATTAAATTGACGGTCAAAAGTTTCATTTATTTTTGTTTTTATTTTATATAACAAGTTTTAGGTCCAGTATAACTTTTTTTCCTTTGAGCTGTATACGTCACATTTTTATGGTGTTTGAATTAGAGTATGAGTCTAAAACTTTGTCCAAAGTTTGAGTTCCTTATTTAAAGAATTGTAATTTTTTTTAAAAGTTATGTAAAATTTATTAGAAATTATTTATACTTTTATCGCTTGTGCATTCAAAGAAGCTCTATGAACAGTCTAGTAAGCTCTATGGATTCAGAGTAGATATTCCCTGAGAAAGACGATGATCGATCTCATCATGTCCCTCCCTATGTTAGTTGTACATAGGCGCTTGGAAATATGATATTTAATAATTCTTTAACATATCACATTGGAGCAATTAGGTGTGGAGATGGCTTGGGTCCGTTGGGATGAGTGGAATTCCAACTTTCAAACCTAGTTGTCTAAGAATAACAATTAGAGTTTACAACGAGATTCAATCCATCAGTGTTTGGGTCAGGTCCAAGTTCAAATAAGCTGGGACTGGGTTTGGTCTTGGATCTAGATGGACCCATTTATCCATGGTCACATGGACTAAGTAATGTTTGCAAATTTGTTTCGGGTTTACAGTCGTATCATCCTTTACCGCCCTTTTATGTGCTAATTCAGGTTGAAATGGCTAATACAGGACTGTTCATGGTCTAAACCAGCATGTAACGGGCTATATGTAGTTCTAGTTTCAGACAATAAATCCCACGGGGTCAAGTGTATTTGCTAGTAAAAGAGATAGAGACAGACATGCGTAGCTTGAATCACAAATCTGTTATCCTTGAGGTAGTAAAATGCCTCAGAAATGCTGAGGGTTTTAACAACTTTGCCTCCAGAATAATTCAATCACAGAATAAAATTAGGTGGTTGTTGCACAACTTGAGTGAGAAGTAACCCAAGAAAGGGCTCAAGAGATTATTTGAAAGCAGAGGTGTTTTTTTTTTTGTTTTTTTGTTTTTTGTTTTTATTATTATTTTTAAATTATGTAAAATGGCCCTCTTAGTCCATGGGTACCTAGATTTGGCGTGGATGTTGGGAGGGGCTTGAGAGAGTCTCTTGAAGATTCACTTCTCCAAGAGACTTTTGTGCCTTTTCATTTGAATTAAGGGCATTTGAATAATTTAATTATAACAGTAAACTTCAGCCATAGCCATCAAGACCCCTCCACATCACACTCAGGGGTCGTTTGGATTCTAAGTTACTTAAGATAAACTATGTACTTATGTCTTAAGTAGCTTATTTTGATTTCTACTTATTAGACTGAAGTGTTTAAGTATAACTTTAAATAAAAAAGCTACTTATAATTGATCATAAACCAAACATATTTGTTGAGGTCAAAATTTGGTCAGCCCTCTTCCCCTCTTCACACACTCCGAGCAGGCGTCGGACCAGGAATCCTGCACACAAACCGTAAGCAATGGAGACCCTGGCTAAGCCGGGGGACCCTCCGATGCCTAAGTCAGGACAACAGAATCTGGGTCTAAGTTAAGGAGAAAGGGGAGAGTGTCAGATGTTGCGTACCTGTTCTCATGGGATGATGTAGTATTTATACCTTTTCATTGCTCGAATCGCATCCGATAATCTCGGCACGATCAGTGGGATTCGTGGATCATGGAGATATTGCCCAGAATCCGGAGATCATGTCCTACAATGTGCGTATCTGCGGGCGAGATAATAGCGCATACCTATACATGGCAGTTTCTCCACTTAGCGCGTGGGACCTTTATTCTCGGAGATGCCTCGGCTCGGCCAGACCGAAGACGACGATATCGTTCCGAGCTGATGGTTGGTTATGTCAACTCGAGCCGGACCTTGATCCGTTCGCCAGTAGTACAGCTAGCCCTTCTCGATGTCATGATGGATGCTTACTCAGAGTCGGTCGTATAACTGTTGAGGGTCAAATATTGCATATCAGACCCTATTTATTGCCTGAATTTACGGATATAGTACTGATTAACGGTTTGATTTAATCGTGTTTTCGATGCAGGATGTATTTAGGAGCTTAAACTGAAATTTGGTACTAAAAGTGTGGATTTGACGCTCAGAATTCACCAGAGCAAGGGACGGACCCCAGGGTACGAAGATTAACGGAATTACACGCCAAAGACCCGAGAAAATCAAGAAACTGAAGCTCAAGTGGCCTGAAAGTCAGATAAAATGTAAGATCACAGGGTTCCCATGATCCGTTCGGCCCGAAACTTCATACACAGCCTGAGGACCATAAATGAACCGTACACGTCGAATTGCAGCTCCTGGATCTCTGTGGAAGTGGCCCAACGAACATATCAGCCCATAAACCATTGATTTTGGGTCCACCTGTTATCTGGATATGCTTCAAAGTTGGTTTTAACGGTTTAAATGATATGGCAGAATGGATGGACGGAGCAGATTTCACGAAAACATCAAGGTGGGACCCAGTTTGCGTGAGTGAGAGTGCACACTGTCGGTGCACTCACATTGCACCGAGTCAACAACGCAGTTTGACTGCGTTTGAGCCGCGTGCCCGACTTCCGAACAGAGAGGGTCTCTGTTCCGTTCGCAGGCCGTCCGCTGATTCATCAATGAGCCACCATCATCATCCTATTCTATGATCCAAACCGTTCATTACATCCAGGGGGTCAAACCGACCGAACCCGGATCTTCAGCTCGATTTTCTCGAATATTACAAGTACATGTAGTCGTCGACGCAGGTTGGATGGCACTAAACAAAAGTCTGTGATACACCACAGTATGGATCCAAAACCATACATTTCTGACCGAAATTCCGAGTGGAATTCAGTGGACGGCGTGGATTTCTCAACCAACACTTATCATGGGCCCCACCATCGTCACAGCGGACGGTTGCGCAGGATTTGCGTCCGAGAAAACCGGCCGTTGTGGGCCATTGTGTGATCAAAGAAAAATTCGGATTGATAATCTAGACCGTTCATTGGACTTGCATGGTACATATTTCCCTTTCCTAGGTGACGAAAATTCAAGATACATTGGAGATTGATTTTTAACTGTTCAAACTTGGGATGAACGGCAGCAAGAACATTCCATGGGCCACACTAAATCTGAATCAAATCAGTCCATGTCTCACCGAAAATCCGACGTGAGTCTAATGGACGGAGTGGATTTCGCTGAAGATGTGGATCTTAGGCCCACTAACACCACCGACTCCAAGATTCGCAACAGCTATATACGTACGCTGTCCAGCTGTTCGTAGGCCATTGGGTGATCACAATCACGGTCGGATCTGTGATCCGAACCGTCCAGCAGATGCATATGGAGGTCACAACCCCGTCCACGAAGCCATATCAGAAATCCGGCATCAAGACAGTCACAAATCCTAGCAGATGCAAGTCGGTTCCAAGTTTTGCAGCCTGCGCAATCCACCTTTCGCTGCGTAACTGCAAACAGCTCTCCCACTTCCTACCGACGACCCTTTGTTGCTATAAAGTGCAAGAAAACGTGAGAAGAGGCAGCCGTGGAGGCTTGGGGATTATGTGGGGACGTGGAGCAGGGACGTGGAGCTGAGGAGCAAGTTTGTTTTATTTTTATTTTTATTTTCGTTTTCTTTTCTTCCTTTTCTTTTGAGATTTAGTCCACCATGTCTAGGTGTGGCTAAACCTCTTAGCTAGGGCTAAGAGGTGAAGCTTGTAGCGTGATGGGAGGCCTCTTTTCTTGTGCCTTTGTTTAGACTGAATTGATGTTAATTTGAGTTTTTATTAAGGGAATGTTTTCAGTCTTTAATGGTCTGTTGTGACTGAAATTACAATGGGTCTACGATGGCTTTGAGCATGTTCTTTTTCTCTTATGTTTATGACGTCAGGAAGCCCTGTTGTTCACCATCGTCTCCTGGGCATGGTTGGATGTCGGTACCCTTCCTAACCTTCATACATTGATTGGTTGGTGATTAGTTTAATTCTGTTGTTTGCTTTGTCTCCTGGGCATGGTTTGGTAATGGAATCCATTCTAATTCATATACCTCTCATCTCTTGAAAACTATATCAACATCAGTTCATTTGATTTCCATGATTTTTTATACAGGCATAAGATCTCCCTGATCTCTACAAGTGGATCCTCTGAATCCCTAGTTTCCCTTCTTCTGAATTTCTCTTAAGTCTTAGATAATAATCTTACAATTATTCTTCAAATTATAATTGATTTAGATTTCATCTCATTCTAGTTCTATTTCTACTTAGTTTCAGACAACGTACAGGTTTCAGTCCCTGTGGATTCGACCTCGGTCTTACCGAGTTATTACTACATCACAACCCTATACTTGGGGAGTGAACAATAACTCAAATATCTTCTCTTCCGACTGCTCTCGGAAAGAAAGTGATCAAGAATGAGAGCTTCGTCCACCTTAACCCACCTTCCTATTATTATGCCGAGGCTCGGACTCTCCGCTCGGAGTGACGGACCATCGATCCCTCCAATTGTAGTCGTCTCGGATCTTCCCATAACAGAAGCCCCCTACTCTCTGAGGTCATTCATGAGCTCGGAGAGTAATTAATTAGAAGATTCGTCGCCTCAGTTCCTTGATGCATTTATGGTCCTCATGTGAAATGTCTCGTACTTGAGATTTAGCGGCTTCGAGCTAACCGTGAGCAAACACGTGGCGACGGTTGGGATTCCGAATCGTCACCAACCTGTGAATGACTGCCACGTGCACTCGGGGCGTCGTGTCGAGCACTCTTTTCTGCGCTCGGGTACTGTGTGGATTAACTCACACAACAATCGAGGCGGATAGCGTTACCTTTACCATGTTTTGAACTAATGATATGACACCACGTCAGACTCGGAGTCGGCCAGCAATGATTCCGACGTAGCCATTATTACGGGCCATTTAATGCAGGGTTTCTTCAGTCTATAAAAGGCCCGTCCGGGGTCTTCATTCGTCTGCTATCGTTTGCATTTGTTTAGCGGAGAAGGCGATTTCCGGCGAGGGCGATTTCCGGCAGAAGTGGTTTCCGATTTAGTTTTCACGCTTGCTGAAGCCATCTCCGGCGATTATCTGGTGAGTTTTGATCCTTAGCATCACTGTTTCGAGATGTCTTCCGATAGGGAAATGGCTAGAGGTTACAATGACGACTCCGAGTCGGGGAGTTCTGATAATGGAAGAGAGACCTCCGAAGGTCCCTTCGAGGCTGTGCCTTTATATCCTCGGCCCCAGAAGCAGACGGTGGCGAGAGCTCACACTTGCCAAGTCAGCAAGAAGGCCAGCAAGAAAGGGACAGCATGAGCCCCCAGAGCTGCAATCGTCGATGTGCCAGAGATGCCCCCTGGCGGACGGGCATCGGAACTGGTTCCAGGGGGCTCCGTAATAACGGAGTCTCAAATGGCATGGATCCATACTAAGTTTGACATACCACGCTCCGTTCGGATCAGAGCCCCCGAGCCCACTGATGCTGCTGGCAATCCCACGGTTGGGGAGGTAGCTGTATTTTTATGCGGCCTACTATGCGGGCTCCGTCTCCCGATGCACCCCTTCATCCGAGCTCTGACCGCTTACTTAGGGCTCGGACTTGGGCAACTTGCACCCAATGCTTGGAGGGTGCTGATTTCTGCTTACATTATCTGGCATCAAGTAGGGAACTCGGAGTTGACACCCGCCGAGCTGATGAGCCTGTACCTGGTCAAGCACGAAGGCAAAGATCCATGGTACTACTTTGCGACCAGAGGTAGCAAGGGGTCAGGGCTTGTCTTGGGTCTTCCGTCCTCGAATAAGGACTGAAAGAACAAGTGGTTTTGGGCCGCAGGCGAGTGGGAGGCTCCGGCAGCGGAGATTGGGGCTTTATCAACTCGGGTTTCCACTCGCTTCACAATGCCAGGTCGGGTCGAGATTTCTTTTATGCATTGCTTTTTACTTCAGCTCCGTTTGAAAGAAATTTCTTTTTGTTTTACAGGTTTCGCGAGGGGCGTGCCTTTCATCACCTCGGACCAGAAGAACCAGATAGCCAAAGCGAGGACATATTCGGAGGAGCGTCGCCGCTGGTCAGATCTGATCACCGCTGCTAACCTTTACCGATCGGGGCTTTGCAAGACGAGGCCGCTCCCTACCTCGCTCAGTGAGTATTCTTGTCTTTAGCCAATTTATTTTTATTGGTCCGAGGTAACGTTATCCTAATCATTCTCCTGTACAGGCATGGCCGAGGCATCTGGTTCTCGGAGGAGGAAAGCCGCGCTGACTGCAGAGGAGATGCTGAGAGCCGAGCCCCCGGCGAAGGTAGTTCGGAGGAAGAAGGTCGCTCAGGGAGTTCGTCCTTCAGGTTCTGCCTCAGGGGTCGCGGCTCAGAGGGTGGCACTTCCTCCCCTTATCCCGAACATCTTGGTTCGGGATACAGCTCCATTTCTGCCTCAAGCACCCTTGGTTGAGGGACCATCTGCATCTGCAATTGTGTCCCCAATTCCAATACTACCGGGTGCGCTACGGAGCCCCCGGTCGGTGTTGATATGGTCGTACCTTTGTGCGGCCCTAACTTCGCTGCTGCTCCAGTAACGGGGGCAATTCCCCCTCCATCCATCGCCGTTCCCCCCTTCGAGGGAGCACGATTCAATCCTCCATTGATAGTTGTTCCATCATCTTCCGAACGGGAAGAAGCTGTTCGGATGGCCGATGTCATGATTACCCAACCGGGTAATGAGGGGGAGGCTGCACGTGGTGCGGAGGGTGAGGCTCAGCCCTCTGCTGGTAGTCGGACGGGAGCTGATGAGGCGACGGGCTCAGCTCAAGTTGGCACGAGCAGAGGCAGGTTCAAGCCGGGTTATCACATGTCTTGTTTGACAGACTGAGCGGCGAGACATGTTACGGAGGAATCTATTTCGCGCCTTCTTGATAAACCGGACGACTGCTTTCTGGAAGACTTGGCTGGAGTCTTCTATCAGGTACTTCCCGCCTCTTTACTTGAAAAAGTTGTCGTTTCTATATTGTTATTTTTTCATCATTCTCTTGTCTTGGACCAGTCTGTTTTGAGGATCCTCTTATGCTGGGAGAGGGTCTGAGAGCGTCGGAAAATCGACGCTGAAGTCGAGACCCTCAGGAGTGAGGTGGGTGCCCTCCGAGCGGAGACGGAGGCAGTCAGGGCTGAAGCGGGAGTCTTACGGGACACTGTTTCTATTCTTCAGCTGGAGCGGAGTGATCTGTGTCATTAGCTCGAGGCTAGTAGGTCTGAACTGCTTTAGATTCAGGGGGTCGCGAAGGACCTTGAGACACGAAGCGAAGCGGCAGTAGCCGAGTTAAATCGTGCCAGGACCCGTGCCGACACCCTGGCTGAGGAGGTTGGCCGATTGAGTGAGAGCCAGGAGAAGATTAAGGCCGAAGCTGCCGAAGAGAAAAGCCGAGCTCTAGAGACACAAAAGGCCGAGGCTGAGGCCTCCTTGGCAGCGGCAGTTGCTGCGGCGATAGATTTGTACAAGACCTCAAAGGAGAGGGATATCGAGGCCGCCAAGTGATCAGGGTTGAATATTACATATTAGACCCCAGCAATTGCCTAATTTTACGTACATGATAAGGATTAATGGAGTATATTACTCGTGTTTTTATTACAGGATGAAATCAGGAGCATGTATTGGAAAATGATGTTAAAAGTATAGATTTGACGCTCTGAAATTACTAGAGCATGGGATGGACTCCAGAAAATCAATAGTGAAGATTTTACATGCCTGGGATTTGAGGAAAACAAGCCAAAGGGGCTCGAAAAGGGTCTAGAATGCAAGATCACATGTTTCCCGCCATCCGATCAGTTCAAAACTTCATACATGTGATGAAGGTCGTAAATTAACCATACATATTAAATTTCATCTACTGAAGATCTCGAGAAGTGGTCCAATAGACAAATCAGCCCATTAATCTCCGATTCTGGATCCACCTGATATCTGGAACTGCCTCAATTTTAGTCTCAATGGTTTAATGAAGATGGGAAAGAGGATGGACGGTACAGATTTCTCATAAACATCATAAGTGGGCCCCATGTGTGGTGCATGTGCACCATGCACTCATGAGGCTGCCGTGCACCGGACGGGCTAAGGCGGTCAGCGGGACGCTGACCCGCAGCCTCCCTCCTTCTCACGCACCAGCGTCCAGCGGACGGACGCTGGTGAGTTGGGTTTTGGTTGTGGGTCCACACCATCCCTCAATCCGACAATCCGATCCGTCCATCCGCTTCCTGGGGTGGCATTTGCCCTCGCCTAGGTGTCGGAATCGTAAAAGATCATCAAGATTGGAATTCAGTCATTCAAACGCAGGTTGGACGTGGACGGAGTGGATTTGTAGTTTAATCAATGGAATGGGACCCACTATCATCGCCGCGCCGTTTCCGCCGTCCGCGTAACGCACGGACGCTGCCAACCTTTCCGGAATTTAGTGGGCCCCGTACGTTATCTGTCTGACCGATCCGAGCCGTCCATCATGTAGATGGGTTCGAGAACTACAAAATCATGCTGATCTTCCACTCCCATGCGTACACACGTGTGCGGTACAGAGGCTACAAACAGGCTGCTCGGCGACGTTCAAAACTGATCTTTTCGAGATTTCTTCTGTGGGCCGCACTAATGGACCTTCAAAACCACCCATTCTTGACTGAAATTTCGTCCTGAATCCAATGGACGGGGTGGATTTTCCAGAAAACACCTCTGTGGGGCCCACCGATCACGGTTGCAAAAATCTACACTTCGAGTCCGTCTCACGACTGCCACCGATTCCACCATCCAAATAGCCTATAAAGGGAAGTTTTGGACGTGGGAGAGGCATTCAGATCCAGAGAATTGGAGATCCGAGCCGGGGAGAGAAGAAAGAGAAGGAGAAAGAGAGAGAGATTTTTCGGTTTGGTGTTTAGTTTTATGAATTTTATTTTTTATTTATGGATTTTATGGGTCACTAATCTCTCGGCCTAGGGTGAGATGAAGCCCCTAATTTGATCACTCTTGTATTGGTTGATTTACTTTGAATTTTAATTAATTTGTTTCTTTCTCTGAGTGGGCTTTATGGGTTTAAATTCCATACTTCTCCATCTATGAACTTGACCAAAGTATAGATGGATGTTGTTTGGATGCTTATTACAGGTGCTTGGGTCTGATCAAGAACAGGTTTCCTATAGAGGAAGGAATAGGGTGCTTTAATGAATTTTGCATACCATGTGCCCGACCAAGGACATGGGATGTATTGTTCATGGCATTGCTTAAAGGAATTAGACAGTCTGTATGCCCGATTTAGGACACAGATTGTGCTTTCTCTATTTAAGTGGTATCAATCAAGGTCAAGGTGAATCAACAGACAAAACAAGGGTTAGGATAATTAGGGGTGGATTCGAAAGTCCTAGTGCTCTCTCTCTGATTGAATTTTCTTCCTTGTTCTTAATTGTTTTATTTTTTTAGAATTGTGCTTAGTAGTTCATACCATTATTTGTTGGATTAGTTAAGGAGAGTCTTAGATTTGAGTTGTGACAACCAGTCCTCGTGGGATTCGACCTCGATCTTACCGAGTTTATTACTACATCACAACCCTATACTTGGGGAGTGAACACCAAGTTTTATGACCGCGGCTTCGACGAGTGCCTTGTCGAGGTCCAGAAGCTGTACCCGGACCTTGACCTCGATCCCCTCCTGCCTGAGGACCCTGCTGATACTGCTGCTGAGGCGACCAACCCGGATCAAGCCCCCGGTTCCCAAGCTCCTCCGACCTCTTGAAGACTCCGCTTCCTTTATTTGTATATTATATTTTTTTTTTACTATGTACCTCGCATTTATAGTATTTAATGAAAGAGCCAATTTTGGATCACCTCCTTTTCCTTTTATTAGTCGTTCTTGCTTACTAGGTTGTGCGGTCGAACCGAGTCCTTGATTTGTTCGGATGTGATTTGGGCCTCGGTCTGATCCTTAAAAGGATCAACCCGTTTCGCTTTCAGCGAAGGGCCTTCCGTGTAGGTGGGACCGACTCCCTTACTGGGGGGTCGAAGTTACCCATTGGCTTTGCCCTCCCGGTTAAGGGGGGATGCCTTTGTAGAAATTGGTCCGACTTCCTTAGTGGGAAGTCAGATCGCCTCGTAGCTTCCTCTCCTCAGTTAGGAGGAGGCGCCTTTGTAGAATTTAGTCCGTTTGATCTTTGTTGATGACAAGAATAAGCCGATCGGATGTGCTTTTATTCATGGCCTTAAAGGCTTGTCGCTCGGAGGCGTACATTTATTGAATAACCTTAAAGGTCAGTAAGCTGCTCGGAGCGCCTTATTAAGGATAGTAAATTTTCAGATGCTCAGCATTCCACGGGTGGGGGAGTTGACGGCTTTCGAGATCCTCCAAGTGGTAGGATCCGGGCTTAGTCGATCGGACCACTCGGTATGGTCCTTCCCAGTTAGGACCGAGCGCTCCGGTTCCCAGCTCAGCTGTGTTTTGAAAGACTCGTCGAAGAACTAGATCCCCTGGTAGGAATCGTCTGACCTTCACTTTAGAATTGTAGAATCTGGCTACTTGTTGATGTCGGGCAGCGGCACGGAGCTTCGAAACTTCTCGGATCTCTTCCACAAGATCCAAATTGGCGGTGATTTGCTCGATATTTCGATTCTCATTGTAATTATCCACTCGAGCCGTAGGGAGGTCGATTTCAACGGGCACTATTGCCTCCGACCCATAAGAAAGAGAGAACGGAGTTTCTCCAGTGGAAAATTGAGCTGTGGTTCTGTACGCCCAGAGGACGAACGGAAGTTCTTCCGGCCAGTTACCCTTTGCTTTTTCCAGCTTCTTCTTGAGGTGGTGCTTGATGACTTTGTTTACTGCCTCTACTTGTCCATTGGACTGCGGATGCCGAAGCGAGGCGTAAGCGTTCTTGATACCGAGCCCTCTACACATGTCCCTGAATTTGTCATTGTCGAACTGCCTGCCATTGTCTGAGACGATTGTATTCGGAACTCCGAATCTACAGACTATGTTCTTCCAGACGAAGTTAATTATTTTCTATTCGGTAATCTTTGCAACGGGCTCGGCCTCAGCCCACTTTGTGAAGTAGTCGACAGCGACGATGGCAAATTTGATTTGTCCTTTTCCAGTCGGCAGAGGGCCGATGATGCCGATCTCCCATTGAGCGAAAGGCCACGGACCGCTCATGGGAGTCATTTCTTCCGCCGGTTGCCTAGGCACGGCCGCAAAACGTTGACATTTGTCATATTTTCTAACATACTTCTTGGCATCTTCTTTGAGGGTCGGCCAGAAGTATCCCTGCCGAAGCACTTTTAAAGCCTGGGCTCGGCTGCCAGAATGGTTTCCGCAAATCCCTTCGTGAATTTTCCGGATGACATATTCCGCTTCCTCGGGTCGAAGACACCTGAGATATGGCTGCGAATACCCCTTTTTATACAGAGTTCCATTCAGAATAACATATCTTGCTGCTCGGACTCTCAGACGTCTAGCTTCTTGTCTGTCCGAGGGAACCTCCCCTGACTCGAGGTAGCCAAAGATTGGGTCCATCCAGTTCGGACTGTTATCCACTGGATTAACCGTCTTTTTCTCTATTCGATCGATGCTGGGATGTTCAATGAACTCTACCGGAACGATCCGCGGAATCTTTCCCTCTGCGGCTGACGCTAGCTTCGCCAGGGCATCAGCCCATGCATTTTCTGTCCTCGGAATCTGGTGAATCGTACAATTCCAAAACTTCTCGATCAGTTTTCTGGCCTCGTCTAGATAAGCAATCATTCTATTTTCTTTGGCTTCATAATCGGCGGAGATGTGATTCACGACTAGCTGAGAGTCACATCGAACTTGTATGGATTGGACCCCGAGGCTGGCGGCCAATCTGAGCCCAGCTAATAGTGCCTCATACTCCGCCTCATTGTTGGAAGCTTTGAAGCCGAGTCGGATGGCATATTGGATAATTGTGGAGTCAGGAGCGATTAAGACGATCCCTGCCCCGGCTCATTTTAAGTTATATGATCCGTCCACGTAGAGGATCCATCCGGATTCCGGAATAACCTGTGAGTTGCTTGGGAGGTCAGGCGGAGTTACTTCATCCTTGTCGTTGATCTGCCCTTCCTCTAGGACGGTGAATTCTGCAATGAAATCGGCCACTGCTTGGCCTTTCTTTGCTGTCCTCGGTCGGAAAGTAATGTCAAATTCCTCAAGTTCAATCGCCCACTTGGTCAACCGACCCGAGACCTCTGGCTTTTGGAGGATCTGCCGGAGGGGGGAGTTGGTTAACACGATGATCGAATGAGCTTGGAAATATGGACGCAACCTCCGAGCCGAAACGACTAAGCCGAGTGCAAGCTTCTCTAGAGCGGGGTATCTTGTTTCTGCTGGTACCATAGCTTTGCTTACATAATATACGGGATGTTGTTTGTTCCCCACTTCCCTGATCAGAGCCGAGCTGACTGCTGAGGCTGAGACTGTGAGGTATAAGAACAAAGATTCGCCATCCTCCGGTTTCGATAGCAGAGGAGGTGAGCCCAGATATTGTTTCAGCTGCTGGAAAGCTTGCTCACATTCCGGCGTCCACTCGGCCTTCTTATGACCCTTCAACTGCTGAAAGAAGGGGAGGCATTTATCAGTGACTCGGGATATGAAGCGTCCGAGCGCTGCTACTCGTCCAGTGAGGCATTGTATTTCCTTGACAGTCCGAGGTGAACTCATGACGAGGAGTGCTTTAATCTTATCGGGGTTAGCTTCGATGCCTCTCTGGCTGACTTGGAATCCGAGGAACCTTCCCGAGCCGACTCCGAAAACGCACTTCGCTGGGTTCAGCTTCATTTGATATTCTCAGAGGACTTCGAAGGTTTCTCCGAGGTTCGCCAAATGATCGGATGCCTTGACACTTTTCACCAACATGTCATCGATGTAAACCTTCATCGTGCGCCCGATCTGTCTTGCGAACATCTGGTTGACTAGCCTCTGGTATGTGGCTCCAGCATTTTTCAGGCCAAATGGCATGACCCGGTAACAGTAGAGCTCCCTGTCTGTGACAAAGGTAGTCTTCTGCCTATCTGGGAGATGCATCGCGATCTGATTGTAACCAGAGTAGGCATCCAGGAAGGAAAGTAGTTCGTGTCCTGCAGTACTGTCCACTAGTTGGTCGATCCGAGGTAACGGGAAACTGTCTTTTGGACATGCTTTGTTCAGGTCTGAATAGTCCACGCAAACTCTCCATTTGCCATTTGTCTTCTTAACCAGCACCACATTTGTGATCCATTCTTGATAGTATACTTCTTCTATGAAGCCGGCGTCCAACAGGACCGAGACTTCGTCCGCAATGGCTTCACACCGATCGGCATCAAACGGTCTCCTCTTTTGCTTCACAGGCTTGTGGTCTGGATCCATGTTCAACCGATGGACCAAGACGTCCGGAGAGATTCCTGGCATATCCGCGTGCGACCAGGCGAATACGTCCCTGTGTCGTCGCAGGAAAGTTAACAACTCGGAGCGTTGCTCAGGCGTGAGTGATGCTCCGAGCTGAACCGTCTTGCTAGGATCGGCTTCGTCGAGTGGTACCTTCTCCAAATCTTCAATTGGCTTATTCTCGGTGGGTCCGCGCGGGTCCAAGATGTTGACAGTGAGTGTTTGCTTTATAGACCCTTTTTGAACCGCAATGGCATAGCATCTCCGAGCCTCACGTTGATCGCCTCGGAGGTAACCTGTTCCGCCTTCGGCGGGAAATTTCATCATCAGGTGATAAGTAGACACGACTGCCCGCATTGCATTGAGGGAGGGCCTGCCCATAATCACATTATGCACTGATGACACATTAACAACAAGGAAGTCCACCATCAAGGTGACTTAATGTTGTCCCTCTCCCGCAGTTACTGGGAGGAAAATAGCTCCTTCGGAGATTACTCTCTCTCCGGCAAAGCCGTGTAAGGGGGTCTTCACAGGCCTGAGACGAGACTGTGGAATCCCCATCCTTTCGAAGGCCTCAGAGTAGATCACGTCAGCTGAACTTCCAGTATCAACAAGAACCCGGTACACCTTATGATTGGCTATGGTCATGGTAACCACCAAGGCGTCATCGTGTGGGTGTTGGATCCCCCGAGCGTCATCTTCTGTGAAGGTGAGACTACAGGGACTGACTCGTGGTTCTTTGTTGGGCCGCTCGGTAAGGTTGACGTAATGTTCTGGGCTCCTTCGGGAATGAGCTTTTCGGGCTCTGTTTGAGTCTCCTCCACCTGATGTACCTCCGAAGATGGTGCGGATCTCCGCAGGTTCTTCGATCGGATTTTTGGGGCGTTCTCGTGCTCGCTCCTCTTTCCGAGTAGTTTTCTCTTGCTTGGTATACCGACGTAAGTGCCCCTTCCGAATGAGGGATTCAATTTCATCCTTGAGATCTACACACTCTTCGGTATTGTGGCCATGATCTCGATGGAAGCGACAATACTTGCGCTTGTCGCGGAGTTCTGGGTCTGCCCGCATACAGACTGGCCAATTAAGAAGTTTCTCGCCGCGGATATCTAGTAAGATCTGCTCGGCCGTAGTATTGAGAGGTGTGTAGGAACGGAATCTTCCTTCTGGCTTTCTGCTCGGTCGGCGATCACGAGAAGAATGATCATCCGAGTTTTTCCTCGGGGCTTAGGGTTCCTCGTTCCTTGGCCTCTTCCCTTTCCCATTCGGCTCGGTTACCTGGATACTCTTGCGGGTAGCAGAGAACTCCTCGGCATGGACGTATTTCTGGGATCTAGCGATGAGCTCGGCTAACGTCTTTGCCGGGTTCTTCCCTATAGAGAAGGCGAACCTTCCTTCCCTCAAGCCGCTGTATACTGCGGCGAGAGCCATCTTGTCGTCATAGTCTTCCACCTGCAATGCTTCCTCGTTGAATCGAGCAATGTAATCCTTTAAGGATTCTTTCGACCCTTGTTTGATGGTGAGCAGGTGGGTATTGGGCTTTCGGCTTCTCTTACCGCTTATGAACTGGGTAAGGAATGACCAAGACAATTCTTCGAATGAACATATGGATCCAGGCTTGAGTTGTCGATACTAATTCCGAGCGGATCCGGCCAGAGTGATCGAGAATCCTCTGCACATCATTGCATCAGTTGCAGTCTGTATCTGCATCCACGAACGATAAGCTTCCACATGTTCGGATGGGTCGCCGGACCCGGAGTACTGGATGACGGGAGGAATCCGAAATCTCTGAGGCATCACTTCGTTCATGATTTCTGAGGTGAACGGAGGTTTGGTCTCTTCCATCATGGCTTGAACAAAGAAAGGGATCGATGATGGGCATTGTTGCTTCTGTAACATCAAGACTTGATTATTCAGGTCTGCGAATCGTGACTCCCAGGGATCCCTGTTTTCTGCCACTTCTTCCCGAGTGCTCTCCGGCTCAGGCATTCTTCTTTCCCTTCTCCTCTCCAGGGTGTGACGAAGGTCCGTTGGAGCCAAAGCCGAGGCGGCTGGGACATCCGTCGGGGCCCGAGTCGTCACATTCCTGGTAGGAGCTCGCATTGGAGCTGGGGGAGGGTTTTGAGCCGACACCGGTGCTCGGGTAGATTGTTGCGGAGGTGTCCCGCGCCTCGGACTTCTTGTCGCGGAATGGGCTTGAACGGTTGGTCCGACAACTTCTGGCGCTGGACTTCTCCGCTCGGGTTGTTGCTGGGGCTCGCGCTCCTACCTCATCCGTTGCAGCTCATCGCGCAAGGCCTGCACTTCGCCTTGTAAAGCGCGGTATTTGTTGGAACGGTTGCGAGAACGCTGAGAAGGGCCCGGAGCAGACTCCGCATGAAGAAGTGATGAGGAGCGGGTCTGCTCCGGTTCCACCACGACAGCTTTCTTCTTCCCTCTAGCCATAGCTTTCAAGAATAGGAAACTGACTTTTTGTATCAGTTTCCCACAGACGGCGCCAAAAAATGTTGAGGTCAAAATTTGGTCAGCCCTCTTCCCCTCTTCACACACTCCGAGCAGGCGTCGGACCAGGAATCCTGCACACAAACCGTAAGCAATGGAGACCCTAGCTAAGACGGGGGACCCTCCGATGCCTAAGTCAGGACAACAGAATCTGGGTTTAAGTTAAGGAGAAAGGGGAGAGTGTCAGATGTTGCGTACCTGTTCTCATGGGATGATGTAGTATTTATACCTTTTCATTGCTCGAATCGCATCCGATAATCTCGGCACGATCAGTGGGACTCGTGGATCATGGAGATATTGCCCAGAATTCGGAGATCATGTCCTACAATGTGCGTATCTGCGGGCGAGATAATAGCGCATACCTATACATGGCAGTTTCTCCACTTAGCGCGTGGGACCTTTATTCTCGGAGATGCCTCGGCTCGGCCAGACCGAAGACGACGATATCGTTCCGAGCTGATGGTTAGTTATGTCAACTCAAGCCGGACCTTGATCCGTTCGCCAGTAGTACAGCTAGCCCTTCTCGGTGTCATGATGGATGCTTACTCAGAGTTGGCCGTATAACTCGAATATCTTCTCTTCCGACTGCTCTCGGAAAGAAAGTGATCAAGAATGGGAGCTTCGTCCACCTTAACCTACCTTCCTATTATTATGCCGAGGCTCGAACTCTCCGCTCGGAGTGACGGACCGTCGATCCCTCCAATTGTAGTCGTCTCGGATCTTCCCATAACAATACTAATCTCAAATAAGTAGTTAGGTATCTTGTAAGTAGAAAAAATAACTTAGTATCAAAACAGGCCCTTACTGACATCATCTTAACTAAAATTACAGAACTGGCACATTATCCAATGGTACACACAACAGGCATGTGGGTCATGCAATGGTCAACAAAATCAACTTTAACATTTGTTTGCAGGTCTCAAATCCTTCTAATAATTGGATTCTGTTTTAAATGGGAACTGAATCTAATGAGCCGGGTAAAAAGACTATTATTGTAGTCAAATGCTGAACATGAAAAAAGCCAAATAAATTAATTTATAATAATTACTAATGTATTCTCTAAACTATAAGGAAGTACTCACTATTAAACAGGCTCTAAATGGAAGTTGCTATGGACGGCTATAAACTAGGTCTGATGAACACAAGTTCTGTTTGAAAGGAAAAAAGGAGACGGATCGTGCTCATACCCCTTTGCATTGTACACTGCTTTTTAATTCATTAAAGTGGGTTGCTTTGGTTTGGTAATCCATACAATTCGTCTATCACATCCTGTCATGTAAGACTGCCCGGAAAATATACCTGTTAGGATAATTAGAGTTCAGGCACTAGGTTAAGAAGAAATACAACAACGGTCCACATGCAACTGAAAAGGATCTTAAGGATGGCCATTAGGATTTTCCAGTCTATGGTGATTTTGGTTCATTCCCCACTCACAGACGGCTTGGATCATCGAACAATGAGCTCCATTTGTTAGAATTGAAAACTTGTACGTGTTGGCAAAGATGCACAGGCCGCTATCAATAGAAATGAGAAATGCTTTGATTCTCTGGCAGAGTGTGATGGAGGATACACCGCAAACAGAAATTACAGAGAAATTACATGGAACAAGAAGTAAATAAAAATAGACCACCAAAACTATTGAGACATGAGGAAACATATATAGCAGAATCAAACAAGGTAATCAGAACCATAAAAAACAAATCTAAAAACGAAAACTCTAAATTTACATAGAAAAACTAGTGGAATAAAAAAAAAAGGCAGCACAAAATGATAATGCAATATGAATAACAAATTTACAAGATATGCAACCTTACCAATTTGAAGCTACTGGAGAAAATTTTTAACTCTTTCTCTCATAAACTCTTAGACATGTATAGTTTTAGCCCTAATCCCAATTACACCCACATATATAATGTAAAATGGAAATAGAAACAAATTGTGCAAACTGCACCATCTGTCGACCTGTCAACCAGCGTTTTCAATCTGCAAAAACAATTCAAAGAATTCTGCCAAAACACTGAATGTTTTTGATATCTCTCGACCTGTCGACCAGACTATTGACCAGTCGATGGCCTTTGTTCCAACATACATTTGAGACATCCAATTTTCAACAAAAACATAGATACCAATTTAGATGTATTCCACTACTTAGATTGATAGATATTTATTGGAGTGGTTAAAAATGAAATGGGACAAATATTTCAAAAGACTGTTTTGGAATTGTTCAACAAATATAATTTCTAAAATATAACTTACCTATAATGCATCCCACAATTTAATAAGTCAGTTTAATTTGAGTTAATTTATACCACGTGTACCATTTCTAAGTGATGGCATATCAAGCGTCACATGCAGCCAGAGTATCAAATAACTCATCTAAAATTCCGCTTCTTAACATGGTCATCGTACCTTCACTCTTTAAATTCAATGTAATACGTTTAGGCAATGACTCAGGTAGGTCAGGCACCTACCCGTTCATTGAGTAAAACAGCCTGATAGTAGCCCTGGGCACACGCATTGTTTCTCAGCCATGAAATTCAACCTGGGCCATTGAGCCTTAATGGGCGTGGCTCAGTGTTAGGACGGGCTTCAATGCATGTTTGTTTGTTTGTAAACCACGACGCTTGAATTATGGACCCAGGCCCAAAGAAAAATAGCAAAGGTCATACACAGTTTCCCATACGTGCCAGCCCAGCCCATTAGTAGCCCTACATTAGAGAAAATTGGAGAGAAGAAAGAGAAGATTATTGCAAAGCTTGGTTGGTAAATCTGAGAAATCAACTCAACTCAAAATAGAAATATTTAAGAAGAAATTCTGGGGCACTATTAGCTCACCATGAGGAGAAATGCTCGGGTTCGATATCTTGGGACGATAATTGATGAGTGGAGACGTTAAGAAAGATATTGTCCATAGAACTCAAATGGGGTAGAATAAATAGAGACATAGTTCTGGAGTTTTATGTGATAATCATGTATTACTCAAACAGAAAGGAAAGTTTTATAGGATTGTTATAAAACCATCCATACTTTATGGGATGGTCTTATAGGATAGTTATAAGACCATCCATATGGGATGAATGTAGCTAAAATGAGAATGTTAAGATAAATGAGTGGCTAGACTTGAAAGGATAGAATTATAAATAAATGTATTTGAGGCAATTTACAAGTATCACCATTAGGTAATAAAGCAGAGAAAAGTAGACTAGCATGATTTGGTCATGTGCAATGAAAATGTAGAACTGCGCTACATAGGAATGTGTTCATACAAGTTGAAGGCTCTAAAAGCGTTAAGAGGGGTAATAAGAAATGACTTCTTGGCCTATAATATAACTGAAGTTATGGCCCTTGATAGAGTAGAGTGGTGAAAATGGATTGATGTAGCCTGCAAAATTTCTCTAAAATGGTGATTTTACTAAATAAAAACTTCTTAAAACTCTCAATAGTTCTTCCCGAGGATGAAACGACCAAAACACACATTCATTACTTTTTTTTTAAGTAGTGGAGTCAGAGCATTGTGGGACATGTGGTGTGTGGGAGACATCCAACCTTTTTTATAGTTATGCCACCACCATGATGTTCAAACAATCAGACTTAGCCAATCCCCGGGTCAGCCATACAATAAGAACGACATAAGCCACCCAAACAAAAAAACCCTCCAAATTCACATGTGGCCCACTTGATGATTGGGCCGGTCTGATAATCATGATGGACTGTTCTATTCCAAAATGGTCCACGTACATGTGATCTTTCGATTTTCTTCATCATGCTCAACAGAATATTAGAAATTATAGTGAAATTTCAAAAATAATAATAATAATCTTAATAAATAGTACAAAAGGGCATACGAGTAAACTGGACCAATGCACTGCAGCCTAAGCCTAGCTAAATTACTCAATGACCGGCCGAACTAGGCACCTGCCCACTTGAAGTGCTGCTGTAGCAGGAAATGCAAATGAGATTAGGAAAGGCAATGGGCCACGTAGCATGGCCTGGCCCAGTGGCCACGCCCTGTATAAGGCTAGGGCTTGGGTTCCTAAATTGGTCCAAGGGATGCATTCAGGTCAGGCCGGGCCAATGACAAATTACCCAGCCCGCCTTTTAGCCCCATACAATCGTTATAAATGTACAATTCAAAGATAATTGTGGGTCCCCATTCAACATACATACGTACTTTGAAAATTCTTTTGGACAATGGGGTCATGTTTCTAAGATCAAAATCATCTATTCAGGGCCTTATTGTGGATGTAAAGGCACACCACCCAAAATATTCATATTCTAGTGTAGCCCATTTGATGATTTGATCAGCTACATTTTGGGTTCATCTTCGTCATCACGGTGGAGTGCATATATTAGATGGGTTGCATGTCAGACACCAACGTGAATTAGCTGCAACCCTGGATCTAGTCAGTGGGTGCGACCTTGACTATGGAGCTGACCTCAATGTATGTATTGTATATCCTCGCTGTCCATCAGTTTTGCCAGCTTATTTTAGGGCAGGTTCTCAAAAATGAAGTAGATACAAATCTCAGCTGGACCACACCACAGGAAAAAGGGGTTATTAATTATAAAATCATTTGATCAAATCCCAAATTCCTACTGTGAATAGTCATTTTGAATCGATGATTGGAATTTGGATCGATGTAGAACAGAACACATGTATGTAATTATGAAGTCCAGCCGGGCTGGGCTGGGCCTTGGTCATGGGATCCAGCATGGTAGGGCCCACATGCAGAGATTGACATATGATGAGAACCGCGGACAATCAATGGTCAGGATTTTCAGTTTAATTACTGGACTGCGGACCACGTACAGTGGCACTCAGAAAATGAACAGTTCAGATCATCTCTAGTAACGCATGTGGATCCCACGGAGCCATCTTTACACATGACACGTGGCATGGGTTGTTTATGGTTTGGGACCATGCATGTACTCGGTGGCTGCTACTAACAAGTAGCAAAGGGTCCAAAGAAAGCATGGATAGGATGATCTGACCATATGATGAGTAGTTTTCAAAGCGATGTCGAAGAACAAAAGAAGTGGGTGGTTATCCTTCGTGGTGGGGAAGTAAAAGAAAAGTGATGGTTAGGATTGTCCAATAGGTTTGATCTGTGAGATATAAGCCATCAATGATTGGACTCGCTAGATGGGCCATCCCGATTGCGACATCACCCTGCAGAAGGGCACTGAGTAGAGATGACTGTATCGTACTCTCGCTTCTTCCGGCTCCACTGCGGACCGGAATCGCTCGCAAACACCTCTTTTGCGCATCGTGTAAACGTCTTAAGTTCTGTGGGGGCCAGCACGTTGTAAATGTGAATCCACTCCGTCCTTTATGTGCGGTCCTCGTTCATAGGCCCTGGGGCCAAAGGTAACCTAGATCCCCGACTTCTCTGGCCCACACCATAGAGAAAATGGGGATAGAATGCCAACCTTTGGTTTGTGTGTAGGGCCACCGTTGATTGTCCGGTAGGGGTGTACATTGAGTTAAACCGAGTCGAGCTAGGGGTGTACATTGAGTCGAACCGAGTCGAGCTGGCCAGCTCAACTTGGCTCGGCTACTAGTTGACCTTAGCTCGAACTCAGTTCGGCTCGGTCCTCGAGCCTGACCGGCTAGCTCAACTCAGTTTGGTTAGCCGCTCGGGCCAGTTCGAGCTGAGTTCACCCATGCAGCATTTTCACAAACATATGGGCTACACTTTTAAAATCTCACTGTATTTATGATAGCAGCAATAGTTTTACAGGTATTTTATCAAACACCTTTTAAGCAACATAAAAATTAAGAAAAAAATGGTATTAGTTTCATATACATACCTTCTTTGCCACCAGCTACACTTCCTTGAGTCATTTCATCAAACACTTGGTGAGCAACATCAATATCAGAGTAACTGAGTCACTGAGCTGGTTCAATCCGAGTTCGATTTGAGTTGGGTTTGATCCGAGTTCGATTCGAGCTGGGTTCTATCCGAGTCGAGTCAAGCTTAGGCCAGCTCGAACTCAACTCGAACTCATTTTCAAGCAAAAAAAATCAGCTCAACTCGGCTCAAACTCAGCTTCAAGCCGAGTCGAATCGAGCATTTTCGAGTCGAGCGATCTAACCGAGCTAGCTTGGTTCGTGTACACCTCTAATTATCCCCAGGGGGAGCGGATTAGGTACACACCTAAGATGGTGCGGCTCTGACTGTGGGCCCACCTTGATATATGTATTTTGTATCCTATTTCTAAATTATTCTCCGGCATTATCCCAAAAATGAAACATATCTGATTATCAAGTGGACCATATCATACGAAATAGTGGTGATTGACCATTAATGGGCCATATCCAATTATCAGTGGACCATACCATAGGAAACAGTAGCGATTGACCATTAATGGGCTACAAAAGTTTTGGATCAAGTTGAAACTTTTCTTTTTCTTTTTTCTTCATCCAGACTAATATAACCTTATCAACATATTGGATGGAAAATAATCATTTCAAAAATACTAAGGTGTACCCCAAGAAATGTTTAATGATATGATATTAAATCACCACCGTTTTCTTGGGTCCTTACTCATGCCTAAATAGTAAACTTACAAAAGTTTCAACAGAAGGTCATGAGTTCGAGTACCTATTGTGGTATAAAAAAGGCCACGTGGGCGGAAAAAAAAAACTAGTACGAGAAATAACATCCACTACTTATCGCCTGATCGATACAAAATTCTTTAATTGATTAAATAAGAGATTAATCTTCTCTGATTCTAACCATTTAAGTTCATATTAGACATATCTACTTATTTCAGTGCTTGGTGTCAAAGTTGATCAGTATAAATCAGGCTGCTATATCAATTCCGGCACGCTTGCACACATTATACATTACAAAAAACAAATCAAATGCCAACAATAATGCCATAAGATGAAAAAAGAGATGGACAATATGCATTTGCAATACATGGCATCAAGGTAGACCCACAGTAAAAGCAACAGAAAATACCCCCGGACAACTTACTCAAACTGCAGCGGGATGCAGTCGAAGTACACGGATCGACCTCCCATTCCAAATAGTCATGCTTAACAAACTCACACAACGAAAAATAACAAAGAAACGCATCAATCCACCTGCAATAATAATTATTATATAGTCAAATGGTCTGATTTTCACCGACGAATGCTCATATGGAGTGCTTCACCGGGAGATAGGAAATGTAAAATATCAGCCAGGTCCAGTGGGCCATAACACATGAACTTAGAGATTTTAGGTGCAATTTTATGTTGTTCTCATTAGTATCATCCGTCCAATTGCTTTTTTATCCTGACAGTCTTTTATATGTATGATGGTTGGGTCACACCCAATGGATGGAGTGGATTTTAGATATACAATATGGTGGGCCCAAAGCGCTTGAGTGTTTCACACGCTTCTTATTCCGGTTCCTCTCCTGTCCACCGTGCTGCTTAGGAGACGTTGATTGCATGCAACTGAGCACGACTAGGCTGCGATCGAACCAGCGATGTCCGTGACACTGACAGTAGGGCCCACCTAGATGTATGCATTGATATCCATGCCATCCGGCTGTTTTTTAAAATTATTTTACGCCATGGTCTAAAAATGAAGCAAATATAAATTTCAGGTGGACTGTACACCACTGGAAACGGTGGCCACTGAATGCCCACTATTAAAAACTTCCTAGCATCCACCCTAATGTTTATTGACCATCCAACCTATTGAAAAGTTCACACGGAAGAAAGGGAAAAAAAAAAGAAAAAAAAAAACAGCTTGATCCAAAACTTTCGTGTCCCACAAAAGCTTTCAATGGTCAATAACTATTGTTTACAACAGTGTGGTCCACCTGAAGTTTGTTCCTGCTTCATTTTTGAAACCATAGCCTTAAAATAAGCTAGAAAAACAGATAAACAACATTAATACACAATGCATACACTGAGGTGGGCCCCTACTATCAGGGTCTCACCCGCGTCGCTGGTTTCAGGTCACAGCCAAGTCGCTCTCCATGCAACTGAGCGGGAGCATAAATAAGAATCCTTCAAGCTCTAACATGATGGAAGTCAAAATTTTCATTGGCCTGGTAATGAAAGTGAAGATTTCATTACAGGAAACGATTTTACCTTTTAACAATACTGTTACATCTGTCAAGTGTAAATGACTCTTTTTTTTTTTTTTTTTTTTCTTTTTTATCTTTTTTAACTCACATCACAGTACTCATATGTAAAAATAAAATAAAAAATCCCACATCCCACACATGAAGGGAAACTTGCATTCTCAAGTACGTCCAACTGAAACAAGCTTTTTAACAGAGTTTGGTTCCTCATGCAAGTCCTAACGAAATAACTTGTGTTGGGCACACCATGTGGGAAAGTTGGGCTCCAAAAGATCTAACCATTTGGAAGTTTTTGGGTGGTTGTCCATTGTCTTCCATGGAGCCCACCCACATAATGATTAAGTAGGCCCGTTTTTATCGAATGTCCCATTATTATTGTGGAGCAGATGGCACACATACAAGGCCTACATAGATAATAGTGCAAAGGCTGGTGAATGAGTAAGAAAATAATGAGGTGAATAGCTTTTACATGCAGTAGAATAACCTTTTCCACTACTCAGGTGAATAACCTGCAGAAGAAGCCTATTCTCCGAGGAGTTGCAGAAGAATCAGGCTCTTTTGAGTAGCCTATTTGCTTCGTACACACTGGACCACTTGATGATTTAACCCGGTCTGATTTTTGTGCAAGGACATTTACACAGTGTGGTCCACTAGATGGACGACTTCAATGACCATAATACGAAGGAACATTTGAAAATGCTACGTCACCCACCTATGTTGACAACGACGGCTCTAAATCAATGTCCCAGGTCATGTCAGTGTCTGATGCTTGGCCCTTTATCAGAATCATAATAAAGTGTCTTGCTGCCTTATTCCTTTTAATTTTTCTAACAACCTATAACTTAATAATACAATATTGTATAAATGTATAAACTTCACATGTCATCTTAAGTTTGCTAGCTCCACACGCACTTTCACATGTAGCACACGTGCCAGCACATTTGAGCGGTGCACAAGATGTCCTTACTGGCAGATGAGCATCCAAAAAATAAAAATAAAAAAAAAAATCCAGCCTTTCATCAGGTGGGCCATCTTATACAGAGAAAGAACGGATATTTTAGTGAAATTTTGCTAATGGCTAGCTCATGTTAAATACATGTGTGCCTGCCTGATGAGTGAGGGGTATATCATGCACGGCCCACACGGTCTAAGTTGGCACACGTGGTGGACATGGAGTGGGGTGCTTCTTGGGCTAGCATACATTATAGAGACAGCATATATTTACAAATCAAAGTGGAGAATTAGTCGTCCAAATAACATGAGTATCTTTCTATCTAGTACGCAAAAAGAAAAGGTGAGGACCACTACATAAAAGATTAGACACAGGAAGCAGCTAGGTAAAAGTTGTGATTGGGAGAGATGGTGACAAAATGTTCATACTGGTGGTAGGGATATTTCATGGATGCAAATGGACCATGTGACCATGTTCTCTCATCCAACTGGCGAAAAGACGTTTGTACTGATGTTATGATATTGCATTGATCCAATGGACCACATAAGTTCTCTTGGTTGCAGAAAAGCTTCCACCTACAATTGACGTATGCAAACAAATCACACAGGAAAAGAGTAAAAGAATCAAGAAATAGAAATAACAAAGAGACAAATTAAAGGCATAGATATTTTATAATGATTCAGCAATTCGCCTTAATTCGACACAACTTTTTTTTTATTAGGCTTATTTGTTTTACCAATTACAATAATAATGTAGAGGAAATGAACAATAATTACACATTATTTTTTTAGTGACATTTAGTTACATTTAACTATAATAATAGCACTAATGATATGGTTTGGTTTCTCATGGTGAAAATTTAAATAACAATTTTACATTATTTCAATATCATATCATTATCAAAATAAACTAATGTTGGTGTTTAGGTTAGGGTTTTCATTGTAATATAATGATTATTAAAAAAAAAAAAAATTACTTGTATTTTATTACATATGCATTTAACTTTCAAAATATGTTTCATGATTGATGCAAGAGGGATGTGATGGGGTCGATTACCGTCTTCCTCGGGGGGTATCTACTCTGAATCCATGGTGCTCTCTGGACTCTTCATAGAGCTTTCTTGAATCCACGAGGGATAAAAGTATAAATAATTTCTAATAAATTTGAAATAATTTGATTGATGATTAAAATATAAAATTACAACCCTTTTAAATAATGAGTTCAAACGTAGGACAGAGTTTTAGACTCAAACACCCTAAAAATGTAACTTACTATAGTAATAAACTTATTATTTTTAGACGACCTCCATTACTATTAGACTTTATGGTTTTCAGCCAAAAATATTAAGTATCAATTTGGCCCAACCATGTTATTCTACTCACTTTTCTAAGCCCTTTTCATGTTCGGCATGACTTCTACAACTCAAAGGATCAAAAGTTATACTCCAACAAAAACTTACTATTTATAGTAAAAACAAAATTACACGGGATTTTTTTACCATCGATCCGATAGAATCTCGCAAATCCAACATGGGCAACCAGACAAAGCGAGTTGGTTAGCTTAAGCAGTTTCTCCTACCCCAAAATCATATATAATATGTCAAAAAACTTATCTTGGTTTGCGAGATAACAATTGTTTCAAGGCCTTAACAGTTCAAATCATTTCTACCTCTAATCAGGCCATCTCTAGTCCATCTTTGCCAAGAAAGTGCCTGCGACCGGCTCTACATCAATAATACATGTTTTAACAAACATGTAAAATCATAGAATAAAAAGTTTCTTCTTCCACTATTTCACTAAAAAAACACTCTTATAGAGGAATTTCACCTTTCCCTTTATAAATTTTCCTTTTATAAATGACATCTCTCTCTAATCATAATGCGATGCAAAAGTTGTTGCACCAGGCAGCCAAAACACCCAAGCTCAATAAGAGTATTGGAAGCTCTATAAAAGCATTGTGTTGTGCATGGGATAGCTGCTACTCGATCCATCGAGTACACCCCTTTGTGCATATGACATCTAACTCCATCCATCAGGTGGATGTTAGGCTTTAGGACCTAAAATTTGTCCCAACCGCAAACTAGGTGGGCCACACACAAAGAAAAGTGAAGAGGGGATGCCAACCATAATGTTGACCACCTAGGTTCCTGATAAAACTGAGTTTTGGAAGCTGTGTTCAACATGAGAAGAGGTATATGATAGATGGAGTGGATTAATCGATGTCACCCACTAACAAGTGAGAGACACCAGGGGCGGCTCAACATTTTTGGGGGCACTAGGCAAGTCATAAAAATGAGGCTTTTTAGTTTAAAAAATAAAAAATTAATAAATTCAAAATTAAACTATAAAAATTAATGAACTTTTGTATTCAAGTTTATCCAGTAAATCAATTTTGATAGATAAAATTACTAAACCGTTCGTAAGGTGAATCCTAGATGGATGAAAGGACAACATAAATATTAGCTTATCCAAAATTTCTGCCGCCTGTAGAAAAGTTTTTAATGGTGAGCATTCAATATCCACTTTTTTAAGTGTTGTGGCCCACTTGAGCTTTGATTCTGCTTCATGTTTTTTCTAATATTCTAAAATGGGATGAAGAAACGGATCAACGGAATAGATATAACACATATAATAATGTGGACCCCACAGAGCTCAGGGTTACAGGAATCCCTAAAGTGGTCTGCATGCAATCCGCGTCTATTGTGAGAATAATAAATTTAGAATTGTATAGTACTCTAGCAGTGTTATAGTTAATAAATAGGCATTCCTAGATTGTTAATATAATATATTTTGACTCCATCCAAACCGTCTAAATTAGGTGATCTGTTCTGGATAGCCTAAATTACAAAAAATTCATTGATTTAACTATTCTATCTTCCAATTAGTGAGAATTTGTATGTTGAATTCAAATAATTTGTTTAGTGTACAAGAATCAACCAGTTAGGAGATCCATTCATTGTGTGTTTTTGTTTTTGTTTTTCATGAACCATCTAAACTAGGACCCACTTTTATATTTGTTTAATTTAATTTAAAAATATTCAAAGGTTGCAATTTCTCAATGCATGTGTATAGATTACCAAACATTATTAGAATATTAAAAGCCTGTTTCTATGACATGGGGCCTTCATAATTAGGGTGCCTTAGGCCATTGCCTCACCTGCCTACCCCTTAGAGCCGCCCCTGAGAGACACATAACTTGGGTGATTGTTTTCATGTCACCCATCTTTTATTTATATATATTTTATTATTATTATTATTTGACAAAGGTGGGAGCTCAACGTGTGTAATTGATTGATATAGTGAAAAACTCGTACACCAAAAATGGGTAGAGCATTCACATGATCCATACCAGTATATATCTACATCTATACGGAAACCTCTGATTTTACCTTCTCTCTTTTTAAAGAAAAATGCAACAATAACATGAAAACATACGAAAATGATTGAGGACGAAAGATTGGTAAGGAATGTCGTGTTATATGAACAATATAATGACACAGAAACAGCTATGAAGAAAGTGAGATATGGTTGTGCATGACAAAAAAGGTCACATTCCAAATCCTGGAAAACAATCCAACGTAAGAAATTCAGTATCCTGTACTATTAATATTTATGATGCAGATATTAATATTTATGATGCAGATATTTACCTCGAGATTGGTTCTTTAATGCTTGTTTGGATTACCATTACTACAGTACTACAAGGGAGAAGTGTCATTATTATGATTTTAAGACCATCCAACAAAATATGGCATACGTTTCCAAGAGATAAATAAAGGAATTTATAATTATTGTACTTTTTCATAACTAGTAAACATCTTAAATCTGACAACGACATATGGTCTGACATTAAAGTACTTTAATGAAAAATATTATTATTATAATTTCATAAAACTGAATTTGTAATCATTGTACAATTTTATTTTATTTTTTTACATCACAATGATAATTGATAATACAAATTAGCCCTGACCTAACGCTAGTCCAACACAAGGATGGCTGATATGGCAAATTGCTGTTTAACCATCCAATCTGATGAAATTCCTTTGATCTAACGTATCTAGCCATCCACTTGAATTTAGAGCTTTTAGGCATGATTTTGCAGCACTCTCTATGGTGTGGCCCACATAGATCTTTCATTGGATTTAGTTTTAGGATAAATGGTGAAACTGTGGCAGAGAACCTGATGGACGGGGTGGATCTGATCTATTTTTGTCCCACATAGTGCTTAGAGCAAATCAGGCCATCCGCGTATAGCGGTCCTCTTTCCATGAATTCCAACTGGATTTTGGGCTTTATCTAGCTGGAAATTAACGTCGCTAACAGCATCATTAATTCTAGGAGCTGGAAATGGTAGCCGTCAACTGAGTGGGCCCAATTACCGGACAAGTGAGACCGAGTCTGTCTAAGTGTCCATAAGCATTTGACAACTATATAATACTCGACCACGGGAAAGGTACAGCAGTGCACTCAAATTTTCATTTATTACAAGTGGGTCCCACGGTTCAATTATCCAAACCGTCCATTGCGATGGATCCCAACTTGGATGCCCATGAATCAAAAAATAGTTCCCAAGAATGGAAGATCCAAGCCATGGAATGTTTGACCTTTTGTTGCTTGAATGTGGATCGGTATTTTATTTATTTTTTAGGTGTCCAACATGCCATCTGATAACTTAATGAGCAATCAGGCCCAACCAGGAGGACTACTTAACTCATGAGAAAACCTAATCATACAAATTAATTAAATCAATCATAATCCAAACCAAACCAATTCAAAGCCCAATCCATACCATTCAAACTCCAAATTAAGGTTAAATAGGGTCACTTGGCAGAAACAGAAATCCAAAATCTGTTGTCAGCTTCTCACATTCAGAAGCGGTTAAGTGTCTCTGCAATCAATGACCAATTAGTCAGGTGTCATAACCAAGTTAAAAATCGAGGGCGGGGATTTGATTTCCGCTTCTAAGACAATCCAATTATAACATCATTTTCTTCGGTTTTTTTAAATTTTATATTATTTTCTTTTATATATATATATATAAACTTTTCATCTTCACCCACGAACTTTACTCAAATTACAAATGTTACATCGCTATCCACCCAATGAAACGTGTCAGGTATCCAAAAAATGCTATTGTTCGTCTTTCATGCAATCAAAACAAATTTATAGATTAAGTCAAAAATCTAAAAGCTTTATTATCTTCTATTAAAGCATCGAAGCTCTTTCTTCTTCACTCACATTTCTAAGTCCTTGGTTAATTTGGACAGCTCATGTACTGCTGCTCTTTTTTATATTAAAAGCTTCTTTCTTCTTCACTCACATTTCTAAGTCCTTGGTTAATTTGGACAGCTCATGTACTGCTCTTTTTTATATTACCTTTTACGTATTGCATTGTAACATTTTCTTCCTTATACACCCCTTATTATAGTTTTGCTTTATTTTATGATCAGGTCATTCATTTTTAAGTAATAATTTAGAGTAAAATCTCGTTAATCCTATTATACTCTATTTTTTATCATTTTTGAAAAATTCAATTTAAAAAGGACATGTGTCATGCAATATGTAATATATAGCATGTTGACGGCCAAGAGAAACACAGTCAAGCGGAGAACAAAATCTATCAAAAAGATATTAAGAGATGGAAGGATCTAAAAGACTAACATGACAACAATTCAACTACGATTTGAGGAAAAATAAACATTAGAGCAATTAAAGAGGAATATTGTAGATTTGCCCTAACAACTTAAAAAAAATAAATGGATCATCTAGATAATTCTCATCTCCCAAGAGAAATATAGAAATAACTGAGGAAGTTAATAGAAAAAATCATCTCATACCAATTATCTTTCAATTATCTTTGAATATTAGTTTATCACTATTTTTGTAGGAAGAATCACACCCTTTGAATATTGGCTGATTACACTATAAAACAATTTATGAGTGGCGGAGTATATACCTAACAAGTCTCATGTTTTATAAAGTGAAGAATATATATTTATACAAATTGAAAATACTATCTTACACATTTTTGTAACCAAAGCTTTTAGTTAAAATATTGAAATGGGTAGACTAAGATTTTTATTATTATTATTACAAACCCACACATATCACATGGGTTTTTGAACCCATGACCTACCCCAGACCAAGTTATTCAAATTTCAAGATTTTAGCTTACCTGGTTCCATCTAACTTTTGAACTTTTTGCTGTATCCAACCATGAACCATTTACTATTCATCAGGTACTAGAGATGATTGATTGGATCGCTGAACCATGGGCCCACATGAGTGAATGTACACGATCGAGCATTATACATTACCCCCAACACACATTAATGATTACAAATAGAATGGTAGGGTACCGTTACCGCCGTTGAGCCCATTTGATAGATGGAGGATATCTAACCTTTACATCACATACGTCACCCCCAATTATCTGCAGCTGCCAAAACTCAGCTAGATACAACACCCAAGTGCAAACACAGCACAGGGAACAATGTGATAGGAGATGTCTACTTTTGATTTACGAATGAGCCCGCCTGAATTTTAAAACATCCTGATTTCAGCATGACCGGCCATTTATCCAGACCAGATTTAAGGGTCTGAATGAACTGGATTTGATATATACAACCCGATGGTCTCTCCACGAAAATCAAAAGTGGTTGGTCTGTCCCAAATTATTCCCCTATGGTGTGGCCCACCAGATTCATGGATCATCTTGATATTACATTCCCGAAAGAAATATATGATGGATGTGCTGGATTTTATAATCACATGAGCTCACATCTGCCCGGTATCATTGTAGCTTAGGGCTTGTTTGGCCGGTCGGATCCCATGAGATTAGGAAGGATGGGATGGATTTTAAGGTAACAATGGTGGTGTCAGTGGATTGGTTTAAGATCTATGGGATTGCTACATCCCGGGACAAGTTCACCAAGTCGGTTCCGGCATATCCCGGGATTTTATCTTCCAATCCGTCCAACCAAACACGCCTCAGGCATGAATGAACGGGATTAAGAGGGATGGGATCAACTTTAAGGTAATGAAGGTGATGTCAGTGGATTGGTTTAAGATCCATGGGTTTGCTATATCCTGAGACAAGTTTATCGGGTCTGTTTGGCTTGTTTGGCATATCTCGGGATTTGACCATCCCATCCCTCCTAATCCCTCTTAATCTGGCCAGCTAGGGCCTGTTTGGGGGTGTGGATTTGGAACCCCTGGATTAGGAGCCCCCCAAATTGGAAACACCTGGATTTGCAATCCTTCCAGTGTGTTTGGCATCCTCTAGTATAATTCAACTTTAATCCAAAAATTCTTATCATGGTATATTTATAGGGGTTTGATTTTAATTACTAAATCAACTTTAATATCTCTAATAAGTGAGATATGTAATTTTTGACACAATGATTATAATAAGTTCATTATAATATATGCTTTACTTGAAAATGATAAAATTTCAAGTCTCTGGTAGGCCGTAAGCACAAGATTATGTCTAAGTGACTAACCAATGATTTTTAATCATTGATTAACATGGACAATGTTTGAATGGTGCAAATCATTATTAGTGGGCCATGTGCTCAAAAGAATAATAGCATATAGTGATACACATGTCACACATGCAACTACTGAAATGATTTTAGGTGTAATTCAAGAGATTTGAAACCTCCTAATTTATGCTTCCAAACAATCAAGGGATTTGAAACCCACTCGAATCCCAGTGCCACTGAGCGCCAGCCCGAATGATTGATTAGTCTCTCTGTCTACGGATCCTGACTTTGTCTGGCATGTTTTCTGCAAATATCATACAAACTTTGAATAAAAGGGCAGGGATTCACCGAGTAGCTGCTCCTGTCCGTGTGTGGAACACGTGTCATAATCCTGGTGTTTAGCCCCACATGTTACAGATCCGAGCCATTCATCAGGTCCGCCGATCATGCAGCTCAAACTTTAGGATAAACACAGGCGTTCAGAAAAAGAATTCCAACGGTCCAAATTCAACCTACATACTCATTTGAAGAGCGTACAGCCTGATAATTGAATACAAAGTATTCACGGTGCAACTACCTGATGAATAGCCTGGATCTCTGACATGCCTGCCTTATACTGGGATATCTTACACGTTTCAACCCTCACATGAGAGGGGACCCTCACTGAATCACGGCCCAGCTATGCATATGCTCTGCCAACGCGGATTTGGTACTACCCTGGTCATAGAGTTGTTGATTGATGTTTTAAATATGTAAATTGACATTTACGTCGATGACAGTATACCATAAGTAAAATTTAAAATTTATCCGTGTATGCTTCCGCGGTCCCAACAAGACAGGTAGTCCTGACAGGGGCTCTATCGGACCCAGCTCAGCGTATATCCATCCATGTTAACGTATCATTCCAGCGCACGATGACAAAAAGTAAGCAGATCTAAGGTTCTATTGAACCACGCTGCAGCAGGAGATAGTGGGGATGGAAGACCTGCAGTTGAAAACCTCTCGGGGCAGAGAAGTTTTGGATCGAGCCGATATTTATGTTTTCTCTTCATCCAGGTGGTGGACATGATAGTCATCACTTCTTCCTATAGTGTGGTCCACTCAAGCCTTCGATCTGCCTCCTTTTTGGATCACTCCCTAAAATGATCTATCAAACTGAATGGACGGCGAGGATAAAGCACATACATCATGGTGGGCCTTACGTAGTGTAATACTCTGTTTCATTTAACGGTGGGTTCCACTGTTGCCGTTGGTGGGGCCCACCTGTATTGTGGATGACCCTCATTTTTGGGCACATGCACTAACTTTGTCGGGTAAAACTGATGAACGGTGTGGATTTATCACATCATAGTTGTGGGGCCTACTCTTAAAAAAATAATAATAAAGCAAAGTTACGCGCTTACGCACGTCACCCCATGAACACCCTCTCCTCCACGTTTCTCTCTCTTCTTCCTTGTTCTCTACGGTTCAGTTGCGCACATGAACCCATTTGACCATCCATGCCATCATCATGGTGGGACCCACTCCTTAATCTAAATCGTTCATTAGAATGACACATCTGTTTAACCATAGTCGTTGATATCTCTCGCCCAGAAATCTTTGGTGTGGCCCACCTTAAACCTCGATCAAACTGATTTTAAACTTCATGTCTTATCTTGTTGTTATAAAACCAATGGACGTTGTAGATTTTTACATCTGATGCATTGTGGACCCCACCTCATCTCACCAGCTCAAAATTCCATAACTATTACGAAGACTTTCCATTTTAGATTTAGCGGCAATACCGCACACGTCTCTGCACTAGGCAATTCATGTAATGCTCTCTCCATGAATTGTGGCCATTATTCTTCCCTCATTCAACGCTCCACAACTCTCCAACACCTCCCCACCTCAGAGAGTTAATAAAAAAGCTCCAATCTCCTCGTTTTCTCCTCCGTTTTCTTGTCTTTACCAACCGGCAAAAGCCAAGACCCAAATTTTCTGAAACTCACCAACAAAATACATTGAGAAGTTCGATCTTTCATTGCACCAAGCTCATAGTATTGATCTCCATCAATTGAAGAGTTAAAGCCCTCAAATCCTTGCTAGACAACAGTCTGCCATTGGAGGGAATCAAATACCGTGTGTTAGATATCAACCTAGTGGCTAACTATGTCAAATGACTCCCCAAAGCTATTTTACGTAGAAATCAGATCTACATCAAATATATATATTTTTTTATATCAGGTAGGTGATCATTCCCTATTGAAAAATTCATAACTAATTGCCTTATATAATCTAGACATTGAAATATATATATTTATTTTTATTTGAACCAATGCAAAAAAAAAAAAAATTTCTTTCTCCATTTAATATTATCTAGTGGTGATAATGAATATTCATTATGTGAATATAGACATTATGTCTGTCATATTTTCGTGTAAGTTAGATGCATCTTATGTGAATAATTATTTATTTTATGCAATGATTATTACGGGTGCTCTGCCCAGGGTCATTCCCAAAAAGATCGGCACGGGTACTCTACCCTAGGTAATTCCCTAAAAGGATCAGTACACATGGGTAAACTGCCTTGGGCTTTTGTCCCTAAAAGGTTATACCGGTGCTCTGTCGAAGGTCATACCCTGAAAGGATAAACACCGGTGCTCTGTCATGGGTTATCCCCTAAAAGGATCAGCGCACATAAGTGTTTTGCCCACTCCAAATCTTAACATCTTTAGAAAAGTTATGTTAAACAATTTATTCATTTCATATTCATGAATGTCAAATTATTTACTATGATTTTACATCCAATGTTCGTCTCATTTTGATTAATATGTCGAGATTAAATTTGGTAATATTTATGAGATTTTCAACTCGGGATTGATGTGATCCTATTGAGTTGTCAACTCATTATGTTTTAACCGTTTCAGGTTTTAAATATTTTGAAGATGCAGGGTACTACTATTAATAGTGAGCATGGAATGTGGTTAGATGCATGTGGCATGTCATTCTACATAGGATGAATTTTATTTTATTTTAGAACTCTGAATGTAGTAATGTTTGACTTGATTTTCTTACTTCAAGTTAAGTTAAATAATTATGCATTGATGTAATAAAATATTATGTAATTAATTATCTTAATATGCATTTGGATTTTTAAGTTTTGAGCTATGGTGGGAGAAAATGAAATGCATATGAAATTGTAATAATTTATCTATTTATTATTTTTTTTATAAGTCACGGGTCTGGAATTCAGGTCCTGGACACCCTATTCGGGTACCCAAATTTTGGGGCGTGACAAAGTTGGTATTAGAGCTAGGTTGATCTTAAATATTAGACTTAGAATAGAGATTTAGCTCTAAGTCTTCCTAAATAGCCTTAACTAGGAGATGAGAAATTTCGAATACATATGTAGGTCATTTTAATCCATTATGATATAATACTTAGATCTCATTTAAGTTGTATATTAACATACAAAATCAAATATGGAAGTTAGGAATTTTTTTGAGATTTTTTCTAATTATTTCTTAGGTTGGGCAGCAATAATCAATATAAAATGTCTGACTTTGAAAAATCATAACTATTTAAGTAAAATTCCGATTGAGGTGATTCAAAAACTCAATTGAAGATTGTAAGTATAATTTTATAGAAAAATAGATAAAAATTAAAAATACTGACCCTTGATGTATATATTTGAGGTTAAGAAAAACCTGTCCAGAAATCATCCAAATCTGGACCGTGTGTATTCTCTGAATTTTTAAAAATTTTATAGGTTTCAAAATATTATAAAATTTTATAGGAGTACATTAGACTTATAAATATATCTATATAAAAATTTTAAAGTTAAAATAATATCTGAAAATATCAAAAACATCAATTAGAATATCACCCTTATGACCAGAAATTTCTGCACATAGTTCTAAACTATATCTTAGTTCAACTTCTCTTAGATCTTCATGTATGCCTACCTTGAACCATCTAATTTCTTAGAATCTTAAAATTTTTCAGTAAAATTTATAATTCCCTTTATTTATCCTAGGCTATGACGGATCAGATTATGAACCTCGGGACCGCATCGGAGACTCAAGTACCCGATGCAGATAGGCAAGAAACAATTATTGACAAGATCCTCCAGGTGATGGAAGGATTTGCCTCATTTATGGGAACACAAGTGCTTATAACTCAATCTCAGGAGCAGATTCAAGCGACACTTGTAGCCCCTGAAGGGATGGGGTCCTTATTGGAAAATTTTAAGAGGCAGAGACCACCTACGTTTAAAGGTGGGCCTGACCCAAGTGAAGTTGAGGGTTGGAAAAGGCAGATGGAGAAAATTTTCACAGCTATGATATGTAACGATCAACGAAAGACTGAATTAATAATATATATGTTGGAAGGAGAAGTCGATCATTGGTGGGAATCTACCACCAAGGAGAACCTGAGAATAGAAAGGTGGATATGAGACCAATTTTGCACAAAGTTTGAAAATAAATACTTCCAGCTTATGTGCATGCTCAAAAGGTTAAAAAATTCATGAAATTAGAATAAGAAGATATGACGGTGCGTCAATATGATGCAAAGTTTACAGAGTTGGCATGATTTGCGACATTTCTCATACCAAATGAGCTTCGTAAAGGGCAGAAGTTTGTTGAAAGACCGAAACCTTCTATTCGCACTCGACTAGCGTCATTTTTTATTAAAACGTATACAAAAGCACTAGAACGCTCCAGCGCAATAGAAAAGGACTTTGATGAGCATTGGAAGAACCACGAGCCAAGGAAGGACATGAGGAGTGGAGCCAGGACCACGCCTCATTCATCTCTCACACAATATGAAGCAACTAAGCGGTAGAAGATGACGCCAACATCAGTATCCAGTCATGCCACTATGCAACTTTCAACGCAATTCACTGGGACTTGCCATAAATGAGGAAAGATGGGCTATCCTGCCCGCCATTATCTTCTACCACCTCGTCATCAATATCCAGGGAATCAAGAACTACCACGATCGTTTTACATGCCTCCTCCTCATTATACACTGTCTACTTCGTAGCAACGACCTCCGCCGTCCCCTCAGATGATTCAGCCAACTGCAAGACCAATACAACCTTATCCTCAGAGGCCTGCACAGCTACATCCATAATTCCAGCCGCCTGGACCCCCTCAAGCTTATTCGAGACCACCTCAACAATCGCAACAACAAATTAAGCCTCCCCAATATCAGCAATTGAGGCCAGAAAGTCAAGCGCCCTGACCTCAAGCTCAAGGACGTGTTTACGCTCTATCTTCATTCACAAATGATTCAACCCAACTTCAGGAGTATGAGGATCCAAATCGAAGCTATGATGATCCAACGCCACCTCAAGATGATGCTACATAGATATTTGAGACTGCTACTTCTGCTAATGAGGACCCAGCACAACCTGCGGATATCACTCCTCAACATGGTGTTGAAGCTACTAATGATGTGGTGGAAGGTACTATCTTGGCTTACACCTCTCTTGTTAGAGCATTATTCGATTCAGGAGCTACACATTCATTTATATCTTATTTCTTCGTATGCTCACTTGGTATATCACCCGTATGATTAGATAAGAAAATTATCGTAGCAACCCCTCTCGGTAAGTCCATGAATTTAGAGCAAATATGTGAAGAATGTCCCATCATAATTGAAAATGAAATACTGCTAGCAAATCTCATTATTATGCCTATGGGGGATATGATGTCATCTTAGGAATGGATTAGTTGTCCTAGTATCGTGCCAAGATAGATTGTTTCAAGAAGACGATTACGTTGAACATAGAAGGACGATCACTACTGAAATTTTGTGGGACACAAAGAAGGAAAGCGCCACTTGGTTTGTTGGCTATTGTGGAAATTGAGCAATCAGAAGAATGGATTGAACAAATACCTGTGGTAAGGGAGTTTCCAGAATTTTTTCAGGACATTCCAAGGCTACCTCCAAAGAGAGATGTAGACTTCGATATCGATCTAATGCCTGGAACTGCACCCATCTCTAGAGCACCTTATCGCTTGACTCCTATAGAATTAAAAGAATTAAAGGATCAGATCCAACAGTTGCTAGATCAGGGTTTCATTAGACCCAGTACGTCGCCATAGGGAGCACCGATCTTATTTGTAAGGAAGAAGGATGGAACTATGAGATTATGTATAGATTATCGTCAGTTAAATAAAGTAACAATAAAAAACAAATATCTTCTTGGTAGGATTGAGGATTTATTTGATCAGCTTAAGAGAACAAGGTTCTTTTCTAAAATAGATTTGAGGTCAGGTTACCATCAATTGAAAATAAAGGACGAAGACGTACACAAGACGGTTTTTAGGACTCGTTACGGGCACTATGAGTTCTTAGTAATGCCATTCGGATTGACAAATGCTCCAGCGGTATTTATGGACCTTATGAATCGGATATTCAAACCTTATTTAGATCGATTCGTTATTGTATTCATCGATGATATTCTTATATAGTCCAAGACTCATGAGGAGCATGAGGAATATCTCAGGACCGCTTTGCAAACATTAAAGGAAAATTAATTGTATGTCAAGTTATCAAAATGTAACTTGTGGAAGCATGAAATAAATTCTTGGGGCATGTGGTGTCAGAGAAAGGGATATCTATGGACCCAGCTAAAATTGAAGCAATATTAAAATGGGAGCAGTCCTCGAATGTGTCAGAAGTGCGAAGTTTTCTCGGCCTTGCTGGTGACTATCGAAGATTTATAGAAGGATTCTCCAATATGTCAAGACCCCTAACTAATTTAACTAAGAATATCAATACGAACTTTAAGTGTGATCAAGATTGTGAGCATTTACCAAACTGAAAAAGCGGTTGACATCAGCCCCAGTTCTGACATTACCGACCAAAGGAGAAAGATTCTTTGTTTATACCGATGCGTCATATTAGGGGTTAGGATGTGTTCTTATGCAAGGAGGCAAAGCTATCGCATTTGCATCACGACAGTTAAAGACTCACAAGCGAAATTACCCAACGCATAATCTGGAGTTAGCAGCAGTGGTTTTTGCTTTGAAAATTTGGAGGCACTACCTATATGGGGAAAAATTCGACTTATATTCAAACCATAAGAGTTTAAAGTATCTCTTTAATTAGAATGAATTGAATATGCATCAGAGAAGATGGATGAAATTTTTAAAAGACTACCATTTTGATATTTCATATCACCTAGGAAAAGAAAATGTTGTGGCCGATGCCCTAAGCAGAAAGACACGAAAACTTGTGGCCAGCTAAATGATCAAAGAGTGGGAGATGCTAAATGTCATCAAGGATTTCGATCTGTAACTCCAGCTTGAAGAACCTCAGGCGCATCTAAGTAACCTAGTAACACAGCCTGCCCTAATGTGTAATTTTATTTTTATTTTCTTAAGTTTAACTTATTAATCTTTAGAATTGAGATTAGATCATGATAAACTTTGCTCTTAGATTCAGCGTATTCTAGAAGCTCAGAAGGAAGACACTTGGCTACAAGAAAAATGACTGCAGCACAGCATTTCACCCGCAGATTGATGGACAAACAGAAAGCACGAACCAGATTTTAGAAGATATGTTACGCAGCTGCATTCTCGACTTCAAGGGCAATTGGGACGATCATCTACCGCTGGTGGAATTCGCATATAATAATAGCTACCACGTCAGCATTGGTATGACACCATTTGAAGCTTTATACGGAAGATCATGCAGATCACCAAGCTGTTGGACTGAAGTAGAAGAAAGGAAATTGCTGGGACCAGAACTTATTTAAGAGACCTCCAAGAAGATTGACATCATTCGAGAACGTATGCGTGCCGCCCAGAGTCGCCAGAAGAGTTATACAGATATTCGACTCAGAGACTTAGAGTTTTGTGTGGGAGATCATGTGTTCATAAAAGTTTTCCAAATGAAAGGAGTTATGTGTTCTGGAAAGAAAGGGAAGCTCGCACCACGTTTTATCGGATCCTTCAAGATCTTACAAAGAGTAGGAGCTGTAGCATATAAGCTGGCCCTACCGCCTCAGTTGTCTAATATCCACAATGTATTTCACGTCTTCATGCTTCGAAAGTATAAGTCGGATGATTCTCATGTCATCGAATGGGAACCACTAGAGATTCAAGAAAATGTCACATATGAAGAGTAACCTGTGCGCATGCTCGATCGTAAGGAGCAAGTACTTCGGACGAAGGTTATACCACTCATGAAGATACAGTGGAGTCATCACAGTGAGGAAGAAGCATCGTGGGAGCGAGAACAAGAAATTCGAGAAAAGTATCCTAACCTCTTTTAGGTATATAAATTTCGAGGACAAAATTTTGTTAAGGTGGGTAGAATGTAATACTCTATTTCATTTAACGATAGGTTCCACTGTTGTCATTGGTGTGGCCCACCTGAATTGTGGATGACCCTCATTTTTAGGCACATGCCCTAACCTTGTCGAGCAAAACTGATGAATGGTGTGGATTTATCACATCATAGCTGTGGGGCCCACTCTTCAAAAAAAAAAAACAAAGCAAAGTGACATGCTTACACACGTCACCCCATGAACACCCTCTCCTCCACGTTTCTCTCTCTTCTTCCTTGTTCTCTACGGTTCAGTTGCGCACATGAACCCATTTGACCATCCATGCCATCATCATGGTGGAACCCACTCCTTAATCTAAACCGTTCATTAGAACGACACATCTGTTTAACCTTAGCCGTTGATATCTTTCGCCCAGAAATCTCTGGTGTGGCCCACCTTAAACCTTGATCAAACTGATTTTAAACTTCATGTCTTATCTTGTTGTTATAAAACCAATGGACATTGTAGATTTTTACATCTGATGCATTGTGGACCCTACCTCATCTCACTAGCTCAAAATTCCATAACTATTACGGAGACTTTCCGTTTTAGCTTTAGCGGCAATACCGCACACGTCTCTGCACTAAGCAATTCGTGTAATGCTCTCTCCTTGAATTATGGTCATTATTCTTCCCTCATTTAACACTCCACAATTCTCTAACACCTCCCCACCTCAGAGAGTTAATAAAAAAGCTCCAATCTCCTCGTTTTCTCCTCCGTTTGCTTGTCTTTACCAACCGTCGAAAGCCAAGACCCAAATTTTCTGAAACCCACCAACAAAACACATTGAGAACTTCGATCTTTCATTGCATCAAGCTCACCAGTATTGATCTCCATCAGTTGGAGGAGTTGAAGCCCTCAAATCCTTGCTAGACAACAGTCTGCCATTGGAGGGAATCAAATACCGTGTGTCAGATATCAACCTAGTAGTTAACTATGTCAAACGACTCTCGAGTTGAAATCTAGCAAGAGCCCAAAGCTATTTTACGTAGAAATCGGAACTACATCAAATATATATATTTTTTTCATATCAGGTAGGTGATCATTCCCTATTGAAAAATTCATAACTAATTGCCTTATATAATATAGACATTGAAATATATTTTTTTATTATTATTTGAACCAATGCAAAAATTATTTTTTTCTTTCTCCATTTAATATTATCTAGTGGTGTTAATGAATATTCATTATGTGAATATAGACATTATGTCTGTCATATTTCCATGTAAGTTAGATGCATCTTATGTGCATAATTATTTATTTTATGCAATGATTATTACGGGTGCTCTGCCCAGGGTCATTCCCGAAATGATCAGCACGATACGGGTGTTCTGCCCAGGGTCATTCCCAAAAGGATCGGCATGGATGCTCTGTCCTAGGTAATTCCCTAAAAGGATCAGTACACACAGGTGCACTGCCTTGGGCTTTTATCCCTAAAAGGTTATACCGGTGCTCTGCCGAGGGTCATACCCTGAAAGGATTAACACCGGTGCTCTGCCGTAGGTCATCTCCTAAAAGGATCAGCGCACATAAGTGTTTTGCCCACTCCAAATCTTAACATCTTTAGAAAAGTTATGTTAAACAATTTATTCATTTCATATTCATGAATGTTAAATTATTTACTATGATTTTATATTCAATGTTCGTCTCATTTTGATTAATATGTCAAGATTAAATTTGGTAATATTTGTGAGATTTTCAACTCAGGATTGATGTGATCCTATTGAGTTGTCAACTCATTATGTTTTAACCGTTTCAGGTTATGAATATTTTGAAGATGCAGGATATTATTATTAGTAGTGGAGCATGGAATGTGGTTAGATACATGTGGCATGTCATTCTACATAGGATGAATTTTATTTTATTTTAGAACTCTGAATGTAGTAATGTTTGGCTTGATTTTCTTACTTCAAGTTAAGTCAAATAATTATGCATCGATGTAATAAAAGAATATGTAATTAATTATCTTAGTATGTGTTTGGATTTTTAAGTTTTGGGCAATGGTGGGAGAAAATGAAATACATATGAAATTGTTATAATTTATCTATTTATTTTTATTTATTTTTATAAGTCACGGATCTAGAATTCGGGTCCTGGACACCCTATTCAGGTACCCGAATTTTGGGGCGTGACACATAGCCCCTGCGAAGACCGTCCGTCTGCAGCTAGGTCGTCGCTGTTGTTCAATCCGCAAAGGCCCCATCATCCATCTCACTTGAAAGAGAAAACATTGATACTATAGTAGGGTAGGATTATTCATAAAATGCAGGGATCTGCGATGCACGTGGGCAAGCATGTACGTCAATCTAAACCGTTCACATTGTTGGCCACACTGTAAATAGATTATAATTCAATATTCACTCCCAAAGGATGCTGCAATCTTCGGATCATCATAAAAAGTGAAAGCGTATGATAAAATGTTACGAGTATAGCCCTACATATATTTTATGGCAATTCTACGAAGAACTACTAATTAATAAAGAATTTACATTCCTGTTCCTTTTTCAAAAAGGTTTTTAAAATGCTACCTCATTGATCATTGTAATTATCATCAACTACCTTCAGCCATGGTCATTGGCTCAGGTAGGCCCCACCGCGAGGTTCATGTAAAATCCATTTAACCACAAGGTGTGTCACCCCATGCCATGGCCCAAAAATCATAGCCATTTGTGATTGGGGTGGAGTACATAATTCCAAGCAATGTATTGGTTTATGCTCACCCTCCAAATTGTTTCAATTAGTGTGGTCCACGTGAATAACAGATGTGTATAGATTTTGGGCTATGGGGCTAAGTTTTTGTGTGGAATCTAATGGTTAGAGTGGATGTGATGTAATTATCACCATAGCCCTTAAAAAGCAAAGGTGAACATATCTCTTCCAATTGTTTCCTTGTGGCCACCAAGAATCATAAGTCAAACTTAGTTTTTTGTCTCTAGAATTCATATGGGACTAAATATCTAAGTTTGGAGTGGATCTTATTCAACCATCATGATGGGCCTCTTAAGATCAAGAGCTGAAAAAAGGAGAAGGCCGGACTCTTTTTTTTATTACACACTCACACCCACACACACCACATGGGTACTCCATGACGTGGATTGCGTCCTACCCACGGCAGGGCTCTGTGGGGCCCACCGTGATGTAAGTGTTTTATCAACGCCGTTAATCGCTTTTCACGGATCATTTTAAGGTATGAGACAAATTTTGAGGTAGTTCAAGGGCTTAAGAGGACCACAAAGTAGGAATTGAATGTTCACCATTAAAAACTTCCTGGGAGCTGGAGAAGTTTCGGATCATGCTGATATTTGTGTTTTCACTTCATCCAAGTCTGCATGACCTTATTAATAGGTTGGGTGGTAAAAAAACATCACGGTGGCCCTTAGAAAGGTTTCAACGGTGGGTGTGATTATCACTGCAGCTTCCTTTGATGTGGCCCATGGAGCTGTGTATCTGCTTCATGTTTTATTTCCTACCATAAAATGATCTGAGAAAAGTGATGAACGGTGTGGATAAAACATTTACATCACGGTGGGTCCCACAGAGCCCTGCCCGGACGGATTACTGTCCAGCGGGGGTAGGACGCAATCGCGTCCGGTACTCCCTACCATGATCTCGTGTTGAAACTCACTGAGTCTACCACCGAGCTATGAGTAGGGTCATAGGGAGGCTAGATCTAGAACTTGATTTTTTGTGGAGCCCATGATGATATTCTTCCAAAATCTACTTTGACCATTAGATGTATAATCTCAGTTTAGGCCTAGGCAAAAATTACCAGGTTGACTTATGATTCAGGTGGGCCACATCAAAGAAAATAATTGGTAGAACTGTGTGTCGATGATTTTTATAGGATCCCTCAGTGATATTTATATGAAATCCATTCGAACTATCAATTGCCGAACCAAAATTCATGTTTGGGTCCAAAAATGAGGTCCATTCGTGATTCAGATTAACCATAATAAGGAAAACAGTTTGGAAGGCAATTACTCTGGGTACATTGTCTCTATTCATACAGTCCACCTGAATTGTTTCCCATCATACAGTCTAGCCCGATCATGGATGGGGTCCTTACTCTTGCTCAGGTGATAGACTCTCAGGAGTTTTAACACCTGGTCAAGGGTTCAGAGTACCCATAGGTGGTGAAATCCCGCTTTGGCCTGAGTGTGTGGTGGGTTTGTGTGCATGCTTAGAAGAAAAAAAAAATAAAAATCAATGATGGGATAATTTTGGACCCTTGGCCTAACATAAAGTGACACACTTATGGTGGACTTTACATTAATATCATAGCAGGCTACCCAAAGAAGCTGGCTCATTTACTCTTACCTAGACGAAACAGTGGTTAAAAGAAACATACCCAGAAAATAGCAGAATGGTAATGATATCAATTAGTGAGGTAGCTTTTATATATATATATATATATATATATATATATATATATATATATATATATATATATATATAAAGTATGTAAATGTAAATTGTCCAATGGGTTAACCCGACAGTGAGAATCATTTGAAATCAGCCATATCAGTACCACACATTACAAAATAATGTATAGCAGTTGATATAACTAATAATAATAGTAGTAGCAGCAGCAGTAATAACCAAGTTTATTCGTGAGAAATCAACAGGGCTCTGTGGCGCATGTGCCAATATGTTACACGTATAAAGGATGTGAATTGTACTTTTCTTATTGCATTGTAAAGATGCCCTTTGTCTACCCATCAGCAAGGCCATACTGATCTTCAACTAACTATTTTGATCAGGGCTGTATATGCTGAATTTTGAAATTGCACAAGTGAAAACCAGATTGGTTGAACAATTCTGGTTGTCTTTGATGTATGTGACATCCAATCCATTGTCCATCCATCATATGTGCCCCTAATTTTCTCATTGTGTACAAAAATCAGGCCAATCCAAAAATGAGGTGGGCCACACCATACAGAACATTTGGGTTGGGAACGGCCATCATTATAATAATAATAAAAGGTTAGTGGGTGCATGCATGGTCGCACTGTGCTTGATTTTCTACATGAGTTTTGGGCCAGCTTGAGTTTTATATGCTAAGGAGAATACAAGAGAGTGCACATGATAGATGGATTGAATGAGAGGAACACATACTGGTGGGCCAGAACATTACACTATAGGCTAAGTATAAGCTACAAAGCTCTGCAGTTGATTCAGCCTCTACTCGTTACAATAAAATAAAAATAAAAAGGTTTACCGGTGCCTTATTAAAAATATATAAAATAAATAAATAAATAATCACAGAATTTTCTGGCCATGAAAATGAAATGGCCCACCATCAGGGCTTTCTAGCAATAACCTTGATTGTCATTTCCCGGGAGTTTCTTTTTTTTTTTTTTTTTTTTTTTAATTTACACATGCACACACCCCTACACACTCACCCCGTAGTGGGATTTCACCACCTATGTATACTTGAACCCTTAACCAGGTGTTGAAACTCCTTAGAGTCTACCAGGACCGGAGCAAGGGTAAGGACCTGGGAGGTTGAGACGGTGTGTATTAGCCAAGATAGGTTTGCATTTAATGTAAAGAAGTGATAGTGCATGCAATAATATTGTGGGAAAAAATTATTGAGCTTACCATCACCTATCCAATAAACATATGAAATCTTGCTTATTGAAGCACTTCTGTTGAGGGACTGTGAAAGCACACAGAAATAAATCAAGCAAAGTATTCCAAACGCACAATCAAGCCCAATCACAAAGACTTTGAATTTAATGTGAAAAAATCTTTGTGGGCAAAAACCACAACACAAAGCGACAAATATTACTATGAAAGCAAAAATTACAAGAGGTAGAGAGAATACCCGATTTGAACATGCCTCGAATCTCTCCTTACAAGTCCTAGAAAACCCTATGAACAAATTAAAAAGTTCTTGGATACCTTCTAATCCCGATTACACCTATATTTATAGCTTTTAGGAGAACACAATCGGAATAGGAAATAAATTCCACATATACGCAATTATGCATAACTCTGTGCGATCACTCAATGACACTTTCAATGGAACTTCGATGGCATTGATAGATTGTCAATAACATCAAACCCCCTTCAATGTCATCGAACTAAACACTAAAACATTCCAAATTATAGATTTTCTGAATTTTTTCGATGGCATCGAGCAGGTCTTCGGTGGCATTGAATAGCCTTCGATGGCATCGAGCAAGACACCTAAAGTATCCAACAACCAACATAAAAAATTTCAAAATTTTACGATAGCATTGAGCATGACTTCGATGACATCTAACCTATCATCGACAAACCAGAATGTGAACATACATGAAAATTAATAAAGAAAGAGACACAAGATATACATGATTCTCCGCTAACGCGGCCACATCTACATCCATAGGAAGTACTGAGAAATCATTCCACTAATAAATAGTAAAAGCACAAGATATGAGAGAAGCATTGCCTTCGTTCAACAATCAAACATGAACATTTTAAAGGAACACTGTCGCACACTTCTCTCAACCTTTAAAATTCACAAGAAGAATACTTGGGAAAACACTTTCCCCTCAAGAAAAAACCTCTCTAGAGTTCAAAGAAAAAAAGACTCTCTTAAGCTTATATAACATACCCTATCTTGAAAACATAAGGAAGATTTTCACCTTTGGTAAGTTGTCCTTTCCCTATAGCCAAGATAATAGGCCATTAAAAAAAAAAAAAAAAAATCATTAATACACCTGTCATACCTATAACTGAAATTAAATCTCTGATCGTGGCCCCACTATAGACAGGCCAATGATCAGAAGTTGAGCCACGTGTGCTATTGGTGTGTATACATGCGTATGGCAATCACACGTGCCTTGTACCAAATAATTCCCCTTAAAAATATCTCTTGGACGAGCACTATCTCCTCCTCTCTGTTTCTTTTTGCTTCTTAAGGCCTCCTTGTACTTTGCAACAGCCAAAATCAATATATTCATGTCCACAGTCACTTTCTTTTGGCTAATTTTAAACGGACAAGCAGTTACGTACACGTGAAACTCGATCCATAGGAACTATCACGTGCCATTTAATCCCAGCCATCCAAAGGTACGATCAATGGACCAATTTGGGACAGACAGCGTGATTTATTAACAATTGTTGTAGAAGAGTTTATCAGATTGGACAGTTTGCGATACTAATCTATGGACAGTTTGCGATACTAATCTAACGGGTTTCTTGAACTAGGGATAGACTTCTCTGTCTCTTTCAAAAATTCGTGGGGACTCTTCAACCGTACACATGGAATAGTTGTACGGTAATCCAGACCGTCCAAAATCTTGACCCAACTGTGGATGAAGCATAAGCATAACTGAAAATTTACACTGAGAAGATGTCATGAACCTTCTGATTGTTCCCTACCAATTTGGACCGGTGGCTATTTTATTTTTAACTATCATATTAATGGCCATCAATATTGGATGGTTAGGACTTCCATACCAGTGTGACTTCAGAGATGTACTCCATCCACAACGGGTACAACGCGGGAAAGGACGTGATGATGTTGATCACCGTCTTCCTAGGTTGATAAATTCGAATCTAAGAGGCACTTTTGAATCCACAAAAAATTTCTCCAATCTATGAGAAAATAAGAAAATTCTTAAGAAATTTATTGATTGAATAAATAATAAAAATGAGTTTAACACCCTTTAAATAATTCTAAATAAAATTTAAAAATATATTTAAAGAATTATAATCAAATAAGGAAATAAATTCCAAAAAAACGTGTAAATTTTCATCGTCTATCAACTTGTCGAGTCGACCGGTCGAAACATTCAAAAAGCGTCCAGATATTTAAACAAAAAATTCTGTAAATATTGACCCGTCGACCCAATCTATCAATTTGTCGACCTGTGGAACAATATTTCAACCTGTCTAAACTAATAGAAATCATCTAGCAAGTAATTTGAAACAGTATTTTTGACCCGTCTAAATTGGCATAAATCAGCCAGCAAGCAATCTGAATTTTCTAGTAGAATTTCGACATGTCAACTACAAAAGTCGACCTGTCAAATTATGTTGAGTGTGGTCGATCCTTCTTGGCTTCTTTTCTTTGGTTCATCTTAGTCATGAATGAATCAACGACCTATTCTACATTAGTCCCCTCTACTTCAAAAGAACTCATTCTCAAGTTATTCTTTAGATTCAATTCATGATACTTGTATAGGTCCGCTACGTTGAACGTGCGTGAGATCTCCACATCTTTAAAAATATCAACAACATAAGCATTGGCATTGATCATACAAAGAATATGCACTACTATAATATTCTTATTCTACTTATAGTATGTCTTAGTCGGAAATCTCTCATTGCGCAGATGAACCATCATATCGTTGTCCACATTGACTACTTTCAGACGTCGATGCGTGTCAGTCCTTTCTTTATACTTGTCGTTGGATGCCTTTAACTGGGCCTGAACATCACCGTATACACTTATGATTCTATCTGCCATATGATCTGCAGCAACACTCGTACCAGGGAGTTTGAGCAAAGGAATCAAATCGAGAGTATATCGAGGCACTCGTCCGTACACAATTTTAAATGGAGACTTGCGGGAAGAATGGTTCAGCATATGTTATTGAACACGAATTCCACTTGAGCGAAGGCCAAGTCCCATTATTTGGGTTTATTACCCGAAATGCATCGTATAAGGTTCCCAAGTGTAGAGTTCACTGCATCGGTCTGTCCATCAGTCTACGGGTAATATACACTACCTAACTGTAGCTTGGTATCAAATCGCTACCATAAAGTCCTCTAAAAATGACTGAGGAACTTAGTGTCACGATCTGAGGTGATGAATTTTGGAACCCCATGCAATCGAATAACTTCTTGAAAAAACATATTTGCAACACGCATAGTGTTGAGAGTTTTCTTGCACAGTATGAAATTGGTCATCTTGGAAAAACTCATCCTAATTTGTGAGATACAACTAATTTAAAGTTCTAACATTACAAATCATTTTCACCTTCAATCAGGCCTTCTTTGGTCATTTTTTAACCATGGAAGTGTCTACGACTTGCTTTACATTACTTTGCCTCACCATTACAATCAAAATAGAAAATATAAAATCAATGTCCTGACTTTTTACCTTATTGAATGGAGCACGAGAGCTGCAGAACAGCCAGTAAACTTGGGTTATTTGATACACCAACTGTGCATGACCCTTGTTACCGTTGTTACTTGATGTAGAGCGGGTCGCGGACAGTTTCATGGCCAAGATGGATCAGAAAAGTCTCGGTCGACGATAGAAGTGATTCGGACCATCGGACCTTAGATCGGGCGTATCTCGCAATCCGGAATGAGTTATCTGACGTAAAATATATGATTTTGGGGTAGAACGAGCTACTTTAGCCAACCAACCCAGCTATGCCGGGTTGCAATGCCCGGAATTGTGAAAAACTCCTGGATCGATGGTCGTTTCCCACCTTTATTTTCGTTTTTACTATAAATAGTAAGTTTTAGTTTGATTATAACTCTTCATCTGTCGGGCTTTAGGAGTTGCGCCCAATGTGAAAAGAGCTTAGAATAATTAGGAGAACGGTTTGGTGAAGCCAAATAGGACACTTACTAGTTTTGGCCGAAAACCTTGCGCACTAGTAGACAGCACGACCGTCTATAAATAGTAAGTTTACTATTTATAGTAAGTCGCGAGTTCTAGGAGTTTTAGTTGTAGTTTGATTCTGATTTCTTTCCCATTGCTTAGTATCCCTATTTAAAGGGTTGTGAACTCGTTTTTATTGATGAATTAATCAGTTTCGAATTTATTAGAATTTATTTCTATTTTCTGTTTTCTTTCCTCGTGGATTTAAGAAGTCTCTGTGAGGAGTCCAGAGAAGCTCCGTGGATTCAGAGTATTTATCCATATCACATTCATCCCTGCGTCAATTGGTATCAAAGCGAGGATTCTCCTCGGGCCGATGGCAAACAATGAACGTATGAATCAAAATCCTGTGGACGATAATCTAGGGATTCGTTATCTTTCGGAAAGATTGGAAGCTTTCCACTGGGAGAGTCAGTTGATCATGCAAGGGCTGCAAGTAACCCTCGACCGTCTTGCGGATGCGCTACTTCCGCCCCGAGCCATAGGCGGTCCTCCACCACTTATGATTGCTCCACCACCTAGAGTGGCTCCACCACCCGTGGTTGTTGTACGACACAACCCCGATTTTCATAGAGCACTACCAGTGGCAAACCGTAGGGCTACGCCAGATGATTCAAGTTCTAGCGACAAGGACCTTAATGAGGGTTTTGTTCGACGACCAATCCATGGAAGCGATCACCTAGATCGTGTTGAAAGAGACTATCGAGGTAAGGCTGAACTTACTAGTTTTAATGGTTTATTACGTATAGAAGATTTTCTCGATTGACTAGCCGAAGTAGAGAAATATTTTGATTATATGGACGTGGCAGATCATAAAAGGATAAAATTGGTAGCGTTTAAGTTAAAATCTGGTGCTTCTGCATGGTGGGAACAATTACAATTCTCACGAGCCCGCCAGAATAAGGCGCCCATCTCATCATGGCCACAGATGAGACGTCTTCTTCGATCGTCATTTCTCCCCAGTGATTATGAGCAGATATTATTCCAGCAATACCAAAATTGCTAACAAAGAAATCGAACTGTCACAGATTACACTGAAGAATTCCAGCGGTTGGCTACACGAAACGATCTGTCAGAATCTGAGCCACAGAAAGTGGCACGATTTATAGGTGGGTTGCGACCGACAATTCAGGACCGAGTTCAGATGTACCCAGTCGGGACCGTGGATCAAGCGGTTCAATTGGCAGGTAGGGCAGAAACGTAACTTGCAAGAGTTCCTGCTCGTCCCTATCCTTCAACTCGACCCCCCATGACGGGTCCCACGCAGGATCCAGTGCTGGCACAAGGAAAAGATCCAGTAGGAGAACGTCATCAACCTCCTACAATAGCAAACCGTGATATGGGGAGTGGCTCATCCAGACCTCAACGTGCAGCACCCACAACAGCGGGCCCGAGTAGGGTTCCAAATCCTTATACTCGGCCAAGGTCGAACAATTGTTATCGCTGTGGCCAGCCAGGCCACTTATCAAACACCTGTCCTCAACGTCCCGCAGCACACTTAACTATAAACTAAGGGGGCACTGAAGATGAGGCCGCAGAAGAAGGCCATGGCTATGATGAACATGAATAAACCACTAAAGAAATAGCAGGTGGCGATAAAGTGACGGGCGAGGATCGTGGCGAATTTCTAGTTGTGAGGCGATTACTATATACCCCACGAAAGGAATTACATCTACAGCGATACAATATATTTCGTACTCGGTGCACTGTCAACGGAAAGGTCTGTGATGTGATCATAGACAGTGGTAGTAGCAAGAGCATCGTCTTAAGGGTGATGGTGGACAAGTTACGGCTACCAATATCGAAACATCCTTCCCCGTACTCAATTGGCTGGATAAAAAAGGTGAATGAGACCAAGGTAACTGAACAATGCACTATCTCATTTTCAATTGGTAAAAATTATAAGGATCAGATACTTTATAACATGGTCAACATGGAAGCTTGCCACATGCTACTCGGTCGACCCTGGCAGTCGGACCGTGATGCGACCCATCGGGGAGGAGACAATGTTTACGTATTCGTCAAATATAGTCAAAAAATAATTCTTGCCCCTATGGCACCAGAGAACCACCCTGAAGCTTCTAAAGTGGAGGGGAGTTCCCTCTTGACCATTCGGAATTTTATGGAGGAATCTAAGGAAACCTGCGAGGTATACGCCGTAGTGGTGAAGGGCAAGGAAGAGGAACCCTCAAACATCCCTCCAAGTTTAAGACTGTTGCTAAACGAATTTAAAGAAGTCTGGCTGGAGGATTTACCTGATGGATTGCCCCCCATGAGGGACATCCAACATCACATAGACCTTGTCCCTAGGGCTAACCTGCCCAACCACCCTCATTATCGGATGAGTCCGAATGAGTGTGAGATACTTCAGGGGCAAGTGGAAGAATTGATCTGTAAGGGTCTCTTGAGAGAGAGAGCATGAGCCCATGTGTTGTACATGCATTATTAACGCCAAAAAAAAAAAAGATGAAAGCTGGCGCATATGTGTCGACAGCTGGGCAATCAACAAAATTACCATCAAATATCGGATCTCAATACCATGGTTGGACGACATGCTCGATATGCTAAAAGAGGCCAAGGTGTTCTCTAAACTAGATCTAAGGAGCGGGTATCATCAGATTTATATCCAACCCGGTGATGAGTAAAAAACGACATTCAAGACCAAGGAAGGGTTGTATGAGTGACTGATCATGCCCTTCGGCCTATCGAACGCACCAAGTACTTTTATGCATTTGATGAATCAAGTGCTAAAACCATTTACTGGCCGATTTGTGGTAGTATATTTTGATGACATATTGATATATAGGCAGGATGAGGCGGAGCACAGGAAACATCTCAGGAAGGTGCTACAGGTCCTACAAATTAACAAGTTGTACCTCAACTTGAAGAAGTGTAGTTTTTTAACTGACAGCATATTGTTTCTAGGGTTTGTTGTAACGTCCACAAGCATTCGTGTGGACGATGAAAAGGTACGAACTATTAGGGAATGGCCGATCCCGACAAACATTCATGAGGTGGCGAGTTTTCATGGGTTGGCTACTTTCTATCGTCGATTTGTGCAAGATTTTAACACTATAGTCGCGCCTATAACAGATTGCATGAAAAAAGGACCGTTCGAGTAGACCGATAAAGCTGACAAGAGCTTTCATGAGATCAAGCATCGTTTGTCTACAATACCGGTCTTAGTGCTTCCTAATTTCGACAAATTATTTGAGGTTGAGTGTGACGCTTTATACGTCGGAATTGAAGGAGTATTATCACAGAAAGGCAGGCCGGTAGCCTTCTACAGCGAGAAGCTCAACGAAGCCAAAAAGAAGTGGTCGACTTATGAGCTTGAGTTGTACACAATTGTTCAGGCGTTGCAACATTGGTGGCATTATCTGATTCAAAGAGAGTTTGTTCTGTACGCTGACCATTAAGTATTAAAGTTTATTAATAGTCAGACTAACATGAATTGTGTGCATGCTAGATGGGTTGCGTTTTTACAGGAATTCACGTTCGTTCTGAAGCACAAGTCAGGGCAGCAGAACAAGGTGACTGATGCACTTAGTCGTCGTGCATCACTACTTGTTACGATGAGCAACGAGGTGGTCAACTTCGACTGTCTCAAGAAGCTGTATGCCGAGGATGAGGACTTTAAAGATTCTTGGATGAAGTGTCAAGAAGGTCACCCCAGTGACCTTCATATACAGGACGATTTTCTCTTCAAAGGGAATCGATTGTGCATCCCCCAAAGTTCACTGAGGGAGCAGATTATTCAAGAACTACATGAAGGTGGCCTCGGTGGACACCTTGGGCGAGACAAGACGCGAGCTCTTGTGGAAGAGCGGTATTACTGGCCACAATTAGTATGTGATATGGAAAAAGCCGTACAACGTTGTCATGTTTGTCAGACCTCCAAGGGGCAATCTAAGAATACGGGCCTCTACACCCCGTTACCTGTGCCTGACGGTCCTTGGGAGGGTTTATCAATGGACTTCGTGCTTGGTCTCCCACGAACATAACGCGGCATGGATTCGGTGTTCGTGGTGGTAGATCGTTTCTCCAAGATGACGCACTTTATCCCATGCAAGAAGACCCTCGATGCAACACACGTGGCGAATCTATTCTTCAGGGAGGTCATACGGTTACATGGGGTCTCCAAGACCATTACTTCTTATCGTGACACGAAGTTTATTAGCCACTTTTGGCGGACTTTGTAGACTCGATTCGATACACGACTTTAATTCAGCAGTGCTTATCACCCACAGACTGATGAGCGGACCGAAGTTGTGAATCGCATGTTGGGAAACCTCCTTTGTTGTATTTCAGGAGAAAAATTGAAGCAGTGGGATTTGGCCTTGTCTCAGGTAGAGTTTGCATTTAACAACATGGTGAACTGCTCGACTGGGAAATCACCTTTCCAGATCATCTACAGACGAGTACCTAGCCACACACTTGACTTGGTCCCTCTGCCCAAGCACCCAGGCACGAGCATTGTAGCAGAACATATGGAGAACAAGATCATGGGCATCCATACAGAAGTGCGGACCAAGCTACATGCCTCGAACGAGAAATACAAGAAACAAGCGGACAAGCACCGGCAACAAAAGGTCCTCGATGTGGGCGATCGCGTTATGGTCCATCTGCGCAAAGAGAGATTTCCGACCGGAACGTATAACAAGTTGAAAAATAAGAAAATTGGACCTGTCCCAATCATTCAAAAGATTAATGATAACGCTTATGTTGTTGATCTTCTAGATGACATGGCGATCTCACGGACTTTCAATGTCGCGGACCTAACCGAGTATTATGAACCAGAGTAGGATGAGAACTCGAGGACGAGTTCTTTTGAAGTGGAGGGAACTGATGTAGAGCGGGTCGCGGACAGTTTTATGGCCAAGATGGATCAGAAAAGGCCTGGTCGACGACAGAAGTGATCCGGACCGTCGAACCTTAGATCGGGCGTATCTCGCAATCCGAAATGAGTTATCTACGTAAAATATATGATTTTGGGGTAGAACGAGCTACTTTAGCCAACCAACCCAGCTACGCATGGTTGCAATGCCCGGAATTGTGAAAAACCCCTAGATCGACGGTCGTTTCCCAGCTTTATTTTCATTTTTACTATAAATAGTAAGTTTTAGTTTGATTATAACTCTTCATCCGTTGGGCTTTAAGAGTTGCGCCCAGCGTGAAAAAAGCTTAGAATAATTAGGAGAACGGTTTGGTGAAGCCAAATATGACACTTACTATTTTTGGTCGAAAACCTTGTGCACTAGTAGACATCACGACCGTCTATAAATAGTAAGTTTACTATTTATAGTAAGTCACGAGTTCTAAGAGTTTTAGTTGTAGTTTGATTCTAATTTCTTTCCCTATCCCTATTTAAAGGGTTGTGAACTCGTTTTTATTGATGAATTAATCAGTTTCGAATTTATTAGAATTTATTTCTATTTTCTGCTTTCTTTCCTAGTGGATTCGAGAAGTCTCTGTGAGGAGTCCAAAGAAGCTCCGTGGATTCGGAGTATTTATCCTCATCACGTTCATCCCTGCATCATTACTCTTTATACTCGGACACTCAAATAAACCATGCATTGACTCAATTAGAGAGATTTAATTGCAGGCCTCACTATCATTAGGTCAAAGTCCCAAAGTCAAATTGATCTAACAGTTCCGGTGCTTGTTACTCCAACACTCAGATTGAACAATGCATTAACTCAATTAGAGCGATCTAATTGCGGCCCTCACCGTCATTAGCTTAAAATCCCAAAATCAGATTGATCTAACAGTTCTAACCTCTGATTGGTAAACTCTTAGTTATTAAATATGCAACTTCTAAATAATGTAAATTGTTGCCTCTTCTTCTTCTTCTTCTTCTTCTTCTTCTTCTTTTAAAAAAACTTTTTTACACCACACGCACACTCACAAGGACCCAATGTATAATGTTGCCATCCACATGTGATGTGAGAATATTAGAGTTTTTCTTAAAAGAAGAGGTGAGTCCCTCTGCAAGTACATGGAGGTTAAGCCTCTTTTTATAATGAAGCGGAATTCCTGCAAAAGCCTTGTTCCTACCCTCAAAACCTAAGTGGGGCCCACCGTAATGTTTGTGAGAAATCTACCTAGTCCATCCATTTTTTGAGATGATTTTAGGACATAGAACCAAAAATGACCCGGATCAATTACTCAAGTGGGCCACACTAAAGGAAAAGGTGGGTAGGGAAATTCCTACTATTGAAACTTACCTGGGTTGGAACTGATTTTTACATGCTGTTTATACCATTCGTAGCACCATCCATACTGTGATGAATTGAAAACACAAATATTAGCCTGATTCAGAACTTATGTGGCCCCATGAATATTTCAACTGTAGACGTTTTAGGACCACTTAGGTAATGGATCTAGGCCATTTTCGGTTCCATGTCCTAAGATTATCCCAAAATAAGATGGACAGGTGAATTTCTCACAAACATCACGGTGGGCCGCAACTAGGTTTCCAGCACATGAACTTCCTGGGAGATGCTCTCGAGGAAATCCGTGTCCCTTTTACAAGAAGGATAAGGAGGTGGAGCCCAATGTCTGTAGATATAGCGGCAAAAGCTGTGTAGAAGGATGGGCCCACCAAAAGTTGGACATCTATAAATCAGGCCCATGTAACCATCATGTATGCCAGTGCATGAATTTAAAGGCTTTTGTTATGGTTTTCAATTGTTCTCTATGCTTTGGCTGACCTAATGTTGGATGGGCCCATCATGATGAGTCTCTTTAATGAGCAAGCTAGAGTAAATACAACATGACCGGTCCCCACTAGCTTAAGTAGGTGAATATGTTAATAGGCCAGGTGGATGCCAGGTTAATTAATTTTACATGCCGATGAGTAACTTTTCACCAAGCAGGTGAATCACTAGTATAAAGTCCACGGCAGAGGGCGTATTAGGTGTTACCCAGGTAAGATGTTAGTGGGTGTTACCTTGACCATATTGGCCCCACCTTGATGATTGTTTTGTATATCCATGCTGTCCATCCGTTTTTCCATCTCATTTTAGTACTTAATCTCAAAATAAGAAGATCTAAATCTCATGTGAACCACATCATTGGAAACTGTGGTGATTGATCATTAAAAACTTATCGTGGGCTATAAAAGTTTTGGATCAATCTGATCCTTGTCTTTTCCCTTCATCTAGTATATTTGACCTTATCAACATGCTGGATGGTAAATAAATATTAAGGTGAGCCCTAGTTGTTTTTAATGATAAGCATTAAATTACCACTTTTTCCTGTGAAGTGGTCCACCTGAGATTTGGATTTTCTTGATTTTTGTAAACTTTCCTAAAACAATCTGAAAAAACTGATGGACGGCGTTGATATATAAAACATTAATCAAGATGGGCCCAATGGTCAGGGTAACATTCACTAACTTGTTACCCGGATAACACCTAATCCGCTCTAAGAGTCTACAAGGATCTGTAGTCAAAGTTTTTATTTTTATTTTTTTAATGTTTTATTTCATTAATTATGGAAAACGTGACTCACTGCGTCCCTGCATTGACCCATCGAGTCAAGTTCCGTCGACCAACCGAGTCGAGTAAGAGTCCTGCCAACCTTCTTACACGGCAGGACAGCCGTGATGTACGAGTTGTGCCATAGACATGCTGTGCGCTTGTGCCCCAGAGTAGAAGGCCTGAAGAGAGAGATACAACGGCTGTGCAAATTCAAATTGGAGGGGCGAGAGAAAATTAATAAAGAAAGAGACAAGATAAACATGATTCTTCGTAATGCGGCTACATCTACATCCATATTTTGGAAGTACTGGCAAATCATTCCACTGATAAATAGTAAAAGCACAAGATATGAGAGAAGCATTGCCTTCGTTCAGCAATCAAACATGAACATTTTAAAGGAACACCTTCGCACTCTTCTCTCAACCTTTAAAATTCATAAGAAGAATACTTGGGAAAACACTTTCCCTTCAAAAAAAAACCTCTATAGAGAATTCAAAGAAAAAAAAAGACTCTCTTAAGCTTATATAACATACCCTATCTTGAAAACATAAGGATGATTTTCACCTTTAGTAAATTGTCCTTTCCCGATAATGGGCCTTTAAAAAATTTTAAAAAAAAAAAAAAATCATTAATACACCTGTCATACCTATAACTGAAATTAAATCTCTGATCGTGGCCCCACTATAGACAGGCCAATGATCAGAAGTTGAGCCACGTGTGCTATTGGTGTGTACATGCGTATGGCAATCACGCGTGCCTTGTACCAAATGATTCCCCTTAAAAATATCTCTTGGACGAGCACTATCTCCTCCTATCTGTTTCTTTTTGCTTCTTAAGGCCTCCTTGTACTCTGCAACAGCCAAAATCAATATATTCATGTCCACAGTCACTTTCTTTTGGCTAATTTTAAACCGACAAGCAGTTACGTATGACACGTGAAACTCGATCCATGGGAACTATCACATGCCATTTAATCCCAGCCATACAAGGGTACGATCAATGGACCAATTTGGAACAGACAGCGTGATTTATTAACAATTGTTGTAGAAGAGTTTATCAGATTGGACAGTTTGCGATGCCAATCTAACGGGTTTCTTGAACTAGGGATAGACTTCTCTGTCTCTTTCAAAAATTCGTGGGGACTCTTTAACCGTACACATGGAATAGTTGTACGGTAATCCAGACCGTCCAAAATGTTGACCCAACTGTGGATGAAGCATAAGCATAACTGAAAATTTACACCGAGAAGATGCCATTAACCTTCTGATTGTTCCCAACCAATTTGGACCGGTGGCTATTTTATTTTTTACTATCATATTAATGGCCATTGGATGGTTAGGACTTCCGTACCAGTGTGACTTCAGAGATGTGCTCCATCCGCAGCGGGTACACGCGGGGAAGGACGTAATGATGTTGATCACCATCTTCCTAGATTGATAAATACCTGGAATCTACTAGGCACTTTTGAATCCATAAAAAATTTCTCAAATCTATGAGAAAATAAGAAAATTCTTATGAAATTTATTGCTTGAATAAATAATAAAAATGAGTTTAACACCCTTTAAATAATTCTAAATAAATTTTAAAAATATATTTAAAGAATTATAATCAAATAAAGAAATAAATTCCAAAAAACGTGTAAATTTTCACCGTCTATCGACTTGTCGAGTCGACTGGTCGAAACATTCAAAAAGCGTCTAGATATTTAAATAAAAAATTCTATAAATTTTGACCTGTCGACCCAGTCTGTCAATTTGTCAACCTGTGGAACAATACTTCAACCTGTCTAAACTAATAGAAATCATCTAGCAAGTAATTTGAAACAGTATGTTTGACCCGTCTAAATTGGCACAAATCAGCCAAAAAGCAATATGAAATTTTTAGCGGAATTTTGACCTGTCAACCAGTCGAATTATGTTGAGTGTGGTCGATCTTTCTTGGCTTTTTTCTTTGGTTCATCTTAGTCATGAATGAATCTACGACCTATTCGACATCAGTCCCCTATACTTCAAAAGAACTCGTTCTCGAGTTATTCTTTAGATTCGGTTCATGATACTCGTATGGGTCCGCTATGTTGAACATGCGTGAGATCTCCACATCTTTAAAAATATCAACAACATAATCATTGGCATTGATCATACAAAGGATATGCACTAGTATAATCTTCTTTTTCTTCTACCTATGGTACGTCTTAGTCGGAAAACTCTATTTGCGTAGATGAACCATCACATCGTTGTCCACATTGAATACTTTCAGACGCCGATGTATGTCAGTCCTTTCTTTATACTTGTCGTTGGATGCTTTTAACTGGCCCTGAACATCACCATATATACTTACGATTCTATTTACCATATGATCTGTGGCAACACTCGTACCAGGGAGTTTGAGTAAAGGAATCAAATTGAGAGTATGTCGAGGCACTCGTCCGTACACAATTTTAAATGAAGACTTGCGGGAAGAATGGTTCAGCATATGTTATTGAACACGAATTCCATTTGAGCGAAGGCCAAGTCCCATTGTTTGGGTTTATTACCCGAAATGCATCGTATAAGGTTTCCAAGTGTAGGGTTCACCACATCGGTCTGCCCATCAATCTGTGGGTGATATGCACTATTGAACTGTAACTTGGTATCAAATCGCTACCATAAAGTCCTCTAAAAATGACTAAGGAACTTAGTGTCACGATATGAGGCGATGGATTTTTGATCCCTATGCAGCCGAACAACTTCTTGAAAAAACAGATTTACAACATGCGTAGTGTTGAGAGTTTTCTTGCACGGTATGAAATTGGTCATCATGAAAAAACTCCCTAATTTGTGAGATACAACTAATTTAAAGTTCTAACATTACAAATCATTTTCACCTTCAATCAGGCCTTCTTTGGTTATTTTTTAACCGTGAAAGTGTCTGCAACTTGCTCTACATCACTTTGCCTCACCATTCCAATCAAAATAGAAAATATAAAATCAATGTCCTGACTTTTTACCTTATTGAATGGAGCACGAGAGCTGCAGAACAGCCAGTAAACTTGAGTTATTTGATATACCAAGTGTGCATGACCCTTGTCACCGTTGTTACTCTTCATACTCAGACACTCAAATGAACCATGCATTGACTCAATTAGAGAGATTTAATTGTAGGCCTCACTATCATTAGGTCAAAGTCCCAAAAGCAAATTGATCTAACAGTTCCAGTGCTTGTTACTCCAACACTCAGATTGAACAATGCATTAACTCAATTAGAGCGATCTAATTGCGGGCCTCACTGTCATTAGGTCAAAATCCCAAAATCAGATTGATCTAACAGATCTAACCTCTGATTCGTAAACTCTTAGTTATTAAATATGCAACTTCTAAATAATGTATATTGTTGCCTTTTTTTCTTTTTTTTTTTACCACACGCACACTCACAAGGACCCAATGTATATTGTTGTTATCCACCTATGATGTGAGAATATCAGAGTTTTTCTTAAAAGAAGAGGTGGGCCCCTCTGCAAGTACGTGGAGGGTAAGCCTCTTTTTATAATGAAGCGGATTTCCTGCAAAAGCCTTGTTTCTACCCTGGAAACCTAGGTGGGCTCATCATAATGTTTGTGAGAAATTTATTGATTTTAGGACATAGAACCAAAAATGACCCAGACCGGTTACTCAAGTGGGCCACACTAAAGGAAAAGGTGGGTAGGGAAACTCCTACCATTGAAACTTAGCTGGGTTGGAAGTGATTTTTACATGCATGCCGTATATCGTAGCACCATTCATACTGAGATGAATTGAAAACACAAATATTAGCCTAACTCAAAACTTATGTGGCCCCGTGAATATTTCAACTATGGATGTTTGAGGACCACTTAGGTAATGGATCTAGGCCATTTTCGGTTCCATGTCCTAAGATTATCTCAAAATAAGATGGACAGGTGGATTTCTCACAAACATCACGGTGGACCCCAACTAGGTTTCCGTCACATGAACTTCCTGGGAGATGCTCTCGAGGAAATCCGTGTCCCTTTTACAAGAAGGATAGACGTGGGGCCGGATGTATGTATATATGGCAGCAAAAGCTGTGTAGAAGGATTGGCCCACCAAAAGTTGGTCATCTATAAATCAGGCCCATGTAACCATCATGTACGCCCGTGCATGAATTTAAAGGCTTTTGTTATGGTTTTCAATTGTTCTCTACGCTTTTGCTGACCTAATGTTGGATGGGCCCATCATGATGAAGCTAGAGTAAATACAACATGACCGGTCCCCACTAGCTTAAGTAGGTGAATATGTTCATAGGTACGGTGGATGCCAGGTTAATTAACTTTATATGCAGATGAGTAACTTTTCACCAAGCAGGTGAATCACTAGCATAAAGTCTACGGGAGAGGGTGGATTAGGTGTTACCCGGGTAAGATGTTAGTGGGAATTACCTTGATCATATTGGCCCCACATTGATGATTTTTTTTTGTATATCCATGCTGTCCATCCGTTTTTCCATCTCATTTTAGTACTTAATCTCAAAAAAAACAAAAGAACTAAATCTCATGTGGACAACATCACTGGAAACTGTGGTGATTGACCATTAAAAACTTATTGTGAGCTTTTAAAGTTTTGGATCAATCTAATCCTTGTCTTTTCCCTTCATCTGGTATATTTGACCTTATCAACATGTTGGATGGTAAATAAACATTAAGGTGAGCCCTAGTTGTTTCTAATGGTAAGCATTAAATTACCACTTTTTCTGTGACGTGGTCCACCTGAGATTTGGATTTTCTTAATTTTTCGTAAACCTTCCTAAAATGATCTTAAAAAACTGATGGACCACGTTGATATATAAAACATTAATCAAGATGGGCCCCACGGTCAGGGTAACACTCACTAACGTGTTACCCGGGTAACATCTAATCCGCTCCAGAGTCTACAAGGAACTGTAGAAGTTTTTTTTTTTAATTATTGTTTTATTTCGTTAATTATAAAAAACGTGACTCACTGCGTCCCTGCATTGACCCATGGAGTCAAGTTCCGTCGACCAACCGAGTCGAGAAAGAGTCCTGCCAACCTTCTTACACGTCAACCGAGTCGAGTAAGAGTCCTGCGAACCTTCTTACACGTCAGGACAGCCGTGATGTACGAGTTGTGCCATAGACATGCTGTGCCCAAAAGTAAAAGGCCTGAAGAGAGAGATACAACGGCTGTGCAAATTCAAGTTGGAGAGCGGCGAGGGAGGAATCAGATTGCCTAATGAGTAAACTTAGTGGGCCCATCATGGATATATGTATCTTATCCATGCCGTCCATCCGTTTCCACAGATCATTTGAGAATACAATACCAAAATCGAATCATATCTGAAGCTCAAATGGACCACATTACATGAAACAGTGGGAAGAATGATATCCACCGTTGAAACCTTCCTAGGCCCACAATTATGTTTATTTGTTACCCAACCTGTTCATGAGGTCACACAGATATGGATGAAGGGAAACCACAAATATAAGCTTAATCCAAAACTTCAGTGGCCGTCTATAAGCTTCAACGGTAGATATTCAATTCATACGGTTTCTATGGTGTGGTCTGATTGAGCTTCGGATGTACTTCCATTTTAGGATCCGATAAAAAGGATGGACGGCATGGATAAAAATATGGGTTAGTACAGAATCCGCTTCCCCCGAGCGATGGGCGCGGCTTTCGATGGATACCCGGATTCACCGCTGTGGGTGGATCTCTGAGGGTGGGCCCACTTTGATATATCTTCCTTACATCCACACTGTTCATCATTTTTAAAAGATTATTTTAGGAAAATTACCCAAAAATGAAGCAGATCTAAAACTCTTCTGAACCACACCAAAGGAAACAGTGATGATGGACCATTAAAAACATTTTGTGGGCCACAATAGTTTTGGATCAAGTCGATATTTCTGTGGTCTCTTAATCCACAGGTCTTTGTGGGACGCGGATTGCGTCCTACCCCCGCCCGGACGCTAATCCGTCCGGGCAGGGCTCTGTGGAGCCCACCGTGATGTAACTGTTTTATCCTGCCGTCCAACCATTTTTTCAGAAAATTTTACTATGTGATCCAAAAAATGAGGCAGGTCCAAGGCTTAAGTGGACCACACCAAAGAAACCTGCACTGATATGACACCACCGTTGAAACCTTTCTAAGGGCCAACGTGATGTTTTTTTTTACCATAAAACCTATTCATGAGGTCAAGTAGACGTAGATTAAGTGAAAACACAAATATCAGCTTGATCCGAAACTTCTCTGGCTCCCAAGAAGCTTTTAATGGTGGACGTTCAATCCCCACTCTGTGGTCCACTCAAGCCTTGGACCTGCCCCATTTTCTGGTTCACATATTAAAATTTCCTGAGAAAATGGTTGGACGGCAGGATGAAACAGTTCCATCACGGTGGGCCCCACAGAGCCCTGCCCGGACGGATTAGCGTCCGGGCGGGGGTAGGACGCAATCCGCGTCCGTCTTTGTGACCTTTTCAACAGGTTTTACGGCAAATAAACATTTCGGTGACCCGAAGGTGGTTTTAATGATGGGTATTCAATCACTACTCTTTCGTATGGTGTGGTTCACATAAGACTTGGATCTGCTTCATTTTTTGGATCATGCCCTCAAATGAGTTGTCAAAACGGATGATCAACGTGGATGTAAGGAATATACATCAGGGTGGCCCACATTCGGGTATCCACCGAAGCCGTGCCCGGAGTGAGTGCCACTGCTAGGGTCATTACCGTTGATAGCGGCATTACATGTGAAGCAGACATGCGCGGCCTACGATTTAGGTAGGCCGACGGACTATCGTCTCTTTTCTTTCCCGAGGGCGCCTTTTCCCTGCCACGAGAAAAGGGCAGTCATGTGATACTCCGACTGCATGTGACGCTTGATACGCAGCACCTAAATGGTACACGTAGCATTTAGTAACTCGAATTAGCTGACTAAATTGTGGAACCTGCTGGCACTAATTTAGAATACAAAATATGATTAGTTGGACAATCATGACCTCTGATTCGTGGCCACTGGTTTGTTGAGATAACAACAAAGGATTTTCATTTTCAACCGTCAAATGAATGTCCACCAATCAAATGGGCAGATAATCGTATAATTCTAATTTTTAGCTCGCGAATCATCTAAATCGGTAATATTACTTTGGTCGGTATCTTTGATTACGAGTATGACATGTGTGCAATTTCTATGTAATTCCTAAATGCCTGCGTATCATTCATCGCACTCCGCCAGAGTATCAAAGCATTTTCTCCTGAGGAAAAACCATAAAAGGAGCGTTGCATTCGGAAGTGGCTGCTCCTGGTAAAACCGTAATTAGAGGAAATCGAGAAACTGACGGCCATGGAAGAACCTCTGTATATCCGTGGAATATCTCCCTCAAATGTCGTGCTTCTTTTCGAAAGCGGTTTCCTCCCGGCTTCTGGCTTTCTTTCCGAAAGCTGAAACCCGCGGCTGCTGCTGAAACGGTACACCTGCAAGGAGATTTCTGGTTTTCTCAGCTGAATTCCAGCTGCAAATCAGTATATTCTCGAAAAGGCGGTTTGGGATTTTGGGATTCGAGGTCAATTTTGACGGGACATGGCGAGAAAAGAGGGTTTAATGATCGTTTCTGTCAAGAATTAGTTAGATTTGGAAACTCGAATGCGAAGGAAGCGAGATTGAGTTCGGATTTTGGGACATTTCTCTACGGATCTGATCGGAGTTAGAGCACATTCAGCCGTTGATGGATGCATCGCAAGGTTCCGGCGCTGGAAATGGTAATTCCAGCGATTACACACCGGAAATCGCAGAAACCTTACGATTCGGAGAAGATATCCAAAGCTTAATGACGGAAAACCTCCTCCAACAGAGCTTGGAGTCGCCACAGGAAAACGAAAGCTCTTTCACCGCTCTTCTCGGCCTTCCGACGAACCGAGCTCTAGAACTCCTACACCTGCCGAAATCCGGCGAATCTCCGCCCATTCCCAGCAATGAGATCTGGAGAGATCGAGAAAGGGATGCGAAAGCCCTAGGATTTTCCTTCAGCTGCTCTCTGACCTTCCCTTCGACCGCAGCACCTGTAGAGCAAGCAGCGAGGTTCTCCGTCTTCCCAGGGGAATCGCCCGGAACGAGCTCTGATCCGTCGAATTCCAGCGATAATTCGCTTAAATTGAAAGCCGAACCGGCCGATTACGACTCGAACCCGATTTCCTCACCGATTTCGACTGAGAAACAGCGATCTGGGAAGAGAAGGGAAGGGGAGAAAAACAAGGTAAGGGAAAGGAAGATTTCCTTTTCTGGTGACTGGTCTTGTATAGAAGAAGAGCTGATACTTTCCTTGTATGGATAGGTTAAAGCACCCGCAAAAAAGAGCAGAAAGGCCGAAGATGGAAGCTCGCGAACACGCGCAGAAAATAACGGAGACGAGAAGCTTCCGTACGTTCACGTTCGGGCGCGTCGAGGGCAAGCTACTGACAGTCACAGCTTGGCGGAAAGAGTAATCTCGGATTATATTGGATAATTTTTAGTTAGTTTGTTAATCATATGTATTTAAAGTAATTAATGGCTTTGATTTGTTAAATCATGTGTCAGGCAAGGAGAGAGAAGATTAATGCTCGGATGAAGCTACTGCAGGAGCTGGTCCCCGGCTGCAGTAAGGTAAGGCATCTTTTTATTTGGTGGTTAGTTGGTACTCTGACAGCGTATAGGACTTGATACACAGGCGCCCGTAAATTTGTACACGTGGACCGGACTAACTTAATTTAAACCGTTTAAATTATGCAACCCATTGTTGCGATGTCAGAATCTGAAATTCTTAAGAATTCGAATTCTATCTTCTGATTGGTGGGCAACTTGTTTGTTCAACCGTCCACTCAATGTCCCCCAATCCGATGGTCAGATGATCGAATATTATTAATTCTGGTTGTGGGTACATCTAGACTGGGACCCATGATTTGGACAGAGCATGATTAGGACCGTTTAATTTGAATTTCTCATATGACTCCTATGCAATTTTTAAAGTATTTTCGAAGTACCTGCATATCATTCATCCCGTTCTGCCAGGCCAGCCAGAGTATAAAAGTTTCTCTTTTTTTAATTCGTTACACTTTTACACTCGTGTGATTACGAAACCGGAGTAATGAGAGGTTTCCTTACGCGCGTGCATGTTCCCACGTGGCAAATGCGTGCGAGATCCAAGCCTCTTATCATTCGATCCAGAAGATGGGGATGGCCTGGGCCTAAAATCAGGACGGTGAGATCTGCCTGATGAACAGCTAGGATCCTGCACATTTACAATTTAGCTGCAGGATCATATCTCCTCGTTTACTCGAGAATTCAAATAAGGAACGTCATGGTTGTTTTCGAAGCCCAATCGGACCTTTACGGGTTGTACACGTGCTAAATTGGCAAGTTTATGGGACGCTTGGGCAGCGAATTAGGTGGACCCCATCTTTAAGATGTAAGTGAAATTCTGTCCGAAGAGCACTTGCGAGACGAGCCACAAATGTCCCATTGATGATGGGAACAAACCTGGTTTTACATATGGTCACCTTAACGGTCAGGGACACCTTATGAGCGGCTCATATGGCCTGCACGCTTGACCGGTTGGCATGTGAGCTGCTTGCCGGTGGAGAAAGCGATTGTGCCTAACAGACCCATTGATGACGGTTTTCGTTTTACCATATAGATGTAAATAACAAAAATGATAGCTTTATAGGGTATAGTTTTGAGCTGACGTGTCACTTGTGTGCAACATCAGAGCCGTTGAGAGGGTGGGACGCATCCTGTCCTGGGACAGAAATCTGCCATTTATCATTGAAATCAATGTTATTCTATGTTCTTAATCATTGTATTGGTGTGGCCCACCTGATTCTGAGATTGCTACAATTTTCCCTGCAGTTGATCTTCCCACACTTTTCATGGCTTGAATGCTCCACTGAAGTGATATGTAAGCAGAAAATAGAAGCATTTGTATGTCACCATTCATAAATATTCAGGCGTGGCATGCATATTGGAGATCTAGACCCTTCATTCAGTATTTCGAATACTTACTGTAGCCAGAAATCACAATGTTTGGACCAACCAAACCCTTTAACAAGGACGGCTCCCACTCAATAAGAGAATCCATTTATTGGACAGTTTGGATTATCCAACCATTCCAATTATTAGACAGTTTTAATTATCCAACCAGTGCAGCTGTGGCAGAGACCACACCACGCGGTTAATGAGGCATGAAAATGCAAGGCAGTAGCAGAGATACACTCATGGATTAAACAGAAAATGCAACAGGGGATCGGCCCATGTGGAGAGATTGAAGAGGAGAACCAGGGACCACATGTCAAAATGGCACACTTGTGAGAGATTGTAGCCATCAACTAGGTGACCAAAGGAGCGAGAATCAGGTTGGCCACACGTTGGCGCATTGCTTTCGTGCGTCCGCTTTTCTTTTTTTTTAACATACACCACATGGGCACTGGAACCCATGACCTCAATGTTCAAACACACTCGGTATACCACTGAGCCATGGGTTGGAATCCTCCTGCGTCCACTTCCCTTATGTGGATTTACCTGATTTAGGAACAGAGAATGTCACCTATGGCCCACCTATCAATTGGCGTGGGAATGCCCCCATGAATTACCTCTCCAAATTCAACAAACAAAATGTCCACTAATCAAGGTTGGATTATCTAATCAATTTGACCTCAGGATTAAGACCTTTCTCCAATGAGAACCAATTATCTCTATGCCACAATCATAATTTTCGCATCTGTGAGTATGAACTGGCATGATCTGCAAGAGCAGCAAATAACTCCCAATTGCGGAATGCTTTCTTGAATCTCAGTACTTTTCGTGGTAACATGTAGGGGCGGCCTCTACAGCAAAGTTATTTTGGTGGTTTGAAAGTATTTATTTACTAATGAAGGTTAAAAATGCAGATCTCTGGGACTGCATTAGTGCTGGACGAGATCATTAACCACGTACAATCATTGCAACGTCAAGTGGAGGTTAGAGGCCCAAACTCTAGTATTTTGGAGAACTGATCACCTACAGCCAACTGCACTGCAACAGCAATGCAGGTCATTTCAGCCATCAAAAAATTACATAGATTTATTTTACTCACTCTACCCCAGTGAAATTTTGGGGCCGTAAAAGAAAATTAATAATAATAAATATATATTTTTAATCTCCCTCTCCCCCGGTGAATTTTTTGTGGCTGAAATGACCCACACTGCTGTTGTGGTTCAGGTGACCTGTTGATGATTAGTTCTCATTAATCTATTGTGTGAAAAAATTACAAACAAACCAGAAGAATGATGACTCCTAAGGTATAAATTCAGATTCTACAATGGTACTTACGTCTTATCATGTTCTAACCGGTCATGGTCTCAGTTCCTGTCAATGAGGCTTGCGGCGGTGGACCCAAGAATTGACTTCAGTGGTCTAGAGAGCAGCTTCTCTTCAGTTGTAAGTTCATCAATGGGTTCCTTTTTCTTACATTTTCTGTGTAAAATAACAAGAAGTTGTTTAGATATAATAGCTGTATCAGAAGTTACATTACAACCATTTTTTCCCACCAATATCTCACATGTTGAACATCCAATCCATGCAAAATGTTTGCTGAATGATTATTACCTGATATGAAAATCAGGCCAATCCACTCATTTGGGCCAGCCACACCTGACATTGACTTGAGCAATAGTGGGATGTCCTGATTTTCATGTCAACTGGTCATCATGGTGCGTCCCACCTTTTCCCTATATTTGATATTCTGCATATATTGGAGGAAAAAATTTGTTGAAATTGTCTTATGATAGGGCTGTTGTATCTGATCATTTATTTAAAATAACAAGATACCATTTTGATCCAGCCTTGTTGATGGATACACCTACCTATATCTCAAGAGATGCTAATTGATAAGATCAAGCACAGATGTTGATACACACATGCATGTAGGATATGGTTCCATTTCTCAGCTGGGAAATAACATGAACACGCATACCCTTGCCCAAAAACCAGGCTGCTGAACTCTGGGGGTGACCAAACATGTACGAGAAACATTGGTGGTCGGAAAAATGACGATCATCATAGCCATGTTCCAACCATCTGAGATCACTTTACAGATCCTATTTTGCCTAGTTGCAAGATGTGAAACGTGAGTTCTCATGATTGATCACAAAATATCATTGTCAGGCTACCACATGACAGCATCCCCTCCTTTACCTGGGTGTGGCTCCTGGCCCTTTGCTACCAGGTTTGGAAAATGGTACATATTTATTCAACATTCATGTGTGGCTCACACGATGACTTAACCATCCTGATTTTTGGGCAGGTCCCACCCCCCAAGGAATGAACCATTCTATGGCCCTTGGTCAGCATTTCTCATATATTAAACATGGTGCACATCTGTATAATCCTCTTTTGTCATCCACATTTACTCTGATCCTATTCTCAGTAGTTTTTTTTTTTTTTTTTTTTTTTGTACACATGCACACACACCCCCACACACTCACGCTAGTGGAATTTCACCACCTATGGGTACTCGAACCCTTGACCGGGAGTTGAAACTCCTGAGAGTCTACCACCCGAGCAAGAGTAAGGACCCCTATTCTCAGTTTTTGGTAACAAGGTAGGATCATTTCTTTCCTGCGGAATTACCGAAAGCTGAAAAAAAAAGATTCCAATCAAGAAGGGTGGTTTTAAGTAGTGGCTCACTTCTATGAAATATGAATCCTTGTACTGACATGTTCCTTTAATTTCTATTATCTTTGCAGACGGGCAGTCCAACGGTCGGTAATTTCACAAGAATGGTTGGTTCAGAGCCATCATTATGGCCAGAACTCCAAGTTAATGGAGCGAGATGGCCCCTTCAACCATTGTTATGGGAAAGAGATGACAACCATGCGTTTATGCCCCCCGAGTCCTCGCTAATTGGTTACGACTCCGTAAATTCAAGTAAGTTAAATGCAGGATACAATATTGTCATGCATGCCAATCTATATCACCCAGATTGCAGACCTCATTGTTGGTGGAGCTAGCCCGATAACCACACTAATCAGACCACCCCACCTTCTGATTGATGGCCATCAAAAGGATGGTCAATGGGACAGTGCTCTTTGATGCAACCTACAGGTAATGGTTTTAACTTCTATCCCAGAGAGAAATGTTCAGCCAAAATTTAGTGGGGAAAGATCACTTTACGGGCTATTCTCTATCTCTACACTAGAGGCCATAATTTGGACGGTGTAGATTGACATACATGTATGCCATGTTGGTGGACGCATCACCAATTCTTGGTTAAGCATAAAGAACCTGTTTGGTGAGAATATCCATGTTTGACTACTCAAATGTAGGGCTGTCAATGGGCTGATGAGGTTTTTTGACTAGACGAGTCAAATCACCACACCATAACAAACGATGAACACTACCCTAAAACCTCCAAATGCACGTGTGGTTCTTAGTTTGTCCGATCATCATGTTGGAGTTCAATAATTGGATAGGTCAGATGTCATACACACCAGGCGCGTGGACAATGCTCCCACAATAAGCACTTCACAGGCATTTACATAACTCAAGACATTGTTTGGTAAAATCAGGAAAAAAAAAAAAGAACAATTTCACTCTTTTTTAAAAAAAATTCTTTTTTCTTTCTTTTGGCACAGTTCCTCTGCACTCTCAGCAGTTGAAAATGGAGATATGAAGAAGCTGTCAAGTGGATCATTGTTGGTAGTTTGTAGTGTGTACATAATGGAGGTATATTGGTAGCAGCATAGTTGAGAAGAGCTCTCAACATTCTTTAAGGGTTACACCACTGCTGTGTCAGCAGAAGTGAGTTTCAAACCCTATCTTTTTTCCTACCTAGATAGACTAAAAGAAGTTCGATTACATCTATTTTGTATGTTATGTCTAATTGCTAACTTTGGTTAGTCCATCCTCTCATCTGTTCCTTGCTTTACCTCGTCCATGTGATTAATTGATATCTGAACTTTATTCAATGCCCATGTCTGTTCGGCTGACATTTGGACCACTAAATTGGATGCCCGTTGTAGCTCTTGCATCGGGTATGGAGTTTCATTGTCATTTTTCTTCAAATGCTGCAGTTGAGTGAAGTGTGCAATTCATAGGGCATGTGCCTGAATCGCATGATCGTGTGAGATCTAGGCATCTATTTTAACGTGGCCCCCATCGGGAACATACCCTCGTCCAAAATCTCTGACCACATGAATATAGAAAATGGAGTGGTTAGCGGAGATTATCAACAGTCTACATTCTACAACGTGTATGGTTGGCATACCTGACTAGAGGCCTAATTTGTTTTGGCCGGGGGTGATCTCAGCAGGCCATCTGATGAGTTGCCCGGACCTCACAGTGATGTGTGCCCATGATTCACATCAATCTTTAAACTCCTTGCAAGAACTTTCAGCATTTTATATGAATGAAATACGGTTTGTCATTGAGGTCCATGTCTTAGTGGTAGACACAGTGCGTTTCAACATTAAGGTCACTTCAACATTGAGGTCACCAGCTCAAGCCCATATATCACCTATAAATGAACAGTATGTGTTCAACACAGTGGTCAGAGAGTGAAGACTCAACAGTATATGTTCAACACAGTGGTCAGTATATGAAAGCCACTTTGCAGCCTCACGTTACAACATCAAACCAAATCATGGCAAATCTAAAACTCGAGTGAGCTAAGCTACGATATCAGCAAAAACTGGAAATAGGTCGAATACAGATGAAACCATTCAACCAGCCTTCTCTTCTCTATGTCCGGCCGCACCTTTTCGCCTCTCTCTCTCCTACTCTCCCCTACTCTCTCCAAATGCCCTAATGTGAATTTTGGCGTGGTCCACGCCCTCTATCATTGTTACAGGCTGTGCATAGGTTTGTCCAAGATTGGCCCTCAAAGCTAAACCGAGGCCTGAGCTCCACCTGGGCCAGGGGCGAGTCAAAATAGAATGCCCGATCCTGGAATAAGAAGATTTTGCTCTCCAAGATTGACCCTCAAAGCTAAACCGAGGCCTGAGCTCCACCTGGGCCAGGGGCGAGTCAAAATAGAATGCCCGATCCTGGGATAAGAAGATTTTGCTCATCTCAGGAACTGAGTCCGTCAATGCCCGTCCCATTGACCCACTTTGTGCACACAAGATCTGGATCGTTCATTAGGTGTAACCCTCCATGCATGTGTTGTAGCACCAATATGTGACTTATTTTCATACATGTTATGAAAGTATTCTTGAAAACATTGATTAGTATGCAGCAGGATGGGGCTAGGTTAATGGGCTTTTAAACCACAGCTCAAACCCAATCTGATTGATAAGTGGGTTGGAGTTTTAGGGATCATCCCAGCCCTTGAGCTGATGCATGCCTAAGCTAGAGACAAAACAGGCTAGGCCCATAAGCCCAACTAACCAGCCTGCCATTGACAGTGGTCATGTCGAGGCATGGTTTTAAGATTCAAACAAGTCCTGTGTGATATGTCAGAGTTGCTTGGACTCGATCAGACTCCATCCAGTTCAATGCCTCGAGTCACCTCTGACTAGGCTGAATCGAGCCAATACACCCCTGACTCAGGCAAGTGGAGACTTAGACTCGAGACGAGATGATGTTGCTGGGCGTTGTTGGGGTATCTATGCATTTATTGACAGCCGTCGTCACGGCTTTCTGGGCTTCTGTTGGTCCAAATGACAAAAGTTTTATGGTCTTGTGAAAGGTTGCTTTCGAATTGCAGTTAGGGCTCACACACGTGCATGATGCTGCCCATCTAGATGCCTATCGATGGGCCACCCTGGCTCATGCGTTCAAGGTCTAGGTTTCAGCAAGTGGGCCCCATTATTTAGCTGCCCTGTTGTCAAAATCATGCCATTACTCATCAGGTGGGCCACAATAACTGCCACACGTTTAGTTGAATGGTTAATTAATACGAGTGTACAATCTAGTTCACCGGCTAAAGAGGACAGATCCTGGCGTGGCCCACTTGAAGTTACTGTTCAAAGCCTGCTTGCTTTAGCTTATTGGGTCTCTACTGAAAGGTGTCCTGTGCCCTAATTTTTAATTAAGGAAGGTCGCGCTGAAACGTAGATTTGCTTGTTAAAAAGTATCCATTGCTATTTTTCAAAATTTTCACAGGATGTTGAACTTAGTAAAGATCATTTTCAGGATAGAAAATCTACTTGGCAGTTGTTGGCATGTGCCACATGTTAATTCGAGATATGCTAAGAACAAAAGATATTGCCTTGTTGAGTTGTAGGCTGTCGGAAGACTCATAAGCCAAGCACGAACAATTTTCAATCTCTAGGACTAGTTCCACCCCACAAGTGCATCCGTTGAGACAGTAGAAAAGCCTCCAGGATCAATAGGCCCATCTCACAAGTGGTAACTGCGACTTCGACTGCATTACCAGATTAGACCCCACTCCCATCTATCTTTCCGTCTCACATATGCCACGTGTGCTAATTTTCCATCCGTACAAGCAGTGCTGTCTACCTACAAGTGCTTCACATGTGCAGCTGTGTAGCTTCAATCACCCCGCATGTGTCACTTGTGACAATGTGCCACAGTCCAGCTTCAATCACCCTCCGTATACCACGTGCCAATGGATACACGTGCCTACTGTGTTATTGGGCCACGACCACATCATGCGCACTACCACAGCCAAAAAAGAAAAATGTGAGGATGGATGGTGGCACGTGGCAAATAGCGGGAAGAGGTGGGATAAAGAGAAACGGATTGGCTACTCCCCCTGCCACCAGCCCGGTGGCTTGTGGTCGGTGCTCTGTGGGCCCTCGATGATGTAGTGTTTCATCCATTCCGTTCATTCATTTTTAAATATCATTTTAGTGCTTGATCCGAAACATTAGAGTGATATAAATCTCAGGTCGACCACACCATACGAAAACAACAATGATTGGATATCCACCTTTTAAATCCTCCTAGGGCCCACTGTACTTTTTATTTGCATCCAATCTGTTTATTAGGTCATACAGGCCCAGATGAAGGGAAAAAACAAAGATCAGCTTGATCTAAAACTTTTATGGCCCCAAAAAGGTATTTAATGGTCGACGCTCATTCAACACTGTTTCCTGTAATGTGAACCACTTGAGATTTTTATATACCAAATTTTTGGTCCCATACCATAAAATGATCTGAAAAAATAGATGGACGGCATGGATGAAACACATACATCATGGTGGGGCCCACAGAGCACCGACCATCAGCCATTGGCTGATGGCAGGGGGAGTAGCCAATCCGCGTCCGGGATAAAGTGGGGTGTGACCACCGTCCATCTTCATATGGTGGCACGTGGCAAATAGCACATCATGACATGATTTCCTTTGAAGGCCACTAACATGTGCAGCAATCATGAGCCGTGGACCTTTAATGGTACGGCCTACAACCATCTTGGCATGGTGAAGCTTCGTCCTCCAATGAAATCATATCATTACTAGATGTTGGTCTTCATCCTCTGATACTGGTGTGGACCACCTAGGAGCCAGATCATCCTAATCTTTTGAGGATCTGATCTTCACAATGTTGCCTAGGGTTCTGATGTTCCCCGCAAGTGGTATCTTTGCATATAATATTGTGCGGTTCCTAAGTTGTGGTACCGTTGCCTATGTGTTCTCGATACTCTCTTCAAAAAGCGTAATCAAGTTATACTCTGGCTGCTTATTCCACTCGATACGCAGCACCCAGTAACTGTATACGTAGCAAACATTATCGCTTATCAAACCTGTTGGGGACAAAAATACTAAGTCCAGTGACCCGGATCTGGTTCCTCGGTTTGGGAAGCACTACGTCGGATCCGAGGCAGGGCACGTCGGATCCGAGGCGGGATTGAGAGCTCTATAAACCGAGACGAAAGTTAACTCGCCTCGGACGAAGGACCAGAAGCCCGAGGCTGCATCGGGCCGACCCTCGTAACGGAACCCGCCAGAGGACAGCGCAACATCAGATTTCGTTCCGAACATTTTGAGATAAGATCCCTGATCCCGAAGTCCGCGGGATCAGACGAAGATCGCGGACGGGCGCCACCCGATGTCCGCGATCCTAGGAAGAGAATCCTCTTTCGATTACATGATATCAGGAGAAGAATCCTCCCACGATTAAATGCTTAAACAGTTATAAAAAGGGAGTTTTCATCATCTAAAAGGTACGCACAAATTTCTCACCCAAGCTCCCTCAATACAGTAAGACCCAGATTCCTAGCCTAACTTTGGCATCGGAGGGTCCCTGCGATAGCCAGGGTCTCCTTTGTCTTCTTCTTGTGCAGGTGATCGAAGGTCTGCAGAGGATCAACCAGATTTATACATCAACAGTTTGGCGCCGTCTGTGGGAACCGTACAAGAAAGCCATCCCATATTCCTTTGTTGCATCCCATGGTGATGACTAGAAGGACGGTCCCAGAAGAAGATCTAAATGAGATCGCGACTACGGGGCCAACAGGTCCAGTCGCGGTCCCCGCAGTCCAAAACCTACCTGCCAACCGCCAACGAGGAGCGACCAGAACAAGCAACAATCAGCGAGGTCGGAACGATGGGCGGTTGGATCAGGAGGTCCAAGAAATCCGATCTGATATGAATATGATGAAGCAGATGTTAGAACGAATGTATCAGCGGCAAATGCAAATGCCACCACTCCGCCTCCTCAAGGAGAAACGGCACACGTGACCGCTGCAGCGGCTGATCCTCAACTTTCTGCACCACAGTCTCTTCGGCCGAGCCAACACCAAGGCGTCCCTGAACCGGCCGAGCCAACTCCAGCGCAGTCGGCTAATGCATCTCTGCCCCCAACCGACCTTCGGCACGAAATAGAACGAAGAAGGCGCATCCGACCTCCCGAAGAAGGCACGGCGGAAAGTAGTGAACCGTGGAAAGCCGATATTCAAAACTTTAAAAGAGAAGTGCGGGAAGAAATGGCGAAAGAAATGGCGGATATGAAGCATAGTCGAAATATGCATCCAACCAGATACGAGGCAAAGGCGTCCCCCTTTGTGGACTCGGTAATGGCGGCTCGGTTGCGAGAGGTTTCGGTTACCTCAAATCACTCCTTTCACCGGCAAAAACCGACCCAATGAGAACATATCGAATGCTTGAGAACATATATGGAGCTCCATGACGCCTCGGATGCGGTGATGTGTCGGGCCTTTTCTCTTACATTGACCGATGTAGCCGAGTGTGGTTCAAACAGTTGAAGCCAAAGTCCATTAGTTCATTCGCTGAGCTGAGCGACGCCTTCCTTACGAACTTCATCGGCGGGAAAAAGAAATTGAAGCCCCCCGCACATCTGAACAACATAGTTCAGAAGCAGGGAGAGCTGCTGAAAGATTATATAAAGCGCTTCAATTTCGAATCCCTTCAGGTTCGGAAACATTCGGAAGAAACAGCTCTCAATGCGCTCATGCAAGGAGTTAAAGATAAGCCATTCCTGGCATCTTTGGACAAAACTCCGCCCGATACTCTGGCAGAGTTTATGGCACGGTCGGACAAGTATGCCAACGCCGAAGAAACGCGAATCCTGCGTGAAACTAAAACCTCGGTCAAAGAGTTGGTCAAAAAGGAAGCCGACTCGACCGGGGGAAAGAAACGCAAGGATGATCAAGCGCATAATGAGCGAAGATCAGGAAAACGACCAGATCGCGGTTTTTCCACATATACCCCCCTGAACAAAACTCAGGAGCAGGTATTGATGGAAATCAAAAGCGAAGGTTTCGTTCACTGGCCCAATAAGCTCAAAGGCAATCCTAATCGGCGGGATAAGGATAAATACTGTCACTATCATCGTGATCATGGGCATAACACGAGTGATTGCCGTCATTTAAAAGAAGAAATCGAGCGGCTCATAAAGGACGGCCGACTCAAAGAGCATGTGGTTAAAGCTGCAGAAACTGAGGAACGCCCGACCGAGAATCAGCCGATGGAAGAAATCCGGACAATTATTGGTGGTCCGCGAGGTGGGGGCGACTCCAACAACGCCAGAAAGAACCATGCAAGAAAACTTAGTCGACCAGATCCGAGCTTATGGTTATAGGGCGGCGCCGAAAAAGAGAAGAAAAGGGAAAAATATTGTCTTTCGTTCACACGAGAGGAAGACGCCCGAGGGATCTATCACCCCACGATGACGCACCGATTATCACTCGACTATCGCCAATCGGAAAGTGTTAGGATACTCGTTGATACGGGGTCATCTGCCGACGTGTTGTTTACTCGGGCGTTCAATAAAATGGGAATCGAACGATCTATGTTACGTCGATTCGGACCCGCTAATCGGATTTTCGGGGGACAAGTATTGCTGAAGGAATTGTCTCGCCGCCACTCCTTTAGGCAATACCCCACATCGAAGACGATGATGGTGGATTTCTTGGTCGTCGATCAACCTTCGGTATATAACGCCATACTCGGCCGACCCTCTCTAAGTCTCCTTGGGCCGTGGTATCCACATATCATCTCTCACTAAAATTCCCGACCGAGTCGGAGAGTAGGAGTTGTCAAAGGAGATCAACAAGATGCAAGGCGTTGTTACATGATAGCCGTGAAAGGATCGGCCGACAAAAATCCAATCGACGTCTCAACGATTGAATCGTTGGACCCTCGGGCGAGAGTCATGAACGAGGACACGGCCGGTTGAAGACCTCATCCCGGTCCCCTTGGTCGAGACGGATGCATCGAAGACAAGTGCGGGAATTGGCTCGTCTCTACGGTCCCCCTTGAAAGATAAGCTGATAGCCCTACTCCGTAGTGTACGCCGATGTATTCGCTGGTGCCATGACGATATGCCGGGGATTGACCCATCGGTGATGACCCACCGACTCAACGTCGACCCCTCATTCCGACCGATCCGGCAGAAGCGACGACCGCTCGGCCCCGAACGATATGCCATCATTGAAGAAGAAGTCAGCAAACTCCGTCAGGCCAATTTCATAGAAGAAATACACTATCCAGAATGGGTGGCGAATGTCGTCTTTGGTAAAAAGTCCAACGGGAAGTGGCGAGTCTGTATCGACTATACTGACCTAAATAAAGCCTGCCCAAAGGATAGCTTTCCGCTTCCGAGGATAGATCAGCTAGTAGATAGTACGGCCGGACATGAGCTTCTGAGCTTCATGGATGCGTATTCGGGATATAATCAAATTGTAATGCACCAAAATGATAAATCAAAAACTACCTTTGTCACCGACAAAGGTCTTTTTTATTGTTACCGAGTGATGCCATTTGGTTTGAAGAATGCGGTGCAACTTATCAAAGATTAGTTAACAAAATCTTTGCTCGGCTTATAGGTCGAACCATGGAAGTATACATCGACGACATGCTTGTCAAAAGTATACACGCGTGATCATGTAAATGATCTGGAAGAAATGTTTCTCATCCTGCGGAAGTATCGGATGAAGTTAAATCCGAATAAATGCGCTTTCGGGGTGAGCTCCGGAAAGTTCCTCGGCTTCTTGGTCAGTCAACGAGGAATAGAAGCAAACCCTGAGAAGATAAAGGCTTTGGTCGAAATGGAATCCCCTAGAACCATTAAGGACATCCAAAGGCTGACAGGAAGGGTCGCGGCACTTAATCGGTTCCTATCCAGAGCAACGGATAAGTGTCTCCCTTTCTTCAAGCAGTTGAAAGGACAACAAACAATAAGATGGACGGAAGAATGCGAAGAGGCGTTTCAACAATTAAAATCATATCTCGGTTCCCCGCCTCTCTTATCAAAACCGGAGTCGGGCGAATCCTTGCTCCTGTATCTAGCAGTATCCGACGCAGCAGTTAGCTCGGCTTTGATACGAGAATCCGAAGGAAAGCAGCTGCCGGTATATTACGTTAGCAAAGCATTATTGCCAGCAGAAACAAGATACCCGGACTTGGAAAAAGTAGCCTTAGCACTAATAACTTCCTCTCGCCGACTCAGGCCGTATTTCCATGCCCATACTATAATCGTGATGACCGATCTACCTCTTCGCCAAGTTTTGCAGAAACCAGAAGCTTCCGGCCGACTCACGAAATGGGCTATCGAGCTGAGTGAGTTCGATATTCAGTACAAGCCGAAGGCGGCAATCAAAGGGCAAGCCGTTGCCGATTTCATTGTCGATGGAACCCCACCAAATGATCTCCCAGTCGATGGTATGCCGACAGATGTCATCGCCCCAGCAGCGGCCGCTACGCCGCCCCTACCCTGCCCAATTCCCTGGAAACTATTTGTCGACGGCTCTTCCAACTCGAAGGCAAGTGGGGCTGGGATTGTACTAGAAACCCCCGATCATACTTACATACAATATGCCTTGCGACTTGGATTCCAAGCCTCGAACAACACAGCGGAATATGAAGCATTGTTGCTCGGTCTCCGACTCGCAGCTAGCATGGGAGTCACGCATCTAAGTGTGTTCAGCGATTCTCAATTGGTCGTTAATCAAGTGACAGGAGTATATCAGACACGGAAAGACCAGTTAAAAGCGTACATGGAGAAAGCGACAGAACTTATCAATGGATTTCAACTTTGCCAGGTCACTCGGATCCCTCGTACGGAGAACGGCAAAGCCGACCTGTTAGCAAAGCTCGCCTCTGCTGATGAAGATGACATACCCAGGTCCGTCCCCGTCGAATACGTCGATAAACCAAGCATTAACGAAGGGATTACTAAGGCCGTCAATGCCATCGACTCGGAACCATCCTGGATGGATCCAATCCGCCAATACCTGGATAAGGGGGAACTGCCTGAAGATCGTGCCGAAGCCCGACGACTCAAGTTCCGAGCTTCCCGTTACACCATGCTCAACGATACCCTCTATAAGAAAGGATACTACGCTCCGTTGCTTCGGTGCCTCACACCCGGTGAGGCGAATTACGTATTACGAGAAGTTCATGAAGGAATCTGCGGAAACCATTCTGGAGGAAGGTCTCTCGCCCACAAGGTTTTACGACAGGGATACTATTGGCCCACTATTCAACACGACGCTCGCACGCTCGTCCGAAAATGCGACAAATGTCAACGATTCGCTGCAATCCCGAGACGAGCCCCCGAAGCGCTAACACCAATGACTGGTCCATGGCCCTTTGCACAATGGGGTATTGACATCATCGGTCCACTCCCGATGGGAAAAGGTCAAACCAAGTTCGCCGTGGTAGCAGTGGATTATTTCACGAAATGGGCCGAGGCCGAGCCATTAGCCAAAATAACCGAGCAGAAGATCACCGAGTTCGTCTGGAAAAACATTATCTGTCGGTTCGGAGTACCCCATACCATTATTACGGATAATGGGAAACAATTCGACAACAGGAGTTTTCGCGAAATGTGCAACAACCTCAGAATCAGAAACGTCTATTCCTCACCTCATCACCCTCAAACTAATGGGCAGGTCGAGGCGGTTAATAAGATTGTCAAGCAGCATCTTCGGACAAAGCTTGACCGAGCCAAAGGAGCGTGGGCGGAAGAGCTCCCGAAAATTCTTTGGGCCTACCGAACCACATCCCGAACCGCCACAGGAGAAACCCCCTTTTCACTCGCTTACGGTTCGGAAGCCGTCACTCCCGTTGAAATCGGCCTGCCTTCGGCCCGAATCACTTCATTCGACGAGGACGAAAACGAAGAACTCCTCGCACTCGGACTCGACCTCCTGGACGAGCGAAGGGAATTAGCACGACTGCGTACAGAAGCCCGACAACGACAAGTGGCACGGTTTTACAATGCCCGAGTTAAGATCAGACGATTTCGGATGGGAGATATGGTTCTCCGAAAAGTGTTTCTGAATACTAAGGACATTGGGTCGGGCACATTAGGACCAAACTGGGAAGGACCTTACATTGTCTCGGGTACCATCCGGCCAGGAACATACCAATTGGAAGATCTAAACGGGCAATCATTTGCCTCATCCGTGGAACGCTGAACATCTCAAGATTTACTATCCTTAAACTCAATGTAAAATCTCTGAATGAAGCAAGATCAATGCCGAGTCAAATAAGACTAAAAAGTGTTTTCTATTCATTCATCTACCACATCCGAGTACAAAAAAAAAAAAAAAAAAAAAAAAAAAAAAAACTTATAAGGGGCCCCGCTTTACTTTCCGCCGGACGGAGCGGTCCCTGAAGCATTCTCACAAATGCCGACCTCTTCCCCACCAGTGATTTCGGCAGTGGCATCCAGATTCTCAGATTCCAAGGCTCCACCCTCAATTTCCGAGAGATCAAGGTCGGGAAAAGATTTCTTTATCTCCTTAATGCATTCAAGAAATCCGCTTTGAAACAAGCGATCCCTCTCATCCTCGAACTCCTCGGATTCAAGAAATGCTTGGACGGCTTGATCCCTCGCTTTCTCGGCCTCCTGAGTCTTCTCGTTGGCCTGCTGGATAAGCCCCGCCGCCTCATGCTTGGCTCGAGCTAAGTCGTCCGCGCAAGCAGCATGGACTGTGAGAACTCGTCGGGTTTCCTCTTCAGCCCTGGAAAGAAGAACCGATACCCGACTAACTTCAGCTTGCGTTTCTTCAAGGACTCTCCTGGAGAAAGCCGCCTCTGTTTCGCGTCCTCGGCGGACTTTTCGGGCGAGGGCCGCCTCCGCCATCAAAATACCGGCCCGAGTTTCGGCCTCTTCACGACGCCTTTCAGCTTCCGACGGAAGGGTCGCGGTACCGATGGGTCGAAGACAATTCCCTTGCCGGCCTTGACCAAGCAAGGAGCGAGTTCAAAAGCACCGTGCCGCATGACCAACGGTTTTGCGACGAAGGGCGTTGTAGAGGCCGATGAACTCTTTCTCGCTCCCATGGGCTAAGGCCCAGGGAACCATCCCCGATACCACCTTCTGCAATACGGACGGCCCCTCTTGACTCGTCTCCTCCCCTCTCGAGGATGCAGTCCTCGTCTCTTCCTCCCCCCTGGAAGATGCGGCCCTAACTTCTTCCTCCTGCCTCGGGACCTCCGTCGAAATGTGTTCCGAGTCGGGTGCCGCCTGAGGTTCCGAGGCCGTGGTTACCGTCACTTCCACCCTTTCCTCCGGGTCAGAAATTACGACAACAGGGGGAGCAGAAGAACCCACAGGTTCTTTCTCCTTCGGTACCATTCTCTGTCTCTTCAGCGGCCGAGGCTCTGACAGGAGAACTGATCGTGGAGGAGCCTTCAACTTTGAAATCATCCTAGGAGGAGGACGAGCCCCGGTCATCTTTGAAGGGACCGGTTCGGAGGGGGTTGGCTCGGAAGGGGCTGCCTCAGAGGGAGCTGACTCGGGAATAATCCGCAAATGAGGACGAGCTTCAGGCAAATCTGAAATAAAAGAAAAGAAAGAATTGCAAGTCAGGGAAAATTCAGAAGGTACACAAAGGTACATTCTCAATTACCTGTGACGGCCGAGTCTAGACCTGCGAGGTGAAGACGCTCCGGCTGTAAAAGCACTTTCCAGGACCTATCTGCCGGATCAAGCTTCCTCAACTCTTTGACCCGGGCCGAAGCACCGGCACCGAGCTTTTGCCGCTTCTTGGGGATGTCTGTCAGGTATAAGCTCGTCAGACTCAGTATATTACAAAAAATATATAAGGGCAAGAAAGGAAAGCCGGGTCACCTGCTCTTTGAAACGACCGAGGGACACGAGCCTCGTAGGACCCGGATTCAGCCGACTCCCAACGGCCACAGGCCCAAAACCAACGCTCTCTCCAGTGTTTGTTAGAAGTGGGAGGGTCAGTTATTAGGGAGCCGCCTCCGCCCCGCCAAGCAGCAAAGACGTAAAAGCCGGGATAGTTTGGATTCACGCGCACTTGGTATAAATGAAGGAATTCGTCGACTGATAACGGCGGTTGTTCCATCTCAGCCCACAGTACCGCGCACCCGAGTAAGTTCCTCCACCCATTCGGAACGATTTGCCCCGGTGCAATCCGAATTCGGGATAAAACTCCCTGGACAATGGGTTGAAGGGGCAGACGCAAGCCACACTGCATCGAGACTTGATAAATCGCGACTGCCCCAACAGGAGGATGATCCGGCAGCTGGCTCGGACGAGGGAGATAAGTGATAACTGATTCGGGGATATGATACCCGATTCGGATTCTGTCTAAATCCGCCTCAGTTAGGACCGAGGGAACCGGCCCGCTTAGGTCATCCCCCGATCCTTCTCCCTCAGACTCGGCACGCGCCGAGTTATCAGCAGGGACCGACTTAGAGGTTCTCTCGGCCATCACTATCTCTTCTTCTTCTTCCTCTTCTTCCTCCATGCCCCTTGGACAATTGGGCCTTCCCGGACGGGTTATCAAAGAAGATCCACCCCGAGAAGGGTTAACAGGAGCAGGGCGCTCTGCCGGAGCTTCGGTGACCCGCTCAGAGAGAAATGCAGGCATTAGCATCAACTGCCATCTCCGTTAATAAAGAAGGCGATTCCGCAACGTTCCAAAAACGTTGCGCTTCGCCTTCATCTCCGGAAACTCCTTCCTGGGGACTTTGAGAACCCCTAGTCGCCATTATCACTAAGTAATGAGGAAGGAGAGACTCACCGGAAGGAAGGAGAAAAACGGAAATGGCGAAGAGAGCCGCTGACAGTCAGTAAAGAGGAAGGGACGGAAAGGAAAGACCGAAGACCGAAAAAGCTCCAAAAGAAATGAAAAGCGGGAACGGCAACAGTAGTTTAAAATGCGGGACCCTTACCCTTTTTATAAGATTGCCGTACGCCGGAAGCAATTAATGAGGAAATGATTCGACGCCTGCATCGACTCCCCGGCTCGACACGTGGCGCACGTCGACTGACGACAATAACGCCCTAGCTACGTGTCCAACCCTTATTGGCAGGATGAGCGACTTGACGGTTGCCGGCGCATGCGTTGTCAGAAACTGAATCGTCTCCAATCAAAGACAGCACAGGATGCTTTAAAAGCACTTATTGCCTCGGACCAGGTCATGAACCGACTCACAACTCGTTACTCCTGAGTGTCACGTGAAACACACGGAGTAAGGGGGCTTACTGTTGGGGACAAAAATACTAAGTCCAGTGACCCGGATCTGGTTCCTCGGTTTGGGAAGCACTACGTCGGATCCGAGGCAGGGCACGTCGGATCCGAGGCGGGATTGAGAGCTCTATAAACCGAGACGAAAGTTAACTCGCCTCGGACGAAGGACCAGAAGCCCGAGGCTGCATCGGGCCGACCCTCGTAACGGAACCCGCCAGAGGACAGCGCAACATCAGATTTCGTTCCGAACATTTTGAGATAAGATCCCTGATCCCGAAGTCCGCGGGATCAGACGAAGATCGCGGACGGGCGCCACCCGATGTCCGCGATCCTAGGAAGAGAATCCTCTTTCGATTACATGATATCAGGAGAAGAATCCTCCCACGATTAAATGCTTAAACAGTTATAAAAAGGGAGTTTTCATCATCTAAAAGGTACGCACAAATTTCTCACCCAAGCTCCCTCAATACAGTAAGACCCAGATTCCTAGCCTAACTTTGGCATCGGAGGGTCCCCTGCGATAGCCAGGGTCTCCTTTGTCTTCTTCTTGTGCAGGTGATCGAAGGTCTGCAGAGGATCAACCAGATTTATACATCAACAAAACCTATTAAATCGTGCATCCCAGCGTTACCAAATCCCAGTCACAAAATCAGAGGACAATCATGAATTATGTTCATGAACACTTTCTCGTTGAAGTATGACCATTGTATGTTTTTCATTCGTAACCGTCCGATAAATATCCACCAATCCGTTAATAAAAGTATTAAATATACGTAGTTTTTCGTTCAAAATACATGTTAACCGGTACCCATAAGTTGGACGGTTTATTTGGATTTAGAATGCCAATTATGCCACTTATAGGTGCTGCGTATCATCCGTCACACTCCGCCCCGATTATCAAAGTTTTTCCATCGATTTCCATCTTCGGATTCTTTTCTATTAAGAACTCTCTTTGAAGACTTCAACTTCCTTTTGTCGGACCCATATACTCGACAGCACCAACTTTAATCAGTTGCGTAAAATACTCGAGATCTATTGGGCTCACAGTGTTTTATCTGTAAATCCACTCCGTCCATCAGGTGAAAATAATTATTTTAACCGTACAATATATAATCAAGATTTTTTTAAAAAAATAAAATGCGTCATAACAATGGTAACAATTTAAAACTATTCCCAAAGCCTTTAAGTTCACACGGTGTGGGACACATGAATATTTAGATCAGATTTAATTTTTTCCTTCTCCCTTCACCCTTGTGATTTTCACCTGATGAACGGATTTGATGAAAGATACACACTACGGTGGCCCCCCATTCAAACCTTTATGATTGGCAATCCATCTCTACTGTTCCCTGTTGTGTGGCCTACTTTAATCGTATTTTTAAAATTTCTTATTTTTTCGTTAGGTCTTAGATTTAATGATGGAAGCTGATGAACGGAGTGTATTTTTCATATACAAAATTTTGGGCCCTCAAGTTTCAGTACTTTACACTCTGCAAATAACAGGTGCCGGAAAACGATTACGGTCCTCATACAAGGGAGAAAGCAACTTCATTTTCCAATGATAAAAAAACCTAAGCAATGAACCGACAGTTCCACTTGACTACATGGACACGTGGTTAATGATCCTGACCATCCAAATGGCGGGGCCCACTGTAAAAGGGCCTAGGCAGAAAAATCGTAGTCTTCGCACAATACACCATGGCGGTGCACGTTTCCCAGTGGAATTTGGTGGAGGGTGGATTTTCGACGCCTGTCATATCTACAGTGGGGACTACCGGATGGACGAGTTTTGGTGACCGTCCACGTGAGAAGGTGTAGGTGGCTCCTGTACATTATACTTCTTAATAGTCTCACGATTATTAGTTTTAGTGGAAAACGTTGTCGCTCTGGAATAGGGTTACTATCCATACACATGCACACAACGACCGTACACGTGAGAAGGTGTAGGTGGCTCCTGTACATTATACTTCTTAATAGTCTCACGATTATTAGTTTAGTGGAAAACGTTGTCGCTCTGGAATAGGGTTACTATCCATACGCATGCATACAACGACCATACATGTGGCATACGTATATGAAATCCATATGGTCCAAATCACGTAGCTCACTTTAGATGGAGTTTTGGTCGAAAAGTAGATTAATTGAAAAATCCAAACACTGGTTAATCAATACTTTTACTAAAATTGTAGCAAATGACTAATTTCATTCTAACTGTCCATTTTATGGTTAGTAAACGGTTATTAGAACAAGATTTTCACAATAATTCTTAGAATACACCTATTCCACAAGAGGGCCCACGAATTGGACGGTTTGGATTAAAGTAAAATATTCCAGGTATGCTGAGGCTGTGTGCAATCGTACGGAGAGTACAAGGGTAACATTCTAGTCATCCTCGAGTTTTCAAGTGTACAGTATCGGAGTACAGCTATGCAGTGCTGGATGACGCTGATATTTTTAGAATATTAAAGCAATAAAATCCAAAACCAGCCGATCTGTTCAAAGTGGAACCGACAAAACCTACACGCAAGTAGGACTGGAGTCATCCACAACACCAGTTTTAATTTCTGTGGGGTTCATCAGTTATACATGAGGAAATCTACTCCGTCCATCTGGTTTTGTCCTCCGTTCGAAGACCTTGGGACGAAAATAATATGGATAAAAAAACTCATGTGGACCACACCAAAGGGAAATAGGTTTGTGTTTGGATTGCTATGGTGTTTATCTTTCATCAAACCCGTTAATCAGGTGTAAATGACTGAGATGAAATGAATAAATAAAACTACTCCAACCAAAAGTCAAGGAAGGCCACACAACATGAACGCACACGTTTTAGGGTGGAATTTTATATTGTTCCCATTTATGTGAGCCATAGTTATATTTCATCTCAATGATATTTTTCATATGCAGATAAAATTATTTTTCACACCTGATGCATGGAGTGGATTCATCTATAAAATATGGCGGACTCGATAGAGTTTCGGTGTTTTCCGCAACGGTGTAAAACACGTGCTCCGGAGAGGAGACGATTACGCTCGAAGCAAGTGGAGTCAGACGACAATTATCAAAACAGAATTGACCGTGAAATGCATGGAAATGACCTTGTAGTGAAGTGAATTGATCGTGAAATGCGTAGAAATTACTGTGAAGTGAAGGGAATTGGCCGTGAAGTGCCTGGAAATAACCGTGAATCTAAACGGAATCGCTAAAAATTACCGTGAAATGCATAAAAATGACCGTGAAGTGAAGCGAAATGACCGTGAAATGCATAGAAATAACCGTGAAGTGAAGCAAAATGACCGTGAAATGCATGGAAATGACTGTGAAGTGAAGGGAATTGACCGTGAAGTGCATGGAAATGACCGTAAATCTAAACAGAATCATCGGAAATGACCATGAAGTGAAGCGAATTGACCGTGAAATGTGTGGAAATGACTGTGAAGTGAAGGGAATTAACCGTGAAGTGCATGAAAATAACCTTGAATCTAAACAGAATCGCTGGAAATGACTATGAAATGCATGGAAAAGACCATGTAGTGAAGCGAATTGACCATGAAATGCGTGGAAATGACCGTGAAATGAAGGGAATTGACCGTGAAGTGCTTAGAAATGACCGTGAATCTAAACGGAATCGTCGGAAATGACCGTGAAATGTATGAAAATGACTGTGAAGTGAAGGCAATTGACCGTGAAGTGCATGAAAATGACCATGAATCTAAACGGAATCGCCGAAAATGACTGTGAAATGTATAGAAATGATACTGAAGTGAAGCGAATTGATCGTGAAATGCATGGAAATGACCGTGAATTTAAACGGAATCGATAGAAATGACTATAAAATGCATGGAATTGACCATGAAGTGAAGGAAAATTGTCGGGATTGACCGTGAAATGCATGGAATTGATTGTGAAGTAAATGAAATTGATGGCAAACTGATTGAAATTGTCCGCGAAGTGAATGAAATGGATTTTCGACCATCGACCTGATGAAATCTTGAAAAATAACAAGGTTAGTTGGCAAAAAGCTTCTCCTACTCCAAAATCACATATGGTACGAAAGTTAACTAATTTTGGTTTAGAAGATATTCTTGTTAAATGAATAAAGAAAGAAATGAAAAAAAGAGAAATTTTTTTATATATGCTTATAAACACATATTTATATAAATATCTATTAGAGAAAATTGTAGGTAGAATAAAGTTCTCCATGTAAAAATAAAAAATAAAAAACAAATAAAAAAATTTGCATAGACTTTTATGTACTACAGTGATGGCTACGGCTATAAGCCGTAGCTATAGCTTCTATACATATTGAATACACTTCAATGTGTATCAAAAATTGCAAGATTTTTTAGGCAAACTTGATGAACAGTTCTAGACCTTTTTCGATCAATCGAAAGACAAAGACCTTTAATTCATAGCAAAGGACATATCGAAAAAGCATGGGCTGCAGTTACTGCTACGGTTATAATTCATAGCGATAGGTTCCAGTCTTTTTTTTCCTGTTATAATCCCCACCGCCTTTGTGGGTCCTTTTATGAGGTATGTGTTATATCCAAACCGTCCATCTATTTGGTGAACTCGTACTAAGTCTTGAGACAAAAAATAAGATAGATTTAGCTATCAAGTAGACTACACTGTAAAAGGCAGTGGAGGATTGAACGTCTACCATTAAAACCCTTTTACGGGTTAGAAGTTTTGGATCATTATGAAATTTATTTTTCCTCTTCATTCAGGTCTTTGTGACCTTATTAATAGATTGGATGGAAAATAAATGTTATGGTGGGCCTTACAAAATTTTTAACGGTGAAAATCAATTTTCCCGCTGCTCCTTGTGGTGTGGTCCAGTCGATCTTTGGGTATGATTTTTTTTTTTTAATAATGCTCCGAAATAATCTCGAAATATGAATGAATGTTGTGGATATAATAAATACATAATTGTGTGGCCCATGTAACTTTGATATCTTTTGAACTGTTTGTACAACTCAGAGTTCGGGGAGCGTCAGCGACCGATCATCTTGCGAAAGGAAAAGTAGGGGCATTTTCGACTTTTGGGAAGCCGTCCGTACGTATGGACTTATTCTTGAAAGGTAAAAAGAAGTGGACTTACAAATGTAAATGGCCATAAATAGGTCGTACAGTTGTAAATTTCTCCAGTGCTGGATGACTCTGATATTTTCAGAATATTAAAGCAATAAAATCCAAAACCAGCCGATCTGTTCAAAGTGGTACCGACGAAACCTACACGCAACTAGGACTAGAGTCATCAACAACGCCAGTTTTAAACAGAGATATGTGGGGTTCATCAGTTATACATGAGGAAATCTACTCCGTCCATCTGGTTTTGTCCTCCGTTCGAAGACCTTGGGGCGAAAATAATATGGATAAAAAAACTCATGTGGACCACACCAAAGGGAAATAGGTTTGTGTTTGGATTGCTATGGTGTTTATCTTTCATTAAACCCGTTAATCCGTTGTAAATGACTAAGATGAAATGAATAAATAAAACTAGTCCAACCAAAAGTCAAGGAAGGCCACACAACATGAACGCACACGTTTTAGGATGGAATTTTATATTGTTCCCATTTATGTGAGCCATAGTTATATTTCATCTCAATGATATTTTTTATATGCAGATAAAATTTTTTTCACACCTAATGCATGGAGTGGATTTATCTATAAAATATGGCGGACTCGATAGAGTTTCAGTGTTTTCCACAGCTGTGTAAAACATGTGCTCCGGAGAGGAAACGATTTTGCTCGAAGCAAGTGGAGTCGAACGACAATTATCAAAATAGAATTGATCGTGAAATGCATGGAAATGAACGTGTAGTGAAGTGAATTGACCTTGAGATGCGTGAAAATGTCCGTAAAGTGAAGGAAATCGGCCGTGAAGTACTTGGAAATAACTGTGAATCTTTAGATTCACTGAAAATTACCATGAAATGCATGGAATTGACCGTGAAGTGAAGCGAAATGACCGTGAAATGCATGGAAATGACTATGAAGTGAAGGGAATTGACCATGAAGTGCATGAAAATGACCGTAAATCTAAACGGAATCACCGGAAATGACCGTGAAATGCATGAAAATGACCGTGAAGTGAAGCGAATTGACTGTGAAATGCGTGGAAATGACCGTGAAGTGAAGGGAATTGACCGTGAAGTGCATGGAAATGACCGTGAATCTAAACAGAATCGCCGGAAATGACTGTGAAATGCATGGAAAAGACCGTGTAGTGAAGCGACTTGACCATGAAATGCGTGGAAATGACTGTGAAGTGAAGGGAATTGACCGTGAAGTGCTTAGAAAGGACCGTGAATCAAAACGGAATCGTCGAAAATGACCGTGAAATGCATGGAAATGACCGTGAAGTGAATCGAATTGACCGTGAAGTGCATGAAAATGACCGTGAATCTAAACGGACTCGCCGAAAATGACCGTGAAATGTATAGAAATGATACTGAAGTGAAGCGAATTGATCGTGAAATGCATGGAAATGACCGTTAAGTGAAGGGAAATGACCGTGAAATGCATGGAAATGACCGTGAATCTAAACGGAATCGATGAAAATGACTATGAAATGCATGGAATTGACCATGAAGTGAAGGGGAATTGCCGAGATTGACCGTGAAATGTATGGAATTGATCGCGAAGTAAATGAAATTGATGGCAAACTGATTGAAATTGTCCGCGAAGTGAATGAAATGGATTTTCGACCATTGACCTGATGGAATCTTGGAAAATAACAAGATTAGTTGGCTAAAGTAGCTTCTCCTACCCCAAAATCATATATGGTACGAAAAGTAACTAATTTTGGTTTAGAAGATATTCTTGTTAAATGAATAAAGAAAGAAATGAAAAAAAAGAGAAAATTTTTTTAATATGCTTATAGACACATATTTATAAAATATTTATTAGAGAAAATTGTAGGTAGAATAAAGCTCCCCATGTAAAAGTAAAAAATAAAAAACAAATAAAAAAATTTGCATAGACTTTTACGTACTATAGTGATGGCTACGGCTATAAGTCGTAGCTATAGCTTCTATACATATCGAATACACTTTGATGTGTATCGAAAATTGCAGGATTTTTTAGGCAAACTCAATGGACAGTTCTAGACCTTTTTCGATCAATCGAAAGACATTCGATACATATCGAAAGACCTTCGAAACATAGCAAAGGACATATCGAAAAAGCATGGGCTGCGATTATGGCTACGGTTGTAATCCGTGGCAATAGGTTCCAGTCTTTTTTTTTTTCCTGTTATAATCCCCACCGCCTTTTTGGGTCCTTTTATGAGGTATGTGTTATATCCAAACTGTCCATCTATTTGGTGAACTCGTACTAAGTCTTGAGACAAAAAATAAGACAGATTTAGCTATCAATTGGACCACACTGTAGAAGGCAGTGGAGGATTGAACGTCTACCATTGAAACCCTTTTAGGGGTCACAAAAGTTTTGGATCATTATGAAATTTGTTTTTCCTCTTCATCCAGGTCTCTATGACATTATTAATAGATTGGATGGAAAATAAATGTTACGGTGGGCCTTACAATTTTTAATGGTGAAAATCAATTTTCCCGCTGCTCTTTGTGGTGTTGTCCAGTTGATCTTTGGGTATGATTTTTTTTTTTTTTTTGATAATGCTCCGAAATTATCTCAAAATATGAATGAACGTTGTGGATATAATAAATACATAACTGTGGGGCCATGTAACTTTGATATCTTTTGAACCGAACGAATTGGCTACTCCCCGTGCCACCAGCCAATGGCTGGTGTTCGGTGCTATGTGGACCCACCATAATGTATGTGTTTCGTCCATGCCGTCCATCTATTTTTATAGATCATTTTATGGTATGAGAACAAAAATGAGGTGTATCCCAATCTCAAGTGGACAACGTTACAGGAAACAATGTTGAATGAACGTTGACCGTTAAAAACTTTTTGGGTGCCATAAAAGTTTTGGATCATGCTGATCTTTGTTTTTTCCCTTCATTTGGGTATGTATGACCTAATCAACAGATTGGATGTCAAATAAACAGTATAGTGGGCCTTAGGAGGATTTTAATGGTGGATATCAAATAATTATTGTTTTCTGTGGTGTGATTCACCTAAGATTTATATCGCTCGCATTTTTTGGATCAAGCCCTAAAGTAATCTTTTAAAATGGATGAAAGGAATGGATGAAACACATACATCATGGTGGGCGCACAGAGCACTGAACACCAGCCACGGGGCTGGTGTCAAGGGGAGTAGCCGATCCGTCTCCCTTTTGAACCGTTCGTACAACCCAGAGTTCGAGGAGCGTCAGCGGCCGATCCTCTTGCGGAAGGAAAAGCAGGGCATCTTCGACTCCTGGGAAGCCGTCCGTACGTATAGACTTATTCCTAAAAGGTAAAAAGAAGTGGGCTTACGGATGTAAATGGGCCATAAATGAGTCGTACAGCTGTACTTTTCTCCCGTGCTGGATGACGCTGATATTTCCAGAATATTAAAGCAATAAAATCCAAAACCAGCCGATCTGTTCAAAGTGGAACCGACGAAACCTACACGCAAGTAGGACCGGAGTCATAAACAACGCCAGTTTTAAACAGAGATCTGTGGGATTCATCAGTTATACATGAGGAAATCTAATCCGTCCATCTGGTTTTGTCCTCCTTAGACGACCTTAGGGCGAAAATAAGATGGATAAAAAAACTCATGTGGACCACACCAAAGGGAAATAGGTTTGTGTTTGGATCGCTATGGTGTTTATCTTTCATCAAACCCGTTAATCAGGTGTAAATGACTGAGATGAAATGAATAAATAAAACTAGTCCAACCAAAAGCCAAGGAAGGCCACACAACATGAACGCACACGTTTTAGGGTGGAATTTTATATTGTTCCCATTTATGTAAGCCATACTTATATTTCATCTCAATGATATTTTATATATGAAGATAAAATTATTTTTCACACCTGATGCATGGAGTGGATTTATCTATAAAATATGGCGGACTCGACAGAGTTTCGGTGCTTTCCGCAGCTTTGGAAAACACGTGCTCCGGAAAGGAGACGATTAGTTCGAAGAAAGTGGATTCGGACGGCGATTATCAAAACCTGTTGGACGCTTGGAGCCTACCATTTTTTTTTACGTGAAATCCACTCCGTCCATCAGGTAAAAAACCTTATGGTAACTTTATGTATAAAATATCACTCTAATATATATATATATATATATATATATATATATATATATAACCTAAATGGCCCCACTAGGGGAACAATGTAAAATTGCGCATGAGTTCACGGCCATCATGAGTTTTGGATCAGTCTGAATTTAATGAAAGGTTAACAGTATGGTGGGTGCCAGGCAAAAACCAACCATTAGAGTCCCATTCTTCTTTTTATTGCTTCCTAGCATACATACGTGAGATAAAAATCAATGTCTTCTTTAAATGAATAATGTTATGGGAAGATCCGAGCCGATAACGAGCAGAAGGATCAACTGTTCGTTACTCCGAGCGGAGAGTCCGAACCTCGGAATAATACTAAAAGAATGAGTTAGGATGAACGAAGCTCCCATCCTCGATCAGCTTCTTCCCAGGGGCAATCGGAAGAAAGAGCCTCTAGGTTGTACGATCGACTCCGAGCGAATGGCTCAATGAAACCAGTCATCAGCTCGGATTGGCATTGCCGTCCTCAGTCCAGCCGAGCTGAGGTACCCCCGAGGATGAAGGTCCCACGCGCTAAATGAAGAAACTGCCATATGTAGAAATGCGCTATTAACTCGCCCGCAGATACACACGTCGTAGGACACGATCTTCGGATTCTGAGCAATATCTCCACGACCCATGTATCCCGCTGATTGTGCCGAGATAATCGGACACAAATCGAGCAAATGAGGAGGTATAAATATTATATCATCCCGTAAGCAAAGGTACGCAACTTCTGAGACTCTCTCTTCTAAACTTAGACCCGGATCTCATGTTGTCTGACTTAGGCATCGGAGGGTCCCAGGCAGCCGGGGTCTCCATTGCGGACGGTTTATGTGTGCAGGATTCCAGTCCGTCACCTTCGAGAGGGAAGAGGGTCGACGTGATTTCGACCTCAACATTTTTGGCGCGTCGTCGTGGGAAACCGATACAAAAAGCCGGTTTCTGTTCTTGAAAGTTATGGCTAGAGGAAAGAAGAAAGTCGTGGCGGCGGAGCCGGAGTGAGACCCGCTCCTCATCACCGCTCCATGCGAGTCCGCCGGGCCCATCTCGGCGTTCTCGCAATCGTTCCAACAGTACCGCGCTCTACAAGGCAAAGTGCGGGCCTTGCGCGATGAGCCGCAACGGATGAGGCGGAGCGCGAGCCCCAAAGAACAACCCGAGCGGAGAAGTCCAAGTACCCGGAAGGAGTCGGACCAACCGTTCAAGCCCATTCAAGCAACAAGAAGTCCGAGGCGCGCGGACATCTCCGCAACAATCTACCCGAGCACGGTGTCCGCTCAAACCCTCTCCCGAGCTCCTACCGGGAATGTGACGACTCGAGCCCCGACGGATGTCCCGGCCACTTCGGCTCGGCTCCAACGGACCTTCGTCATACCCTGGAGAGGAGAAGGGAGAGAAGGATGCCCTGAGCTAGGAAAGCACTCGGGAAGAAGTGGCGGAAAATAGAGATCCTGGGAGTCTCGGTTTGCGGACTGAATAATCAGTCCCGATGCTCTGAGAAACAACAAAAGCCGGCCGTCATCAATCCCCGCTCTGTTCAAGCCATGATGGAAGAAACCAAGCCTCCGTTCACCGCAGAAATCATGAACGAAGTGATGCCTCAGAGATTTCGGATTCCGCCTGTCATACAATACTCCGGGTCCGGCGACCCATCAGAACATGTGGAAGCTTATCGTTCATGGATGCAGATACAGACTGCGACTGATGCAATGATGTGCAGAGGATTCTCCATCACTCTGGCTGGGTCCGCTCGGAATTGGTATCGACAGCTCAAGCCTGGATCTATAAGTTCATTCGAAGAGTTGTCTCGGTCATTCCTTACCCAATTTATAAGCGGTAAGAGAAGCCGAAAGCCCAATACCCACCTGCTCACCATCAAACAAGGGCCAAAAGAATCCTTAAAAGATTACATTGCCCGATTCAACGAGGAGGCGTTGCAAGTGGAAGACTACGACGACAAGATGGCACTCGCCGCAGTATGCAGCGGCTTGAGGGAAGGAAGGTTCGCCTTCTCTATAGGGAAGAACCCGGCAAAGACGTTAGCCGAGCTCATTGCTAGAGCCCAGAAATACGTTCATGCCGAGGAATTCTCCGCCACCCGCAAGAGTATCCAGGTAACCGAGCCGAATGGGAAAGGGAAGAGGCCAAGGAACGAGGAGCCCCAAGCCTCGAGGAAAAACTCGGATGATCATTCTTCCCGGGATCGTCGACCGAGTAGAAAGCCAGAAGGAAGATTCCGTTCCTATACACCTCTCAATACTACAGCTGAGCAGATTTTACTAGATATCCGCGGCGAAAAACTTCTCAATTGGCCAGTCTGTATGCGGGCAGACCCAGAACTCCGCGACAAGCGCAAGTATTGTCGCTTTCATCGGGATCACGGCCACAATACCGAAGAGTGTGTAGATCTCAAGGATGAAATCGAATCCCTCATCCGGAAGGGCCACTTACGTAGGTATACCAAGCAAGAGAAAACTACTCGGAAAGAGGAGCGACCACGTGAACGCCCCAAAAATCCGACCGAGGAACCTGCGGAGATCCGCACCATCTTCGGAGGTACAGCAGGAGGAGGAGATTCAAACAGAGCTCGAAAAGCTCACTCCCGAAGGAACCCGGAGCATTACGTCAATCTTGCCGAGCGGCCTAACAAAGAACCGCGCGTCAGTCCCTGTAACCTCACCTTCACAGAAGATGACGCTCGGGGGATCCAACACCCACACGATGACGCCTTGGTAGTTACTATGACCATATCCAATCATAAGGTGTACCGGATTCTCATTGATACGGAAAGTTCAGCCGACGTGATCTACTCTGAAGCCTTTGCAAGAATGGGGATTCCACAATCTCGGCTCAGACCTGTGAAGACCCCCTTACACGGCTTTGCCGGAGAAAAAGTGATCTCCGAAGGAGCTATTTCCCTCCCGGTGACTTGCGGAGAAGGACAACATCAAGTCACCTTGATGGTGGACTTCCTTATTGTTAACGTACCATCAGTGCATAATGTGATTATGGGCAGGCCCTCCCTCAATGCAATGCGGGCGGTTGTGTCTACTTATCACCTGATGATGAAATTCCCCGCCGAAGGCGGGACGGGTTACCTCCGAGGCGATCAACGCGAGGCTCGGAGATGCTATGCCATTGCGGTTCAAAAAGGGTCTGCAAAGTAAACACTCACTGTCAATACCTTGGACCCGCGCGGACCCTCCGAGAGCAGACCAATTGAAGATTTGGAGAAGGTACCACTCGACGAAGTCGATCCAAGCAAGACCGTCCAGCTCGGAATATCACTCACGCCTGAGCAACGCTCCGAGCTGTTGAATTTCCTGCGACGACACAGAGACGTATTCGCCTGGTCACATGCGGATATGACGGGAATCTCTCCAGACATCTTGGTTCATAGGTTGAATGTGGATCCGAATCATAAACCTGTGAAGCAAAAAAGGAGACCATTCGATGCCGAGCGGTGTGGAGCCATTGCGGAAGAGGTCTCGGTTCTATTGGATGCCGACTTCATTGAAGAAGTATATTATCCAGAATGGATCGCGAACGTGGTACTGATTAGGAAGGCAAATGGCAAATGGAGAGTTTGCGTGGATTATTCAGACTTGAACAAAGCATGCCCAAAAGACAGTTTTCCATTACCGCGGATCGATCAGTTAGTGGATAGTACTGCAGGACACGAGTTACTTTCCTTCCTGGATGCCTACTCTGGTTACAATCAAATCGCAATGCATCCCTCCGACAGAGAAGACTACCTTTGTCACGGACGGGGGCTCTATCTGCACGGGTCATGCCATTTGGCACGAAAAATCTTTGGAGCCACATACCGAGATTAGTCAACCGGATGTTCGCAAAGCGATTGGGCGCACAATGGAAGTTTATGTCGATGACATGTTGGTAAAAGTGTCAAGGCATCCGATCACTTGGCGGACCTCGGAGAAACCTTCGAAGTCCTCCGAAAGTATCAAATGAAGTGAACCCACGAAGTGCGTTTTCGGAGTCGGCTCGGGAAGGTTCCTCGGATTCCAAGTCGGTCGAGAGGCATCGAAGCTAACCCCGACAAGATCAAAGCACTCCTTGACATGAGTTCACCCCGAATGTCAAGGAGATCTGATGCCTTCTTGGACGAGTAAAAAGCACTCGGACGCTTCATATCCCGAGCCACTGATAAATGTCTCCCCTTCTTCCAACAGTTGAAGGGTCATAAGAAGACCGAGTGGACACCCGAGTGCGAGCAAGCTTTCCAACAGCTGAAACAATATCTGGGCTCACCGCCTCTGCTATCAAAGCCGGAGGAAGGCGAACCTTTGTTCTTATACCTCGCAGTCTCAGCCTCGGCAGTCAGCTCAGCTCTGATCAGGGAAGTAGGGAACAAACAGCACCCGGTATATTATGTGAGCAAGGCCATGGTACCAGCAGAAACAAGATACCCCGCTCTGGAGAAGCTCGCACTCGGCCTGATCGTCTCGGCTCGGAGGTTGCGTCCATATTTCCAAGCTCATTCGATCGTCGTGTTAACCGACTCCCCCCTCCGGCAGATTCTCCAGCGCCCAGAAGTCTCGGGTCGGTTGACCAAGTGGGCGATCGAACTTGGAGAATTTGACATTACGTTCCAACCAAGGACAGCAAAGAAAGGCCAGGCAGTGGCTGATTTCATCGCAGAAATCACCATCCCAGAAGAAGGGCAGAATAATAGCGAAGATGAAGTGACTCCGCCTGACCTCCCAAATAACTCACAGGTTCTTTCAGAAGCCAGATGGATCCTCTACGTGGACGGATCATCTAACTCTAAACGAGCCGGGGCAGGGATCGTCTTGATCGCTCCCGACTCCACAATCATCCAATATGCCATTCGACTCGGCTTCAAAGCTTCCAACAATGAAGCCGAGTACGAGGGCATTGTTGGAGGCTCGGGTTAGCCGCAAATTGACCTCGAGTCCAATCTCTGCAAGTTCGATGTGACTCTCAGCTGGTCGTAAACCACATTTCCGCTGATTATGAAGCCAAGGAAAGTCGGATGATTGCTTATTTAGATGAGGCCAGAAAGCTGATCGAGAAGTTTTGGAACTGTACGGTTCACCAGATTCCGAGGACGGAGAATGCATGGGCTGATGCCCTGGCGAAATTGGCTTCAGCCGCAGAGGGAAAGATTCCACGGATCGTCCCGGTAGAATTCATCGAACATCCCAGCATCGATCGAATAGAGAAAAAGATGATTAATCCGGTGGATAATAGTCCAAGCTGGATGGACTCGATCCTTGACTATCTCGAGTCAGGAGAGGTTCCCTCAGACAGACAGGAAGCCAGACGCCTAAGGGTCCGAGCAGCAAGATACGTCATCCTGAATGGAACTCTATATAAGAAAGGGTATTCGCAGCCATATCTCAGATGCCTCCGACCCGAGGAAGCAGAATATGTCATCCGGGAGATTCACGAAGGGATCTGTGGAAACCATTCGGGCAGCCGAGCCCTGGCTTTAAAAGTGCTTCGGCAAGGATATTTCTGGCCTACTCTCAAAGAAGACGCCAAAAAATATGTTAGAAAATGTGACAAATGTCAACGTTTTGCGTCCGTGCCCCGACAACCGGCAGAAGAAATGACTCCCATGAGCGGTCCGTGGCCTTTCGCTCAGTGGGGATCGACATCATCGGCCCTTTGCCAACCGGAAAAGGATAAGTCAAGTTTGCCATCGTCATTGTCGACTACTTCACGAAGTGGGCAGAAGCCGAACCTGTCGCAAAGATTACCGAACAGAAAATAATTGACTTCGTCTGGAAGAACATAGTCTGCAGATTCGGAGTTAGAATACTATCGTCTCAGACAATGGCAAGCAGTTCGACAACGACAAATTCAGGGGTATGTGTAAAGGGCTCGGCATCAAGAACGCTTACGCCTCGCCCCGGCACCCGCAGTCCAATGGGCAAGTGGAGGCAGTAAATAAAGTCATCAAGCACCACCTCAAGAAGAAGCTGGAAAAAGCAAAAGGTAACTGGCCGGAAGAACTCCCATTCGTCCTTTGGGCGTACAGAACCACAGCTCAATCTTCCACTGGAGAAACTCCGTTCTCGCTTTCGTATGGGTCGGAGGCAATAGTGCCCGTTGAAATCGGCCTCCCTACGGCTCGAGTGGTTAGTTTCAATGAAGATCAAAATGCTGAGCAAATCACTGCCAATCTGGATTTTTTGGAAGAAATCCGTGAAGTTTCAAAACTCCGTACTGCCGCTCGACATCAACAGGTAGCCAGGTTCTACAATTCTAAAGTGAAGATCAGGCGATTCCGATCAGGGGACCTAGTTCTTCGACGAGTCTTTTCAGAACACGGCCGAGCCAGAACCAGGAACACTCGGCCCTAACGGGAAGGACCATACCGAGTGGTCCGATCAGCTAAGCACGGGTCCTACCACTTAGAAGATCTCGAAAACCGCCAACTCCCCCACCCGTGGAATGCAGAGCATCTGAAAATTTACTATCAGTAATAAAGCGCTTCGAGCAGTTTACTGACCTTTGAGGTCATTCAATAATGTACGCCCCCGAGCGACAAACCTTTAAGGTTATGAATAAAAGCACATCCAATCAGCTTATCATTGCCATCAACAAAGATCGACGGCTAAAATTCTACAAGCGCCCCTCTTAGGAAATGAATCTACGAGGCGTCCAGACTTCCCACTAAGGAAGTCGGACCAATTTCTACAAAGGCATCCCCCCTTAACCGGGTGGGCAAAGCCAATGGGTAATTCCGACCCCCTAGTAAGGGAGTCGGTCCCACCTACTCGGAAGGCCCTCCACTGAAAAGCGAAACGACTTGATCCTTTTAAGGATCAGACCGAGGCCCAAACCACATCCGAGCAAATCAAGGACTCGACTCGATTGCATCACACAGTAAGTAAGAATAACCAGGAAAAAAGTGGGGACCCAAAATTGGCTCTCTCATTAAATGATTACAAAAACAAAGTATATATAAAAAAAACAATACAAATAAAGGAAACGGAGCCTTCAGGAGGGCAGAGGAGCTTGGGAGCAGGGGCTTGTTAGGGTCGGTCGGCTCGACAGGCGATATCGGCGGGGTCCTCAGGTAGGAGAGGATCAAGGTCAAGGTCTGGATATAGCTTCTGGACCTCGATAAGGCATTCGTCAAAACCGCGGTCATAAAATTTGGCAGCCTCGACATCCCTCTCCTTCGAGGTCTTGTATGAATCTATTGCTGCAGTAACTGCCATGGCCAAGGAGACTTCAGCCTCGGCCTTCTGAGCTTCCAGAGCCGCGGCTATAGCTCTGTTTTTCTCTTCTACAGCCTCAGACTTGATCTTCCTTTGATCCTCATTCAGTCGGGCAATCTCCTTAGCCAGGATGTCAGCTCGGACTTTGGCATGACCTAGCTCAGCCACTGCCGCGTCACGACCTGCCTCGAGGTCCTTCACGACCCTCTGAAGCTGAAGCAGTTCAGACCTGCTGCCTTCAAGCTGGTGACACAGATCACTCCGCTCCAGCTGAAGAATAGAAGCATTGTCCCGTAAGACTCCCGCTTCCGTTTGGAGGGTCTCGTCTCGCCGGAGGGCTCCCACCTCGCTCTAAGGGCTTCGACCTCGGCGTCAATTTTCCGACGCTCTCGGACCCTCTCCCAAAGACACGGGGAGGATCCTCGAACAGTGGTTCAAAGCAAAGAAATGAGAAGGAAATAATAACACAAAAAATAACTACAACTTCGAAGGGACAAAGTACATGATAGAAGACTCCAGCCAAGTCTTCCAAGAAGCAGTCGTCAGGTTTATCAAGAAGGCGAGAAATGGATTCCTCTGAAACATGTTTCGCCGCCCAATCCGTCAGACAAGACATGTGATAACCCGGCTTGAACCGTCCTCCGCTCGTGCCAACTTGAGCCGAGCCCGTCTCTTCTCCGGCTCCGTCCGACCGCGCCAGGAGGGTTGAGCCTCTCCCTCAGCATCACGCATAGCCTCCCCCTCATGACCCGGTTGGGTAATCATAGCGTCAGCCATTCGAACGGCTTCCTCCCTCTCGGAGGATGAGTGAACTGCTATCAACGGAGGTTCTAACCTCGCTCCTTCACTGGGAGGAGCGGCAACGGATGGAGGGAGGGCTGCCCCCGTTGCTGGGGCAGAACCGAGTTTAAGGCCGCGCAGAGGTACGACCATCTCAACACCGACCGGGGCCCTCGTGGCTACACCCGATGGTGTTGGAATTGGGGACACAATTGCAGATGCAACTGCCCCTGGTAGTATTGGAATTGGGGACACAATCGCAGATGCAGTTGGTCCCTCGACTAAAGGCGCTGAGGCAGAAAATGGAGCTGTATCCCGAACCAAGGTGTTCGGGATAGGAGGAGGAAGTGCCGCCCTCGAGCCGCAGCCGTGGCGAGAACTGCGGGATGAACTCTATGAGCGACCTTCTTCCTCCGAGCTACCTTCGCGGGGGCTCGGTCCTCAACATCTCCTCGGCGGATAGCGCGGCTCTCTCCTCCTCGAGAACCGGACGCCTCGGCCATGCCTGTACAGCAGAATGATTAAGATCACGTTACTTCGGACCTGTAAAAAAAAACTTATTGAAAATAAGGATACTCACTGAGCGAGGTAGAATGCGGCCTCGTCTTGCAAAGCCCCGATCGATAAAGGTTAGCCGCTGTAATCAGATCTGACCAGCGGCGTTGCTCCTCCGAATATGCCCTCGCTTTGGCTATCTGGTTCTTTCTGGTCCGAGGTAATGAAGGGTACGCCCCTCGCGAAACCCTGCGGGACAATTTTCTCTTGAGTAAGGTTGAAGTAAAAAGCACTGCGTTTTAAAGAAATCTCGACCCAACTGGGAAAGTTAAGCGGACAAAACCCGAGCCGATAAAGCCCCGAGCCTCTGCTGCCGGCGCCTCCCACTCGCCTGCGGCCCAAAACCACTTGTTCTTCCAGTCCTTATTTGAGGACGAAAGACCCAAGATGAGCCCTGACCCCTTGCTACCCCTGGTCGCGAAATAGTACCAGGGATCGTTACCTTCGTGCTTGACCAGGTACAAGCTCAGCAGCTCGGCTGGTGTCAACGCCGAGTTCCCTACTTGGTGTCAGATAATGTAAGAGGAAATTAGCACTCTCCAAGCATTAGGTGCGAACTGTCCAGGCGCGAGCCCTAAGTAGGCGGTTAGAGCTCGAATGAAGGGGTGCATCGGGAGTCGGAGTCCGCACAATAGGCCACATAAAAATATGGCTACCTCCCCGGCTGCGGGATTGCCAGCAGCATCAGAGGGCTCGGGGGCCCTGATTCGAACGGAGCGAGGTATGTCAAACTCCGTCCGAATCCATTCCATTTGGGACTCTGTAATTACAGAGCCCCCTGGAACCAATTCCGACGCCCTCCCACCAGGAGGCATCTCTGGAACATCGGCGGTGGCAACTCTGGGAGCTCGTCTTGCCCCTTTCTTGCTGACCTGGTGAGTCCGAGTTCTCGCCACTACCTGTTTCTGGGGCCGAGGATATAACGACACTGCTTCGAAGGAACCTTCAGAAGCCCCTCTTCTATTATCAGAACTCCCTAACTCAGAGTCATCATTGTAACTCCTGGCCATTTCCCTATCAGAAGACATCTTGGAACACAGATGCTAAAGATCAAACTCACCCGACAATCGCCGGAGATGACCTCAGCAAGCGTGAGAACAGTCGGAAACTACTTCTGCCGGAAATCGCCTTCGCCGGAAATCGCCTTCTCCGTTAAACAACTCAAATGCCAAACGATAGCAGACGAATGAAGACCCTGGCTAGGCCTTTTATGGAATAAAAAGGCCCTGCATTGAATGGTCTGTAATAATGGCTGCGTCGGAATCATGGCTGGCCGACTCCGAGTCCGACGTGGCGTTACATCATTGGTTCGAAACATGGTAAAAGTAACGAAATCCTCCTCGATTATTGTGTGAGTTAATCCACACGGTAGCCGAGAGAAAAGAGCGCTCGATATGACGCCTCGAGAGCACGTGGCAATCACCCACAAGTCGGTAACGATTCGAAATCCCAACCGTCGCCACGTGTTCGTTCATGTTTAGCTCGAAGCCGTGAATTTCGAGTGCGAGACGTTTCACACGAGAACCATAAATGCGCAAAAACTGAATTGACTGACCTTCCAGTTGATTACTCTCCGAGCTCATGAATGACCTCGAGAGTAGGGGCTTACGGTATGGGAAGATCCGAGCCGATAACGAGCGAAGGACCAAGGCATTCGTTACTCGAGCGGAGAGTTCGAACCTCGGAATAATACTAAAAGAATGAGTTAGGATGAACGAAGCTCCCATCCTCGATCGCTTCTTCCCGGGGCAATCGGAAGAAAGAGCCTGGGTTGTACGATCGACTCGAGCGAATGGCTCAATGAAACCCATCATCGGCTCGGATTGGCATTGCCGATCCTCGATCAATGAGCCGAGGTACCCCGAGGATGAAGGTCCCACGCGCTAAATGAAGAAAGCGCCATATGTAGAAATGCGCTATTAACTCGCCGCAGATACACACGTCGTAGGACACGATCTTCGGATTCTGAGCAATATCTCCACGACCCACGTATCCATTGATTGTGCCGAGATGATCGGACACAAATCGAGCAAATGAGGAGGTATAAATATTATATCATCCCGTAAGCAAAGGTACGCAACTTCTGAGACTCTCTCTCTTCTAAACTTAGACCCAGATTCTGTTGTCCTGACTTAGGCATCGGAGGGTCCCCCGGCTTAGCCAGGGTCTCCATTGCGGACGATTTATGTGCAGGATTCCAGGTCCGTCACCTGTTCAGAGGGGAAGAGGGCTGACCAGATTTCGACCTCAACAAATAAAATTTTAAATTCATAGGATACAATGGCTCACAAAATTAAGAGAGCTAAGAAAATTTAAAAATACTTTATTGAGATATGACTCTCAAATCAAATTATAAAACTTTAACTAATAAAATTAAATTTTAATTAAAAATTTTAATACAAATAAATTAAATAATAATAAATTTTATTAAAACTAAAAAGTTCTAATCTATTTATGTAAAGTAATTTCTGACATTATAAAAAACAAACTCTAAGAAAACACTAAATAAAGTTATGATCAACCTAGCTAAAACTTACTAACTCGTGCATCCTATAACTCATTTGGTATAAAAAAAAAATTATAGTTGATATACCGTTTGTGCTTTTAAGTGACAGATTTTCTTAATTCGAAATGAATTTCTCTAATCTGGATGCGTTGAGAGCTACTTACATCATGCCCCATAAAAGATTGAGCCTAAATCTGGTAGATTACGTCCATTTTCGTTTGGATTTTTTTCGGTCCATCTGATCTAGAAATAAGTTTGTGGCCCACTCTACATCAGCCCTAGTATCAAGGAGTGCACCTGATGGACGGAGTGGATCCTACAAATACTGCATGGTCGGCCCTAAAGTGCTGGGTGTTTTACGCGCTAGATGCTGTGGGCTCCGGTAGCGGACTCGATGGGAAAGCTGGCGTGGCTCCGAGCGTTACCAGAAAATAGATGATTCAAGGGTGGTCGTTTATTTCACTTTGATAACGAATAAAGTCGGGATTTACGCCCATACACCATCTCCCACTGAGTGGGGCCCACATGACTGGACGTTCGGATGATCGAAACAGTCTATCTAATGCTCACTACTGTCGATGGGCAGTTAGCCAAAATTCAAAATGATTGATGCTCGGGTACATCTATTTCGTGGCATTTGAATGGACAGTTGAAAATAAAACTTCTCGATGGTCCAAAATTCGCTTGCAAATTCACGGACTGAGATGTCCAATGGTCCTTGATCCTTGGAGCATGGCCCATCCGTAATGTCTTCGACTTTATTATGGACTAGTCAAATCATCTGAGCATGCATCCATGTGGGGCCCACCTAGCGAGACATGCTGGACGGGCATCGGTCGCGACGGACTTAAGAATGGTTGTATTAAAATAATGATTTCATTTTTTGTGGCCCACTTTTCGAACTGTCGCTGATGGCTCTGAAAAACTCCCTCCGCCAACCACACTTCCGGTTTGACCGTGACACCTGTACAGGAGCCTTCCCAAACTTTCGAATATGACTAAATTAACCCTATTGTAGTGGACTCTCGGCGGTGTTTTAGTATTTAAGCTCATCCTAATCCGGGGTTAGTTTAGTAATTGGGAACTGAAGTTTGGTATAGCAAAAGATCATGATTCTGGCCCTTGTTTGAAGCTGACGGCAGACGTTAGATTCAACACGTCCTAGAGGGAAGCAATCCAAATCAACTAACGGATTGTGGAGTTGGTCGAGGATGGGATGGAGACGGTGCGGATCACGTGATATGATTACGAAAATGCCCTCTAATCTACGTCAACCTCTGATGAGTTTATAACAGGTAGACGGTCCAAATCATCGATTTGGACGTTTCGGCCGTTCGTTAGGTCCGCCCTTCTTCTCACGGGTCAAAATTCACACGATTAGAGTAGTTTTTGAATTCCATCAATGCCAAAAATGGATGGTCAAAATCAAAGGTCCATGGATGGATGTGAATGAAATAGTCCATTGAGCAGCGTCCATTTTGGACAAACATTCTGTTCGGATAACCATAACCATCTGATCAGTAGTTGGATAACTGCACATATCACATGAGTCTCACAACTTTTGATTTTTAACCTTATTGGATTAAAAATTAATAATAACAAGCAAAGGAGATTAATATTGTAATTTTTCTTTTTCAAAAGCACTGTTATAGAATATTCATTACTGCAAGCACTATTTAGTAAAATCTAATTGTTTGAAAATTTTTATGGTATATATATATATATATATATCTTTGACCGCTGTTTGGATCGTAAGTTACTTAAGATAAGCCACTTATGCTTCAATTAGCTTATCTTGGTTTTTACTTTTTTATTTTTATTTTTTTTATTAGCTTGTTAGTACACCCCACTGGCAGTTCACACTTCACTGTTAGCCACCTCCACTAGGGTGGTTTCTACTCATTAAGCTAAAGTGATTAAGTAACTTAAAGTAAAAAAATTTACTTATAATTAATTTTAAACTAAACTTATATGATGTTGTAAGTAGACAAAGTAACTTATTTGTTGGTATCGAAAAGGGCCTTTAATTTATAATCTAGCTACCTAAGCTGCTTGTCATTAGTTAGTTTTTTTTTTATTTTTTTATTATTATTATTCATTTGTGAGGTTGGATTATATATGTATTGCAACATAGGGATTGTAACAGTTGGTTTTGGGTTTTCTCAGTGACCCATGCATACTGGCTGTTTGATAGGGCTCCCCTATGACAAGGAATGCCTACAAAACATCTCAAATTAAATATTTCAACTCTTTATTTACACAAAGGTTAAGCTGGCTGGCAAAGTTTTTTTTTTAAAAATCCAGATAAGAAAGGTTGAAATTATCCTATCAAGAGCTCTTTACATATTTTATTTCCACCCTAAAAAGCAAGACTTTGTTCTATATAAATGATTTGGATCATTGAAAAATAATTTAAATTCCAAGACTAGAGCCCAATGTTTTATATGACAACATATTGGAACAAACCTGACATTCGTAGTTAGCTCTCGTATATCATTTCTAGCTGTACTAAATAGCAACATAGCGGATTAGCTACTGATCCCGACAGTAACAAGACTTGCATGGACACTATGATCTGTCGGCCCTACCATGGTATATGCATTGTATCAAACTGTTCGTCCATTTAGAGAGATTATCTTAGGGCATGACCCAGAGAATGAGGAAGATGGGAAGCTCAAGTGGATCCCACCAGAGAAAACAGTGGGGATTGAGCGCCAATCATTAAAAACATTTTACAGGTCACATAAATTTTCGATCAAGCTGATATTTGTGTCTTCCCTTCTTCTATGTCTGTGTTAACTTATGAACAGGTTGGATCTCAAATAAACATCATGGAGGGCCCTAGGAAGGTTTCAACGATGGGTGTCACTGTCCCTACTGTTTTCTCTGGTGGGGTCCACTTAACCTTTGGATCTGCCTCATTCTTTAGGTCAAGCCCTAAAATTATCTCTACAAATGGATGGACGGTGTGGATACAACACACATATCATGGTGGTGCCCACAGAACTTGGTAACGTCACCTCAGTAGCGAGTCTCTTACTGTATATATAGTTCAATAGCTAATCCGCGCCCCAATGGCAAGGAGGTGTGGTCCGGTAGATTTAGGGGTTTTAAATGGCCGTTTGATAGTAGAAATAGCTCAAGCTGGGTCTAGCTTGTAAGCTTATACACACAGGGCATGTAGTCCCACATTTGTGGAGAGATATTCTGGATAGAATCCCGAGAAAATTGGGACCACTCCTTCCGTTTAATTATAGTTATCCGATCGGTCCCTATCTCTGCCATTAGGTTTCTAAGGAGAGCTTGGCAACATTTGCCATCCATCTTTCCCTCCTCCACATGATGGCCTAACAAAGATTCCAATTGTAAGCGTCTCATTCTCGCTTTTACTGAGTTTGACTTAACTACGAATCTATCTAATTTTTGGGCTCTATGTGTTTCACATTACATGTTAGAATGAAAGTCACGTGGACATCGTCGTGGTGGGCCTGTGGCCCTTTTGTTACATGCAGCTCAGTATGAAATTAGCGTCAACAGCTCACATCCACCCATGTTAGTTTTGCCACGTTTAAGAAACGGTGGTTGTTGATGCACAAATATAAGCTGCCCTCTTCCGAGATCTAAACACTTTTACACCAAAGAAACAAAGGAGACCCTATCTAGGAATCTAGGTTTAGTAGTGTACAAGGGGTTTTGGGCAGGAGATTTTGCATACCTGTCCTTATCAGTGATTCGTATATTTATAGTGTTCGTAGGGCCACATGGCCAATGATTTCAGGCACTATCTCAGCCGTTAGGCGAGATGTGCGCTAGTGGTAAATGTTGGCGGTTATCTTGGAATCGTGCGTCGGGCAGTTACTTTTGTCGCGCGTTACTAGGAGGGGGTCTTATGCGAAGCTAATATGGTTGAGCTCCCTCGGTCGACCGAAGGCAATCTAAGTCGAGCTCTGTCAAGTGGCCAAGGACAACTCAAACCGAGTTTATTTGAGCTGGGCTCTATTACTTGATTGAAGATGACCCGAGCTGATCCAATCATGACTAAAAGAACTATGGCTCGGGCCTCATCTCTCGTCAGATCTAGCTGTTCTCAGTGACTCCTTAGCCTTGTCAGGTCATCCAATTTCTGGTGAGTGCGAGCGAACGGGAACTTGGGACCACATCCTTTTTAAGGGCTATGTTCGTGGGAGCAGGCCATGTTTCAGGGACAAACGTTTGTCGGGCTGAGATGTCCTTGATGGTGGTCGGGCCGAGTTATCCTTGAAGGTGGTCGAACTATATTTTCCCATAAAAGTGGTGATTCATTCTGATTACATTTGGCACTGATGTATTGCCATCTAGACTGTCCAAATTTGAACGGATCGTATTTTTAAAATCAATTTGCTTAGAAGAAAATATTGAGTGGTAAAATTTTGGAAAAGAAAATAAAAAAATAAGACCAAGTTAAGTTATAATGAAAATTTTGGAAAAGAAAATAAGACCAAGTTAAGTTATAATGAAAAGCAAATAAACTTATGGTCTCTACTCTTGACTTAGTGGTAGACTCACAAGAGTTTCAATGCTAAAGTTATGAGTTTAAATACCCATTGTGGTGTGTGTGGGTGTGGAGGTGTGTGACCATAGGAGAATATGCACCTAGCCAAATGAGACCCAAATAACTTTGGTTCAACTTTTGCTACTACCAAACATGCCTAAAAAGTATTTTGGAGTTGCAGTCATGTGCATTGGTGAGCCAAGTGCAACTGCATATGCCCTAAGAAAGCACAGGCTTTTATTAAGGATATGTCTGGAAATGGCGAAATGAGTAACTATTTTTTTTTCAACTTACGTAGGCCAATAAAGAAGCATTTTCATTGTAAGTTGCTTAAGATAAGTTATTTATTCCACATGTAGCTTATTTTAGTTTCTACTTATTAACAAGATAAGTATGCTCCATGGGCAAACAACATACTTAGCAACTTCTCATATCTTTGGTCTCTCCCGTTGCCTCACTCTAATAACTTATGAAAATTAGAAAAGCTAAAAAAATTAATTGAAGTGATTTAGTATTTTTAATTAAAAAAGTTATAACTAATCATAAACTAAACTTACTTATCTAAAATAAGTCACTTATCTACTATTGTAAGTAGAAAAAGTAGCTTATTTATTACTATCCAAATGGGCCCTAAGTTACTTTTATCATCTCATTTAAAAAAGCTCAGCTGTAGTGTTTACTTGCTATCCCACCGGTTCATAAAGTTAAACCAATCTGAATGAAGAAATTAAAAAAAAAATAAAAATTGTCAGCTTAGATCTTAAATTCTCATGGCCCAGAAGTTTTTAATGGTGGAAGTTTAATCACGACTGCTTTTTACATTGTGATTTAGATATGCTTTATTTTTGGGATCATGCCCCAGCTGAAAAAATTAACTGCGTTGATATAAAACCTATACATCAAAGTGGGCCCACAGTCCCCCAAAGTACTGGGTTCGTCATAAACGAGGTGCGCACAAACGGTACCGGTGCGTCGTGCTGGGAATCTGTGGGTCCACGTCAATGGTAATCCGATCTACCCCGTCCATTGGGCTCTATCCTCATGCTCACCCTAGAAATTAAAGAAATCATGACTATCCAAAATTTAGGTGGGACACACGGTGGAAAAAAATGTAAAATCATACCTATGACCTCTAAATTCACGTTTCCTGGGCCACTTGGCTTTTCAGAATGGTCTGATTTTCGGTTTATCCCTCGATCCTATACCCTAGTAGGTCGCACCTTATTAATGGATTAGATAGAATATACACAGGACGGTGGACCCCACAAACAGTGGGGAATGTTTATCGGTCCGGCCTTCCCTCCCAACCGCTCCTTATCGGAAGTAGATTTCGGGTGGACCCCACAGCAGCGCGTACCACCACAAATTGCGGTGGGACCTGCAGGATTGAGCAGGCATTGAAAAGGACGTATGGTAGCGACTTGCCTCGAGCTCGCTTTCTCATCAAAGACCCGCTTGCCTGCGTGGAGGCTTGGATGACCAACACGTGTCACCATAGGGACGAATGCAACCGTCCATATTTCCGACCCATGATTCGTATTAGGTTGCTGAATCGCTGCTACAGTACGGACGAATTGCGAGAACTGTGATTTATCTGGTTATCCACGCCATCCATCATTTCTCTCCGAACATTTTTTTTTTAATTTTAAAGAATGTGCGCAAAAATAAGTAGATCCAAAGTTCAAGTGGACCACACCAAATAATAAACTTAGGTTGTATTAAATGCACAAAGTGGCTATCTTTGGTACGGTACACTTGAGCTTTGGACCTGGCTCATTTTTGTATACATAGCTTAAATGATCTTAGATAACAGATGAACGGCATGGATAAGCGAATACATCGCGGTGGGCCCGCCTGCAGAACTGCCCCTTCGTGGCTAGAGACGGGAGCGTCCATAAAACACTTATGGGTCCATGGAGCACACGTATCACTGAGAGGGGCGAGCACACGTGTCATCGCCTACCAGACGTGCCCATGTACAATAGGCAAGAGTCAGTAGTTACAGTACCCACGGGCCAGGTGAGCACACGTGTCCGTGTTTTGGTTTTGGCATTTGCTCGTAAGCACAGCTGCCCACGTGTCAGAGGCGAGAGCCAGTAAATGTGCTCGAGCACATACACCGCGGGGGCGGTTCAGTTGCGGCCCGGCTTCACCCAATACGGTGCAACCCTTACCGTGGGGCCCACTTTGATGTATGTATTACATATCCACGCGATCCATCCGTTCTCCTGTATCATTTCAGGGCGTGAACCTAAAAATAAATTGGATCCAAATCTCAGGCGACTATGCCATAGAAAATAGGTTTTTAATCATTAAAATCTTCTTACGGGCCACAAAGGTATGATCAATTTGATATTTTTCCCTTCATCTAGGTTTGTGACCTTATCAACAGGTTGGATGAAAAATAAACATTACCAAAAACACTACCACGGGCTTTAACAAGTTTTCAATAGTGGACGTTCAATCACCACTGTTTCTTATGGTATGGTCCACCTGAGATATGCATCTTCTTCATTTTTCGGATAATATATAAAATGATCTGGAAAAACGGATGTACGGAATAGATATAGAATGCATACATGAAGGTGAGCCCCACGGTAAGGGTCGCACCTAATCCGCTCCCATACGCGCCCACGTGAAAAAAGAGTCTTTCGCACTCGCAGAAATGAAACCGGGACCTCCGGTAATTTCCGGCACCGACAGGTTCTCCCGGTAAAGAGGCTGGCCGTACCTACAGCTGGGTTTTTAAAAGAAGTTCCCCCCAACACTCGACAGCCATATATTACCAGAAGCTCCACGGGCCACGGCTATCGCCCTTCGGTGAGAATGAGTTCCACATCGGATATATATTCTCTCTTGCTGTTGTCGGATTCCAGCCCATGCAGTCAAATGCAGTTAAAAAAAAACTGATAATCCCGAGCTTGAACCTGCATATATAAATGGCGGAGAACCAGGCCGGCAGTATTCGAAGTTTCGAAGAACGGAAAAGCTGAAGAGAGAGAGAGGTGATTTCCAGCGCCTTTTTCCACAGAGAGAGAGAGAGAGAGAGAGAGGGAGAGAGGTGATTTCCAGCTTCTTTTTCAAGCTTTCTGCCATCTACCTTTTGTGATCTTCTGATCTGAAGCGGACGAGATGTCCCTTTTTTCACTCTATGAGCTTCTGATCTGATCTGAAGCTTTTCAAATCTCGATCCCCTGCGCTTTTGAAGAATTTCGCATTAGCTAGTGTTTGCCACTGCTATGTAGTTCTGTTTTCTCGATGTGTCTGACGGAAGTCAAAACCCGTCGTTTTGCAGTTGTTTCGAGCTAGATCGTGCCGTTTTTGAAGAATATTTGGCTTCTGATGCCCTTTCTGCGGTAAGTCGACGGATTATCTCTAAATTCTAGCTTTTTAGTTTAGAGATCCTAATTTAGATCCATTTTACGGTTTTTATCTTGCATTTCTTGACGTTTATACGCAATTTCAAGGATCGTTGATGAAGTTTGAGCAGATTTGTTAAGTTTGTAGTTATTTTACCCGCATTAATCGGTTTTTACTCTGTGGTTCTGCCTATTTCTAGGAATTTGAGGAATTCAAGTTGAAATCAGCGTTTTCTTCTAAGATTAGTGCTCTGCTTCTCCTGAACATCCAAGACTGTGATCATCACACTGTTTTCTTTATGATCTTATTTTAACCCCTTGGTTTTGGGAACAATTCCTATGTTCTCCAACTAGCTTTTTTAGGTCACGTAGTTTTATATCCTGACATTATGCAAATCAGGATTGTAACTTTAGGAATGCAGCAAAGGAATTATTATCATCTGTGAACGTTGAGGATTTGCTTTTGCAGCATACGTATTAGCCACTCATTAATTCTGTTTGCCGTCCAATTACTAACGGTTTGGATCCTAATCCATGTAAACATCTTTCTGTGATCTGTTTTTCTCATCCTCTGTTTCCTCTGTTAGTGAGACTGTGTTTAATGTACACAATAATGTCATTGGTCAGAGTTGGGATTGTTGGGGGACCATGGAAGCACACAGATGTGAATCAAGCAAAGTATTCCAATCGCACAACTAAGCCCAATCACAGGACTCCGAATTTAACGTGGAAAAATCCTTGTGGGAAAAAACCACCGCACAAAGCGACGGATATCACTATGAAAGTAGAAATTAGAAGAGATAGAGAGAATACCTGATTCGAACAAGCCTCAAATCTCCCCTTACAAGCCCTTGAAAACTCTAGGAACGAATTAGAAAGCTCTTAGATGCACCCTGATCCCGATTGCACCCGTATTTATAGCCTCTAGGAGAATCATAATTGAAATCGGAAACAAATCCCGCAGATACGCAACTCTGCGTAACTCTGCGCGATCGTTCGATGGGACTTCGATGGCATCGAACAGCCTTTGATGTCATCGAACTAAACATCAAAATGTTCCAGTGACTAAACATGAAAAATCCAGGTTTTTATGATGGCTTTGAGCAGGGCTTCAATGTCATCGAACAGCCTTCGATGGCATCAAACAAGACACCCAAAGTGTCCAACAACCAACATGGGAAATTCTGGATTTTTGCGATGGCATCGAAGTTTGCTCAATGGCATCGAACTGTCATCGACAGACATATTGAATTACAGATTTGAGACATCAATCAACAGGGATAACTGTTTAATACTTAGTTTTTAGATTTTGAAAAGTAGAGTTCATATTGGATTAGGAAAATTTTGAGCAGGAGTGCACTGGGAAATGCTGGAGTTTAAATTGCCCATTGTGAATGGCGGTGTTCATCATTCTCGTTGAAGCCCCCAAATGACAGTCACATGCCTGATTGTTCCATTTTATCATTACAGAGATTAATCAATTAGTTCTTTTCTTTTCTTTTCTTTTCTTTTCTTCTTCTTCTTCTTCTTCTTCTTCTTCTTTTGTATATACAAGCGATGAATTTCTTGCAGGTCCTGAGCTGAAATACCCCAATTATTGTCATTAGATCATGTTAGTTCCTTACTAAAGATAAACATACTTCAGCTTCAGGTCAAATACAAATCCTGATGAACAATAAATGTCATGTAAGAACATTTGCAATCTAAAATACTCTAGGTATGGAAATCATGATTTCAACAAAATTATCATGGATCTGCCCAAGTTATTCACCTCGCTATGCAAACTACTATCAATTTCATCCTCCCCCATCCACCAGACACCTCTCACTTTGTGTTGCATAGACACTTATTTATTTTCACCTATTATTTCATGTTCTTCTAGATAAGTCTCATGTGGGTATGTTTAACTATGAGCTTATACAGTGCGTTCTTGTCCAGTTAGATACTAGTAATAGTTTGGGTACTGAATATAACAAGATGCAGCTGTTTTAGCAAGTTGTAACTAGTCATCATCTTGCAAAAGTCATACTATCAATCTAATATCTCACCCCAGTAGTTATGCTGCCACATTTTCGTTCTCCCCTGGAAAGGTATGTAACCCCACTGTAATTTCTTTATAAATTTATAAAATTAAGATGTTGTCCTGCAAGATGATGACTAGTTACAACTTGCTAACTCTAGTTTACATAAAAGGAGCCTCTCCGTTTGACAATTACAATCAGGCAATATATAGCGGCTGTAAATGTTGTACCTTTCAAAAAAAAGGGGGGTGTAGCTGTTGCAAGCTCTCTGACCCCATTCTGGATTTGGGTCTTGTACAGGCAACCACTCTGTGCTATTTTAATTATTTTTTTCATTCCATTCATCTCTCCATTTCTCATCTCTAAGTTGTCATTGTAATGTGATTCTCCTGATGGATCTTAACTGGAAAACATGCAACTATTTTCTTTTAAGCAAGTTGAACTTGTTTCAAGGCATTCTCACTTTCACTTTATGAAAATCATCCAAGTAGTATGCATTATGGTCCTATAAAGTAAAGGTGTTATAATCAGGCAATGTTTGTATAACAGTGTAAAACCAGGTCAGGGAAGCGCTTCTAGTAGATTTGTTAGGTCTACTGTAACCTCCCATGATCATTGATTGGAAAGAAGGCAATAGGTTGCAAAATTAAGAACATGAACTCTATTTTGTGTTTTGATCTATGTCCATTTAGCTGTTTTTGAATCATTATTTGAGAGTAACGCATGTTCAACTGGATTTATCATGAGTTATTTAGTCTATTCCACACAGCTTACTGTGTCAAATAATCTGGTGAGGATCTAATTTGTTGCTGTCCTATTGCAGGGTGCTTTGGGACATCTCGAAGCACAGGAAATATTACGAAAATTTCATTGTGTAGAATACTGGTCATAATATTGAGGTGCGAATGCTTGTCTCCTCACAATTGGTTGTTCCAAATTTAGCCATTCATCTCACTAACTCATCACTAGCTTCTGATCTTGATTAGTACAGTGGAGAAAGGGAAGTGATAATATGAGGGAAAGGGACAGCAAGACTGTGGTGCCAAACAGTAACCAAAAGAATGGTCCTAGCAAAGACAAGAGAAGAGAAAGAAAACCACATCCAGAGAAGGACCACAAAATCTTGAGCACCAAGGGAGTTAAAGGTGAAACCTTGGGTACACGGCCACGGCCAGACTCCAGTACCATGGTAAGTGATTTGAAAGCAGGCACAGATCCCCCTGAAGTTTATGAAAGCCTGGTCATACATTATATGGATGACTGCAAGTCTGAGGTCACAAAAACAGATGGAAAATCCTTTGAAATGGCTGTGAAAGAGAATGGGGACGAAAGAGATGACCCCTCTAGTGATCAGGAAAAGGAAGTCAAACAGGGGAAAGAAGAAGAATCTGACTGTGAAACCATTGTAGATTCTGTATCATCTCAAGGGGATACAGAGATAGAACAAGCTTCCAGGGTTCCTAAAAACTTGCCAAAAAAACAGTCAGAAGCACTCCCTCGTGTGGCAAGAACAAACGGTGGTAAAAAAGAAGGAAATAAATTTCAATTGAAGACACCACAGAGCACTCCAAAGAAATCTCTAAAAACCAATAAAGGGACATCAGAATCTGCTGCTAAAAGCCTAGATAATAAATCCAAGAATATGAAAGTTCCTTCCAAGCCTTCATCAGAATCGTCTGAAGGAGGTGATGAAAAGCCAATTGAAGAGGTGAAGGAGATGGAACTCTCAGATGAAGCACCAAATGGTGCTCAGAGCATTGGAACAGACGATGAAACTGCTGATGCAGATGAGACTGGCATAGATGAAGAGAAGGTGAATGCAGACCAAAGGATCCAGGAAATGGAACTGAAAATTGGGAAGCTAGAAGAGGAGCTGAGAGAAATTGCTGCTCTTGAGATTTCACTCTATTCTGTAGTGCCAGAGCATGGAAGCTCGGCACATAAGGTCCACACACCTGCTCGGCGCCTTTCTAGGTTATACATTCATGCTTGCAAGCATTGGACTCAGGATAGGAGAGCCAGCATTGCTAGAAATACTGTCTCAGGGCTTGTATTGATTGCCAAGTCATGCGGCAGTGATGTGCAAAGGTATAGAAACTACTGCAACTTTTAAGTTTGTGCATCTTGCAGTGTTGGCTTTTCTCTCTTCTTCTTCTTTTCGTATTTTATTTATATAAAAAAATCATGGAGAGTAATAGCTGTTATTTCTTTTCCTCTTTAAGGTTGACTTTCTGGTGGTCGAATACAGTTGTGCTGAGAACTATTATTTCTCAAGCATTTGGTAATTCTCATCACTCGAGTATGATTGGAAGGCTTTTTGAGTCTAATGGTGGGGGAAAGAGAAGTGACCTGAAGTCCTCTCCCATGAAATGGAAAGGTAGTCCTGGCAGTAAGCAGGTGCAGAAGCTTGGTTTTATGCAATTGGTAGACGACTGGCAGGAGATGGGCACATTTACTGCTGCATTGGAAAAGATAGAATCTTGGATCTTTTCTCGGATTATTGAGTCGGTGTGGTGGCAGGTAACAATCACATTATAGACTTGATGTCACAGTAACAATCACATGATAGACTTGATGTCACATTGCGATTTAATATTGATACCTTCGACAAGGTATTTGTCTTACTGAAGAAATCGTCAACTCCACATAAATTTATTGCAATTCTGATTTACCACCAGATGCCTCATATGCTTTGTATTTCATACCATAGCAAAAATCCGTACAGGAAAAATGCTACAAGAATGTCCACATATCCACATTTGATTTGGTTCCAATCACTAGAAAGACGGTCAAAATTTAAGTCAAGGAAGCAGAAATGCCGAAAATCAGAGTATTGGAAATCGGTTTAATACAGTTTCAAACTGAAAAACAGAGTGAAAAAAAGAGTGCGAGAGAGATTCAATACAAAACTAAAACAATGTATGCTTTGTTTATAAAGATGATTAAAATACAAGTCTTTAATTAAAATGGTTAGAATTTGTATATGCACGTGTAACAATGTATAGTGGGTGATCTAAACATGTGTTTTAATATCATTCACCCTCAAAAAAATTATTCAGGGATAAAATGTCTCTCTCTCTCTCTCTCTCTCTCTCTCTCTCTCTCTCTCTCTCTCTCTCTCTCTCTCTCTCTCTCTCTCTCTCTCTCTCTCTCTCTCTCTCTCTCTCTCTCTCTCTCTCTCTCTCTCTCTCGTAAATCCTAAATACAGATGGGTATGGAATGACACAAGAAATACAGGCTTCTCATTTCTAGCGAAAGGAAAAAGAAAAAGGAGGAGAAAAAGAAATACAAGAGCTTATCTGCATAACCCTGCTTTTATGAAGATATTTACTATGGTTCAGTATGCTGTAGTAGATATTATGATAGTATTTACTGCAGCCCAGTACCATAGATGCCTGTCAATGGATCAGGTCCCGTCCTAATATTACGGTACCCATATTTGTACCCCATAGCACTGCATATGGGGTACCAGATTCGAATCCAATCAGCTCTGGTATCCCCATGAAGTCCTGCTGGGTTCAGTTTCAAGCATGTATTAGGATTCGTAATTCAGTTTGGATCTAGATTCTGGCCAAGGATCAGGTCTGGGTTAGATCAGAAATTACATTTTATAGCATGTTATGAGAATGTAAAAATGGCCTTCTTATTCTTATATTTGAGTCATTTGCATATATGTGCTATCATGCCCAACGCACCTTTATTTTGATGAATCAAGAAACAGCACAACAGAAAAGGTTTTTTTGTATGAAATAGATATTATATGATTTTCTTTTCCATAGTAATTAAATTTTAACCATTATGATGGAGAGGCCAGGTGCTGATTTTCTCTTTCATTCGACTGACATTCCTTGATGTGCCTGTCTGCTTTCAGACCTTAACCCCACACATGCAATCTCCAGTTGATGGTTTGTACAGAGTAAAAAGCTTCAGGAAGCTGTCAGGACCAGCTTTGGGTGATCAGCAGCAAGGCAGCTTCTCTATCAACCTCTGGAAAAGTGCTTTTTTGGATGCCTTCCAAAGGCTCTGTCCTGTTCGAGCAGGAGGGAATGAGTGCGGTTGCTTACCTGTGTTGGCAAGAATGGTATAGAGTGATAAATGGCCCTTGCACCATTAAATCATTTTTCCATCTTTCTTTCTTTCTTTCTTTTTATTTCCTACATAAAGTCTATGCAAGTTGCAGTATGTTAATGGACTTTAACATCTTCTTCAAAGCTTCCTCATACTTTGAGCATTGCACTTTCTTCTTAAAACATATTTATTTCTATGCTCAGGTAATGGAACAGTGTGTGGCCAGATTAGATGTTGCCATGTTTAATGCAATCCTGCGGGAATCAGACAATGAAATTCCAACCGATCCTGTATCAGATCCAGTTGTTGATTCTAAAGTTCTACCTATTCCGGCCGGAGACTTGAGCTTTGGGTCTGGCGCACAGCTAAAAAATTCTGTATGTATAGTTTCTATTATCTTACATTCATTAAGGGTGTGTTTGGTAGCATCAATTTTCATGAAATTCTGCACCAAATTAGACTGATTAATTATGAAATATCATGATATGTGGTGCAACCAAACCCACCTTTAAGACGGTCTTTCCTGATATGTGGTGCAGTGTTTCTTGAGGCAGATTCTGTTTGATTTCATTCTTTTGCTCACACTTCATCTCACTGTGAATGGCTTGAAAAAGGTGGCTTAATGCCCGATTCATTAACAATTTTCCATGTGTGGATTGAAAATGAAATTGGAGCTTTCTGTAGACAATCAAGAAACAGGAAGCAATTGTGCCGATGGTCGTTTTCAACCGACACATCCTTGATTAACCGTTTTACAATTCTGCAACAATCTTTCCATTCCCTAATGTCATTGTTATTGATCATAGTAATCAAACTATTAAATTCAAACACTGTCAGAGAAGGCAGGGCAGGAACAGTTATCCATTTTCCATCATTAAACCTCATGTTCTTGACATGACTATCCATCCTTGTTGTGGACCTTTATAAATGCTTGTAGTCTTGTATCAAGTGCTTGAGTGGGACCCTGGACTCGTTTGAGCATGCATACCCTTCAGATTCCATATTAGATGAGTTTACGGATGCTAAATAGAGAGCATATTATTCTCATTACAGATTGGAAATTGGTCTAGATGGCTGGTGGATATGTTTGGAATGGATGCAGACAATTTCGCGAAAGAACGGACGAACTGTGAGGATGATGACAGAAGGGGCGGGGATGTTGAATCCAAATCTTTCCCCCTGATGAATTCCTTGAGTGATCTTCTGATGCTCCCAAAAGACATGCTCATTGACAGATCCATCAGAAAAGAGGTCAGATCCATAACTCTACATGAAAGTCTTCCAACAGTTCTCGTGTACATATGGGCAAAACATCCCCACCTTTGACGGGATGTTTTGCAACGTCCTCTAACCTTTTAAGCGGCAGACGGGGTGACCTATCCTGAACCAATTCATTCAGTCGTACAATTAGGAGCAAGCCATGGTGCAAGAATCACACCGATTGGATGATCCTAACCCTTTGAATCGGGCCAATTTGGTACAACTCTCCATTGTTTATGAGCTGTAAATCACAGTCAGAATCATCAGATCAGTGTTACTTTAGAATAATAAGAAATCAAAAGTGGCATTTATCTACTAGTTGTTTCAAGATGATGATTGGACCTATTTTATTTCTCCAGTCAAATCTCTGTCCATTTTCATGCTATTGATCAGAAGTTTAGGACACCTGATTGCCGTGATTTTTGCACCATGGCTTGCTCCTAGCTGTATGAATGAATGAACCATTTTGATTGACAATCGGTCACCCCATGTGCCATTTAAAAGGTTTGGGAATGTTGCTAACGTCCACATGAAGAAGGGCACTTGTGTGTGTGCACACACAAACACACCCACATACATAATTTATTTGTATCCTTTCCTCATCAGATCTTTCATTTGATTTATTCTGTTTCCATCTTTTATAGGTATGCCCTTCACTCGGTCTTCCGCTAATAAAGCGGATCCTCTGCAATTTTACACCTGATGAGTTCTGTCCTGATCCCGTACCTGGTGCTGTCCTAGAAGCACTGAATTCCGAGGTAAGATTTTGGACTGCATTTAAATTTCTTATGAATGGGTCCATGCTTTTCAAAAACCTGAAAGCTCCAGTAACATAGAAAAGAAATGCACATCTTGCCATCCGGAGTAATGTTTTGATGATTTATTTAAGTATTCAAAACTGCCAAAGCCAATTTGAATTAAATACTTGGCATATTTTATGTTTTCGAGTTTATGCTTCTGCTCCTTAGATGGTCGGCTATCAGCATCTTATTGCAGCCCACCACCCGTCGTGAAGGACTGTTTGAGGATTAAGCCCCAATCATGTGAGGTCGAGTCAATTTCTTCAGGAGGGAATTTGTGGAACCTTGCACCAAGTGTCTGCAGTATTCTCACGTCTAGAGTCTCCGTGTATGACCCATGGTTCAGTGGTCCAGACTTTGATCCAATGCCCTTGACGTAAGGTCATAGCTGCCCATTCGTTGACCTAAATATCAATGTCCAGATCATAATCCATGCAACCCATGTATAAAAACTGGGCTCCCTCTACTTCAGTATTGAGTAGCCAGTTCTCCCCATCTTTCCTATGGAATGGAAGAGAAGTACAACGATTTGAAGAGGACCCTCCATTTTCCGATGTGTCCATCAGCTTCCTAATGCCTCCTTTGGTCAGAGTTCCCTGGAAGAAGTATTTTAAAATGTTTGATCTTATAGATGCCTGTTTTTTTTGTTTTTCTACTCAGAGTTGGCTAGAACGGCGGAAATCTGAAGGGGACTCAATAAGCAGCTTCCCATGCAGCGCTGCACCCATTGTCTACAGCCCACCTTTGCTGGCCGATGTGGCAGAGAAGGTGGCAGATGCAGGAGGGCAGGCAGAACTTGGGAGAAATGCGTCGATGGTACAGAGGAGGGGGTATACCAGTGACGACGACTTGGATGAACTGGAATCTCCTCTCACTTCCATCATTGATAAGTTGCCCCCGTCTCCTCCAATCGCCAACGGAAATGGAAAGTTGAAGGAAACGGTGCGATCTAATGGGGAAGGTGTTAGGTATCAACTCCTTCGTGAGGTTTGGTCCGTGTGATTTCATCTCGAGTCGTGTCGTTTTTTTTTTTTTTTTTTTTTTAAATATATATATTTTTGATTTCTTTTTTCATAGAGAAGATGAAAAAAGAATCAATAGCGATGTGCAGAGAAAAAAGAGGTGATTTCATTGATTTTTCCTTTTATAAGTAAATAAATTTGAAGATAGTTCGCAATATATCTCCCTATGAATAGTAAAAATTCTCAACACACGAGTGCCCAGTACGTGGACTCTGCCTAGTCAATCAGAAATTCTACTTGCCCAATCCATAGGTAGGCCTCACATATAGACGGTTCAAACGCATAGTTAGGGCATCCAATGGTTTCGTCGTAAATTGATTGAGACGTTAAATTTTCAGGACGTAGCGCACGGGATGCGGATCCATGCGGAATTTTCGCAAATAGGCGGTTCAAACGCATGGTGAGCTGTGGGGCCCACCCGTGATTGAATGTTGAGTTCGAACAATGCATCTACTGCAACTCATGGGCACTGTACATCCCAAGAATCAACCCTGTCAAAAACTAAGGTGGGACTCACCACAGGAAGCAGTGTACGATCATGTCTGCACCCTATGTATTCATGTATTTAACGCCATTCATCCTTTTCTCAAGCTTATTTTAGGGCATGAGATCCAAATCTCAAGTGGACCACACCACAAGAAACAGCGATGATTGACCTTGCCATTAAAAACTTCTTGGGGGCCGCTAGAATATTGATTTTCCATCCAGCCTGTTGTTGTTGTCAAGGTCATAAAGACCTGGATCAAGGGACCACAAATATCAGCTTGATCCAAAAATTTCGTAGCCTACAAGAAGTTTTTAATGATCAATCACCACTTTTTCCAGTGTAGTCAGCCTGAGATTTGGATCTGCAGCAGTTTTTGGGCTCGTTTCCTAAAATGAGGAGGCAAAATGGATGTACAGCGTGGATAAAAGTTAAATACATCACGGTGGGCTCCACAGGGATCCATCGAAGATGCATTGGGACATTAGGTGCGGCCCTGGCCTCACCCAAAGGCGGTGCGGCACGCATGAGTGATCCAAATTTCATAATCCGCTCCCTTTGGTGTGGCCCACACGAGTGGTGTGTCGGGGTGTCTTTTGATAGGTGCATCTAGTGGACGGGTATAAATGGCACTCCTATCAGTGGGCATGACGCACCTCAAACGTATGGCAGTTACCATGCGAACCCAAACGCATTTATTTTGATCATTTCTTCGTGCAATCGATCCAGACATGCATTGTTGTTACAACTGGATCATCTGGGCTTAGGCAGGGCCCAGATGAATCTGGGTCAAACACACCTACCATGTGAAGAACATCAGAGTTGTTCAAAATATTGGGAAATTTATGAATACCACTTTGGGTGAAACATCAGGACGAACCACTTAGTGGATTGATGAGTCCATTGACTTTAATTCCATGGTATGGGCTAACTGATAAATGGATCGGCCTGATTTTATATATATATATATATATATCCAAATGATCTTCATGTTTCGGCCCCCTTTTTGGGGTCTACCCGTCACGCATGGATAGCGAGACCCACCAGTCGCAGTGTTGCGCAAAAATGCCTCCGTGTAATTGTTTGACGAGTATGCCTCCCAGCTCTCATGTTTGGATCGAGCGAAGAGAAAATGCATACCTCTTCCGTGATGAAATATTTCATCGTGGTTTCCGCATGGCATCGAACTCAAATAAAAGATTGGGGGTGACACCTGTGAGGGCGCTCTGAGATTTCTGCTTTTTATCCCAAGTAAAACCCCGAAAATGGAATTCATTATGGGAATGTCTCAATAGTGGTCAAGGAACAATTTTTTTTCCCTTTCCCATCATCCATATAGGCCATAAGATTTATCCGATGTCTGACGTTATGCCACACAAAATACAGATGGCCTATATCACAATACCCATCGCTCCAACGTATGGGCGTACATCAAGCCAAACCGAGTCGAGCTGGCCTCAGCTTGGCCACTAGCTAACCTCAGCTCGATCCTTGAGCCTGACCGGCCAGCTCAGCTCAGTCAGCACAGCTCAGGCCAGTTCGGCCGAGTTCGAGCCGAGTTTTTTCTGTGCAGCATTTCCACAAACACCTAGACTGCACCGTCAAAATCCCATTGTCTGTAAAATGTCAGCAAAGGTTGTTCAGGTATTATATCAAATACCTTCCAAGCAACATAAAAATCCTTTATAAAAAAAAGGTACTTGTTTCCTATACATACCTTCCTTGCCACCAGCCACACTTCGTCGAGTCGTTTCATCAAACACTTGGTGAGCAAGGTTAGATCCGAGTTCAATTCGAGCTGGGTTCAATCTGAGTCGAGTCGAGCTAGGGCCAGCTCGGACTCGGCTCGAACTCAGCTTCAAACCGAGTCGAATTGAGCTTTTTGAGGTTTTGATTTTGACAGTGAATCGATTATAGGAATGTTATCTACAACTAGACAGGTGGAGCAATGAGTCGGATATGGATGGCCCCATGGTCCAGATTCATATTGTCAAGAGTATCCTCTCACCATAGGTTCAACATGTAAAGATGGGATTCAACTAGATGGAGGTCTAGATACCCTCACACCTAAGTGTTAGATATTGTGCCACGCTACAAATCAGAATCATCTCTTTCTTGAATACCACAATAACGAGTTTCAGCTAGTGCGCATACCACTATAACAAATTTCATGGGATCCTGACTGGTATAGGTCATGGCTCTAACACAGGCTATAAATGATCATCGAGTTGGCCAATTGTCGAAACTGGCCCCATGAAGCAAAAACGTGGTGCCATGGTCCATATTACTGTACATATTTGCTAAGAGTATAATAGGGATGCCACATCACATAACATATTATGTTATGCGCACCACAGCTAGCATCACGTCTCTCCAGAACTCTGCATTAAATATTAAAAGCTTACGTGCCATTTAAATATTTAGATGCAATGTGTAAAGCTAAAAATTCTGACCAAACATAACTTTCAACGGGCAATCTCAAAATCCGGAATTCATCCAAAATGCACTGATTAAAAAAAAAACAAAACAAAACAAAACAAAACATAAATCTCAAAAAAGTACCTCTTAAAACTGAAGTTTACTGAGTCTAATCTCCTTCTTCAATGACCTTGGTTCCCAATCCCTTGAGCCCTTCAGGTGGGACCTCTGCTACAGTGACCAACGAATAAAGCTCCTCCTTAGCATCTTCCTCTTCATTCCTCTTGCGAGCAACGCGCACACGAACACGTCTAGGCACACCCCGTATACCCCTGCTCCATATGTGCTTGTTTAGCTTCACATCGACCCTAACATCGGTTGTCCCCATCGCCTTCTGTGCAAATTTCCGTATCTCTTTTATGGCTTTGGGAGCCATCTTCTTGAAGGTGCTGCCAAATTACAAGGCATTCCATTGTTTTAGTTATTGCTAGAATCATGCGAACTTTCAACAACAGAGAAGATACAATGATGTAAAAATAGGAACTTAGGCTGCATTGGCTTGGGCAGCCAGAAAAATAATTCACGATTTTGAGATTTCTACTCTGCAGTAAAATTACCAAAAATTTATTGAGTATAACTGAATGGATTGAAAGAGCTCTTTACCATCTACTACCAAATAAAAAAATGCCCAATTTTGTGATTAAATTAGGAGTAGACATTCCTAAATCACGTTATTATTATTATTTCTCTGCTCCTGATAAGGCTCAAATGCAGACTTAACAAAATGCAATGAAGAAAAAGGGAGAAAAATGATGATCCAAGTAGAAAATTGGATCTTGAGCTGTGTAGATTGTCCACATCAGAAGTTAAATGAAAAGAAAAAATATAAAAGTAAACTTTCAACTGTGTCCATTTAAGGCTGTAGCTGGAGTACAGGACATGATACAATTTCTACCTCCACCTGGACACAAGTCATGCTTCAGTAGACACTACTCACCCTCCAAAAGTTTCCAACATATTAATAAAAACAAAATGAGATAGTTCCTACAAGAAAAATTGATAAAAACAAATACAGAAAGAAAAAAGAACATGAACACAGGAAGAGAGATGAATAACAGTTTCTAAGCAAAACCACAATTCCATGAAATCAATTGATGGGTGGAGCTGCCTTGTATTTACACCATGTGTTCTTCCTATTGGGGCCACCCATTTGGTGTGGATTATGTAGTCCAATCCTGTCCAGGAGACTGAAAGTCCAGGGATGAGCTCCAGCCCCTGACTTCAGGAATTGGGCTCAGCCTCAACTGGGCCAGAGCCATCAGCCAAATGCCCATCCCAACAATGCTCAAATGACCTTAGATGGAGCAGGACTGGCTTACTTGTCAACATGAAAAACAATCCAGCCAAACTAGGGGGCTAACCCACAAGCCTAGAAGCTGAGCAGAAACCATATCCACAATCACAGTGGGGCCAAGGCAGGTCCAAGCCAACTCAACCAAGTTGCAATCATGCGTGACAAGCAGAAACTAAGGGATGTTTGGATGGAGGCAAACTAAAATGTGGATCTACAGAAGTAACCCCACATCTTCAGGAAATGGAAAACCGTGGATTCTGTTACTCTTATTCATTTGTTTGTTTTTTTATTCCAATTTAAATGGATTCCACATACGGAATGCTCACTTCATGTGCCTTCTTTGCTTTGAAAAATCAATTTAACAATTTGTTTTGAAATAAAGATGGCAAGGCAAATCAGTTTCAATGCTTCAGTAGGCACTGGTATCATGTTCACAAACATGACTTGGCATTATTTGCAATGAAATAGATACTGGGTAGATTAACAAAGCAAGGAATAAAGGTGACAGAAAGCATCAACAAACATGATGACATGGAAGCAAAAAGATCACACCAAAACATCAAGGATCCAAGATCATGAACTACAGTCAAGGGAATGATCGCCAACCTCAAAAATGAAAAGAGGGAAAAGGCTTCACACACAATAGACCAGAAGAAACACCAAGCAACTCAGAAGGTCATTCTAAAGACAGCCAATCTATTCAAATACATCCATAATAAATGTTCAAAATATCAGGAAAGTTTCACATAAAATTCACTAGGAAATAAATTAAAATGATTGTATCACAATATGGCAATGTATCAGGAAGTATCATTTCTAAATTAAAAGGTTCATATCATTGATAGATCTGATACCGGTACATAATTATCAGATTGGAACACCAATACATTTATTCCATGAATAATTTCAATGAATTGCAATATAAAAAAACCATGGATATGAATGTGGAAAAGTATGATATCAGGAATCAATTGTGTTCATGGTTTGAAGTATTGGCAAAATTCAATACATATCAACATATACATAACAGTCCAAGGCAATCTGGTACACCACACCAATCATATATACGGGGACCACTCACCCTATGACTGGGCAGAATTGGTCCGACTCATTCAATTTCATATGAGACTGAACAAGTCGCCACAAGGCAACTCGGTCCATCCCATGATGTGTGAGGTTCACCATGATGTGGGGCCATCCTGTCCATCAGATGTGTCCCTATTTTAGGCCCTGAGCTCAAAATTCAGGCCAAATAGAAATCAGGCTGGCCAATGCATGGAACAATGAGAGAGGCCCTTTTTACGTTCTCGTACTAAGTTTTGGATCAACCTCTTTTTTTTGCTCGTCTTGTCATTATGGTTTGGCATAACCATCCAAATTGTGGGGCACATTGTGGACAGAGCATACCCGTGAAACCACATTGTCATTGTGGTTCAACACAATTGGTGCATGTTTGGATGTCTCACGCACATCAAGCCGAGCGCACAAACATCTCAAGAATATGGTAATTTACCATACCATAGTCCAGCATAGTGTAAATGATCCCTCATGAACTGAACTCCCATGATAGTTTTGCACCATTTAAAAAATGGTGGTGACCAATCTTCATGGTTGGCACCATGTACAGCTTTCTAGACCATCCAAATAGTGGGGCTCATTGAAAATGGTGCATACCTATAAGACCACGCTGATCAAGCAATCCTAACCATCTAATTGATGGCTACCAAAATAGTAGTTGAAAGTAAAACAGTGAGTTGTTCAATCTCTGAGGGCAAAATCAGCTGGTTAATATAGTCATGTAACTTTTGGGTTATACTCTATCCAAGATTGGGCTAGAGGTTACACTATCTTAGTGTAAACTGATACACGTCATAATGGCCCCTGTAACAGCCGTTATGGTCTTTTCAAAAACAAAAGAAAATAAAAAATAAAAACTGAATTCGCCCCGTTACAGTGCTGTTAAAGGTCATTATTTCCATCACAGCTTTTACAACCCTGTAAGGCATATCAGTTGCCACCGTTACCATTATGTAACGGATGTTGCAGCACACCATGCTGTCATAGTGGAAATTTCCGGTTATGCAGAATCCAAGATTGGGCTAGAATCTTAGAGATTTGGCAGTCTGTAGTGCTATACAAAACCATGCCATGTATATCTGAAGATTCACCGCCATTTTCTAAATGATATATATCTATCACAAAAGTCTTGCCCATCACACATTAAATTCAATGAAAATTGGAAATTAGGCCCTCATTCTTTCGTCAAATTGTACAATTCATGAGAAGGTATAACTAATCCAGACCGTTGTTGTGATTTGTCCCACTGGATGGACCATTCTTACAAATTATTTTAGATCAGGAAGCCCAATAATGATTAATGAATTATTATGGGGTGAATGATAGATCCATTGCGTGGAACATGTCACAAAAATAGTTTAGACCACCGAACCATGTCTCCACTTGTCAAATTGAAATGCCTGTGTATTGATCATTTTTCTGAAGCAATATCACCAATAAGGTTGAAGCAAAACAATTTCAGTGGTGACCAAATACAGTACACCAAAACTGAAACCCTTGATCATGATATGCAATGATACTACCTGTTAAAATGATACTTTGAACATTGCACACAATGAACAAATGCTACATGACATCCAAATCTCCAACGTAGATCTAGAGATCAACACAGCTGAAATCTCTAGGAATTGTAAATCATGGTCCATTTATCACGACAAAAATAAGATGGATCTACAGATCTCGAACCAATGTGAATCTAGGTGGATCACAAGTGCCAGCAACTTTCAACAGTATACACAGGTTTTTAATCATTATGAGTGGCCCATGGCCAGCAACCCAAACTACTGATCTGAGTCCCAATCTTGATGGAGAATGACACAAAAATAAAATGACCAATGTTTGGACCTCTTTCATTTAAATGTGGACCGTTTTTGCATTTATCTTCTAAACCATCTATATATAGTCCAAATACGAAAAGCTTAACATTGTCTTCTCAAAGAGATTATTGAAATGCGAGTCCATGCATGGTGGGAGAGCAGATGAATAGTCCGGATTACCAGAAAATGGGCTTATCTGTCAGAATTGAAAATCCATGTGTGATATGAAAAGATGCAGGATATGCATCATAATCTCATATTACACAATAATAAAATCAGACAGATAACATCAAACTACATAAGCTAAGAGGAAGAATTAGATATAGTGACCGTTTTGGAAGTTCTCGTACAGACCTTTTCCACACGGATATGTCACCTCTGTTGGATATCGAATCCGTACAAAATACGGGCAACACCATGATGAATCTGATATGAAAATCGGGCCGATCCATGCATTGAGTGGGCCGCACCAGTAAACTTAGTTATACGACTTGCTGTCCATCGATTTGATGCTTTGTCCACTTGAATGAGTGGATGGACCTGACTTTCATTTCAGGTGAAAGTCGGGGTGTGGCCCACCCTTTGAACGGATTGGATATTCAACATATGTGGCATATTGGCGGGAAAAAACAGCTGCATCAGGAGTTCCGATACAGCCACTATCTTAAATTTCTCTATCCAACGAAACTCAGTAAATACGCCAGAATAAGAGCTATATATCACGAAAAATCGATAAACATTGCAAAGAGAAGAAGATCAATAGAATAACTACGGATGAAATCGATCTCTGAAATTTGCATTTCCATAAGCCGAATGATAAACAGATCAAGCCATTTCAGAGCAGAAAAATGACCAAAAATGAAGAAAAAGGGGGGAAATTTGAAGAACAGGATGGAGCTGAAGATAGATTACCATCCATGGAGACGCCTGTGGAGATTGATAGTGTATTCTCTTGTCACTACCTCCTCCTTTCTCCCTTTGGCCGTCTTCTCCACCATCTTAGCAGCTCTTCCCTTTCACGCTCTCTCAAAACCCTAGTTCCCGAAGTTTCGGCTGCGAGAGAAACCCTAATGTCGAAGTGAGGAGAATATATAGTAATGAGTTCAGAAAATTACCCCTGGTCTTTAAGACAACTACGGAAAACACTACCGAGCGTCGATTATCGTTTAAGGGTGTTTTGGTCATTTGCTTAACAGCCGCGGGGCGGAAATGCGATGGGAGTTGGGACATCCGGATCCTCCACCAACTCGTGTCAGCCCGGATCCTCCACCAACTCGTGCCAGCGTGTGCGAGATCCGGCCCATTCATCTGATGACCTAACAGCGAACTTGTGGGAAACGGATTGGCACTCCCCCTGCCACCAGCCAATGGCTGGTGGTCGATGCTCTGTGGGCACATCATGATGTAATTGTTACATCCATGCCATCCATCTATTTTTCTGGATCATTTTATAGTATTAGACCAAAAATGAGATATATCCCAATCTCAAGTGGACCACATTACAGGAAACATTGTTGAATGAGCGTTGACCATTAAAAAACTTATGGGGGCAATAAAAGTTTTGGATCAAGCTGATCTTTGTTTTTTCCCTTCATCTGGCCCGTATGACCTAATCAAAAGAGGCCTTAAGAGGATTTTAATGGTGGATATCCAATCACTATTGTTTTCTTGGTCATCTGAGATTTATATTCCTCTCATTTTTGGTAAAAATTCCTAAAATTATGGATGAACAGAGTCGATGAAACACATACATCATGGTGGGCCCACAGAACACCGACCATCAGCCACGGGTAGGGGTGCACATTTAACCGGTAGAACCGTGGAACCGGACCGAAATCGTTGGATCGGTCCGGTTTGGTCCAGTTCTAGACAGCAACGGTTCCAGTTCCGGTTCCAAAATTGCCAGAACCGTTGAATACGGTTCGGTTCTGGTTCGAGGGACACGCAGAACCGAACCAAACCGTTAACCGAACCGTGGACCCGATCCGTTAAACCGTGGCCCAGATCTACACCGTCCATTGACTTCCTCTTGGAATTTAGACCGTGAATAGTGAGCTTTGATCATCTGATGATATGGTCCACCTGAATAATCAAGCCTTAAAAGCAGTCAGATGGCCTTCTTTCGATCGTTGTAGAGATCACAAGAATTTACACGGCTAAGAAAGCTCAACATGGTTTTGATGGGTTCTACCCCCTCTACTTGATGAACGGTTCAGATCCATCTCTCCCTGCATGATGGTGGCCCACAATGGAAGCTCTATTTTCAACAAAGTTGACGTACGTCGACTGTGAAATTTGGTGCCCCACTTATTGACGTCTTTTGGAAAATCTACTCCGTTCATGAGATTGAGGACGAAAAACCATCAGAAATAGAGTGCTTTTGGAGGAAAATCAGCGTGGCCCATGAGCTTATCTACTCCGCCGTCCATTTCATGTTCAACGGTCATAATTCTACAACAGCCTGCATGGTTTCAGAATGCCACATTGCCAAGCGTTAAATCTCCCTTCTGTAAACAATGGACGGTACAGATTGACGATTTGAATGTGGAGTGGGCCACACTGAGAAAATTGCAAAGGGACTGTAGGGATTTTTTTTTCACCGTTTTTTTTTTCTTTTGTTAAATTTTTTAAAAAGCCAGAACCGTGGAACCAATCCGAAACCGAACCGGTTTTCACAGTCCGGTTCTGGTTTGGTTCTAATGTGCTAACGGTTCGGTTTCAGTTCCGAAAATCCTAGAACCATTAGGAACGGTTCGGTTCCAATTTTACCCCAAAACCGGACCAAACCGACCCGTGTGCACCCCTAGCCACGGGGCTGGTGGCAGAGGGAGTAGCCAATCCGTTTCCGAACTTGTTTGTACAGTGATCCAGAGTTCGCCTGGCCGGGCCAATAGGCGTGCTACGCGTGGCTGAAAAGGTCCGTTAAAAGAAATTGCCAGATGGCCCACAATGGCCGTAATGATTAATCAACCTCGAGTGCACGATGGGGAGTAAAACAGCCCTCCAGAAGAACGTGGATTGCCTGTACCTAGGTTCACAGGAGGTTCATGTAGTCGGAAGCTACGTGGACCCACAGAGATGCCTGTAACATCCACTCCCTCTCCAGCAGTTTTGCAAGACCACAGTAGGAGTGGAATCTAAAATCAGTTAGATCCAAAACTCATGTGGGACACACCACACGAAACAGAGTCGATTGAAGGTGGACCCACATAATGGATGGCAGACATTGAATGTGGGACCACATGATGGAAGGATGACATTAAAGATGGCCCACATGATGAATGGCTCTTATTAAAGATTGGGCCCCACGTAATCGTAATGGACAGTCCACAGCAAAGGTGAAACCTACATGATGGATGATGGTGGACATCAAAGGTGGGTTCCACATGATGGACTATCCACATCAAGTGGACACCACGTGTTAGATGGTCCACAACAAATGGGGGACCGGCATGATGGACGGTGGACATCAAAGGTGGGCCCCTCGTGATGAACGACTCATATTGAACATGGGGCCCACATCATGGTGGGGCCTGTGGGGCCCATGTAATGAACGATTCACATCAAATGTGGGCCCACATGATAAATGTAAATCATCAAAGTGTGGCCCGACCTGACAGAACATGCACATCAAGTGGGTCCCATTTGATGGGTAGTCCACATCAAAGGTGGGACCCACATAATGGTGGGGTCATTGAAGGTGGGCCCGCATGATCGTCAATTGACATCAAAGGTGGGCTCACATGATGAGCGACCCATATTGAAGGTAGGGCCCTGCAAATGAATAGTCCACGTCAAGGCGAACTCACAGAATGGATGGAATGGGCTTCACATGATGGATGACTGACATCAAAGTGTGGCCCTTATAATGGACAGTACACATTAAGTGGGCCCCGCTTAATGGACGGTCTACATCCAAGGTCTTGCGTGATGGATGACACCTATCCAAAGAGGACTACATGATGGATAATCTATATAGAAGGTGCGCCCCCACACGATGAATGGTGGATATTAAAATGGGGCCGCACATGATGAACAATCTACTTCGAAGATAAGGCCCACACTATGGACACATCAAGTATGGACTCTACATGATGAGCAGTGGACATCGAGGGGCTATGGACATTCAACAGGTGGTGTAAGAGTGGGCCATGATTCTAAAAACTCAGTTGAAGTTTCCTATGGCTTCTAAAATCATGGGCCACCTGCTGAACGGATCACGTGGACATTCAGCAGGTGGTGCGTTCGAAAAGGATTCTGCCATCTGATCTTAGAAGCCATCTGAAACTTCACACACAGTTTTTTGGGATGTATATTTGTTTCATGAACTGTGGCCCTCTGGCAAGTGGATCAACCCCGATTATTAAGCAAGAGCATCTATATTGTAGTATTACATAAATAAATGACTGTATCTCATGCCATTTTGTTCAACCGGCATATGCATGGTGTATAGATGAGCATCCTGTAGAGTAAGGGGTTGTCTAAATGACTGTAAAACCCTAGTTGTAAAGGGTTATTTGAATGCCCCTATAACCTTAAAGTTGTAAAGAGATCGTAGATAAAAGGTTTATAAATGTTATTTGGATAGAAAATTTTGAGTGTAACGTCATTATAAACATTTTACAAGTACATACTTCAATTTTTTCCCTGTCAAGGTGTAAAGCGACTTTTACAAGTAAACTCCCATTTTTTCCTAGCAAAACCTCCCATGTTTCTTGAGCTCAATTTAGCACATTCACAAAGTAACCCCCATGTTTCACATTACAGGTTAAAGGAGATTTACATCAGCAAAGACATTACATTACACCTAGAGCAGCATGGTTGATGCACAAGAACTGTTTTTGAGGTCCACTATGATGTGTATGGTACATCAGATCCATCTATCATGTGTCCTTCGGTGCTCTCTTATGGCCGGAAAAAAAAAAGGGGGGCAAGACAAAAAGAAAAGAGAAACATTAGGTTAGCCACATGATAGGGAACAATTAAAACATGACACCCACTACTAAAACCTTCCACATCGTGTGGACCCACTGTAATGGGTGGAAGACATCCAATCTATCTATTAAGGTGCATCCGTTGATGCTCCCTTTGGGCCCTACAAAAATCAAGCCCTTCTTATACAATTTGAAAATTTTGGGGGTGAATATTTCAAGGGAATTCACCACTCCAAGCTTTGTACCATGTGAACCACCACTTTCTGCATGGTAAAAGCTCAAAGTTAGCCAAAGGAATAAAATGATGTACATCTGTAAACACTATTATGACCTAAAAAGCCAAACATGACAAAATGTAACAGATTATAGGTGTTAGTATTTACAGACATCCAAACACCTTTACAAGGAAAGTTGCCACAGACAACCTAAATTTTGACCCATCATACCCACCTTGGAAATGATAAATGGTATAGCTTACGCGATTACCCATGAATGATGGAACGATCATCACTGGATCATGACAAGACGGTTATAAGAAGGTGGCCCACACGTTCTAACAAGTTACGGGTCCCATTAGACAAAAGCAAACCTGAAAGGTGAAACAACTTCTTTGCTTGGGAAAGTCGCCACATATAATCTCACCTTCTGAGCCAAAGCCTTCACTATCAGGAAGCAACCACAATCATTTCAAAAAAAAGAAACAGTAGGTAACCAAATCCCCCGCATGGCATGGACCACCCTTACCAACATTCAACCTCCCACATTAAAATACACGGTATAAGATTCATCTCTCAAACTCAGCAATGGCATCAGCAAGAAATTCCGTGTTGCTCCCTTCGTCACGAAACTGAGAGGATGGTATCTGCTCATCCCATTGTTCAATGTAAAGCTCGCAGCCCGACGGAATTCCACGTCAGAGGACTCCTCCCCAGGCCAGCAACTGAGCTGTACACTCCCTCCACCACACACAAAGCACCCACGTTGGGTTTCTGATTCCAAGGAAATCGTGTCTGTCTTCCTATCCAATCCAGCAACCACCCGGAATACAGGCAACACTTCACCACTGCCGAAGTCTGACCCGCTTCCTGAGGGAGTAACAGCAAGGCTGTTATTTGGACCATTTGGTGTCACCACCATTCCCGGAATGTCGAACGGTTCTAGCATGACGGATTTTCCAATGACACCCGTGCCTGACGAGAACTGGCAGGTGCTCGGGTCTTTAGAGATGAGCCGGAAGGTGGCGTGGACGGCAGCATCTGTGCCAGATTCAGGCAGTTTCTCCATTGTAATGGAAGACATCAAATTGGTGAAGACTAGAGTCGTGTTGCCAGATTCTTGAGTGAGAGAAATCAGCTGAGAATTGTGAGTGGCTGGGACAGCCGTGATCCAGTCTGAGAGAGATCTACCCATCCCTTGTTTTATGTCACAGTCGCCATTACTTAGACCGGCAAGAAGGTACGGGCCAAAAAGAACTGCCTGGATAGAAGCATATTCCGGTCGGTCATCTGTGGATTTGAATGAGATTGTTAGGTTTTTCTTATAATGAGAGGTATCTAATTTATTTATTTATATTATTGGAACAAACTCAGGCTCTGTTTGGTAGATGCCTAAAATTTAGTTGATCTCATTTTAGTTAACAGTAATTGTGTATTACAGATCTTGATTTCTAATACATAATGAGTTCATGCTAACAGTAATTATGTAGTTAGGATCAAGATCTCTAATATATTATTTACTGTTAACTAAAATGAGATGAACTCATTTTTAGGCGTCTACCAAAGAAGGCCTTGATCTGTATAAGATGTGATATGAACACAGATGTGCATTTTTCTACCTGTTTCAAGAGTAAAAACAACTTTCCCAAACCTAGTCCCATGGATTCCATTCTAGGGGTCTTGTTTGGTATGGCAAGTGAAAATTCAAATAAAGCACTCACAAAAGTCAGTTTGTATTTCGTGAGTGTGAATGAGAATTTGACTTCGATGTTTAGATAATAATTGCATTTTGAAATCCTTTGTTGGCCCCCCCGAAAAAATGCCATGACTATCCAAGAGAGTTGGATCCTGAATCCAACTCTCCACGCATGAAAACACAGCAAATGTGCAAGATCTGGGCCATTCAATAGGTGGGACCAACCATGTATGCGCCATAGCCTTAAAATCAGACTGGTTGGTCATTGATGGGCTCTATGTGAATGAAACCAGTAGACAGCTATGAAAAACTGGCCAACCCTCCGAATTTGACATGCATGTGTGGCCCACCTAATGAACCGACCAGGCTGATTTGCAGGCCACGACATATAAATGGTGAGAGTCTACCTGATGGATGGCCTCCGTCTTGCACTTATGTGGAGCAATCACCCATATCTGGAGAGTAGGGCTGTCAATGGGCCGGGCCCGGGCCAAGATAATTAAGATTTTGAATAGCACCGCTTGGAATAGTTCAAAATCTAGGCCAAAGCCAACCCCAACCCTGATCCATTGACAGCCCTAGCCAAGGTTTAAAGTATCATCTGAAACCAGAATGTATCACCCGATATGTACAAGTACTGTCCGTGAGAGATACGGCTGTATCAGCCCATATTGGTCCAAAACAATCCTATATAAGGCGATACGGGCCATATCGGTTGTGAAGGATATGATACCAGATACATCATTTTAAACCTTGGCTCTAGCAGAGAGTAAGATTTGAGATCCAACTGTCTTGTATGGACGTATAAGTCCTCTTCTATAAATGTCCATGACAGAAGACACTGTGAAGATATCTGCATCCAAAATTTGGAAAAATCCAGGTCGCCTATGTCACGTTGAAGCTCCTTAAGTAAACTGAATTACTTCGACTAAATCACAGTGTATTGACACGAATTTTAAAATTGATTATCAAGAGACTTCTGGAAAATAACCTTTTATGGCTTCAGTCCTAAGAGCTATTGGCAACTGAAGGCTCACTCTGTCACTCCGATCCCACTTCTTCGTGATTGAAAAGAAATTACCTGCTTGTAGAAACAACAGATCATCAGAGAACTTACAAGATTTGCTACATGCCAGCAGTTATCATTCCCAACTTTACCCATATTCCATCCACCCTTTCAAGTACCCATCTCAGATACTCCACTTTTATGAAGGCTTTGGGTATCAAAGGAGGCGAACTGTCATTTCATTTAGAAGGACATGGGATTTCCATTTTGCAGCATTATATGGTAAGGAAAGTTGGATACTGTTGATCAGGCGATCTTAAAGTAAAGTTTCACGGTACTTATGGATAGATTTAGATTATTGGTCCTTGGACTCACGACCATCAGATAATGGTGAACATTTCATTAATTTCATGAAGATAGCCCCATAAATTTCACATACTGAGTTCGATCTTTTTCTGCCAGATGGAAGGATATTGGGAACTCCACCTAGAAGTGATACGCTGACTGATCCTAAGCCCTGGTAAAGTAGGGTTGACTTCAAGTGGGCAGCTGATGTAGAACTTTAGCAAGCAATCAGGAGAATACTTGTCTCAAATATGATTGGGAAAATGGAATTAATAAGCCAACCCCAAATAGCTGGGGCAGGGCTATGATGATGATATGTGTATGATAGGACTGATCGCCTATAACCAGTTTGAAGAAAGCTATGATCCAAAGAAGAAAACTAGATGCAGATGAGAAAATCAATGTCCCATATCTGCAGCAGGAAAATTTACTCTGTACACAAGTAACATCCACACACAGGAAAACATGCACACAATGGGGAAACAAAATCTCCCTTAAATTCTCTACCGAAATGAACCTTCCCACATTTTATAAATAAATAAATAAATAAAAAGATCTGGTAGCTTAGGGCCTGTTTGATTTTTCAGTGCAAGTGCAAATACCTGGTAAATGGCTAATCATGACACTTTCACCCGTTTGAATTTTTTTGGGAATTCTTGCTTGGGAAACCGGTTCAAAAGTGCAGTTAAAATTTTTAAACCTCACGGTGATGTGTATGACATATCTGTTCCGTCCATCCGTTTTACCACAACATTCTGAGATATGAGTAAAAAAATCACGTAAATCCAATACTCAAGTGGCCCACACAAAAAGAAACAGTAGCCCTTAGAAGTTTTTAATGGTAAGTGTATGATTTACTTTTTTCTGTGGTGTGGTCCACTAGAGCTTTGGATATGCCTCATTTTTTGGCTCATGCCATAAATTCAGCTGGCATAATGGACGAACGGTGTGGATAAGCGAAATGCATCACAGTGGAACCCACGGATATTTTGCAATATTCTCGATTTGTTAAAAAGTAAGTAGTCAAATCAAGTATAGGTGAAATGTTGTAAATGCGCTGGGAAATAATTATTACTCCCTTTTGCAGGGTATTTACCAATGTCCTGGAAATCAAACTAGCCCTTAGGGAAAAACAAAAACAAAAAACATATCTGCAGCTTAGTTTTTATTCAAGAGTTGATCAATGGTGTCCCCATACGTAAACTGGTGTACAAAAGTTTCCTTTACAATTCAAACTATTTCCTAAATAATCATAAATCTGGACTTACCTAAAACAGATAAAAGACAACTAAGAGGGCTGGTAGTTCTAAAAATAAGAAACAAACATAGAAAGGACTCTTGAATCTACTAAATGTCCAAACTAGTTTTGCGTATGCTGTATATAGCTGTGTATGCAGCTGTATGGTTGTGTTAGAGCTGTACACAGTACTCACCAACCATAGGTGTATCTTAGGCAATTTTCCACCATGCACCACACAGGCTGGATGTCTGCATGCAAGTTCAATTCTGATATGCATGGCCACAGGTGAAAAGATGGGACCCACTTTGTACCACATCACACATGGTGGCTAGGTTTGACTGCATCATAGTTGCATGTGAGCATCACATGCAACCTCGCTCAGATATCAACATGGCACATGAGTAGGGTATAAGAACTGTGGATAAGGTGGACCCCAAGAGAATCACATAGTAAAAAATCAGACTACTCCGGTCATTTTATGGTAAATATCTGTACACCGAGTCAAACGAATGGTTTTTAAACCATGCATTGTTTTCGTGCAACGCAGACACCTAATGAGTGGCAAAAAAAAAAAAAAAAAACGAAAACAAATACTCGTAAGTTCACCTGGAAATGGTAGAGTCATGCTTTGGTCATTTAGTGTGGCTTTTGCACCATTCGAATACGTCCAAGAAGGTATCCGTATGTATAAGGTTGATAGTTGACTCACACCCTGAGTTACAAGAAAAATGATTTGTCAAATGCCTTATCATAATGCAAAAAGACACTAAAGGCACTGGTAATGAATGTAAAGGAATGACTTCCTTGGAAGCTCTTCACAAAATGAAACTTGTTATGAAATAGTACCTCCTCTACAGGAAATGAAAATGACACACTAAGATTAGGATCTGACGAAGTAACAGGCTTCACTTTCTGATTTAGGGTAATCCGCCCATACTTCCAATTAACTGAGCTTGAGACAAACTGGATGATGTAAAGGCCTGGAATATCACCCCCCTCCTCAAAGTATATAGAGTCACCTAGCTTTGAAAATGATTCGATTCCTAAAACAACGAAAGATTGTGAATTTTGGATTTTCAGATAATGCCTTGAAATAACATAAAAGTAGCAGCCAAAGTCTATGCAACCAGCATATGAAGATTAAGGTATGGAAACAACACTCCTAATGGAGAATGTTCAAGAAAATGAAATCTAGTGTTATAGCAAAGAAGAAGAATTGAACCCCAATGAAATAGATGATGTTCATGTAACCATATCATAGAACGGTCCTCCCAATAATTGCTAATGATCAACAAAATCCTTACTTGCAGCAGAGAAATAAACAGAATAGTGACAAACAGCCCAGTTCTCGGACTTGGGTCAGGCCTTAATGGATATTTTGCAAAACCTAGGCAACTTCCTGACCTGTATATTAATTGCGCTTCAAAAATCCAGGCCCATACCCAACCCACAGGCTTTTATTACAGCCCTGACTCAACCCAATATCAGGCCAGGACCAAAAAACTGACAGACCAGCCCAGCCTGTTGCCATCCCTGCTGTTATGCTTAGTTCACAATCAACGATCAACCAATTCCATAGTTCCATGAATGACTGAAGTGCTAGGTACACCCATGCCAGATGATAGTAACAAGACAAGCAGAATAAAGTTTTCAAACCAAAACCAGTATGATGTTGATTAATATCTAATTTTGGCTATGGCATGGTAGTGCCGCTGATGCTGCAGCATATCAAGCTTCTAGCATGAGCATACCTTACGGAAACACTCACAAATATGAAGAACATATTCCATATGGTGTGATAAAAAAGTATGGGTTACAAACATAGAAGACTTAAGTGTAAAAGAAAAGGAAATAAAAAACCAAATACAGAAGTTCAAGAAGAAGGGTTAGAAGCACAACCTGTCCCATAACAACACCAAAATGAATCAAACTTTGTCCCCCAACCATGATAGCTATGTGCCTTAGATTTTCCACGTCCCTGAGGAAGCATATAAATCATTACTCCAGGTTCTGTTCCTCTTTGGATTCCTAAGACACCATTTGTCAGGGCTCGCTCATAATAATCTGCATATGCAATGTCCTTTGTCCATCTGAATAAATGCCGTGCGACCTACATAAATAGAGTGCATGTACTTATATGAAAAAGGAAGATTTCCTTTTTCCTTCATCAGCGAGGAAAGAAGAATTAGAGTGGTATGACTTAGAAAAAATCACAGTACAAATCTCAGGAATAGAAGGATGAAGAAAACAAATGCAGTTGAAAAATAAATATCAATCTTTCTTTGTCAATAAAGAATATAAATCTATTATTGATGAGACAAACAATCAAATTGTATCATTACGAAAGCAAGGATGTCACACTTTGAGCATATTGTAAGTAGTGCAGGATTCTTGATTCTCCGTCGTCTGCAGAGTGTCTGCTAAGCGTTTTGGATCAGACCTGCAAGTAGATCATTGTAATAGAGCTCCACAAAGCATTTTAAAACATAATTGACAATTCCATTGAAAGATAGAAAACAGAAGACTTTCTATTGCTGTTACCAGAATTCACTGACAGATGTTCCACCCGTTGCATAGCTGTGAGAAGAATTGACAATATCCATAAAGAATGTTCCTATTGCCTGCCACACAGAAGGAATTCACCTTTCAATCGTCTAGATGAATGTTCCTATGTAATGCCACTTTCAGAAAATATGCTCTCTAGGGGTAAATACTCTCTCGGATATAATAAATAGCTTAGGTAAGTTATTCCTTTACAAACTAGTGCGATAACTAAAACAAAATCCTTCCTTAAAAATTGAAGTTTTGAGTAAATTGATTCTGTTAGGAAACTTTGAGAAATTCCTACGAGGGAGAACTGTGAAATCTATTGTTTCAAAGCACAAAATCCAACACTGAATTTGTTTGCCGCATCTTGATCTAGCAGGAATTAATGGAAAAAAGGGGGAGAACTTTGTCTAACAACAAATAAAATAGTTTAAAAAGTTTTCATGCAACCATCACCATTCCGAATGAATCTAGAAACATCATAAAAGATGTAGCTCAATGGGGAAAAAAAATAATAATAATAAAAAATGCATTCTAAGGCAATATAAGGACTAAAAAGTGGATAAAAACAACTGTAGACACAAGCAGACTAACAACTGTAGACACAAGCAGACTCACTCAAGAGAGATCAGTGTTACTTACAATCATTATAAATCAACGAGAAAACAGAGAAATAAAAAAATATAATATCAGAAACCTGACCTATTTCTTCTTTGCACATGCAAGTATAGGTTACTAGTTTATTTGTATAACTTAGGTGCATTATGGGTTTTTTGGTAGAAATCCAGCAAACATAAAGAGTGGCTTTCTAGTTCCAAACCAAGTACAATACCAAATATCTTTCAAAAAGTGGAAAACATAGAAGCCTGGTACGTGCTAAAGTTCACCTTATAGAGTGGATCACCAGTAACCTCATATCTCATCTGTGCTCCAATAACAACAGGGATATGTGTATTCGCATGGAAACCAGAAAGGCTATCAGCCTGCAAACAATGGAAAGCAAGGAGTTTCATGATGATTGTAAAGATAATCTAAAGAAATATTCATGATATGTCATTCTTTCCACCGTAAGGAAAAAGAAAAACCATTCACAACTCAAGATTCTTCCTACATTCCAAGATAGATTTAATTTAGAGAATTAGAGATTATTATCTTCTGTATTCCCCAGTTGAGGATCATTCGGCATACAGGATACCAGGCATGAGGCATGTAACACCATAAAATGTACACAGTACAGGAAATGTAACCCAGATCTATTGAACTAGGAAGGGGAAGCAAAAGTTCACAAGAGAATCATCTAGCTGCATCCTGGGCCTGCAACAATAGTTTTACGGCTTTGACCCTGCATAATCTAACTCTTGACTTGGTGCCTATTGTTTCTTCTTCTTCTTCTTCTTCTTCTTCTTTTTTATTCTTCTTTGGATCGATTGGTGCTGATAGTTGCAACAATTATTCTAAAATTCAACGGACTCTTACATATAGAATATATTACAACCTTGAGCAGAAAACACAATTGAATAAACAAACAAATTTTCTGATATTTGACCTAAGAACTGAGTTATTGAGCTCACTTTAAACCATATTTTAACAAGTATTTTTTATTATTTTTTTTTAAGTCGGGTCAACTCTGCCTAGTCAGGCTAACTCAATCAGATATCACCAGGACTCAAGAAAAACTCAATTTTGTCACAAGACTCAGGACATGGTCAAGACTGGAAAAGCCTGGACTCAACACGAGATGACTTGGAAAAGAACTCGGAAAAACTTGATGAAACTTGACAAAATGACTCAGCTTTCCAGGACCACAATGCTTATATATCATTACGTTTTAAATATAAAATATTCTGAAAAACACTGAAAATACTCAGCCAGTTACTCAATTTGACTCAACAGATCTTCGAGTCGAGTTTCAAGCTATTAAACTTTATTTTAAACCCCAAAAGGAAACCATATGAAAGCTATTAACCAAATTATGTTGTTTAATTTGTTGAAGAACACACACTGTGCACGCACACGAAACATGCATGCATGCGCACACACTAAAGCCAATTTCAAGATGCCCAAAAGCAACATGTGCTGAATGGAGAGAATGAATTATTTTCACCTGTACAGCAAGCAAACCTAGAAAGCATGGCTTGTCAAAAAGGTGGGCCAGAACCAAATGCTTCTGATCACCCTGCAAACAATTGCGAATCTAATTTAGAATCATAACTTGAACTCTCTGATGGCTTTTCAGAACCTCAGGTGATGGAAAAGAGACGTATACACTGCAGTGTGGCATCGAGTTACAAGATATATGTTGCATATGAAAAAAAAAAAGGAACCAAAAGGTTATGCTAGAAAGGTCATGAATTCATAATCATAGCTTGCAACCAAACATCAAAACCCATGCTTGGCAAGAATGCAAATAAAGGAGAGAGTAGAAGAATGCAAAGTGTTTTAAATAAAGGAGAGAGTCAGAACTCTATAGCGTGTAGCGTTTGTTGCTACACAATACTTCTATTTTTTAATTTTAGGACAAATATAGTAACTAATGGAAGAAAAAGGAAAAAAATTAAAATCTTAAAAATGATTCATTTGATCAATAAGTATATTCAAAAAAGTTAATTATATTTACAAAAGCCAATCCACATATAAAGAACATCATTATCATCAACAACCTAAGCAAATCTCTTCATTAAGTGATGAAACCAGTGCCAATTATGAAAAGAAATTCCAGACTATATAATTTGATATGAAATGTTTAAAATAGTTTGCTGAAATAGTCGGCCATCCAGACCACCATTTCTAAAGCTTTATGATTCCCAGCCAACAAATATTGTTCCTATTTGAAACACTGACTAATAAGGAAAAATTAAAATCCCAAATGGTTTGATATGTTTACCGTAATGCTATACAGCTTATAAAGAACATCATTCATGCCACCTGTCTCTTCATTAAGTGATAACCAGTGCCTTTCCAGACTATATTTTGATATGACATTTTGCACGCGGTTGCTGAAATAGTCGGCCATCCAGACCACCATTTCTAAAGCTTTATGATTCCCAGCCAACAAATATTGTTCCAAAAGGCCTGCCATGATCTGTCAGACATAGCATCATCAATATCAAATACGATATGAAATAGTAAAGCGATGAATTTATATATGATTTGTCCAGCCTATGAAAACGAGTTCACCAAATGAGTTCACTGAAAGTCTACCTTGTGAATAGTGTAATATGGTGCCCAAACAGGTTTAATAGCTTCAAAACGATCAAATAGCTCAGAAGGGAAAGCTGAAAGATACCCAGTGCCCATCTTTTTCTGACAGGCATCAAGTGCAGAAACCAATGCAGACATTTTATCACGAAGAGTACCATTATGAGTACTGGCCCACATTTGAGCTGATGCACTCATGTAATGTCCTGCGAGAAGCCAACAGACAATGAAATCATCGAAGCTTTGAAAACTAGAAAAAAAGGCTAGATATTCAAAAATGTATGCACAGAATCAAAACTAGAAATTCAATTTAGTTCATCACAAACATATAATATAACATGCTCCAATTTAAATTACAAAAAGATAAGGAACTACGCTCTGAAATTCTTCAACTGTGAAAGACATTTGAGTAATCTAAATCCCACACAGATTTAGGGGTGGCAATAGGTCAGGTTGGCCAGCAGGTCAACAGGCCTGACCTGCTTCTGATCAATACAAGGATTGTGCAATCATGCATCTTCAAGGGAAGTCTTCAATTCCTATTTTTGAGTAGTAGGTGGACTGAACAATCCCTGAAGACCCCAAACAAGGGATTGGGAGCAAATGCTCAGATTGGCCAATCCAGAATTGACCAATGCAAGGATCCAAACTCGCCCTTATTGCATTGTTACTCATAGCATTGTTAATTCGATAAAATGGCTAAACTGGTTGGCTTCCATTGCCTTATCACAATCACGGTATGCAAACAAAATGAATTGTCTATAAAGCAAGATTGGGTAATGGATTTTTGCATAAAAGCACTCATCCAAACAGCCAGCAAATTAATACCTTACCTACAAAAATACTGCCAGAGCTCAAAAAGCGAGAGAATCAACTCAACAAGACCAGTTCCGCTAATGTGAATTTATATTAAATTTTAGACAAAAACTTTAATAGCAGCATGTGATGGTTCATAGACACAAACTCATAAAAATGTGTATATGGCGTACATGTAACTCAATTAAACTGTCCAAGTTGTGGGGCCCACTTTAGATGAAAAATGGTTGCGTACATGTGTTTCCCATAGGTCCAGCTCCATGAGTCGTGGGCCCCACCCCTTGGTGGGATGAAAAGAAAGAAAAGGGATTTTTGCCCTAAGAGTCTTGCAAGAGATGTATTGAGAGAAAAAAGGGGAAAGGGGAGAAAGAAGAAGAGAAGAAGATGATAAGGTTCCTTGGTACGAAGACTAGTGCTCTAGAGGAGATTCTTGAAGGTTTTTCTGGTTCTTTCCACGAATTTGATCCCATAGCAGCCTGGTGTCTCTTTGAGGTTGTTTTTCTTCCTTTGGAAAGAGTTTCTTGTGATGAGAAAGTTGGATTTCTTGAAGTAGCAAATAGGTGATGTTTTTTTTCCTTGTAATCTCTTAATTGTACTCTCTTATTTCATAGTAGATTTCTCACTGATTTTACCCTTGGTTTTTCCCTTCGCCTTGAAGGGTTCCACATAAATCTTGCATTGTGGTTTAATGTGTTGTTTTGGCCTTTTTCTATTTTGTGGCTTTGTTTCGGATTTGTGATGCATATGTGTGGTTTTCATATTTCCGTTTGATTCACACAGAGACAGAAAGTGTGTCAATTCCCTACAATAACGTCCTGAATAGGTAAAATGGGCATCTACTGGACGATTGAAATGGAAAACAATCGATGATCCTAAATCAAGAAAAAAAATAAAATGTCCACAGATGTATCACTCATCAATCTGATGATGGTGTGACATATCCACGATGGGTTCACAATTTCGACAGATTGATTTTAGTTGCATATATACGGTATGTAGAATTTCTAGATGCATATCCAAAGCATAAAACACTGCCAGAGTATTAAACAGCTCCCCTAAATCCACACACCCCGCAAACAAATCAAGATCTGTCCAAATGTTATAAAACCAAACCAAACAGTGTAAACTGAGAAGAACACAATAATCACAAAAACAAACACGAGATTCCATATATAGAAACTGTAATTGTGTAACGAATAACAATTAAAGAAAACGACTAACCTACAAAATGGCCCCTGAGCTCACCCGTGGGTTTCTCCCACCCTCCATACGGCGTCCCGATCGCCGGAAGGTCCGCCGTCTTTCTAAAGCTCCAAACCAGGCTATCCACATCCAACATAAGCAAGTACTCCAAATTCGTCTGCTGGGCCTGGCCATGCATTGAATCCGAATCCAACCGCACATCATGAAGCGAAACTCCCTTAAGGAAATTCTCCTTGCCTCGTCCTGTCACCAACCCGTCCGGATTCTCCGTGCTCCAATCAAGCATCTGCCTATCGAATTCATCCGCTTCCTCTTTCAAGACCTTCCGGGGAATCGAACGTGACAAAGTGGAGAATTCATCGATCAAGATCGAACGGTCGTATGAAATCAGCGTCCCGTCTCTCTGCAAACCATTCACGGACGACAAGAGCTCGTAGCGGAGAGTGTGAGAAGAAAGCTCGGTCGGAGTGTTCGTGCACTCCTTTCCAAGAACACGGCCCGAAAACGCTGACACGAAGAGAAGAATGTCGAAGAATATCAAGAATTCCATTTTCCTGGAAACTGGAAATTGAAGGAAACCTAAATCCTACATGAATTGAAATTGGAATTCAGAAATAGAGAAATATTCCTTGAAATTCAAGCAGAGGAGAGAGGAGATGAAATCCCAGATTTCAAGCAGAAGAGGATCAGACACTAAAGTCAATACAATAGTAGAACACGGAAATCCTGGAAAGAGATATTTGAGAGAGAGTGAGTGAGAGGTAAAAATCTTGCATTGCAAGGCTCCGTCAGAGCCACTTCTCTCCTTGTCTGTAAACGAATGGAGGCTGGGATACTCCATTCGACTCATTAGGAAATCTCAGCCGTCCATCTCCAAAATCCAACTGATCCGATCTTCAAGTGGGCCACACTTAAGCCAAACTTGGGCCGTTGATTATTTTCTCATACGTGTACACATGTGGCTTTCATGATATACCGTCCTAATCAACGGGATATGGGATAAACACGGTGGGGGCCGGTGATGATCGGCTCAGATATTATACAAGTGTACTTTTTTTTTTCAAAGCTTGCAGTACAATTACATATGTAGTTCATTGCTACGTGTGAAACTGGCGAGCTTACAAGTTACATACCGCAACCGCAAGGCAGCGAGCAGGAGCAGCATTTTGTTGATAGTTCACCACCATTTCAAAAAGAAAAGCGCTTGAGTGCCTGGCGGAGGTGCCTATCGGGGTTACTTTCTCTTCTCGGGGCCGGCGAAGTGGGTGGGATCCCTGACCGTGGGGCCCACCTTGATGTACGTGACTTATATCCACGCCGTCCATCCGTTTTGAAAACTCATTTTAAGATAAGATTCAAAAAATGAAGTAGATCCAAATCTCAGGTGTACTATAATACAGGAAATAGTGGTAATCGACTGTTAAAAACTTTTCGTGGGTCACAAAAGTTTCAGGTCCTGATATTTGTGTGGTCTCTTCATCCGGGTCTTTGGGACCATATCAACAGGTTGGATGGCAAATAAAAATTCCCGTGGCCTCCATGAAGTTTTTAATGGTGAGGATTCAATCACTACTGTTTCCTGTGGTATGGCCCACCTAATATTTGGATCGCCTTCATTTTAGGATCGTGCCCTCAAATGAGCTTTCAAAATGGATGGACAGTGTGGATGTAAGGCACATATATAACAGCGGGCCCCACGGTTAGGGATCCACCAACCTTGATGGATGACGGGATCCACCCAAACCGCGCCCTACTTCTCTGACTTCGGGGAAAGGGTTGCATGAAATCCACCCCGTCCATCAGGTGAAGCACCCATTTTCTACCCTTGATATCAAAGATCGGAAGCGATTGTCACCTTGGTGATGTGTTGTGTCACCACGTTCTGTCAGCTCCACCATGATGTATATGTTATATCCACACCGTCCATCCATTGTACAAGATCATTTTATAAAATCAAGCCAAAAACGAGACAAATCCAAAGCTCAAATGGACCACACCATAAAATGTAGCGGTAACAATGATTGCCACTGTTGAAACCTTCCTAGGCCCACCATGATGTTTATTTTCCATCCAAACTGTTCATAGGGTATCACAGACCTGGATAAAGTGCGAAAAATAAATATCAGGTTGATCCAAAACTTCCGTGACTCTCATGAAGTTTTCAAAGGTTGACGTTAAATTCTCACTACTTTCTTTGGTGTGGTCTGCTTTAGCTTTGGATCTGTCTCATTCTCAGGATTAAGCCCTAAAAAAATCTTAACAAATGGACAGATGGTTTGGATATAATACATACATCATAGTGGGCCCACATAACTTGGTGACGTCAACACACTACGAAGTCGGTAGTGCGTGGCACACGGCAGGTTCACCACTCAGATGGGCCACCGTAGAACAAAGAGAAAATGGCCACTGTAGACAAAACCTTTTACCCAGCGGTTTCTATCAAAAAATACAAACTTTTGTTACCAATCTAGACTAGCACGTGTGGACAGCGACTTTGAGGACGAAACTACCCTCCTTTTCGCTGCGAAGACGAGCGCTGACGCTCCTCGAACTGAGAGCTGTACAAACGGTTGGAAAGAGATCAAAGTTACATGGCCCCACAGCTGTATATTTATTATATCCACAACGTTCAGCCATATTTCAAGATCAAGCATTATCCAAAAAAAAATCATATCGATAAGATCAAATGGACCACACCACAAGGAAACAATGGAAATTGATTTTCACCGTTAAAAATTTGTAGGGTCCACCATAACATTTATTTTCCATCCAACCTGTATCCATAAGGTCACAAAGGCCTGGATGAAAGGAAAACAAGTTTCATAATGATCCAAAACTTTTGTGACCCTAAAGGGTTTTCAATGGTCGTTCAATCATCACACAGCCTTTAACAGTGTGGTCCACTTGATATTTAGATCTGTCTTATTTTTTGTCTCAAATAATACGAGTTCGCCAAAAATATGGATGGTTTGGATAATACCTCATAATGGACCCACAAAAAGTGGTGGGATTACAAAGAAAAATTTAAAAAAAAAAACCCGTCGATATATCGACGATTCGTCAATATATCGAAAATGGGCCAGAACTGTCCAGTGAGTTTTCCTCAAAAATCCTACAATTGTCGATATATCCTACAATTGTCGATATATCGACAGTCCGTCGATATGTAGAAAAATGTATTTTACCTTTAGCTACGGATTATAACCGTAGCCATAACTGTACTCAGTGCCACTCTATGAAATTTTTTATTTTTTATTTTTTATTTTTTATTTATTTTTATTTTATTTTTTTACATGGAGAAATTTATTCTACTTATAATTTTCTTTAATACATATTTATATAAACAGGTATATATAAGCATATAAAATTTTTTTCCCTCTTTTTTTTCATTTATTTCTTTAATCATTTAACAAGAATATCTTCTAAACCAAAATTAGTTACTTGACGTATATATATGATTTTGGGGTAGGATAAATATAGCCAACTAATATATTTTCCAAGATTCCATATATGGTAAAAATCCATTTCATCAATTATATATATCATTTTAGGTTAAATTTCTAGGTTCCTCGCTCAATTCCCTACCTTACTATTTCGCTTCAATTCTAGGTTTTCACTCATTCTCTCTTCCTCGCTCAATTAAGCGATTTTCTAAGCAACGTAGGAATTGAGCGATGATTAAAGAAATTGAGCGAAAGCAAGAAATTGAGCGAAGAACGTAGAATTGAGCATATTGAAAGCGAAATTGAAGAGAAACTGGGAATCGAGTGAGGCAACGTAGGTAAGGCAACGTAGGAATTGCTTGAGGGTTAGAATTGAGAAGAAATATTGAGCTAAAATTGAGCGAGCAACGTAGGAATTGAGCGAGGAATAAAAATTTCTAGAAATTGGCGAAAACGAGAAGAAATATAGGCATGAGAAATTGAAGCGAGGCAACGAGGAATTGAATAGAAAAGAGAAGAAAGAGAGGCAACGAGAAGGTGCGGAAAAAAATTGAGCGAGGCAACGTAGGAATTAGCGAGGAAGTAGAAATTGAGCCGAGGCAAACGTAGGAATGATCCAGAAATTGATGAGCAACGAGGATTTTAAGCCAGAAACTTTGGTAAATTGAGAGCGAGGCATCTTTAGAAATTGAGCGAGGCAACGCATGTTAAGAGAAGCTCAAAATTGAGCGAAGAAGAAAAATCGAAATGAAGTAACGTAGGATAAATTGAGCATGGCAGAAATTGAGCGAGGTGCTAGAAATCGAGCGAGGCAACCACGAATTGAGTGAGGAAGCCTAGAAATTGAGCGAGACAACGTAGGAATGAAATCAGGAAGCCAGAAAGTGAGCAAGGCAACGATGAGCTGAAATTGAGCGAGGAAGCCTAGAAATTGAGCGACATAGAATTGAGGTACAGGCAAGCTAGAAATTGAGCGAGGCAACGTAGAATTGAGCGAGGAAGGCTAGAAATTGAGCGAGCAACGTGAATTGAGCGAGGCCAGGTTCCCTCGCTCGATTCCTACGTTCCTCGCTCAAATCTGGGTTGCCTCACCATGATCCTATTTGTTTTCCTCGCTCAAATCTATGTTCATTAATTTTAAAGTTCCTCGATCAAATTTAGGGCTTGATAAATTAAATTTCTTTCTCCTAAGGATAAAAATTTCTAGGTTGCCTCGCACAAATTCCACAGACAAAATAATTCCTCGCTCAATTTCTACACTAAAATCTCCTAGGTTGTCTTGAATTTCTGGTTCCAATCTTCAATTTCTTCCTTTAATTTGGATTCTTAATAAAGACATTTCTAGGTTCCTGAATGTTGGCTCAAAAAATAAATTTCTAGATTCCTCGATTTCAAATCCTATGTCTTCTAATTTCTAGGTTCCTCGCTCAAATTTAGCTTTCCTCGCTCAAAATTAACTTCCTCGCTCAATTCTGTTACTTTATTTAACGTCCTATGTTGCTTGAATTTCGAATTTCTCGCTTATATTTCTGGCTTCCTCGCTTTCAATTTCAATTTCCTCGCATTCAATTCCTACGTTATTCTCGCTTAATTTCTAAATGGCTTCCTCGCTTCAATTTACTCTTTGGGCTCAATTCCTACGTTGCCTCGCTTCAATTTCTGGCTTCCTCGCTCAATTTCTGGCTTCCATCATCAATTCCTACGTTCCTCGCTCAATTTTCAGCTTCTCGCTATTTCTAAGGCTTCCTCGCTAAATTCCTACGTTGCTCGCTCAATTTCTAGCTTCCTCGCTCAATTTCTGGCTGGAATCCCTACGTTGCCTTCGCTCAATTTCTAGCTTCCCTCGCTCAATTTCTAGCTTCCTCTCTCAATTTCTAGGTTGCTTAGCTCAAATCGTAGGTTCCTCGCTCATTTTCTACGTTGCCTCGCTCAATTTCTAGTTTACCTCGCTCAATTTCTAGATTCCCTCATTGAACTCCTACCTTGCTCTCTCAATTTCTAGGTTCCTCGCTCAATTCCTACCTTGCCTCACTCAATTTTCAATTTGCCTACTCAATTTCATATTTGTCCGCTCAATTTCTAGTTTATGAAGTAATTTGAAATTGACAAATGAAATGAATGAAATGTATATTCAACCATCGACTTTGATGGAATCTTGGAAAATAACTAGGTTGGTTGGCTAAAAAGCTTCTCTTAACCCAAAATCATATGTGGTACGTCAAGTAACTAATTTTGGTTTAGAAGATATTCTTGTTAAATAATTAAAAAAAATAAATGAAAAAAAAAAGAGGGAAAATAATTTTATATGCTTATATATACCTATTTATATAAATATGTATTAAAGAAAACTGTAGGTAGAATAAATTTCTCCATGTAAAAAATAAATAAATAAATAAAAATAAATAAAAATTTTCATAGACTGGCACAGACTACAATTATGGCTACGGTTATAATCCGTAGCTAAAGGTAAAACACCTTTTTCGATATATCGACAGACAGTTGATATATCGAAAATTGTAAGATTTTTTAGGAAAACTCACTGGACAGTTCTGGACCATTTTCGATATATCGACGGTTTTTTTTTTTTTTTTTTCTGTTGTAATCCCACCGCTTCTTGTGGGACCTATTATGAGGTATGTGTTATATCCAAACCGTCCATCTATTTGGCGAGCTCATATTCAGGCTTGAGACTAAAAATAAGATAGATCTAACTATCAAGTAGACCACACTGTAAAAGGCAATGGGGAATTGAACGTCTACCATTGAAACCCTTTTAGGGGTTATAGAAGTTTTGGATCATTATGAAATTTGTTTTTCTTCTTCATCCAGGTCTTTGTGACCTATGAATGAACTTAGACGGGGAGGATTTCTCATGAACATCACAGTGGGCCCCAAAAAGTTTTTAATGGTCGACGCTCATTCAACAACTGTTTCTGTAATGTGGTATACTTGAGATTTGTATATACCTCATTTTTGGTCGTATACCATAAAATGATATGGAAAAATATATGGATGACATGGATGAATAGCATACATCATGGTGGGGCCCACGACCAACCATCCGCCATTGGTGGTGGCAGGGGAGTACCAATTTCCGTGAAAGGAGGGGTAGTTTCGTCCTCAACGTCGCTGTCCGCACGTGATAGTCTAGATTGGTAACTAAAGTTTGTATTCTTTCATAGAAACCGCTGGGTAAAAGGTTTTGTCTACAGTGGTCATTTTCTCTAGAACAAATATTAAAAACCTTTTGATTAATTTATGTTATCCTAGGCCTCCCTGTTCTCTGGATGTCGGTGTATGTACGATGTATCAGTGCACCGAGCTTCGGTGGATCCGTGACTATGGGGCCCACCGGTTGGATGTGTCTTATATCCACGCTGTCCATCCGTTTCTCCCTATCATTTTAGGGTAATAACCCAAAAAAACACCAGAGATAAATCTCAAATGGACCACACCACAGGAAACAATCGAGATTGAACGACACCATTAAAAAATTTGGGGGACACCGGGTTGTTTATTTTCCATCCAACCTGTTTATAAGGTCAAAAGGGCCTGGATGAAATGACCACAGAAATATCAGCTTGATCTGAAACTTTTGTGTCCTACTAGAAGTTTTTAATGGTCAATCACAGCTGTTTCCTGTGGTGTGGTCCACTGAGATTTATATCTGTTGGATTTTTGGAATAATACTATAAAATGATCAGGATAATCATATGGATGGAGTGGATGTAAGACACATACATCAAAGTAGGCCTCACGTTCAGTGATCCACCGAACCGTGCCAGTACTCGCGCGAGTTACGCTAGCGTGCTCTTTCAGAAATAATGGAACCTCATCAACGGTGCGCATGGCGTGAACGTACTGGACATCCACTGTGATGTGTAGCCCCACCGTGACGTGTACTGGACATCCACACCATGCATTTGGTGGGTCCCATTTAGGTCATGGAATATTCCAAGAATAAGCTATATCCAGAACTTCAATGGGCTATATAGTCTGAAACCATGTGAAATCACTTGGTGGGCTCCCTAAGTTTTGGAAATGACATGAAATTTGGTGTAATCCTCCATCCAAATGAACCCACACAATGATTGGGTTGGATGTCTGAACCACATATCAACGGGTCCTATAAATAATCAGGAGGGTTTCAATGGGTGGGCATTCAATCTCGGCTATTGTTCATGGTGTGGTCCACCTAAGTCGTGGATAGGCCTAAATTTTAGGCCATGGCCCACCATGGAAGGGTGAATCTAATTAATAGTGTGGATGTGTAACATACATCTTGGTGAGGTCACGTAGCTTGGAATTATGTGAAGCTCCCACCAGATCTATCTCATACATCCTTTTTCCAAAGTTGGAAAGAAATTTGGGACTGTGGACCTACCTTTTATCAGCAGGTTTTATGAAGCAAAACAGACGAAGAACTTAGACCTGCACGTACCGACATCGAATTTGAGGACGAAAATACCCCTCCTTTCACGAAAACGGATTGGGTACTCCCCTGCCACAGCCCATGGCGGATGGCCGTTTGTCCGTGGGCCCCACCATGATGTATGCTTTTCATCCATGCCGTCCATATATTTTTCCACATCATTTTATGGTATGAGACCAAAAATGAGGTATATCCAAATCTCAAGTGTACCACATTACAGGAAACAGTGTTGAATGACCATTAAAAACTTTTGGGGGTCATAAAACTTTTTGGGGGCCCATTGTGATGTTTGTGAGAAATCCTCCCCGTCTAAGTTTATTCATAGGGTCACAAAGACCTAGATGAAGAGGAAATACAAATTTTATAATGATCTAAAACTTCTGTAACCCCTAAAAGGGTTTCAATGGTAGACGTTCAATTCCCCACTGCCTTTTACAGTGTGGTCCACTTGATAGTTAGATCTGTCTTATTTTTCGTCTAAAGCCTTAATATGATCTCGCCAAATAGATGGACTATTTGGATATAACACAGACCTCATGACGCGCCCACAAAAGAAACGTGCTTTTGGAAAGCTAGGGTTCCCTATTGCTACAGATTATAACCGTAGCCATAACCGTAGCCTGTGCTTTTTCAATATGTTCTTCCATGTACATCGAAGGTATTTCGATATTATCGAAAAAGGTCCAGAATTGTACAGTGAGTTTGCCTCAAAAATCCTGCAATTTTCGATACATATCGAAGAGCTATTTTATCAAAGAGCTATAGGTAAAATCACCTTCGATACATATCGAATACATGGAGAACTTTATTCTACCTACAATTTTCTCTAATACAAATTCATATAAATATGTATATATAAGTATATAAGAAAATTTTTCTCTCTTCTTTTCATTTCTTTCTTTATTCATTTAACAAGAATATCTTCTAAATCAAAATTAGTTACTTGACGTACCCTATATGATTTTGGTGTAAGAGAAGCTACTTTAGCCAACCAACCTGGTTATTTTTCAAGATTCCATCAGGTCGATGGTCGAAAATCAACAGGGCAAACTAGAAATTGAGCGGGGCAAACTAGAAATTTAGTGGGGCAAACTAGAAATTGAGCGGGGTAAACATGAAATTGACCGTGAAATGCATGGAAATGACCGTGAAGTGCATCAAAATGACCGTGAATCTAAATGGAATCGCCGGAATTGACCGTGAAATGCATGAAAATGACCGTGAAGTGAAGTGAATTGAACGTGAAATGCATGGAAATGACCATGAAGTGAAGGGAATTAACCGTGAAGTGCATCGAAATGACCGTGAATCTAAACGGAATCACTGGAAATGACCATGAAATGCATGAAAATGACCGTGAAATGAAGCGAATTGAACGTGAAATGCATGGAACTGACCGTGAAGTAAAAGGAATTGACCGTAAAGTGCATCGAAATGACCGTGAATCTAAACGGAATCGCTAGAAATGACCGTGAAATGCATGGAAATGACCGTGAAGTGAAGCCAATTGACCGTGAAATGCATGGAAATGAACGTGAAGTGATGGGAATTGACCATAAATTGCATCAAAATGACAGTGAATCTAAGGGCTTGTTTGATTTCCAGGACATTAGTAAAAACCCTGCAAAAGGGGGTAACAATTATTTCCCAGTGCATTTACAACATTTCACCCATACTTGATTTGACTACCTACTTTTTGAACACGGAAATCGAGAATATTTCAAAATATCTGTGGGTCCCACTGTGATGCATTTCGCTTATCCACACCGTTGGTCCATTATGCCACAGAGGTAATAATTATTTCCCAGTGCATTTACAACATTTCACCCATACTTGATTTAACTACCTACTTTTTGAACACAGAAATCAAGAATATTGCAAAATATCTATGGGTCCCACTGTGATGCATTTCGCTTATCCACACCGTTGGTCCATTATGCCAGCTGAATTTATGGCATGAGCCAAAAAATGAGGCATATCCAAAGCTCTAGTGGACCACGCCACAAAAAAAACTAAATCATACACTTACCATTAAAAACTTCTAAGAGCTACTGTTTCTTTTGGTGTGGGCCACTTGAGTACTAGATTTACATGATTTTTTTACTCATATCTCAAAATGTTGTGGTAAAACGGATGGACGGAACAGATATGTCATATACATCAACGTGAGGTTTAAAAATTTTAACTAACACTTTTGAACAGGTTTCCAAGGCAAGAATTCCCAAAATTTTCAAACGGGTGAAAGCGTCATAATTAGCCATTTTCCAGGTATTTGTACTTACACCGAAAAATCAAACAGGCCCTAAATGGAATCGCCGGAATTGACCGTGAAATGCATGAAAATGATCGTGAAGTGAAGCGAATTGAACGTGAAATGCGTGGAAATGACCGTGAAGTGAAAGGAATTAACCGTGAAGTGCATCGAAATGACTGTGAATCTAAACGAAATCACTGGAAATGACCATGAAATGCATGGAAATGACCGTGAAGTGAACGTGAAATGCGTGGAAATGACTGTGAAGTGAAGGGAATTGACCGTGAAGTGCATCAAAATGACCGTGAATCTAAACGGAATCGCTGGAAATGACCATGAAATACATGGAAATGATCGTGAAGTGAAGCGAATTGACCGTGAAATGCATGAAAATGAACGTTAAGTGAAGGGAATTGACCATGAATTGCATCGAAATGACTGTGAATTTAAGGGCTTGTTTGATTTCTAGGACATTGGTAAATACCCTACAAAAGGAGGTAATAATTATTTCCCAGTGCATTTACAACATTTCACCCATACTTGATTTGACTACCTACTTTTTGAACACAGAAATTGAGAATATTGCAAAATATTTATGGGTCCCACTGTGATGCATTTTGCTTATCCACATCGTTGGTCCATTTGCCAGCTGAATTTATGGCATGAGCCAAAAAATGAGGCATATCCAAAGCTCTACTGGACCACGACACAAAAAAAAAAACTAAATCATACACTTACCGCTAAAAACTTCTAAGAGCTCCTATTTCTTTTGGTGTGGGCCACTTGAGTACTGGATTTACATGATTTTTTGACTCATATCTCAAAATGTTGTGGTAAAACGGATGGACGGAACAGATATGTCATATACATCAACGTGAGGTTTAAAAATTTTAACTAACACTTTTGAACCGGTTTCCAAGGCAAGAATTCCAAAAATTTTCAAACGAGTAAAAGCGTCATAATTAGCCATTTACCAGGTATTTGCACTTACACCAAAAAATCAAACAGGCCCTAAACGGAATCGCCGGAATTGACCATGAAATGCATGAATATGACCGTGAAGTTAAGCGAATTGAACGTGAAATGTGTGGAAATGACCGTAGAGTGAAGGGAATTGACCGTGAAGTGCATTGAAATGATCGTGAATCTAAACGAATTCGCTAGAAATGACCGTGAAATGCATGGAAATGACCGTGAAGTGAAGCGAATTGACCGTGAAGTGCATCGAAATGACTGTGAATCTAAGGGGTTATTTGATTTTTAATTTCCCTGGTAAATACACGAAATTACCTAATTATTACTTACTACACCTGTTTGAAAATCGCTAGGACTTACGTTTCGAAAATTGGTCCATACAAACGTTGTTATTACTGATTTAAATATGTGGGCCCCACCATAATATATATGAGTTATCCACACCATCCATCCTTTTAAAAAATACATTTTAAGGCATGAACCCAAAAACGAGGAAAATTAAAAGCTCAAGTCGACCACACCTTAGGAAATAATGATCATTAAAACGTCAACGATTGAAAGTTGTTTTCTCCTTAGGGCCCACGGTGATTGTAAGAACCGTATCTTAGTTCGTACTGTTCCGTCGACTTCTGTGATCCTTCCCGTCGAATTCCGGTAACCTGCGACGTATAATCAACGTTTACGATTAACCCTAAGTCGTATCTTGTAGATTTGAATTGGCTTAATCCGAGACTGGTACTATTGCGATCGCACCATGGCCGCGGTTCCGACGCCGCGTCTTATGCACCGATCCGATACCCTGGCCGAAAAATGTGGTCCGGCGTTTATTTCGAAGAAAACACCGCGCATTACAAATTTCAAGAGAATCTCTACAACATGTCACATCCATCAATCAATCAATCCCATCAAGGGTCAAGTACACCATCACCTCACACACATCCCTAAGCAACCCATAAGTAAAAAGTTTCTTACACACCCCATACCCTTCTTACATCATCTACCCCTAAAGTCAACAAAGTCCTTACACACCCATCCCTCTCTCCCATCCATCACTCCATCACCCATCTCTCACATCTCCTTACAACCTTCTCTCTCTCCCTCATTTTCCAAGCAACAAATCCCAAGCAAGAGAGGTGCACACGTCCAAGCTCTTCCATGTGAGAGAAAAGTGATTTTTGGTGGCTCACTTTCCCATCCCTTTAACCTTCATCCTAGCCATTTAAACCTTATCTCCCTCCATCAAAGTGAAGCATAAGGAGATCGGCTTTCCAACGGACCAAGAGGATCGACGGTGGGTGCTTATTAGGCTAGATCTTTCCATGTTTTGATGATGGACCAAGTGAGGCCTACCAATTGATGGTATGGATCTCACTTGGGACCCTAAGATGTGGCCGATGGCCCACCTTGATCTTCATGATCATTCCATGATGGGGCCATTCTCCATGGACTCCATCATGATGTTTATTTTCTAGCTTGAAAATGAGTCATCTAGACCTTATATCTTGGTGGAAGAGGGGTCATTTTCATGATGGGGCCATTTTCTAGCTTGAAAATGGCTAATGTAGACCTTATATCTTGGTGGAGGAGGGATCTCCACCGTTGATCTTTGATTTGATTGGCCCACATGCAATGGGACCCACTTAATGTATGATTGGATGCTTGGAACGGAGAGCCCATAGTGTCGGGGTCCATCCATCATGCGTGTCCCTCTTTCTCTCTTTCTTTCTCCTTCTCTTTTTATTTATTTATCTTTGTGTGTGATGATATGGCCGTGTAGCCCACTTGGATGGACCCCACCATGAAGCATGAATTGGATCCAAGCCAGTTGTAGGTGGGGCCCACTTTATGTATGTGTTGTATCTACACCACTCCCCATTTGGCGGCCCACCTAAGTAGGGCCCACTTCAATGCACGTGTTATGTCCAGACGTCCAGGGACGTCCCTGGACATCAATTGAAAACACAAATATGAGCTTAGTTTAAGACATTTTGGGGTGGGCCACTTGTATAGGCTCCACCTTGATGTATGTATTTAATCCACGCTATCTATCCTATTTACCCACTCATTTTAAGCGTTGAGCCGAAAAATGAAGCTGATCCAACTTTCAGGCAGGCCATACCTTAGAAAACAGTGATTTTCACTGTTTAAATGCACTTAAATTTTTCTACACTCCGAAAGATGCCCAATATTGGGCTTGATGGATTACTTATGGAGTATAGGACCCATTGAGTGGGGCGGATGCTTCCGATGCTGGCCCCACACGTGAAAAACTTAGAGATTTAGTTTTCAAAAAAAAAATAATAAGGAACATATGTAGCAGGCGCCACCGCTGCAGGCGGAAGCAACGCCTGCGTCATTACGGGCGGGCGGAAGGTAGGGACCCACGGCCCCTTCTGTGGGCCCCACCATGATGTATATTTGATATCCACACCGTTCATCGGGTGGGCCACTCCAAAATTCAGCCTGATCTAGGACTCAGGTGGCCCACATCACAGGAAACAGTGGAGATTTAACGTCTGCCCTTGAAACCCTTTTTGGGCATCACAGAAGTTTTGGATCAGTTTGAAATTTGTTTTTCCTCTGCATCCTGGTCTGCATGACCTTATGGACAGATTGGATTGCAAATAAACATTGTGGTGGGCCCCACGTGGTACCCACAGTGATGTACGTGTTTTATTCACCATCGTCCAGGCGAACGGTGGAACCCATATATGTATGTGTTTTATTAATGCCATCCAGCTGCTGCTGGACGGCTAGTGGACCCCACCCATGATTTATGTGTTTTATCCTCACCGTCCACACCTGGATGGTGGGACCCACCCCACGTGTGGGGCTAATGTGTGTGCGTGTGTGTGTGTGTATATATATATTATATACTATATTGTATATATTATATATAGATTATATAATATATTATGTAAGATATATGTGATGGTGGTCCTTCATGGAACCCACCATGATGCATGTGTTGCATCCAAGCCGTCCAACTATTTTTAAAGCTCATTTCCAGGCTTAAGACTAAAAATAAGACAGATCTATAGTTCAAGTGGACCCCACCTTAGCATATATATAAGGCCCAAGTGATTAGGCCCATCTTGATGTATTTGTGGCCGTTGTTGAGGCCTACCTTGCTATATATATAAGGCCCATAGGGTTAGGCCCACCTTGATGTACTTTATGGCCCATCCGTCAGGCCCACTTTGACATATATGTGACTCATCAGGATGTATCTTTGACCCATGAGTGGGGCCCACCTGTTGTGCATTTTGAGGCCTAGGTGCAGGGCCCACCTATCATGTATTTTAGGGCCCATGGGTTGAAGCCCATTGTGATGTATTTGGAGCCCATGGGTTAAGGCCCATTTGAGGAGGCCCACCTTGATATTTATGAGGCCCGTTTGATGTATTGGAGGCCCATGGGTCGAGGCTCAATGGGATGTACATAAGGCCCGTTGTAATGTGATTCCACCATGGGTTATGTAATAACATTTATGGCGGGCCATGCCTTGGGAGCAATGTTGGTTTGACGTCCACATTGTAAGAATAATGTTGATTAAATGTCTGCATTATAACTCTCCTTAGGGCCCATTGATAGGCCCATACTTATTGAGTATAGGCCATTTAGGCTCATCTGCATTGTAAGGATAGTTCATTAATTTATAACATGCTTAATATAATTCCATGACTCACGCCATACACATCATATGTATGCTTGATATGAGTAGTGACTAATCATTGCATACGTCATTGGGCAAACTATTTACGGGACTCCTTATGAGATGAAGTGCCCACATTATTGCGTTGTACGCGTAGGATTGCTGCATGACTGGATAGTGTGACTCATGCATCTCACATATATGTGACTTGATCATTGTACGCCCTAGCGACATCAGGGCCATGGCCTCCACAGGCACATCGTGGATGGCTAGATGGGATACCGAAAATATTTAGTTCTAGCACTATGGGCACTTAGGATGTCATTAGGTGAAAATCCCAGAATCTCCGAGGCCCGGAGTAGCCGTAACATCTAGACGTGTGGAACATGAGTGCCCGAGTGCCCAATACTAGTAGGTCGCGTCTTCGACTGTGTCGTGGTCGGTTGGGAGGGAGTGTGGCCTTATCCGCCAGAGTGAGGGGGCTATAAGCTAGGCTGAGTATGACCAACTCGTAAATGGGTCCACTATCGACGAGCTGGGTAGGTATTGGCAGACTACTGGTCAAGCGGATAATGAGGTCTATTCCGTTCGCTGGGCTATGCAGCTAGGGAGGAGGCAGTCGGTGTCGAGTGTAATAGACCCCGGTGATTCCGGTGATTTCCCCAGAGAGCAACCGTACTGATATGTGGACTTATTGAGAAGGAATTGCATATCCATTCATTCATTCATTCACTATCCACTCGGGCTGGTGGTGCGTAACTATTTGTTACGTGTACCATCGCATGGCCAGAATTTTGGTTGGGTGCGCGACTAACCTGAGATCAGGAGTTTACCACATTGTGTCTAACTATCCAAATTTAGTTATGGGACTGGTTTGGATAGAAGTCCCTTGTGATGGACCCAACAGCCTGTGATACTTCATACTATCATCCCGATTTCACATTCCAGCGTGGTCATTTCATTCGCACCGCATATCACATTGCATTCGCAGTACTTAGCATTTTGGGTTACTATGTTTTTGCACTTATATGGCATAGATGACGTTGATGGTATTCGTGGCTCGTCAGGATTTGCATATTGTATTGCCTCCTCAACATCTGTTATTGTCTTAATATGTTTTGCATCATATACCCTTGGTACAACTGATAACACTCATGGACTTACCAATATATTTATGCTTACTCTGATATCGTACGATTCATGATCTTGTTAGTATTTTCGCTTATTTCGATGATGTATGATTTATGGGTTTTATGGTATATTTGACACTTATCTTGTGCACATACTTTCACCACCCTCTAAGCTTTTGTAAGCTTATGCACGATAGATGCGTGCAGGTAGCATTAGGTTGTAGCAGCGTTGAGCTTGGAGTGTATAACTGTCCTTTGGAGCTTTAATTTCGATATATGTATTTCCCTTTCAGCATTGTATTCAAATGATTATATTAGTGGATATATGATGATGATGTTGCCTTTATGATTTGGGTATACTTGTAGTTATGCTCCATTACAAAAAAAATAATTTTATACTGAAAATCCTCATTGTAGGATCCCAAGATCGAAATATGGCGTATGGGCACTGGGATCTGAGAATGGGGTACTACGGAGGTTGTCGGCACCGGATTCGGCGATCGAAAATTTTGTGAGCCCATTTTCTGAGTTTGGGGCATGACAGTGATGTTTATTTGTCATCCAACCTGTTAATAAGGTCACACAGTCATGAATAAAGTGGAAACAAAAATATCAGTTCAATCCAAAACTTATGGGGTCCTCAAGAAACTTTTAATGGTAAGAGTTCAATTCCCATTGTTTCCAGTGGTGTGGTCCACTTGATCTTTTGATCCTCCTCTTTTTTTGGCTCATGCCCTAAAATGAGTTGGCTAAAGGGATGGACGGTGTGGATAATACACAAACATCAAGGTGGGCCCCATAATTTAACTTTTTTCTCCTCGGGTGACGTGAGGAGTGCTATAAATGAAAGGTGGCGGCCAAATCACCTTGGAAATCCAACCGGAAATTTAGAGGTAAATAATTATTACCCATTTACCTTAAATTACCTCTGTAATTAGAAAATCAAACAGACCTTAAATGGAATCGCTGGAAATGACCGTGAAATGCATGGAAATGACCGTGAAGTGAAGCGAATTGACCGTGAAATGTATGAAAATGAACGTGAAGTGAAGGGAATTGACCGTGAATTGCATTGAAATGACTGTGAATCTAAACGGAATCGTCGAAATTGACCTTGAAATGCATGAAAATGACCGCGAAATGAAGCGAATTGAACGTGAAATGCGTGGAAATGACCGTGAAGTGAAGGGAATTGACCGTGAAGTGCATTGAAATGACCCTGAATCTAAACGGAATCGCTAGAAATGACCGTGAAATGCATGGAAATGACCGTGAAATGCATGGAAATGAATGTGAAGTGAAGGGAATTGACCGTGAATTGCATCAAAATGGCCATGAATCTAAACGAAATCGCCAGAATTGACCATGAAATGCATGAAAATGACCATGAAGTGAAGCAAATTGAACGTGAAATACGTGGAAATGACCATGAAGTGAAGGGAATTGACCATGAAGTGCATCAAAATGACCGTAAATCTAAATGGAATCGCTAGAAATGACCATGAAATGCGTGGAAATGGCCGTGAAGTTAAGTGAATTATCGCGAAATGCATGGAAATGACTGTGAAGTGAAGGGAATTGACCGTTTAGTTTCACTGTCATTTTCGTTTAGATTCACTGTCATTTCCATGCACTTCACGGCCATTTCCATGCATTTCACGGTCATTTTGCTTCACTTCACGGTCATTTCCATGCATTTCACGGTCAATTCCGGCGATTCCGTTTAGATTCACGGTCATTTCCATGCACTTCACAGTCATTTCCATGCATTTGACGGTCAATCCCGGTGATTCCATTTCATTTCATGGTCATTTTCATGCGTTTCATGGTCAATTCCCTTCACTTTACGGTCATTTTCATGCATTTCACGGTCAATCTCCTTCACTTCACAGTCATTTCTATGCATTTCACGTTCAATCCTGGCGATTTTGTTTCATTTCACGGTCATTTCCATGCATTTCACGGTCAATTCCCTTCACTTCACAGTCATTTCCATGCATTTCACGGTCAATCCCCTTCACTTCACGGTCATTTCCATGCTTTTCACGGTCAATCCGGGCAATTCCGTTCATTTCAGGGTCATATCAAGTTGTGTTTTCTTGAACGAAGAGTTAAAGATGATGTGAATTTTTCTTATCCTATAGATGTTCAATACAAGAATGCTACTGAAGTGGGGTACGAATCTATGACTTAATGGCTATGAAAATAGGCATCATGATGTTTTATGAACTCGGACAATCTAGTGATTTTCTGGTTTTCCTATGTATTCTCAGTTCCAATCAGCAGTATTTTGGATTTACCAAGTTATCTCATTTGACTTGTATTTGAACATGATCCCTACTCTTGATTTTCATCATTTCATTACAATTCCTCATTTACAACTTCTAAATTAGTAAAATAAAGAAATCAGCAATTTAAAAAATATAACCTATTTCTAGCAATATCTTCTGGTGTCTTGCTTTTGAAAACCTGCAATCTTCTTTGCAATGAAGTTGGGTTGAACATGGCTTGGGATTGGATGGAAGAATGACCCTTAGATTAGCTGAGGCTCTCTTTCCAGTCTTCCTTCATGAATTCTTGCTTCATTGCTCTCTTTAAAGTGTTTTCAATGTGTTGGGTCAGGCAACTCAAGACCTCAACCGGAGCCCAACCCAAGTTTTATTAGGTTAGTGTTGTATGACCCAACCCCAAGACCAAACTCGATACATCCTGCCTAAGCCCAACCCAAGTGGGTCACAGGTTGGTCGGGTTGAACTCGCCCAACTTTCAGCCCTAAAATCATATATGGTATGTCAAGTAACTAATTTTGATTTATAAGATATTCTTGTTATATGAATAAAGAAAGAAATGAAAAAAGGAGAGAATTTTTTTTTATATGCTTATATATACATATTTATATAAATATGTGTTAGAGAAAAATGTAGGTAGAATAAAACTCTCCATGTAAAAAAAAAAAAAAAAATTTAAAAAAATTAAAAAAGTGCACAGGAGGACACGGCTATAGCTATAATCGTAGCCACATGCCTTTTGTTTGAATCGCGGATTCCACCATCCATCCCCAAATCCTACGGCAAGCTGCGTGGAATCTCGGAATCCGCGATTCATTGTCGATTCTGGTTTTTTTTTTTTTTTCCTGTGAAAATTTTGTTACTTTTGTGGGTCCCATCATGAGGTCTGTGTTATATCCAAACCGTCCATCTATTTGGCGAGCTCATATTAAGGCTTGAGACGAAAAATAAGACAGATCTAACTATCAAGTGGACCACACTGTAAAAGGCAGTGGGGAATTGAACGTCTACCATTGAAACCTTTTTGGGGGCTACAGAAGTTTTGGATCATTATGAAATTTGTTTTTCCTCTTCATCCAGGCCTTTGTGACCTTATGAATAGATTGGATGGAAAATAAATGTTATGGTGGGCCCTACAAAAGTTTAACGGTGAAAATCAATTTCAATTTTCCCTCTGCTCTTTGTGGTGTGGTCCAGTTGATCTTTGGATATGATTTTTTTTTTTTCTGGATAATGCTCCGAAATGATCTCAAAATATGGATGAACGTTGTGGATATAATAAATACATAGCTGTGGGGCATGTAACTTTGATCTCTTTTGAGCCGTTCGTACAACTCTCAGTAGGAGGAGCGTCAGCGCTCGTCTTCGAAAGGAAGGGAGGGGTATTTTCGCCCTCAAATTCGCTGTCCGTGCGAGAAGGTCTAAGTTCCAAAACTAAGTTTGTATTGCCTCACAAAAACAGCTGGATAAAAGGTGGGGTCCACAGTCCCAAATTTCTCAAAGTTGAATGAAGGGTTTATGATAGCAACAATTGACGTTACCGTTGAATTTGGAGCACTTCTAATCATTCATTTGGTGCCACCTACTGGGGTAGATGGGATTGATTTATCAAGGTGACTTCACAAACTATGCCCTATTTAAGGCGGGCCTTATTGGGTTGTTTATAATAAAATCCAACGTAACTGGATCTACTGTGTAGAATAAGCCAAGTGACATATATGATATTTTTTAGTAAGCGTTGGAGATTGGAGAGATGTTATATCTGTGGAGAACCTGTGTTTTGTATATGAATGAGTATGAAAATCATGATGGCTACGTCAATATTGGAGCATGTTTTGAACATTCCATGAAGGTAAATCACGGTTTATAAAATGTAACCACTCCTTTGTATCTAGTCAAACATGAGAGCAATCTATTATTATCACACTTCATCTAAAAATAAATAGAGACGGCGGATTCAAAGAGAGACATCCACCATCAAACTCAAAAATTCAATCAACTATCAACTAGATCAACTTTGTTTATCTATCATAGTTTAACTTATCATCTCCACTAATCATTAGCTGTGAGGTGTTTAGTTCCTAGGAGTAGTTCAATCCATCAATATGCTCATACCGGATTGGCTTTAACTATGACCCGTAGCTGCAAATTTTTTTTATTTGCGTGCCGAATATGAAGGAATATCTTAGTCCTAAGAATTGTTGCCTATGCTCATACATTGGTCTACCCATAATTGTAATTCTCAGCATTGCCTTTACCTCACTCATCAGCACGATGCTCCACGAAGCACCCTCCTACTCTCAACCAGGTTAGTGATTCCATTGTAGTACTATTAAGTCTTGCTTATTTTCGTATTTATCTTTCATCTATCTCCGTTCAACCATACAATTGCTGCATCTCTTTGATTTCCATGGTAAAAAAAGAACTCATTAGAGGAAGAGCCTCAACCTCCACAAATCGCTTAATATCTCGCGCGACAATTGACTGAATAGATGGACAGTCGAACTATGACCAAGCACCACTCTATCTCGATGCCAGGGTCGATGGTCACAGTATGAATCGAACCTAATCGGTTCTTACACACCAACAAACATCACATGTCCCGCGTGGGCGAATTTGAGACCAAATAGGGATCATGCTTTGAAAAAATAATATTTCGTTGCTCTTTTTTTAATCTTGTTTTCCTTAACATAGTTTATAAGTTGATTAATCTTATTGTATGTCAACATGTTTATTATTATTCGTTCGGGTTTTTTAGGTATTGCCTTTGAGTCATTAAGCATCTTAAATGATGGACGCATCAACCAAGTGCCAAAGGAGAAATGTGGTCCATGGATATGGATGCCTTGGCCATTACTATAAAAATATTAGGACCTGCCTTTTGTTCTTCCTAGATGGCCAATTTGTATGAGGCTTGGCTTGGTACTAGTATGGATAGTCTCCACCATTAGGTGCAGCTTTATGTTCGAGGAGCCTTTGCCCTACGAATGCGTGTAAGAGCGCACCATCTGATCCAACATGAGATTCACTTGGTTCACTTGGGAACACATGTAAGTATACTAATATTGAGGTTTGAACTGTTCATCAGATATTTTAAAGGCTGACTGGTAACCCTAAAATTTTCAATTGTTTAACCAAGAGGTTTCAACTTTTAAACTTTGAGTTTTAACAGTTGGTTTGTTTTAAATCAAGTCCAATGAACATTTAATAACTAAGATTTGTGGTCCTCTTATTGGGATGGCATGGGATTCACCAGGTTTGAATATCACATACAGTGGGGGAAAATAGACAGCTGGGTGCATGGATTAAGAAGGTACACAAGTTTCCTTCATAGTATAATACATAGAAACACTATAAGGGTAAGTACTACTATATTAATTATGGAGAGAGAGAGAGAGAGAGGCGCATGTGGAAAGAAAAGGAGATAATGCAAGAGAGGAGTGGGTGTCCCACCCTTTTGACTCTACATGTCCACAAACCTCGTGCCGGGTCTACTCATTTGAGGACTATAGTCAAGCCTCTGCCCTCTCCTAGAGTACTTGACGTAGCTTCTTTTTCTCTTAAACTCACCATAGATTAAGGAGAGATTCTCTATGTTGGGAGACCGTCAACAACAGAAATATGCAAAATGGTCCACTCTCAGGTATGATCACACAATTGATTCACTTGGTTTTAAAACGTGACTTAATTCATGAATGAAGATTTTAATGTTAAAATTTAATATAAAACATGTATAAATGATTTTCTAAACTTTAATTTCACTGCATTTATTACCCTTATCAACTTAAAAATGATATCAGAGCTTCCTGTCTTATGATCAATTGCTGATTTCCTCTTGAAAACTTAGATTCCATCAGTTAGCTATATATTCGTGCCAACTGGCCAAGTTGAAGTACTCTTTGTAAAGCTTCATGGTCTAAAATCTTGGCCTAAATACGACGAGTTTGAGAGAGGTATGGTTTCCAATTCACCGTAATACAAACAATAAAAATTAAGTGTGAGATTAATATATGGACACTAGCTGTTTTGAACAATTCTAAATGGATTGTTTTATGGAGGCGGTAGCTATGGGCAATTCTCCAATTGTACTTTTAGATTTTCTTCAATAAAATCATAGTTTTTAATCTGTTAAGTATTTTGGAAGGCTAAGATTTGTTGAAACGTAGATGTAAATTGAATATATATATATATATATATATATATATATATATATATATATATATATATATATATGGAAATGGTATTATGAGGTCGAGGTCGAGCTATGTGGCCCCCACCGTGAGGTGTGTATAACATCAACACCATACATTTGATGGGTCCCAGTCTGGATATAGGATATCCCAAAAATTAGCCAAATATGTAACTCAGGTGGACCATACCATCTAAAACCATGTGAAGACATGCATAAAACATATAAAAGTACTTGGTGGGGCCACCTGAGTTTTGGATGGGCTGAAACTTGGTTTGACCCCTCATCCAAGTGGGATACACACAGTAGATGGGCTGAATTTGTGAACCACTTCTACGTGAGCCCAATGAATGATTATGAATATTTTAATAGGATGGCAACTCCTATCAACACTTGTATATGTTGTGGCCCACCCGAGTCATGGATTGACTTGATTTTTAAGCCCATGACCCACCATGGAATGTTGTATTTGATTGATGGGGTAGATGTTCGACACACATCATGGTGTGGCCTTCTCACACACGCACGCACTCTCTCACTCTCTCTCACACACACACACACACACACACACACATCTATATATATATATATATATATATATATAGCTCACTTGGGCACCTTCTTGGGTGAGCACCCATGTGCACTTTTGCACACATGTCATGGGCAGAAAATTTGAACTGTTCACATGATGTGTCACCCCTTGAAACTTTATGGGCCCAACTTTCAGCTTGATCCAAAACTTTGGTGGGCCATGGAAAAAAGAAACAATTTCCCCCCTTGATTTGCAATTCTCTTTGCTACGACCCAGTAGAGTTTTGAATCAGGCTGAAATTTAGGCTCATAGAGTTTCAAGTGGTGTCGCATCATGTGGACCATTCAGATTTTGTTCCCATGACACGTGCAAAGGTATACACGAGGGCTCACGTAAGAAGGTGCACGCCCATATGGTGGGGCCATGCATCCATAAGCTTGATTAATCTGGATCCTCTGCTTGCCACAAACGAGATTTTTGGTCATTGTAATCTAGTTAGGCCACATCATCACATACTATATTTAATGTAACAATGCTAACAACATCAATGATAATGTGAACTAATTAGGATATTGAAAAACACGGATTTTCAGTATATGGCAAGTAGAATATCTAGTTTTAAGCTTGATGGCCCCCTCCTTGATATAGCTTGGTTGGAAAGGGGTGACATCATGATCACATCATCTTTTATTAAACAAAAAAAATAACATTTAATTCTTCTCTTTCTTTACTTCCTGCTTAAGCAATCCATGTGTAAAGAGTGGTCACCTTTTGTAGACACTGAAAAATCGGCGTCCACGTTGTTGTGAAAAATGTCTTGTTGTAGTGGTCCTGGGGGTGATTAAGCTGATTTGTGATTGTTGGAGTCGCCACTAGCCGAATAATCTCAGAATCCCGCGGTCGGCTAGAACCACGGAATACGTAAGGTTGGAGAAATCCGAAGATCCTCCGACCTTAGATTGACTCCTGGTCTACGATCCGGGATTCCGGGTAAGGGACCTCGGTTACAAAGAGGGAAGGTGTTAGGCACCCTCTGCGCCGTACAAATGTACGGTCTCGACTTAGTGTGGTAAAATAATCTCAAGAGATGATGATGATGCTTCGGTCATGATGGGACTAGTCACATGTGGATTTACGATGTGAAGAAGATCCGAGATTTCTACAGTGCCACAGAGCATACGTCCGACAATATGTCAGAGGGTGGATGTGATGATGCTTATGCAAAAACACAAGAAAAGTGGACTAGATCACTAGGAATTTCGATGTGACAGATCCGATGTACGGCAAGTCACAGAGCATACGTCCGCTAGAAATCTAGAGAAGCAAGGGGGTTGAGAAGGGAGTAGATGTCATGATGAATGCTTGTATGCAAATGGATCTTTGACTTGATTCTTGAAAAGGCTAAGATGTAGATTGAACCATGATCATTTTGGACTAGGCTTGGGGTTGGAAGGATTGAGATGAAGGCTAGGAGGTGGCTGGAAAATGTGGGCTTGAAGGCTTGGGAGCTCCTTCCCTTCCTTCACTCTCTTCCTCACTCTCTCTCTCTCTCTCTTTTCTTTTCTTTTTCTCTCACTCTTTCTCTCTCACTCTCTCCTTCTCTTGGTGGCTCTCCTCCATATGTGTGAAAATGAAAGGGGAGAGGGCTATTTATAGCCCTTTCCAAAGGTTTTTGGTAAATAGAGGACAAGAGGAGGGTAAAGGTGATGTGGCACATGGTGATTGGTGGAGAGGAGAGAGATGCCACATGGCATGCTCTCATTGGTGAAGGACCGGTAAAACAAGTAAATAATAGAAATGGGAGGGGTAAATTCGTGAAGAGTTGACTTTGGACGCCGAGACACTGTCCCACGCTTTCGACAAGACGAGGCGGTACTCCGATCACCGCCGGCGGTAATCCGATTACCGCCGGCGGTAGGCCGACTGCCGCCCGGTCCTGGCTGGGTCTCATTCTCGTGTGGCTGGCTCAGCGCATGCTTTTGAGAGAAGCGGTAGTTTGACTACCTGGCCGGTGTAGTCAAACTACCACTTGTATGAGTTTTCTCGAAATTTTGTCGGTGGGTCCTTTTTTGGGTCTTTAGAGTGAAACAAAGTCCGTTTTGGATATTCGGCTTAAAATGACTCGAAATTGGCTCGATTGTTACTTGAAAATGACCCTAGAAATGGATCAGTTTCGGACATGGTTTGGATTGAATGATGACTCATGATGGCTCAGGTTAGGATTAGGGTTAGGTTTAGGATATGATCATGGTTCTCAGATTGTCTTAACAAAATCAAGATTAGCTTTGGGTGGGGTGTCTACAGATGCCCTCTTTGACCGAGGTTGCGAGCAACCGAAGGTCAAAGCAAGTGGACACCCCACCCTTCCGGGTCGAATGAAGGGTAGCGATTCAAATCTATTGCTTACCATTGTATCATCATCGCCGATTGTTTGGAAAAAGATGACTTGCACATATCACGAGGGTTGAGGAAAACGTTGTGATTGTCTCCGCGCATTTGTCGCGGCTTTACGGATCACCAATCACAACCTCTTCACATCGGATTGTTTGACATTGGAGGGTAAGTCCGAAAAGTAAGGGCCTCTCGCGCATTTGTCGCGCTTTACGAGGATTCCCTTCTCGTTAGGTCTGTCGTTCCTTTGCTATGTAATCACCCTAGGAATGTTCGTTCCATTTGATCGTCAAAGTGGTTAGGCGCCCTGCGCGTTGGTGCGCCTTACGGGAACTCACTACGCCGACTTGGACTCGATCAAACTTTGCAAATATTCCGGCCAGGTATGTGCAGTAACTGCTTGCCATGCATCTGCTGAGTCCGACACTTTGGTTACAATGGATTGTCTTCACTTCGAGTTTGATTATTCTTTCCGAAATAGATCCACTCATCTTACTAGCATTTGTACTGACTGCCCAGATTATAGAGGTCCGCCAATCGTACATATATCATGTACGGACTCGATCGTCCTTCGGGGAAACCGGAAGAGATCGGGTCTTATTTAACTGTTTGCACTGTCCGCAACTGGAGAATATGGAAGATTCCTCAGTGTACTGCGCGACGCGTGCGTTTTTTGAAAAACTATCCCCTTTGGAGCTAGGCTCATTGAGGATTTTATTTGAAACTACTTTTTGATTTTTTTTGAAAAATATCCGTTCGATCTCGCGGGTGGGCGTCGTCGTTCGGTTTTTATTTTTGCAAGTTAAGTAAACAGTCGCGTTGCCTCCACTAATGAGTTGGCGGGGCTAACGGTTTTTATTTGAAAGTCAGGTGGCCTCCACTAATAAATTAATGGGGCTAATGTTTTTAGAAAAAGCAAACCTTTTGGGCCTATACTTACTGGGGATTTGAATTACTTGGTATATTTTTATATATATATATATATATATTATTTTTTAAAGATTTTGAGATTTTTGGGAAAATTCGGAGATTTTATGGAATTTTTGAAAACTTTTTAGAAAATTTTGGGATTTTTGAAATTTTGGGATTTTTTTATTGGGATTTTTTGGAATTTTTGGGATTTTTTGGGATTTTTTTTTTTGAATTTTTGGGATTTTTGGAATTTTTTGGGTTTTTTGGGATTTTTGGAATTTTTTTGGGTTTTTTGGGATTTTTGGGTTTTTTGGGATTTTTGGAAATGGGTCTTGGAAGATGGGCCTGGACTTTTGAAATGGGCTTAGGATGGACTTGAGCCTTGAGATAGGCTTTATGACACGGGCTTGGAAATGAGCCTGAGCCTCGAAATGGGCTTGGGCTTTGAGATGGGCTCTTTGAAGTGGACTTGGGAAATGGGTCTTGGAAGATGGGTCCGGGCTGTTGCCTTCTTGGACCATCTGATTGGAGATCTGTGTCACAGAGAGAGTTGGCTACTGCTTTGGAGGGCTACAAAGCCAGCGCCTTTGTCGACTCGGACAGAGAGTACAGCTCTTGGAGTGAGCAGTATGGCATGGGTCCGATTCTTCAGCCTGGTTATGCTCCTGGTGGTGGCGTCGCTTTGCTGGAGGAGGGATCTTGGGACCTCATTTTCATAGCAAGGATAGTGATACCCTTTGGAGTGGATCTGATCCGGACTGCACTTGGAACTGGGCCGAGGTGGTAATCGGACTGCCGGCGGTGATAAGTCGGACTACCGCCGGCCGGTAGTTGGAGTACCGCCGTTGACATTTGCTCATTCGCCGCCGTCAGGTCTGTGCCGCAGTGATTCGATGATGACACCTCGCTCGAAACGGTACTCCGAGTACCGCTGGCGGTAATCCGATTGCCGCCTCCGTCCATCTTTTCTTCCAGCGAGCCATGTTCTTCCCTGTTCATTCCTTTTGTCTCTTCCTCCGGTATTCTCGTCCGTCCGTTTTCTGATCATCCTTTTTGTCTCCATTTTGTCTTTTCTTCTTTGTCCTCATCCCTCCTTTGTTCCTTTCTTCTTTTCTGACTCATCATGGCCAATCATGATGATGATTTGGGTGTGTTTATTGGTGGTGAAAAGGTGGGTGGCTCCATAAATGATGAGGGGTTTATGGGGGTAGATGAGGAATTGATGGGCCCTTTTGAAGGAATGAGCACCACTTATGGCTTGAATCTTCTTCCTACTAATGGGTTGATGGAGTTGGATGGTTTGCTTGATGGTGGGATGGCTATGGATGGCATGAATGGGATGATTGCTATGGATGGTGTGGATGGCTTGCTTGATGGAGGGATGGCTATGGATGGCATGGATGGGATGGTTGCTATGGATGGTGTGGATGGCTTGCTTGATGGAGGGATGGCTATGGATGGCATGAATGGGATGGTTGCTATGGATGGTGTGGATGACTTGTTTGATGGAGGGACGGCTATGGATGGCATGGATGGGATGGTTGCTATGGATGGTGTGGATGGCTTGCTTGATGGAGGGATGGCTATGGATGGCATGAATGGGATGGTTGCTATGGATGGTGTGGATCAGATTTTGGTGGATGATGGACTCTTGACAGGCGGCTTGGGTCAGATTTTTGGCACATATTTCGAGGTGATGGTCTGGTCGATCGGCTCCGGCGTCGCACTGTGATGTAGCTGCCTATGTGCCACCGGGATGCACCGAGGTCGCAGCCTATTGGGGCTTCTTCATTTCAGGACGCTCCCGACGTAGCAGCTTGTCTGGGACTCAGTCCTCCCGTTGAGGCTTTTCGGGATACACCTGCGAGATGCGATGGGCGCGTCTCGCTTTTTCCTCCACCACGAAATCGATCTTTTAGATGAGGGTTTGCCAATTTTTGATGACCCCTTTGGTGGCCCCTGGGATTCAGATTGTTGAGGGTGTGCTTGTTCGGACTTGTCGACTGCAGCCGCGTGACACCTGTTCTGAGCGATTACATATTTGGATTGACAGTTTGACTGAGTCCGAGATCTTCGAGTTGGACTCCTTGGGCTTTCGAGAGGTTCTCCACTTCCACCGAGTCCGCTTAGATTGGCGACTGCTGAGTGCGGCATTGTATGACTGGGTACCATCCCTGAACCTGTTTTCCTTCAACGATTTGGAGTTGGGTCCATCGCTGGAGGAGTTTGCGCGTCTGTCAGGCCTTCTTTTGACTCGAGAGGCGTACATTCCTTTGTCAGAGTCGGTTCGTCCTTCTGATCGGTTGCCTGGTTCGGATTTCCCGTTGATCTTCCTAATGCAGAGGGCGGGGTTGGTGAGCTTTCTCTCGGAGATTTTATATGACCGCCGCTCTACCGGCCGTGGGAGGCCCGGATCCGATCGTCGCCTTGGTGCCCGAATGCACCGATATTTTGCACTCCTACCGAGCCGCTTTTCAGATGGAGACGATCGTCGCCGGTAGTTTTGCTAGACGTCTTCCGATGCGTTCTTTGTCGCAGAGCATCATTTCGGTCGTCTTGCCGATCTTTTCTGGGGCCGACCGAGTGTTCCCTTGGGCATACCCGCATCCTCGAGGTCGCCGCTCGTTTCTTCGTGTACTTTCGCTATTTCGTCACTTTTTCATGCATCCCATTTTTTTGAAATTTGGGCTTAATTTAAGCTTCTCCCCAGATATGGTTATGGGAACACTTGTACCGACTCCTGTGCTTGTATTTCCGATTCTCGTCGTAATGACGTGTCGCGCTTATTGCTCGACGACCTTCCGTGTGGTGTTGAGGCCACTGAGTCATTGTATCGCCGCATGTTTTCGAGCTTCGAGGGTGGGAGATCACCGGGAGGCTACTTGGCTTTGTCGAGCGCCCCCGATCCGTAGTGCGGCTCGCACTCCTTTTCGTTACTCGGCCTTCGGGGATGCCGCTCCTATCATCCCATACGCTTCCTTTCGGTTTGGTTTCGGCAGATATCCCTGAGTTCGCCTTTCTCGGATTTGGACATTCGTCTCTTCCATTTGATTTGACATCCTTGTATAGGCGCAGTCCGGATTTCCGTGGTTCTTTGGATGCGACGGCCCAGGCCTCGAGTCTTGGGCTCCTCCTATGGCGACTGCACCATACCCGCCGATGGGCAGCGCAGCGCCGTTGTATCGTCGGTTCCAGTCGGCACTTGGCGGCGAATGAGGCCGCCGATCGATATGATAGGTGACACTGCTTCGTCTTCCTCCTGTGTTATTGATTCTTTCGAGGCTTTTGAGGAGCGGCCCTTCATTGATCCTTCATTCCTGCTAGCTACACATGGTCATTTGATTAGTGAGATTGCTGTGCTTCGCCACTCGTGTGAGGACATGGCCCGCCGATTAGCCGTAGAGCGGCGATACGATGAGAGTATGCTTGTGTCACATCGTCTGGATAAGGATGAGATCTTCTACCTGCGCATGGAGATAGAGAGGCTCAGGGAGAGATTGTTGGCATATGAGAGGTAGGGGCTTACCTCAGTTCTTTGTTGATTGACTACTTATTTTGTATGCACGAGAGGATTTTTGTTATAAAGGGAAAGACAAGTGTATTTGCGAAATGATTTAAGAAAATGAAATATTTTGCTTTCGTGCCATGTTTACTCATGTTTGGATTTGTACTTTGGATGATAGGGATCGAATCTTGGGTCACCACGTTGTGTACAGATTCAAGATCGTGTTCCTTGGGGTCTTGGTTTCTTGAGACGGTGTCCGGATTGCATCCTCTCGAATTTGAACAAAGATTCGATGGAGTACCGATCTCAAGTTGATCCTTCTTTGTATCTTGTTGTGTCATTTCTTCGCCTTGGCTTCTTCTCGTTCTCGCACTTTTATTTTATTTTTTATTTCTTGCCATTTTTACCCGTAGCGCCTTTCGTGTTTTCACTACGTCCGGCTCTTCCCGTCATTTTTGCCCGTAGTGTCCTCTCGGATCTTCACTACATCCGGGTTTTGATCTTGCTCGCCTTGGCGGTTTTGTGCTATTTTTACCCTTGGCGCCCTTTCGGGTTTTTACCAAGTCCGCTACATGCCTGCTATTTTTACTCGAGCCGCCTTTTCAGGTTTTCAACTCGCCCCTTTCGCTTAGGCATGCCTTTATTATTTTTTTTGTTGGTTTTGTCGAAGTGCTAGGAGTGATAGGGGAACTTCCTTCATAGCCGGCCGATTGGCTACCTGCCTGTCCTTGTCTCTGATCACCATCATAAGCTGCTTGAAATTATTTGGGATACAGGATAGATTACTAGGGATGCGGGATGGGTTTCTTTATTTTCTTTCTGGGTCTTCTTTTTGTCTTTTCTCTTTTTTTTTTTTGCTTTCTTTTGTTTCCCCTTTTTTTTTTGAAATTTCTCTTTGTCTTTTCTTCCTCTTTTTTTTTGCCTTCTTTTTGTTTTTTTTGCTTTTTTGTTTTTTTTTGAGACATGATGGGTATTTCTAAAAAGGGTAATTGGTGGATATATACAGTTTTATTTTCTGATAAGGAGGTGAGAGATACAGCCTTTCGATTGTAATCATTGACAAGGTTAGGTAGTGGTTACCCGTGATAGATTTTCACATTGTCGGCGTTGATGGGCTCGGGAAGATCCTCGCCTTTCGGACAGTGAGCCGAAGAGCACCTCCGGGAGTACTTCCCGAATGACCAAGTGGTCCGTCCCACAATGGTTTGAATTTTCCTCTCGGGATCCGGGCAAATGCGGCGGCAGGATACGTTTCATGATCATGTCACCGACTTTGAAACTTCTCTTAGGACTCTCTTGTTGTAAGCTCGAGCGATCCTTCTTTGATAGCATTGGGAGTGGTTTAGCGCCCGCATGCGCTTCTCATCTGCCAGATGCAGTTGATCGTACCTCGCTTGTTGCCACTCGCCTTCCTCGATTTCACTTTCCAGTAGTATCCGCAAAGTGATGGGATCTCATTTCGACTGGTAGTACTGCTTCCATTCCGTAAACGAGCCCATATGGAGTTGCGCCTGTAGCAGACCGTACAGACGTGCGATAAGCCCAGAGTGCATAAGGAAGCATTTCTGACCAGTCACGATATGTCTTCACCATCTTTTCGAGTATGCGGATGATAGTTTTGTTTGCGGCTTCTACCCCACCATTCATCTGAGGGCGGTAGGGGCTCGATCGATGGCGTTGAATTTTAAACTTGTCGAGGAAATCGCCCATCCTTTTATTGACGAACGGAGTTCCGTTATCAGTGATAATGGCTTGAGGGACCCCATATCGGCTAATGATGTTGTTCTTCATGAATTTGACCACATGAGATGCTGTGATGGTGGTGTAGGATGCTGCTTCTATCCATTTAGTGAAGTAATCTACTGCCACCAGGATGTATTCATGTCCGTTTGAAGCTTTAGGGCTGATCTTACCTATGATGTCGAGTCCCCATACAGAGAAGGGCCATGGTGCCGTCAAGTTGTAGAGTTCGGAAGCAGGCGCATGGATCTGGTTTGCATGTTCCTGACACTTGAAGCATCTCCCGACGTACAAAGAATCTGTCTCCATTGTAAGCCAATAGTAGCCGAGTCGTAGGATCTTTTTGCCATCATGTGCCCGTTCATATGCGGCCGCATAGTCCTTCGTGGATTTTCGACATAATCTGGCCGCTCTCTCGTCTCGTCGACACACGAGGAGGACTTGGTTGAAGGATCGCTTGTAGAGGATACCCCGGTGATCACGAACCGAGCCGCTAATCTTTGTATTGTACGTCGATCGATCGAGCCGCTCCTTCCGGTACTTCGATGTTCGAGGTATTTTTGATGTCTGTGTACCATGGCCGATCATTTGGGGCGTGCTCGCTTTCTTCGATTTGGAGGCGTACGAGTGTTCCTCTTGGAGTTCGACAAGTGAGTTCCCATTCAGCAACTCCTTTTGGGATTTCCAGCATTGAAGCGAGGGTAGCCAGAGCGTCCGCAAACTGATTCTTGACCCGAGGCATGTAAGAGAATGTGATCTCTTCGAACTCCTCGATCAAGTTTTCCAGATAGACATGATAAGGAATCAGCTTCTCATCCTTGGTCTTCCAATCGCCATTTATCTGGTTGACGACGAGTTGCGAATCTCCGAAGACTCGTAACCTCTTTATGTTGAGGATGATGGCTTCTCTTAGACCGGCGATGCATGCCTCATATTCACTACATTGTTGGTGCACTGGAATGCTAGTCTTCTGGATATAGGAACTGGGACGTCTTCGGGGAGTAGAGTATGGCGCCTACTCCACTCCCTTCGCGTTTGCGCAGCCCGTCGAAGAAGAGTGTCCATTCTCTCGCCTTTCTTTCCTCTTCTCCCTCGATCCGGAGGATGTCCTCGTCGGGAAGAAGGTCTTCGAGGTTGGTAGTCGGGCGGGAGTGTGTCGCTAAATAATCGGCCGTGCTTGCCCCTTGATTGCCTTCCGAGTGACATATGTGATGTCAAACTCGAAAGCGATGTCGCCATTTTGCGATCCCGTCGTCACGGCCGGTTTTTCGAACAAGTACTTCAACGGATCCATGCGGCGAGCATTAGTATCGGGTGAGCGATCATGTATTGCCTTAGTAGTTGTGTTGCCCAAACTAGGCGAGGCATGTTTTCTCTAAGCCGGAATATTTGGCTTCGTAGCTTGTAAACCGTCGGCTTAGATAGTAGATCGCTTGCTCCTTTCTTCCGTGTATCGTCGTGTTGGCCGAGGACGATCCGATTGCTTCCGTCGCGACAGAGATATACAATGTGGCCTACCTGGAGTAGGCGGCACGAGCACCGGAGGACTTAGCAAATATCTTTTGATTTTATCGAAGGCCGCTTGCGATGCGTCATTCCATTCTTTTGGAGAGTTTTTTAGACTTGAATATGGGTTCGCAGACAGGAGTGAGTTGTGCGATGAATCTACTGATATATTGGATTCGCCCGAGGAAGCCCCGAATTTCTTTCTCGGTCTTGGGTGGTGGCATCTTGATGATAGCTTTGGTTTTGTTTTCATCCACCCCGATACCGTCTTTCGGCGACAATGAAGCCTAAAGCTTGCCTCGGTTGCACCGAAGACACATTTTGTGGATTGAGGCGAGCTTGAACTTTTCCACTGTCGAAAAGCTTTTTGAGATCTTCAAAGTGTCCTTCGATCGTGCGAGATTTGACAATCATGTCGTCCACATAAACTTCCATTTCCTTGTTTATCATGTCATGAAACAAGGCAGTCATGGCTCGCTGATATGTAGCTCCTGCATTTTTTAATCCGAAGGGCATGACCCGATAACAGAAAGTTCCCCATGGCGTGATGAAGGAGGTCTTCTCACGGTCTTCGACTGCCATCTTGATCTGATTATAATGGGAGAAACCGTCCATGAAGGAGAAGATCTTGTGTCCAAGAAGATTATCTACCAATGTGTCGATATGAGGCAAAGGAAGTCATCTTTAGGGCTTGCTCGTTGAGGTCCCTAAAGTCGATGCACATTCGACTTTCCCATCTTTTTGGGAACTGCAGTACGATATTTGCGAGCCATTCGGATAGTTGGAGACTACGAGAAATCCCGCATTGTATTGCTTGATGATTTCATCACGGATTTTCAAGGCCCATTCTCGCTTCATCCTTCGTGACTTTTGCTTGACCGGCTTCATTTCGGCTTGGTGGCAGATGATGCACCACCAACTTTTCATCGAGCCCTGGCATGTCCTCGTAGGAGAAAGCAAAGTTGGACAACCTTGGCTTCGTAAACTCCATCATCTTCGCTTCAGATTCGGGGAAGCGATTTCCCGATACGTACTCCCTGGGGAGTCCATTGACCCTAAGTTCACAATTTCAAGTCATCTGCTACAACATTGGCCTTTGTTTCGAATTTTTCGAGGGAATCCTCGAATTCGAGAGCGGTATCATCATTTCCCTCATCCGGAGCTTCATCCAAACCCATGAGTTCGAAGTCCAACTCTAGATCGAAATCATATGAGTCGACTTCAAACTCGTGCTTGTCATGAGAAGTGTTTGGCACAGTGATTTTTGAACAATTTTCTATTGTTTTTGTATTTTGGAAGTTTTTTGATGTTTTGTGATTTGGAGAAATATGTGATGTTTTTGTATTTGAAAGATTTTTTGATGTTTTTGTGTTTGAAAGATTTTTTGATTTTTTTGTGTCGCCAAGATATCCTGAACAGGACGGTGTTGCAAACCATGATTGGTCTTGTCCTAGTTCGGGATACCAATTGTTATCTACATTGGCGTTTTTTGAAGCTGATGCTAGCGAGTGGTTTGCTAGCTGATTCAATTGTTTGGGGATGGTGACCATCCGGCTCTTTTCCCGTCGATCTTGGCTGACCGCCTTGTCTGTTCTGTGGGTCATCTGTCTTGATGACCATGATATCTATTTGGCTGGGCTCGAGTCGAACCGTTTCGACCTCTCGTGCCCAGGAGTTGAAGTTCCTCTTGTTCTTCGGATTCCTGGGACGGGATTTGAACATTCGTCCAGTCTAGAGCAAGCCACTTACCTTTGTCAACCCAGTGGATGGGCTGCTTCTGCCCCGTATTCCCCTGAATGGGTGTCCCCCTGTTTTGGTCTACATTGCCTGCAAAGGACATTCTCGGTTTTGAGTCATTTGCTGATGGACTTGTTTCCATGCCCCTAGTTTCATGCGATGGATCTGGGGGTTCTGCCCCTGGCCTCGTGTGCTCCTCTGGCATCCTAAGGATCCGATCCCACCTTATTGGTGGCCAGATAGACTCATGTCTTGTCTGTTTTGTGAATCTAAGTGCTTGAAATTGGTCCTCCAGAGATACCATTTTGCCCTCATGAACTGTCCCAGCTTTAACAAACTCGATGGGTGTGCATTTAAACAGTTGACCCCTTTTTGGCCTTTTAGCCTGATCTTCGGTGTCGGTTGATATCCCAGTCCCTGTCTCTGTACATTGGCAGTGTTGGTCTTACTACCATACCTTTTTCATGGAACTCGGTACTGCACGTAATTTAGGATCAATCGCTCGGCCAGGGGGGAATGACGTATTCACAGCTGACTAGAGGGCGAGGGTTAGCGATAGCGTTCACTTTTTCAATTCAAAGCCGTGATATGGAATATCGCCTTCTATATTGAATGTCAATCACTTTGGAATGTCGGGTTTCGGAATACCGGTAGTCACGGAGGATGGTTTCGGCTCACCAAGATTGAAATGATCCGATTTCCGAAGGGAATTTAACCCTTTGGTGGAGGGTAGATGGGATGGCTCCAACAAAGATGGAGCCATGGCCGCCCAAGAGAAGGTTAAATGAGGCAGAATATCGATGACACGGGAATGTGACAAGGGTCATGTCTCGGTCCAATTTGTAATTCTAGATCAATTTCCGCTCTACTTGCCTTCGGGGAATTATCGAAGGCTCGACACTCATGGTGCTTTGGTCGAAGGAGGATGGTTCTATCCCTAACCGTTCAACGATCCTTGAAGGGCAAACGTTGAGACTTGATCCATTATCAATGAGCACTAGTGGGATCTTGAAATTCTTGTGGTGGGCCACTATGTTTAGTGATCGCCATGTTCGCGACCCTGTGGTAGCTCATCATCTGAGAAGGTGATGGCTTGTGGTGCGAGAAGTTGGCCAATCATGCTTGCCACCATTTCGGGAGGTACATCGGGAGAGAGATATGAGCATCATTCAAGGTCTTCGCAAAGATCTCTCGATGTGACCTTGACGTACATAGGAGTTCCCAGATGGATATTTGTGCAGAATGGTTTTGAGTTGGGTCGCTATATCATAAGCAAGGTGTCGCTTTCTTTGGTAGTTCCCGATAAAATTCCTAGAGTTTCTTTTGGGTTCGATTATCTCTCCCGAGGTATCTCCCATTGTTACCCACCTCATCACATTCTCGGATAATGCCATGGGGACCGCTTTCGGGTTATAGGAAGGAACCGCTCTTCCTTCCAAGTATGCCAATGGTTCTTGAAGCCGAGGGGTTCTTCGGAGAGCGATTTTGTGGTAGACTCAAGTGGTATCTCTTGAGGTGCCGCCAAGTTCGATTAGTTGTGGCCATGGATCTTTCCTCTTTCCTTTGATGTGTGGGAGGAATTCTTTGGGTATGTGCTAGTTGGTGAGGCATCGAGAATTGCGGGGTATGAACTGAGGGTGCCCTGCAAGGTTAGCAGGTTAGGTCGGAGACCTATCGGGAGAATGACAGTTCGAGAATTCAACCTTTTTGGATATGCTGAGGATGGGGTTGAATGTGCCCCTTGGAGGGCGAGATTCTGAGGATATGACCTGTTGGGTGTTGTTTCCAAAGTCTCGAGAGACTGAAGTGCTGGCGCTGCTTCAAGAAATATGAGAGGTTGAATAGCTGGTGCTGCTTCAAGGGACACCTGTGGCCCAGGCGATGGTGCTTGCTGGTGTCCCCATGTCCGATTGGCTGTGTCGGGCATGATTGCTTGGATGGAATGATGTGGATAAGCATGTGCGGGTTGACCTCCTTCAATGTGATTGACGGTAGAGGTGCTAGATAGATGTCGGGTCCCGCTCGATGCGAAAGGGCAGGGAATTTTGGAGAATATTGGCTTGAATCGTATTACTAGCTCAGGTGATCGCAATCTTCGGCTTTGATCAAATCTTGGACCGCATGTTTCAAAGCGGAATGGCCGATCCGTTAGATGGCCAGGAGCTTGATGATATGCACTGATCGATTTTCATTGTAACCTGGGGAGGCAAGGGATTAGGTGGAAGTCGAGGCCGGAGGGGTGTTACGATTGCTTTTGTATGAGCATTGTTAGCACTTGGTGTATGATTGTGCCAACGGAGTGAACTTCCTCCCTAACATTCCTTGCTTGTATGGTCCTTGCGCATTTCCCCTAAGGCCGTTGTGATTGCTTTGTTGAGATAACCGTGTCGATATCCTTGTTGGGTTCTTTCGGGGTTGGTACCGCCTATTGTACTGTGGCTGTCAATGCCTGTCTGCCGTGGCTCTAGTGGTGGAGCATACTTGGTTGCCTTGAGTGTTAGCGATGATGATGCAGTTGTTAACTTCGCAGCGCTTGCCGCATGGGAGCAGTAATTTTGTTTCCATTCCCGTGCCCAAAAGTTTTCCCTCGACTTTGTTTCTTTTAATTGAGGGGTCGATGTGGCCATGGGGAAATAGTTCCGGCTCGATCCTCGCTTCTACTTGTTCTCCGGCCGGATGAGTTGGGAGAAGTTTACGTACGGATACGAGATCGATATCCCGAAATGCCGGGATGTGCCGAATGCACAATCATGGATATCTGCTCTTCGTCATCGATGGGGTTTCTCATTCGAGCCGCCATAGCCGCCATCGTCCTACGTATCCGATAAAGATTCATCGCTTTTTGTCTCGTGGCCAAGTCGGCTCTCCTTGGAGCCATGTTCAGTTGTATGAGAACTGTCAATGAATGCTTGGGAAAGTTTTTCCTGTGTTCGATTTGGTGGCTATCTAGTGAGGTGTACCAATCCCGAGCGTCACCCTTTAGGGATTTCTGAAAAGTCTTATTAAAGCCCCATCATTCCTCTGCTATCGCATTGAGCTCCCCACAAAGGCTTTTAGATGTCTGTGTGGGGCACCCGCTACCGTCATACCTTTTGAACTTTGGTACCTCAAAATTTGGAGGTACCTGGGCGTCTGGGAAGGGACAGAGGTCCCTGAACTTAGTGGATGGGTGATCCACTCCTTGTTGTCTTTGAAGCTGGCTTTGCATCATTTGTAGTTGCTCTCGTAACTCTTCGATCTCTGACTTACTTTGTTGCGGATATCTTGCCCCTTGCTGTAGGGCTTGTGCTGCTTCTTCTTCATATGGGTCCAGAATGGGGGTTTGATGGAAAGAAGGTGGACTTCCGGTGGCGGGAGGTAGCTGGAATTGAACACCACTCCCTTTCGGAGGAGGGTGGGATGTTCGGAAATGGCTCCCACCTGAGGTATCTGCCAATTCCGGGATGTTACTCCGTTAGGGGAGTGGGCTGGACTCGAAACTGGCCCCCTTCATGGGCATCCGCCAGTTCTTGTCTGTGATTTGCATGTACTGTGACTGGATTGTTGTGATGTGTTGAGTAGAGATGTGGGGGAGGGTTGCTCCCGATTGCTTGCTGTTGTTGATCTTGTGCGATTCTTCCGGGGAGGGAGCACAGGATTTGCTTTGGAGGAATGAGAGAGAAGGCAAAAGGAGTTTGAGGGAGTGAGTCGCATTTTGCACACTAGGTGGGTTATCTGTGTATTCGGTGTGGCACTCGCACTAGGCGAAGTAGTAGCTCTTGCATTGTTCGAAGTAGTAGCTCTTGTGTGGTGACATTAGCTAGCAACTCTGTGGGAGCTATTGGTGAGGGTATGGGTGTAGATATGGGTGTGGGTGCGGGTGCGGGTGCAGGTGCGGATACTTCAGGAGCTGGTTGGGGTGCCAGCTCTTCTTCATGGGTTGCTGAGAAGTCATGGCTGCACGGGATCGAGTGGTCATGGTTCGGATCTTTACCTAAGCAAGTGTAAGCCAAAGAGAAATTTTTTTTTTTGGTTTTTGTATGAATGCGCTGATGAATATCCCTTGAGATTAGTATACCACACGTTGTCGAGTCGGGTCTCAGCTAGTACGTTCTAGACTCGTCCCCAGTGGAGTCGCCATTCTGTAGACACTGAAAAATCGGCGTCCACGTTGTTGTGAAAAATGTCTTGTTGTAGTGGTCCTGGGGGTGATTAAGCTGATTTGTGATTGTTGGAGTCGCCACTAGCCGAATAATCTCAGAATCCCGCGGCCGGCTAGAACCACGGAATACGTAAGGTTGGAGAAATCAGAAGATCCTCCGACCTTAGATTGACTCTGGTCTACGATCCAGGGATTAGAGTATGCAAGGACCCTGCTACATAAAGAGGGAAGGTGTCAGGCACCCTCTCTGCCCCGTACAAATGTACGGTCTTGACTTAGTGTGGTAAAATAATCTCAAGAGATGATGATGATGCTTTGGTCATGATGGGACTAGTCACATGTGGATTTCGATGTAGCAAGATCCGAGATTTCGGCAGCCACGTAGCATACGTCCGACAATATGTCTAGAGAGGGTGGATGTGATGATGCTTTATGCAAAACACAAGAAAAGTGGACTAGATCACTAGGAATTTCGATGTGACAGATCCGATGTACGGCAAGTCACTGAGCATACGTCCGCTAGAAATCTAGAGAAGCAAGGGGTTGAGAAGGGAGTAGATGTCATGATGAATGCTTGTATGCAAATGGATCTTTGACTTGATTCTTGAAAAGGCTAAGATGTAGATTGAACCATGATCATTTTGGACTAAGCTTGGGGGTTGGAAGGATTGAGATGAAGGCTAGGAGGTGGCTGGAAAATGTGGGCTTGAAAGCTTGGGAGCTCCTTCCCTTCCTTCACTCTCTTCCTCACTCTCTCTCTCTCTCTTTTCTTTTCTTTTTCTCTCACTCTTTCTCTCTCACTCTCTCCTTCTCTTGGTGGCTCTCCTCCATATGTGTGAAAATGAAAGGGGAGAGGGCTATTTATAGCCCTTTCCAAAGGTTTTTTGGTAAATAGAGGACAAGAGGAGGGTAAAGGTGATGTGGCACATGGTGATTGGTGGAGAGGAGAGAGATGCCACATGGCATGCTCTCATTGGCTGAAGGGACTGGTAAAACAGTAAATAATAGAGATGGGAGGGGTAAATTCCAGGAAGAGTTGACTTTGGACGCCGAGACACAAATTGTCTCGTCAGACAAAGACGAGGCGATTACTCGATCACCGCCGGCGTAATCCGATTACCGCCGGCGGTAGGCCGACTGCCGCCCGGTCCTGGCTGGGTCTCATTCTCGTGTGGTCGGGGCTCAACAAGCATGCTTTTTGAGAGGAAGCGGTAGTTTGACCGTCACGGCGGTAGTCAAACTACCACTTCGGTACAGTTTCCCTCGAAATTTTGTCGGTGGGTCCTTTTTTGGGTCTTTAGAGTGAAACAAAGTCCGTTTTGGATATTCGGCTTAAAATGACTCGAAATTGGCTCGATTGTTACTTGAAAATGACCCTAGAAATGGATCAGTTTCGGACATGGTTTGGATTGAATGATGACTCATGATGGCTCAGGTTAGGATTAGGGTTAGGTTTAGGATATGATCATGGTTCTCAGATTGTCTTAACAAAATCAAGATTAGCCTGGGTGGGGTGTCTACACCTTTATATATGTATTTTATATCTGCGACTCCTAATCCCTTTACTATATTATTTTAAGCATGAGGTAAAAAACAAAGCACTTCAAATCTAAGGTGGACCACACCACAAGAAACTATGGTCATTAAACACCCACTTTAAAAACTTTCTTGAGCCCGCCATGATATTTATCTACCATTCAATATATATGTTAATAAAGTATCAGCTTTAATCCAAAACTTTCATGGTCTCCAAGAAGTTTTCAATGGTAGGCATTTAGTCATCACCGTTTCCTATGATGAGATCTGGATCAGCCTTATTTTTCAGCTCATGCCTAAAATAATATGAAAAAATGAATGGACTACTAATGTAGAGTGGGTCATGGATACTTTCATGTTCAAGATGGACCAGAGAAGGTCCGATCGAAAGTGGAAGTTATTCGGACCGTTAAAACCTTAAAACAGACGTATCTCATAAACTAGAATGAGTTATTCGATGTGCCATATATGATCTTAGGGTAAGATAAACTACTTTAGTCACCTAATTCCACTAGGTTCGGTTCCTCATGCTGATTTTGTGATATTACATTGGATCGAGAATTCAAAACCCATTTTATTTTCGTTTTTACCATTTATAATAAGTTTTAGTTTGATTATAACCCTTTATCCTTTGAGCTTTAGGAGTTGTGTTCAACATGAAAAGTGCTTAGAAAAATTAAGAGACTGACATGGTTAAGTCAAATAAGACACTATTTTTTGCTAAAAACCATAAAATCTAGTAGGAATCATAACCATCTATAAATAGTAAGTTTACTATTTATAGTAAGCAACAAATTTTTTAATTGAAGTTTGATTCCAAAATTTCTTCCAAGTTTAATATCATTATTTAAGGGGTTATAAATTCAATTTGTATTACTTATCAATCAAATTTCAAATTTTTAGAACATATTTCTATTTTCTTATTTCCCCCATGATTCAAGGAATATTTCCAGTTAAGCTCGGTCAATTCAGAGTAGTTATCCTCAGAAGATGGTGATCTCCCTCATCACGCCCATCCATACGTCAACTCCATACATATAAAACACATACATCAGGACGGCCCACAGTCACGGATCCCACCGACCTCGGTGGATTCCAATCCACAAACCGCCAAATCCGCGTCTAGTAAATAACTAGAATTCTGTGCTAGTTCAACACCATTTAGGAAACAGTGGCAATGGTTACTCCTCAACCTTGTGCATGCATGCCGTGACTACACCGATGTAAAGATCGATCAGATCGCTGATCCAATTGTGAACGGACCATGACCCAAAAGTTAGAATGAGAAGATAATAGTAACATCTGATTTTCATTCAAATTTGGACCATCCATTATATTACACTCGACCATCTTTGTGGTAGCCATGAGTGCAAGGTTAAGATTGCTTTTATCAGGCTGATTTAAATCTGTCCCACAATTTAGATGGTCTATACAGTTCTACATGAGTGCCACATTTGAGGAGCACGGGTCACCAACATATTCAAAATGGTGGTGAACTACATGGTAGTCTTATCCATGCGGCCCTTAAATTCGGCCCATGACAGCGCAAAGTGAGGCTACAGACTCATACATCAACACAAAAGTTGTAAAACCATTTCAGGCCCATAGGCGGAACACGAAATCTCTTGCGCTAACTCATCCAGTCTTATGTTGAGTCACGACTCATCCAAGTTGGGGATGAATCGTCTTAGTCGGTGACGATTCCGAGTTGAGTCAGACGATTTGCATCCATCCCGTTCAATGGGGCAGCCACCATCCCTTTAACAGGTAGATTTTTTAAAAATGACAATGACTACATTAGGATATCAAAAGTGCGGAAGTTCGGAACATACTGTTTTCTGTGGTGGTTGTGGCTAATTTCATAGAGTTTGGTAACAACTTCATGTTTGAAAACATTATGAAGAGTAACTTTTTCAGTATCATCTTCAGAAAATAAAAAGCCATTTGGAAATTCGATTCCATCTAAAGGTGGCCAACAACATTCAAAACAAGATCTTTGGAATTTCTTCACTTAACTGCATTACCTCAGCCCCAATGCATAAACGATTGATCACTCGGGACTTGTCTGAGTCAACTCGATCTGGTCAAGACCTAGTCACTGGGTCGGTATTTCCTCTCCATACTCCTATTAGATGTCAATAAATAATCGATGGAGCTGCCAATGGACTGGGGTTGGCTGGGCCAAAAGTCTACGAAGTCCATATTCAACAACAATAAATAATTTTTTTTTTTTTTTAAAAAAAAAAAAAAAAAAAAAAGAGTCTCACCAGTTGTCGCTGTTATATTTCAATAGGAGATTGGCTTTTGGGAATGGTCCATCCATACTGTTTAAAACTTTGATTATGAACTGTCAATGGGCTGGGCCAGCCTACGGGCTATCTGATTGAGCCTGAGTGAGTGGGCCTTGGGTTCAGTACGGGCTGGGGAATGAGATCAATCCTAAATTTTGGGCCCAAAAAGACTTGGTCTGGGCCTCGACCTAAATCTTAAACGGCAGGAACTTGAATATAGGTGCTCTTACATCTGCCTGGGTGGAACTTGGAGTGAACTTTTAACCCAAAGGCCGGGCCAAGGTAAGTCTAAATTTCAGGTCCTAACTTCAAATGGGCAGGGTTTGGGCTGACCTCTACCGGCCTAGTTACAGCCCTAACAAAAATACTGCTCTTTTTTCTTATTCCGAGTAGGGGGGTGATGGGTCGGCTTCAGCCCAGATTCTGAACTTTTCGAGCTGGACTGGATAAAAGTATAGAAGAGGTTCCTGGACCTGATTTTTAAGCCCATTGCAATGTTAAAACCTGGAGTTGGTGACATTTGTATTGAAGGCCACCCAAGCCTCATAATAAACTTCTCACAAATAAAGTTACAATCTACTTCAATAGGTTTAGCATGTCTGTGAAAATTAGGATTGGAGACATTGTAAATAGCTGCTAGTTATCATAAAGAGAGGTACTGGCGTAGGAACGTCGACTCTAGATCGATGCATGAGGAGAGATTGAAGGTAAAACAGTCTATTCTATAAATTGATACTATCGATATAAGAATAGGCAATAACAAACTATTTTTTTACTATTTCGAGAAACTAAATTGTTGCTACTAATAAAAATGCAAAAATTAGGAGTTGAATGATGATTATTTGACGATCCAACCCAATCAAACTGAGTAATGTTTGTTTATGTCAGACAGATGGAATAACTTTTCAACTAAGCGTTTGCAGCATTCAAGATTTGTAAGAAGAGACGACTCGTTAGAGTGAAGACAGTGAAATTTGTTTTCCCTCTTGATATTTTTGACCTTATGAACATATTGGATGGAAAATAAACCTTATGGTGGGCCCTATGAATTTTTGAACTGTGAAAATCATTATCCCAGCTGCTATTTTTGGTGTGGTCCATTTGAGCTTTGGATTGATTCAATTTTTTGGCTAATGGTCTAAAATGATCTCAAAAAATGGATGAACGGTGTGAATATAATAAATACATCATTGTGGGCTCATGTAACTCTGATCTCATTTGAACCGTTGGCATAACTTGGAGCTCAGGGAGCGCAGGCGCTCGTCTTCCCACGACACGTATCTACTCCCCCTACCACCTAGGGTCATGCTTTGTGGGCCCATCATGATGTATGTGTTTCATCCATTTCGTTTATCCATTTTTATTGAGCATTTTAGGGCTTCACACAAAATTTGAGAGGGATATAAATATCAGGTGGACCACACCATAGGAAAACAATAGTGATTGGATATCCATCATTAAAATTCTCTTAAGGCCCACTGTACTGTTCATTTGACATCCAATCTGTTGATTAGGTCATACAAGCCTGATGAGGGAAAAAACAAAGATCATCTTGATCCAAAACTTTTATAGCCCAAGAAGGTTTTTAATGGTCTACTTAAGTTTTATTCAATTTCCATTGGTTTTTATGGTATAGCCCACTTAAGATTTACATGTACCTTATTTTTGGGCTTATGCTCTAGAATGATTTGAAAAAGTTGATGGACCGTGTGGATCAAACAAATAAATTATGGTCGGGCATAAAAAAGTTCACAGGTTAAAGGTTGATTTTATATTTCGCAAACAATTTAAAAGAAAAAAATTGCCATAAGGAACTTGAAAAAGGGTACTTTTGAAAGTAAATATTTTTGTTTAATAAAAAATCACGGAGCGCATTCTGCATTCACCATTAAGATACTCCTATCACGGAAAGAATTCAGTGAAAAACCACTTAGTGCTTTCTGTCTTCCATGTTAACAACGCATTAACAAACACCACTAAACATGAAAAATTTTCCCAATTCTACGTTAAGTGCAAAAATTAAACGTTAACAAACACGGCCCATATAAAGACCTAAGCTTGGTCCTTGCAACCTCAGTTCTTAGAAAGTAATACTAATAAATCCAAATCTTTTTTTTAGAAAGTCAAGGCATGAAATGCTTTGGCAGACCCTTGTTGGGAATCAGCGACAATAGAGAAAAAGACGGTTATCCTCCATAAGACACATGGTAACTTGTTTTATTAACCGTTGGATGCCACATGGTTGGGTGTGATCTCTCAAATAAACCTATATTTATAGAAAAGTCGAGGAAAAATGGATTGGGCCTAGCCCAACAACATATGGGCAGATAGACATAGCCCTTATTCCATCAACAGACCCAGATTCAACGCCTTTTGCGATGAGTTAGTGGGGGGAGGGATCAACCGTCTCTCATGCAATAAGTTTAATTCAACTTTAAGCAGAGCTACTCGGTTGCAGGCATGGGCCCTAATAAGGCCCTTTAAAAGCATAACGGCTTTGAAGCTAGTCATTGCTTGCTCGTGACGAGAATTCTATCACGTTCTTTTCTAATATTTCAGGTCTATTGAGCTATTCCGTCAATTGAACTTTTAAGTAGAGCTATTCCATTGGGGGATTTTTTTTAATTTTTTAATTTTTAATTTTTGTTTTTGTTTTTCTTTTTGTTAGCTTGTTAGTACACCCCACTGTCAGTTCACACTTCACTGTTAGCTACCCCACTAGAGATCGATGCCAAGGCCTCAGTGTTGAAAGGAGGTATCTTTCACTCATTCTACCACTTGAGCTATGCATCAGGGTGTTGCATTGGGGGATTAGTCCTAAGGGGGCCTTTTAAAAGCACAGTGGCTTTGAAGCTGGCTATTTCTTGCTCACGACGAGGACTCCATCATGATCTTTTCTAAAATTTCAGGTCTATATAGTGAGCATTTAAGTCAGTCACAACAATGCTTCCGACAAGGGCCAAAACCGTTATCAATGCCCGTTGGGAGAATGCATTAAAACTCATTCTTTTGGCACTCAAACACCCCCTCATTCTCCAAGAAAATACAGAAGCCATAGTAACAGAACATCTATTGATGACATCTCTAGCTCAATGAGTAATTTCACAACTGTTGGTCTATAGTAATTTACTGTTGCTAATTGAAATGGGTGCATTAAAGATGACATGCATGTGGACATAACGATTGCCAACGGTCACCATTGATGTGCAAACTTTTTTATGTGGTGGTGTGGAACCACCGAAAGTGACCATCCACATCCACAAATTGCTTCAAAGCAGGACCATTCAAGTTCAGTTTGATCGTGACACAGAGATGCAATTGCCATGTACAGGTCTGCTTGATGGTTTGTGGTGGGATTCATACTGGCGTAGATGGTTCCGGCGCATGTCACTGGATGAGGCCTTACATGGCTGCATGGCTGTCCATCAGGTGGGCTACAGTCAAAATCATGCATTCCTAATCCTTGTTGTGGAAAACACCCGTCCACAATTGATACAGGCAAAGCAAAACAAGGAAAGACATAAAGAAAACGAAAAGAGATGAGGTATACAAATTTATGTAGTTCAGTTATATGCCCACATCAATACGATAACAATATGGAGCTTCTTCATTCATTAAAACAAGAGAATTAAAAATATAAGAATTTCTTTTTTTTTTCACTCTTCATTTGTACAAGAAATCTCTCATCAAAGAATACCTTAAAAGAGTACAATTTCTTGTACTCCTCGTTATATAGGTCACACTACATAGAGAAAGTAATCTAAAGCCCAGCCCAATTAGGCTTCATTGTACATAAAACATAAAAGGTAGAGAGAGGGAGACTCGGAAGGAGACATGATCACATCGTGGGAGATATCATCGCCTCAACATCCTGACTGTATGATTCGTGACATTCAAATGGGTTATATATATATATATATATATATATATATATATATATATATATATATATATATATAATATGAACAGTTGTGGATGAACCATGCATGCATCCATGTGAGCCCATCGACTTCCAATGACATATGCAAGACGTGTCATTAGCTGGACGTGGATTAGGTATTGCCTCTGCCTAGACCAAGCACCCTTTGTCCATAGAATAGGGAAGCGGATTGGCTAGTGTACCACACACCGGCTATATAGCTGCTGTAGGTACGTGTCGTGCGAGGACGAGCCCTGACGCTCCTTGAGCTCCACAACAGTTCAAAGGAGATCAAAGTTACATGGCCCCACAATTATGTATTTATTATATCTACCCTGTTCATCCATTTTTCGAGATCATTTTAAAGTAATATCCAAAAAATGAATCATATCCAAAGATCAACTGGACCACACCACAAATAGCAGCCGAGATAATGATTTTCACCGTTAAAACTTTCGTAGGGCCCACAATAACGTTTATTTTCGATCCAATCTGTTCATAACGTCAGAAAGAGCTGAATGAAGAGGAAAAACAATTAATTTCATATTGATCCAAAACTTATGTGAACCACAAAAGGGTTTCAATGGCAGACGTTCAATCCCCTACTGTTTTTTTCAGTGCGGTCCACTAGATCGTTAGATCTATTTTATTTTTCATCTCAAGCCTTACGACAAGATCAAACAATGTATGGACAGTTTGGATAATGCACATACCTCATGATGGGACCAACAAAACTTCCTGACGTCAATACATGGGCTATATAACTGATGTGTGGGACACCAGCCAATCCACTTCCATACAATAGCAGGATTTGATTGGACGGCCGGTAATGTTGGAGTATGTATAAACTGAACAACTTTCAAACATGCTTAATATGAGCCTCATCTCTAACAGTCACCTACCAAAAACAAATCCCGCTACATCCGGGAGGGTGGACCTAATTGTTCATGACAAGTCATGCACACATGTGAAAGGGAAATCAGACACGTGGTCAGACGAGTACAATAGATTTCTCCCTTGATTATTATAGATGATTGAGATGATGGCGATGCTCATACACAGAGCCAAGGATTGATGGGCCCCATAGATGTTTGGAATCCATGACTTGGTTGCGATTTGCGAACAAGGTCTGATCGCAAGTGGCGTCCAAGTGAGTTGAAATTTGAAAGATGCTCGAAAATCAATCCATGCAATCAGGATTGAGATTGTCACGTGGGTTGCTTGTTCCGGACAGCGACTCCCTTGAAAAGCTTAGGCTTTCTTTCGTCTGATCTACTCCACGTGTTCCCTGGATAGGTCCATTACAATCAACCAACATCTCTATTTAATAAAAATGTTCAAGTATAATATGCATATTTTAAGCAATGTATTGATACGACTGCAACACCTATTGCTAGTCCACCCCTTCGTGGGAGCTTTCCATTCACAAGTGGGCATACCTGCTCATATGAAATGAGATGTTTCTAGAACAAGCTTAAGCTAGAAACCGTCGTGTAGGCCTCACCAAGATGTTTTAAGAACACCCAAGTTGTTCCTCACGTGTGCCCCCTCCTATTCTCCTTAGCGTCCGTGAATATATCTGATCTAAATCTGAGGATACTATAAAAAAAATCATGCCTACAATGCATGTTTGGTACGGGGAATTAAATGGTATGAAATTGCATTAGATGGGATATTAACATTGTTATCGCACAATGATTGCATGTTTGAAAATACCATGGTGTTTAAGCCATTCAATCTTGTGTTTGGGGATCAAATTCTTACCGTAGAAGAAACACTACATTAAGCGAAAACCACAATTAGTGGACTATGGAAGTGTAATCAACAGACCAGATTAGCAACAATGACCCTAATGTCGGTCACTTGTACATACATAAATTGAATGTCATGAGTAAACGATGCAAATGGATGGATGGCGTGGATAAAATATATGCATCAATGTGGGGCTCACAAATTTAACGAATTTCAAAATCCACCAAAATTCCTGCATGGGACCAAATTATGCTATTCCATCCTACATTATTCCAGTCGTTCCTGTCATTTCTAAACGTGGGATGGAGTTTGCATGGGACCAAATGCAATTCCATCCCTCCTAATTCCCATGTACCAACAGGCCAAAATCAAGTGTTATGGCTGGCCTAAGTTTTGAAAGGGCCTAAATTTTGGATTTTCATTTATCCTGGTTTTTGAATGAATTAGATGGCATATAAAAAAATATATAGTTAGGGGTGTACTCGAACCGAGCTAGCTCGGTTCGACTCGAAAAAGCTCGATTCGAAGCTGAGTTCGAGCCAAGTCAAGCTAAGTTTTTTAGCTCGAAAATGAGTTCGAGCAGACCCCAGCTTGACTCGACTCAACTCGAATCGAATCCAGCTCAAATCAAACTTGGATCAAACCAGTTCGGTGACTTGGTAACTTTGCCATTGATGTTGCTCACTAAGTGTTTGATAAAATGACTCAATGAAGTGTGGCTGGTGGCAAGGAAGGTATGTACATGAAACAAATATCATTTTTTTAATGGGTTTTTCTTGTTTTTTATGTTGCTTAGAAGGTGTTTGATAAAATACCTATAAAACCATTGCTTCTGTTTCATATACAGAGGGATTTTGAAGGTGCAGTCCAGGTGTTTGTGGAAATGGTTCAATGGCGAACTCAGCTTGATCTTGGCCCGAACTCGGCCCAAGCTGGCCCGAGCTGTTGACCGAACCGAGCTGAGCTGGCCAGTCAAGCTTGAGGACCGAGCCGAGCCGAGTTTGAGCTGAGGTCAACCAGTGGCCGAGCCGAGTCGAGCTGAGGCCAGCTCGACTCGGTTCGACTCAATGTACACCCCTAAATATATTGGACCCCACAAACTAGGAAAGTTTTTTAATGGTTGGCTTTCTGTCTAACTATTACCTGTGGTGCCACCTACCTTGGTGGAGCATAACTGCATAAAGGAGCACACATAATGGATGGATTGTATTCCATTAAAACATCATTATGGGCCACATGCATCATTAATTTTTTACATTAACCTCATCCAAGAAACATTCTAATAATCGTTTCGGATCCGGTGGCTGATCAACCTTTCATTAGGTAGCTAGAGTACATTGTTCAGATCATCCGGTGAAAAATCAGACCATTCATCACCTCAGAAGATCAAATCTACAATAAATTTTGGACCACACGAGGTATGAACAGCCTATTTTTGGGCAAAAGATCTAATTATTATTTTCAACCAGATGGAAAGCTCAGATGTCACACGTGTTCCACATCTGTGCATGTGGATGAGCAGAATTAGCAAACCTCTTATTTACAATATTATAAACAGAAACATCTACCTCTCATTCATTAGAAATTGAAAAATGGGCCCCCCATGTTTTCTATTAGGAAAAGGCAATGAATTGAGGGAGTCCACACTGCTGTTAGGATGGGAATTGAAGGGGGCCATGCTTTCCTCTATCCTGATCGGCTTTGGTGTGATAAGAATACGCTGTGGCCATCATTGCCAACACCACATAAAACGTTAAAAGCAGAAAATGAAGAACGAGACAAAACATATTTTTGGCTTCTAGTAAGAGCTCTGGTGGGCCACACACTCCAATCACGAGGAAATTTATGAGACTATTCCACAACAGTTCTTATATTTCTTGTCAGTTTGTAGCCATCCATTAGATATTGTCCATGAATCTAAATGGACAGCAGGTCTAAAATGTCGGTGCACTTGGTCCCATTTTCTAAAGAGACGTGATTGGGGCGCACAACAGAACAAGCTTGAACACACATGCGACTTGTGGGCCTTCTATCAGGTGGGACTCTCCATGTAGCCCGGCCAATCAGGCAATGGCCAGCTCCACTCATCAAATGGGTTGCATGTGTTTGAGAAGCAAATGGATGGTCAGAAAACAAAAGATCGATGGTCCACACTCGATATCCATAAGTGGCTCTTGTGATTAGCGGACTAGGCTGGTTTTTAGGCCAGGGCATGTTCTTGGTGGGCCCCACTTGATAAATGGCCCTGAGTTAGCATTGGGAAGTGAATCACTCTTCAGCCGTTCTTCCTTCAAATCGCACGCAACACCCTCACGTATCTGTGTTAGGCTGGCTGGCACATTATTATTATTATTATTATTATTATTATTATTATTATTTATTTTATTTTCTTTTAGCTGCATACTGAAATGAGCGTTTTGCCAACAGCTGTTATAATTTGTTTGCAGATTAGCGTGGATCTTGGAGTGTTCCAAGTTTACATTCAAATCAATCCAACATGGAGTAAAAAGGTAAAAACACCCAAACAGGTTCTACATGTTGCATTTGCATTATAATGGGGTTAATTTGGTATACAAGGAATTTTCCAATTGGTCCACAAACCAATTGCAGCTGCTGAAAGCCAAGATTCCATATATGGGAGAGTGAATTTTTCATTTATCTAGACCATGGATTAGGTGCAGCTTACTATGGGGCCTACCTTGATGTATGTATTCTATTACCATGCTGTCCATCTATTTGCTTGATCATTTTAGAGCACGAGCTCAAAAATGAAGCAGATCCAAATATCAGGGGACCATCCTATAAGAAACAATTAATGATTGTCCACAATTAAAAACTTCCTAAAACCCAATAACGTTGTTTTCGTCCAAATTTTGAATTTGCTTCCTGTTCTTAAAATTATCTCTAGAAACAAATGGATGGTATGGATATAGAATACATGCATCATGGTGGGCCCTGGTGGCCCCACAGTAAAGGCAGTACCTAATCCGCTCTCTCATGGATGAAGAATGCCCTCAATCGCCCCGATTGTGTGACCCTACAACTATTTTTGGTTGAATGTGGGCACATGAGCAATCCAAGTAAAATAAAGAAATTTTATTCCGTTAATTAGATAAAGATTATTATGTAAATAAATAAAAATCTATGAATTTTGCAAAATAATTATTAGCCCTGCAAAATAATGGCAATTCCTTAATACAAATACATTATGACTGTTATCTAATCAAATTGAGATTTCAACTAGTTGCCAATGAGGACCTTATATTTGGAATTTCAGGACCCATATGATTTCTGCATCCACACCTAGGATTCTTTGTATATAAACACTATGCCGTTAGATTTTATGGATGGGATCTTAGGTACGGTCCAGGATCTTAAAAATTGGCAGAGTTTCGAGATATTCCCATCCATGTTGAGTTCATCATATCAACGGTTTGGATGACCGCATGTACGGAAATCCAGGCTTCAGAAAACTGTTGGAATCCAGATGAGCCAGACCTGTACGTTCGTCTTGGAAATAAAAGAAAAGGCCAGAAAAATTGTAATAACGTTTCATGACCTGTCACTTCACCGTGTATATGTACGTCTATATACACATTCAAAGTGATCCTTTTCTGCTGGGGAGTTATTTGCTACTCTGACAGATTATGACCCTGGTACGCGGGCACACCGAAATAGTACAAGTATACATAAACCAGCCAAACCGTGGAAGCCACTTTAGCTAATTCACAGTCCCAAAGTCAGATAGATTGGGCGATCCTAACCCTGATTAGTGGACACTAAGCCATCAGATACTTAACTTTCTAAACCTCCAAAATGCCCACCAATCCTGTAATCAGATAAATCACGAAAGAGAGTGGGAACCATCATTTTGACAGTATTATTTAAATAAGTATGCTTCATGTATGCTATTTCTGGGTTAATTCAAAGTAGCAGGGTATCATCCATCATACTGACAGAGTATCAGAATTTTTGACTTTTCTGATGAAACCGGTGCGTAGTACGCATGCTTAGTTTTGTCGTGAACCGCGGGCTGGTCACTCGCGCTGGAGCCAACCGGGGGTTACTTTGGAAGATTGAGAGCACCGTGTTGTAAATATCATGAAATCCACCTTGTCCATTATGCATATTTTAACCATCTAACCTAAAAAGAAAATAATTTAAAATTCAGGTAGGCCATGGCATGAGAATAGGATGAGAATCAATAGTTGTTTGGTACAAATTCAGTTGTGCCTGGCATCATATAACTTAATACGATTCAAGCATTGAGATAGTCCAGGAGACTGATAATTTCACAAACCAGCCATATATTCAATCACCTATTGGAGAAATGATTTGCTGCTTTTGCCGGGCTCAGATCTTTCATCTTAAATGTCGTAGATAAATTAACATTTAATATGTTGATTTCAGATATGTTATGTCTGACGATAAACATATTATCAATACACAATATTAGAATAATGAATTTCTCGTCACTCAGCGATTTAAAATAAATATAATGATCGAATTCACTATTAATAAATCGCTCGCTTAACATGAAGGAATCAAACTTGTTATACTATTGCCTAAGTGGCTATTTTAGGCTGTACAACAACATCTTTAACTTGCAAACCATATTCTCATTTCTCTGTACAGCAAATCCGTCAAGTTGTTTTATGTAGATCTACTCTTCTAGTTCTCCATGTAGAAACACAGTCTTCACATCTAACTATTTTAATTTCAGATTGTATTAGGTAACCAATGTCAATACGAATCTGATAGATACTTGCACCGAAGTCGACACCTTCTTTCTGAGCATAACCTTTCGCTACCAATCTGACCTTATACATATCCAGTGTTCTGCGGAAACTTCACTTGCAATTGATCGCTTTCCTCTCAACAGGTAACTCCATCAGCTCCCACGTTTCACTCTATTACAGAAAATCAATCTCATCATGCATTATTGTCATCCACTTATCAGCATCTGTGTCTTCTAATGCTTCTTGGAATGTATACAGATTCCCCTTGTCCGTAATGAGAGAAAATACAATATTCGAGTTATCCCTATTTCTCAATAATTCCCCACGATCTCTTGATGGATTTCTCCTAATAGGTGATGCAACCACCTTTTCATTTACCTTTATATATGGGTCAATTTCTTGAGGTGTTTCAACTTTATCTATTTCAATATCAATAACCAATTTTGTTTTTATTTTTTCGTGCTCGTCCTTCCGAAATAAGGAATTTTTATTAAATTTGACGTCCTACCTAAATATGATCTTGCATGAGATTTGGTCATAAAGTCTGTATCTTTTTACCTATCATCATAACCATCAAAAGTAAACTTCTTCGCCCTTTGATCTTTCTTATCTTTCTTAACTAACGATACATGAGAATAAGATTCATAACCAAATATCCACAGCCCCGAATAATAAACAAGATAACCATTTCATACTTCCTCTAGAATTTTACAATCAATTAACGTACACGGAAATCGATTCACTAAATAACAAGTCGCATTGATGGCCTTAGCCCATATCTCTTTAACCAACTCAACATTACTCAACATACTCCAGGCTCTTTCCAAAAGAGTCTGATTCATACGTTTAACCGCACCATTCTATTAAGGAGTATACATCACGATCCTCCCATCCTTTCTGTAACATCCTGGATTTTCACTGTTTTGGATTTCAAAAAATCCTTAAGATTTTATTATTATTATTATTATTAATTAACTTATAATATCACTTAATGACCATTAGCACTAAATGTTAGTTTATACCGGGGTGGACCAGTCTAGTTATAATGGGACAAAGTGCGGGCCGCCAAGCCAGATGGCCTGTTTACACTTAACAACAGCCCTTGTGGGCCACCCAACGACCAATAAGGGTCAGAAAAATCTAAAAATTTAGGAAACTGAAGATCTCACTAGGCTTGTAGCTCATCGTGGACTGCGGATCCAATGGATACCCAGAATTATAATCTGGCACTTGCCGAATGCACCCCACCAATGCCAGATTAGAATCTGACATCATTTGAATGAAACTGAGATTCTAAGCTTTTCAGTCGTCGGATCTCTTTTACGTTTACGGTGAAGGTCTATTGTATTTTTCTGCGCCCGTCCACCAAGTTTGGGACCCGATCGTAGAACGGTGACCATTGATCACGAATCGGACCTGTACGACCAAACCCCATATCCGATCATTTCCAAATTTTGTGTGGCCCTTCATTGGGCCATGGAGCACCTACCCTATAAATTTCATGGCCAGAGGGCCACCAAAAATACCCCATCAATCAGAATGGGCCTCCTAGGGCCATTTAAAGATCAGAACCCTATGCTCAAACCCCATATTCGTTCATTCGTTTGATCTCAGATTTTGCATGGCCCCCCATCGACCATGAGACACCTACACCCTGAATTTGGTGGCCGGAGGGGTGATAGGGCCGCCTCAACATCAGATAGAGTCCTAGTAGGTTATTTTGGAAAATTATGGAAACTTAAGGCCAAGGGGCCCAACTCTAGCAAATAAAATTCCTAACCGTTATCTCATAACCCCCACCACAATTACCATTGCCAAGGGAGAAAGAGAGAACTAGAGAGCAAGGAGAAAAGAAGGAGAGAGTGAAGGAGGGCAAGGTGGACCCTAGATCGAGGTGGGGCCCAAGGAGATCAAACCCCACAACTCCATATCCCTTCTCCAAAGGGAAACCCAACACCACAACCACAAGAAACGTCTATTGATCATCTAGGTAAATCTCTCATCCCATTTTCGTTGAAACCCTTATGATGAGAAGGGATTTATTTAGGATTCTAACATGTAAATGTTGCTTTAGGGATTCCGGCCGATCAACCCCCGAAATCCATCTTCTTAGGTCATTCCTAAGCATTCATCGAATCCAAGGTGCGGACTATTAATCTTATGTGGCCTAGCAGCAATTATGTCATGGGTTTAATGATTTTACTTGTTGGATGAAGCGTTTGTAGAATCTAGAGAGACCCTAGGATTTGAGTGTTTGTTTGGGAGTTATATGGAATTGTATGTTTGTTTAATTTCTTTTCTCATGATCGTGTTTGTGCCTCTCACATGCTCAAGCTTTAATGTATGGTTATTTATTCATATGTTGTATGATTTTCTCATATGTTGTTGCTTATGACATGTATGATGCTTTTGCCTTTGTGTATTTTGATTCCTTGACTAACCCACACCTCTCACATGCACTTGTTTGTGATAATGTAATAAGCTTGTTAGGAATATTGAATTGTATGATAGGTTGTATGCAACATAATGCCGTATGCTAGTTGATAACCTTGATGTTGGCATGCTGTGAATCATTGTCAAACCCTTCGATTGGTCAGGATCATGAGGTAAGAAGGTAGCCCCATTGGTTGGACTACCCTAGGACTAAACCCGCGGGTTGGGCGGGCGTGTATGGGCGGCAGTAGTTTGACTACATGGGTCTATTGTACCTGATATCATTCGTCACATGCTCGTCTGACTCATGCGGTTTAGCCTATTACTGGCCAATCTCGATTGTTAACCATATTTGCTCACATATGTATGGAACCTGGAACACCTTACCACCATTGCAGCCCACCGATAATCAATTGAGACTGGTCCACCACCTCGTGAGCCGGGCCTGGTGGAATGGGACACTGTGTCCGAGATGTCGGCCTACGCTGGGGTACCGTGCCTCCCTGTAGTGATTGCGAGCGATCCCTTTCTCTTGGCACTCCTCATTGCTTGAAGTTGGGGATGAGGAACCCAACGAGATCACGGACCGCGGGATCTCAGTCTCACGCGTTGATAGGACTTTGGCCTCGCAACCAGTTTAGGGCATTGATACGTGGGGTGTACCAGATTCCCAAACTTGCTGGATGAATGGACTTAACTAAGAACCTTAACATTATCATTGTATTGCACTAGCTAGGTTGGCGACTCGGCAGTCGAGGTCGCTCTAAGGGAGTGTTGACATACGCGATCGTTAGACGGAGTCGCTCGAGGGAGTGTTGTAGTGAGGGCATGCATCATTTCATCCATCATGCATGCGCATTAATGAGATTAGTTTAGTGACTGTGATTAATTGTTTTTTATTAAATCCGTAATATAACTGATACTTGTGATAACTTGAGACTAATAGTTCACACTGAGTTGATCACTCACTCCCACTCTGGGACGGTGTTTTAAAACACCACCCAAACTCTTCAGTAGCTGCAGGTAGTGCTGAGTTCGTCGAGCCGTGCGGCGCGACATCGATAAGGAGGATGATCTGTCCTACGTTCAGCTGAGGGGCGGTTCTCTGTCGGCCCAGTAGATGGGATTTGGATCGCTGAGTAGCGAACTCAGCTCTATTCTCTTGGACTTATGATTCTTGTGATTTTTGTTGGGCAACGACTTAGGCGACTCCTTTATATTCTTTTGAATTTGTACATGTAAATATATATATCTTTCATTCCAGTAGATTAGTCGTGGGTGTGTTTCATGCTCCAAGTAATTCTAAGGTGCGCATTTAAACTTGATTAATCATAAAACCATAAAATTGATGATAAGTGACACTCGGGAACTCGGGAGTTGAGTGTATGCATGACCCCCAATTTTTTGGGTCGTTACAGATGGTATCAGAGCAACAGTTTGGAATCCCTTCGGTCATGGATCATGAACCCGCTAACGCATCCGCTGACTTGAGAGCAAATGCAACAGAGACTTAGAATGCTAGGAACCATCCCAGACCCTAAACCAATAATTGTAGACCGAGGGTAGGTGTTCTAAGGAGTTAGGAATGGGTAGCAAGAGAGGGAATAGTAACGTTAAAGAGGAGGATTCGAGAGTCTTACATTGTCACGGCCCATTTTCAGGCAAGAAATTGGGTACCTGGCGGCAAGACTCGATTCAATTGACTAAGAGATTTAGCTAGTTTAGTCCATCAAATTCCTAAGGCCAGTTGAGCCAACTGAAATAGGTGGGATTATGGTGAGATAGATTTTATAGTAATAATAAATGCAAGTGTAAGGTATTGTCCCTGGGATGAGCGCATCCCATGTTCTATAATGCCTTGTTGGAATGTATTTAATTAGGGCAAACACCGTGTCTTTCCTTTCCAACTATACTTAGAAATTAATCATCCTGGGATTTGAAAATCCCACATTACACCATCCAACGCTAGGCTCATTTAGCAAAGCCTGTGAAATGAATTTGAGTCTCATCGCACACTCCTTCCAGACATGTCATTCCCAGATCTTGAGTTAGGAGTGGCATTGGAACCTCATTCAATACAACTAGACGCCCGTAGCCAGCCAAGCCTAAGTCAAAATTCCTCTTCCCTACGTATCTCCTCAAATATTCACCTGACATCGCTTTATTCTTGAACTCCCCCAATATATTAGTAGGACAAGTAGGAAATTGAAAGATTTGATGATCGGAGCCATCATCCTAGTCCAAATGAGCTAATACGGGCCAAACTTGATAGTTCCAACCCATTTGGGGATAAATATGTAGAGGCGAATGAAAATTCACCGAAAATAATGAAAATGTAGGAAAATCAGATTTTTAGCCGCTAACCAGGAATAATCTCATAAAACTAATAGGCTCATTGCGTAGATCTGCTCGTTCTACCCCAAAATCATATATGACACTTCCCGGGGAGCTTTTCCAACGCCCGGGAATGTCGAAAGACCTCCGAGCCAAAAATCGGGGGGGTCACCCCGCTGATCCGCGTTGTCACCCCACCAACAGTCCAGAGGACTGCATGGCCCCCGCCGATTCCGCGTGGCCACCCCGCCGACACGCGTGGCCACCCCGCCGACCCGCGTTGCCCCCGCCGCAATTTCTGTAATTTAAGGTCAATTTCAAAAATTCATATCTCCTTCGTTACAACTCTGATTTAGGTGATTCAAAAGCCAGATTGAAGCTTGATGAGTCTAGTTTTATATAAAAATGAGAAAAAAAAAATAAAATTATAATATAGTTAAAATTAAACTGTTCTGTCAACTATCCAAAAATTATTAGTTTCAGACAGCTGTTACTCCTAGAATTTTAGTAATTTATTTACAACTCCAAATGAGATAAAATTTTGTAAGATGTCTTTAAACTCAATGATAAAATATTATAAAAATTTTAAAAATAATTTAGTTACCAAAAGTACAAGAAACTTTACAAGAAATAGAGAATCGTGCAATCTTACAAAAAAAAAAAAAATCGTTAGCTTTAGACAAATGTCACTTTTGGAATTTTGATATTTTTTCTACAACTCAAAATGAAATAAAATTTTGTAGAGTGAGTTTAAGCTTAATGATATTAAAATAAATAAATAAATAAATAAAATAAATAATTTCATTTTCCTTCGGTCTTTTATTATTATCATTATTAGTTTTTAGATTTATGACTTTACTAAAATCCCAACACATACTTTTGGAGCTGAGTCACCATCAAACTCGTCTGTGAGCCCAACTCAGCTCTGACTTGGCATGACACATCCAATCAACTACTTATGTGGTCATGTTGGCTTGGGTTTTGAATCCATGACTTCTAACAGAGGTAGAAACACCACCAACAGGCCAATTAACATGCACATGCACTTACGTGTCCTTGCATTATTTTTATATTTTACTGATATATATATATATATGTATTTTTTTATATAGAAAATTATAAATAGTATTACTTCAACTATATTTGAATAGAGTTGAGTAAGACTAGTCATAGGCCTCTAGTCAACTCAACCCAACTAGACATTGAGTCGAGTTTTCATTCATTTATTTATTTCTAAAACATGTGATGGATTAGGCTAGGTATTGGGATCTAAGACTAACAACCGGGTGCATCTAATGGACGAGTTGGATGGTACTTACATGTCATGGTGGGCCATACAAAGGTTTAAAAAGGGCTGGTACTTATCATACATGAAGGTTTAAAAAGGGCCGGTACTTATCATACATGCATGCTTGTTTTAAAAGACCCTGTAAACCTTCCTATATTAACTAATAAATAGTTTTCTTAGGTCTAATTTTGGTCCTGTCTGGGTTGAGTTCATTATAATATTTGATAAGATGGAACTAAATGTGGTGACTTGTAATTCATTGATTGATGGATGGTGTGAGTTGGGTAAGACAAAAGTTGCATAAGATATTTTGCTGTCAATGGGTGAGAATGGTATTTTGTCGAATAGGGTTAATTATACTTCGTTGATTAAAGCCTACTGTAAAGAAAGTGAGGTTTAAAATATATATGTATATACATGATATAGCTTGTTTGACTCTATCGCCTAGTTCGCTTGCTCGGCTTCACCATTTGAGGTGTGCATGTAATAGTTGTGTTGGGTTTAGTACTAGATGGGACCATGTCAAGATGCGAGTATAGTCAATGTGAGGTTCCGCCATGGCCGGTTCCTGGATCCTAGTGTCATATCTGGAGTACACTATGAAGCACTCGCACACACCCTCATTGCGAATGAGTCAGCCTACCACCATAGTGTAGTTATGTTATTTTGGAGAGGAGAGTAACATAAGAGAGCCTTCAAGGTAAGCGAATTTGTTATACACTAGAACTCAAGAATGAAATTTATGTGGTTAGTTACAAATGAGGACCCGTCTTCCTTATGTAGACCTAAGATCCTTTTAGCTATCTTACATGGATAGCTAAGATAAGGCTTACGATGTCATCTTGCAGCTAAGAAAACTTTAGAAACCATCTAGATAATCCTACGTAGTCTCTACAATACATTCTTCTACCAGTCTAGAATTTTCTATACATGTAGGAACCTCTTAACCTACAAAATGTGCCAAAATGCCCAGTTTCATGGAATAGCCTCTTTGAAATTTCTGGTATATCCATAACATCAGTTAATAGATAAAGACTGATGCCCTGTGGGTTGCCAATGAACCAAGTGTATTTTTTTTTCTTTCATATTGGAGTTTTAGTATTTTGTTTCTTTTTATAAATTACTTCTAACCATGATAGAAATCGTCTTGTATGATTAAATCAAATTATTTTTAGTATATTTTCCTACTTCAAATAGTTTCTAGTACGGTTGAACTACAACTCTTGTATAGGGTGTGTTTGATTGTTTAATACTTTCTAAGTTCATATTCGATGCAGACTTCACTAAAATATTGTAAGTTTTCTTATTTTCCTATGTAATCAAGATTCATACCACATTGAGGAGATGATGTTCTTCCTCTTTCCATTCCTGCAGCCTTTCTAGGGTCACCACCCCTTCAAACCTATGAAATATCCTAGAACTTTCAGTTATTTATTCTTTCTCGTTTCACTACTAATGCTCCCAAAACCTCTAAAGAAACTCACTCCCAACATCTATTTTCATCTCATTCTCAACTTTCTTTCCTAAACTCATTCATGAATACCGACCTCAAACCCATTTTTAAGAGACCCATCCAAGAGCATCCAACCTCTACCCATTCCTCTTCATTTTCTCCAAACCTATTGTCAAACCCATTTCAAAATATATTCTCAGCACCCATCCTCAAAATCCCACTCCATTCACTCATTCACTTCCACTTCCATTCACAAAATCCATTTACCAAAACTCATTCATAAAGCCCAACATCAACCCTTTTTCTCCCTTTTCCATTTTCAAACCCATTCCTACATCCATCTCCAACCTACTCACCCAAATCCATCACAAGATCCTAGCATAAATCCAACCCTAAACCTACTTCCCTTTTTACACATTCTCAACAACCATCTTCTTCTCCACTCTAAACCTTCTCAATCCTCATTCTCTCAAACCCTTTCCAAACTTTTCTCAATCTCATTTCTTCAACTCATTCCTAATCACTTCTCAACTTTCATCCCCCAAATCTATTTTCTTAAACTCATCTCTAAATTCACCTCACTCAACAATCTCACCTTCAACACTTCTCTCCCAACCATTTGAAAGATCTCAATACTCTTATGAGGAAAACCCATCTTTTAACTCCTTACATTCCATGACCCGTTTTCAAATTCTTTCCAAACCCATTCCATTTCCAAAACCCCTCTCAAATTCCTTTCGACTCCAAGCCCCAATTTCAAAACCCCATTTCAAAGTAATATCCAACCCACATTTTTCCAATTTCATCCTCAAATCCATTTTTCCCAAACCTATTCTTAACCACTCCTTCTCCAATACATTCTCAAATCATTTCCAAAAATATACTCCCCAAATCAATCCTAAACCCATTCTCAAAACCACCCCCTAAATTCTTCCTCCAAACCCACCTAAATTCTTCCTCCAACGACAGTCGTGGGAGTCATCTACAGTTCGGACTATTTTTCTCCGGGGTTCTCAAGGTGAACCTGGGTCGTCCATCCTAGTCGTAGGTGATATGACCGGTCGTAGGAGGTTAAGACCAGTCTGAAATTTCCAGGACTAGTCGAAAATTAGTTGCTTCTTTGTTCGCCATTCCTATGGATTTGAGTCCTTCAAGCCTGGGATGCGGAAAGGAGTTTCCCAAAACTAAAGGGGTTACCTAGGGTTTTTTCAAAAGGTATCACAAAATAGCAAGAGGATTTCCTAAAGCTTTAAGGATTTGCTAAAAGGGTTTAGGGCTATCAAAGGTGAGAGAGAGGGAGAAAGAGAGAGAGAAGCTTATAGAAGGGAGTCCGCTCGTGGAGGTTCTCTACTTTGCATCTACATCTAAGGCTTCTATGTCCCTCGTAATCGGTTAGATCTCTCCGTTTCTCTATTTCTCTTATTGTTTATCCATCCCTCGCGTGAGAAGAGATTGTAACGTCTACTTCATAGTGGATTGTTGATCTCGGACGAGGTCCCGTGGTTTTTACCTCTTTGAGGGTTTTCCACGTAAAAATCTCTTGTGTGGTGTGTGATTGATGCTTTGATTTATTTCATTGCTTTATTATCCATAATTCTGGTTTGTTTCGGGAGGCTAGATCCTAAGGTTTGTGCAAGGCATCCCAACACATTTCTCACAGTCAATCCATCCTAGTCGAGGGATATAGCGTTCTTGGCAACCGTTGCTTCTTTCTTCGCCATTCCGGTAACCCTTTCCCTCAAGGGGAGGAGGCACCCCCATCCTCGTCCGACCCAAAAGGATAATAGCTTAACTTTACAGAAATTAGTAGTTGTTTTGAGTTAGTTAAGGCTACTACCATGTATTGAAGATAGTTAAAACTCTTGCTTGATTTGTCTGCTTTTTTCTTTATGTTTAGAGTATCTAGTAATACATGTATATTCATATTGTAGGATATAACTGGCCATACTAATGGCATTTTGAATTCAATACGAGTGTATGGATTGTTTTGAAAATTTTTTGCCGTCCTGTGAATGCTTGTATGAATATTTGTCTTACTGCGTCCATCTTAGCGTTATTAGCACTCTAAACCAACAGAATACTTTAACACTTTCGATTCTTTTTTTTTCTCCCTGTTAAAATTTATTAAACCAAAGCGTGATTTCCCCATAACTAACTAACCATATGATCAAAAAGGTAATGTCGAAAGGAACCTTAAGTTCCTGGAAACCTTTCTAGTATAGTCGTTTGATCATAGGCACTGTGGGATACTCACCACCCACTAAAATATTATAAATGAGAAACTTGAACTTTTAAATATATTTTGATATCTTCCAAATGTTAAGAATAATCGGACTACGGAATTATAGAACCATACTTTTCCGAAGTAATCGCGGCTTGACCCAATTCTCAATCCTAGGTGACTACTAATGGACTCACTGTTTTGACCGAGCAGAAGACCAAGATCTACCAGGACAAAGAAGGGATACGACGAGCCTTCTACCCTAGTCAGGTAGATGATCGACGTATCGGGTTCAAGCCCACTACAACTGTCTTTCTGTATTGGTCTTACATTGAAAACAAATATTTTTACTCTAGATAGAGGAAAATCGTCATCACGAATCTAAATCTTAAAATAAAATAAAATAGATAATTAAATAAATTGTAGTAAACCATCAGGGTAAAAAAGTTTTAAGGGGGGTAGACTAAAATGAGTCAGACTAGCATAAATAGTATACACCTTATCATGCATATAAACTTAAAATCAATAAAACTTAGGCAAATGAAATAATAAAATCTTTGCTTATTACCCTTAGGCAATTTCGGGAATGAAATTGTTTTTAAGGGGGGGTAGATTGTAATATCCTGGATTTTTACTGTTTTGGATTCCAAAAAATCCTTGAGATTTTATTATTATTATTATTATTAATTAACTTATAATATCACTTAATGACCATTAGCACTCAATGTTAGTTTATACTGGGGTGGACCAGTCTAGTTATGATAGGATAAAGTGCGAGCCGCCAAGCCAGATGGCCTGTTTACACTTAACAACAGCCTGTGTGGGCCACCCAGCGACCGATAAGGGTCAGAAAAATCTAAAAATTTAGAAAACTGAAGATCTCATTGGGCTTGTGGTCCATCGTGGACCACGGACCCAGTGGACACCCAGAATTGTAATCTGGCACTTGCCGAATGCACCCCACCAATGCCAGATTGGAATCTGACATCATTTGAATGAAACTGAGATTCCAGGCTTTTCAGCCGTCGGATCTCTTCTACGTTTACGGTGAAGGTCTATTGTATTTTTCTACGCCCGTCCACCAAGTTTGGGACCCGATCGTAGAACGGTGACCGTTGATTGCGAATCGGACCTGTACGACCAAACCGCATATCCAATCGTTTCCAAATTTTACGTGGCCCTTCATTGGGCCATAGAGCACCTACCCTATAAATTTCATAGCCAGAGGGCCACCAAAAATGCCCACTCAATCAGAATGAGCCTCCCAGGGCCATTTAAAGATCGAAACCCTATGCTCAAACCTCATATTTGTTCATCCGTTTGATCTCAGATTTTGCATGGCCCCTCATCGGGCATAAGACACCTATACTCCAAATTTGGTGGCCGGAGGGGTGATAGGGCCGCCTCAACATCAGATAGAGTCCTAGTAGGCTATTTTGAAAAATTATGGAAACTTAATGCCAAGGGGCCCGACTCTAGCAAATAAAATTCCTAACCCTTATCTCATAACCCCCACCACAAGCACCATTGCCAAGGGTGAAAGAGAGAGCTAGAGAGCAAGGAGAGAAGAAGGAGAGAGTGAAGGAGGGCAAGGTGGAACCTAGATCGAGGTGGGGCCCAAGGAGATCAAACCCCACAACTCCATATCCCTTCTCCAAAGGGAAACCCAACACCACAACCACAAGAAATGTCCATTGATCGTCTAGGTAAATCTCTCATCCCATTTTTATTGAAACCCTTATAATGGAAGGGATTTATTTAGGATTCTAACATGTAAATATTACTTTAGGAATTCCGGCCGATCAACCCCCGAAATCCATCTTCTTAAGTCGTTCCCAAGCATTCATCGAATCCAAGATGCGGACTATTAATCTTAGGTGGCCTAGCACCAATTATGTCATGAGTTTAATGATTTTACTTATTGGATGAGGCGTTTGTAGAATCTAAAGAGACCCTAGGATTTGGGTGTTTGTTTGGGAGTTATATGGAATTGTATGTTTGTTTAGTTTCTTTTCTCATGATCGTGTTTGTGCCTCTCACATGCTCAAGCTTTAATGTATGGTTATTTATTCATGTGTTGTATGATTTTCTCATATGTTGTTGCTTATGACATGTATGATGCTTTGCCTTTGTGTATTTTGATTCCTTGACTAACTCACACCTCTCACATGCACTTGTTTGTGATAATGTAAAAAGCTTGTTAGGAATATTGAATTGTATGATAGGTTGTATGCAACATAATGTCGTATGCTAGTTGATAACCTTGATGTTGGCATGCTGTGAATTATCGTCAAACCCTTCGATTGGTCAGGATCATGAGGTAAGAAGGTAGCCCCATTGGTTGGACTACCCTAGGACTAAACCCGCGGGTTGGGCAGGCGTGTATGGGCAGCAGTAGTTCGACTACATGGGTCTATTGTACCCGATATCGTTCGTCACGTGCTCATCTGACTCGTGCGGTTTAGCCTATTACTGACTAATCTCGATTGTTAACCATGTTTGCTCACATACGTATGGAACTTGGAACACCCTACCACCGTTGCAGCCCACCGATAATCAATTGAGACTGGTCCACCGCCTCGTGAGCCGGGCATGGTGGAATGGGACACTGTGTCCAAGCTGTCGGCCTACACTAGGGTACCACGCCTCCTTGTAGTGACCGTGAGCGATCTTTTTCTCTCGGCACTCCTCATGTGCTTGAAGTCGGGGATGAGGAATCCGACGGGATCACAGACGGTGGGATCTCGGCCTCACGCGTTGATAGGGTCTTGGCCTCGCAACTAGTTTAGGGCATTGATACGTGGGGTGTACCAGACTGCTAGATGAATGGACTTAATTAAGAACCCGGTTAACATTATCATTGCATTGCACTAGCTAGTTTGGCGACTCGGCAGTCGAGGTCGCTCTGAGAGAGTGTTGACATACGCGATCGTTAGACGGAGTCGCTCGAGGGAGTGTTGTAGTGAGGGTATGCATCATTTCATCCATCATGCATGCGCATTAATGAGATTAGTTTAGTGACTGTGATTAATTGTTTTTTATTAAATTCGTAATATAACTGATACTTGTGATAACTTGAGACTAATAGTTCACACTGAGTTGATCACTCACTCCTACTCTGGGACGGTGTTTTAAAACACCACCCAAACTCTTCAGTAGCTGCAGGTAGTGCTGAGTTCGTCGAGCCGTGCGGCGCGACATCGATAAGGAGGATGATCTGTCCTATGTTCAGCCGAGGGGCGGTTCTCTGTCGGCCCAGTAGATGGGATTTGGATCGCTGAGTAGCGAACTTAGCTCTATTCTCTTGGACTTATGATTCTTGTGATTTTTGTTGGGTAACGCCTTGGGCGACCCCTTTATATTCTTTTGGATTTGTACATGTAAATATATATATCTTTCATTCCAGTAAACTAGTCGTGGGTGTGTTTCATGCTCCAAGTAATTTTAAGGTGCGCATTTAAACTTGATTAATCATAAAACCATAAAATTGATGATAAGTGACACTTGGGAACTCGGGAGTCGAGCGTATGCATGACCCCCAATTTTTCAGGTCGTTACAGTTTCGGTATTAATTAAACTCCCTTGACGTAAATTCTTTTCCGTTATCTGTACTAATAATTTTCATTTTTAGCCCCGTCTATTTTTCAATCATGCCTTCAAAGTGGTGAAAACATCACATTTATGTTTCATGAAATAAACACACATATTTATAAAGAAGTCATCGATGAATATAATAAAAATTGTGCAAACTATCCATTAGACTATCGATAGATGACAAACCATCAATCGAATCAACAAGTTTGTCTATCGGATCAAAATGTCCAAAAGTGTCTAAAGAGTAAACTTGAAATTTCAAGATTTTCTCGATCAAATTGACGAGACTATTGATTAAATCGAAAACTCTGTTCCAACACATGGATTATCAACACTTCGATCAACACTATCGGACACACTCAAGTTAAAGTGGGCAACTGGCTCTATCATGTATGATACGCGCAGTAGCCAACTTGACTTATCATTTTTGGACGGCCAGTAACATCTAGTATTCTTATCAAATTCAACTGCCATGGTATCTAAAATGATCTTTCATTGGTCAATTTTAAAATACCACTGCCACATGACATCATATATATTACTTGATCTAACGGGGCCAAATCAAGCATCAACAATAGTTTCATTAATTTATGTAGGATCTATGGTGGTGTTTATTTGCCATCCAATCCATTCATCTAATGTAGTTAATCAAGACAAACGAATTATGTAAAAAATCACAGTATTTCAAAACTTGAGTTGGTCATCCCACGTGAATTTAGTAATTTTAAGTAGTTTTTTTTTAGCCGGCCCACTTGAGCATTGAATTAGCTTGATGGAAGGAGAGTTATTTCGTACTCTAGCACACAAACATAGATGATGATATTTTGTACTTTGGCAACATGTAATATTAGATAGTTAGGAACTTAGAAATAGTAAGTCACAGCTTGAAGATCAGATTGGTTGAAAAATCCTATCCTCTAATTCATGGGCCTTAAAAGGACCATAAATATCGGCAGATACTTCAGTCGGTTACTCATGGACGTGGATTGCGCTTCCTAAGTTAGATATGGCCATGGTAATTTTGGTAAGAAATTCATCTTGTCCATCTATTTTACATAACCTTAAAACATGGGCTAAAAAATGAGACAAATCCAAAACTAAAGCTAGCAACATGGCAGGAAAAAGTGAGGATTAAATGCTATCTTGACGTAGGGAAGGACGTGAGGTCGAGCACCGTCTTCCTCGGGGGGATAACATTTCCGAATCTACGGAGCTTCTCTGAACTCCTCGGAGAGACTTCTCGAATCCATGAGAAAGAAAGCAAGTAAAATTGAAAATAAATTCTATAAAATTTGAAATTAATTGATGATTAAAATAAATGAGTTCAAAGCCTTTTCAATAGGGGTTCCAAGCAATGTGAGAGAAATAAAAAACAAACTACAACTAAAACTCATAGAAATCGCAACTTACTATAAATAGTAAACTTACTATTTATAGACGACCGTGATGTCTACTAGTGCGTAAGGTTTTCGGCCAAAAATAATAAGTATCCTATTTGGCTTCACCAAGCTCTTCTCCTAATTATTCTAAGATCTTTTCACGTTGGGCACAACTCCTAAAGCCCAACAGATGAAGAGTTATAATCAAACTAAAACTTACTAATTATAGTAAAAACAGAATTAAAATAGGAAAACCACCATCGATTTGGGAGTATTTTGGAAATCCGGCTTGCGCAACTTGGCATAGCAAGGTTCGATGCCTAAAGTAGCTCGTTCTATCCTAAAATCATATATTTTACGTTCGATGATTCTTTTTGAATTGCGAAATATGCCTGATCTAATGTCTGATGGTCGGTATCACTTATGTGGTTGACCAGGCCTTTTCTAATCCATCTTGGCCATGAAACTACCCGCAACCCGCTCTACATCACATCCACTAAAACATTCAGTCCACAAAAGTTCTAAATCAAGCTAATATTTTTATATTTTAAGTTCATCCTAGTAAATTGAAATTAAGTTCATCAAAGTAGATTGAAATTATGAGCGGTGTTGGTGACATATAAACATCACACCAAGAAGGTTTCCGTGGTACTCATTTCTCTACTCTATCATGCAGCCCACTTTAGTTTTGGATCTACCTTATTTTTGTGGACCCATGTTCTATCATGACATGGACAGGGTGGATCTCTTACAAACATAACGGTGGGCCCCACTTAGCTTTCTGTCGTAGGCAATCCGTGTATCCAATAACCGGACGCGGATTGTGTCCTACCCACGCCCGGACGGTAATCCGTCTGGGCAACGCTCCGTGGGGCCCACCATGTTGTAAGTGTTTTATCCATGCCGTTAAACATTTTTTTCCCATAATTTTAATATATGAACCAAAAAATAAGGCAGGTCCAAGGCTTAAGTGGACCAGGCAGGTCCAAGGCTTAAGTGGTCCACAAAGTGGGGATTGAACGTCCACAGTTAAAAACTTCTCAGACTGAGAAGTTTTGGATCAAGCTGATATTTGTGTTTTCACTTCATCCACGTCTGCATGACCTTACGGATAGATTGTATGGAAAAAAAAACATCGTGTTGGCGCTGAGAAAGGTTTTAACTGTCGGTGTCATTATCAGTGCAGCTTTCTTTGGTGTGGTCCACTTAAGCCTTGGACCTGCCTCATTTTTTGGTCTATATATTAAAATTATCAAAAAAAAAAAAAAGCATTTAAGGGCGTGGATAAAACACTTACAACACGGTGGGGCCCACAGAGCCTGCCCGGACGGATTACCGTCCCAGCGGGGGTAGGACGCAATCCGCGTCCCCAATAACCACGGTAATGGGACCCAGAGGTTTGGAAAGCTTAATTCGAATTACTTGTATACAACTCATGCAATTCCGAAGCAATTGCTAAGTGCCTGCGCATCATCCATCACACTTCGACGGAGTATCAGAGCTTTTCTCTCTCTCAAGAGAACCCCGAATATATCTAATCACAATCTTCCGTTTCGCATATCCTTTTTTTTAATGTACAAAAGGAAAGTTAACGAACTCCGTCAGGTGATGTCAGAAGAAACGTTTATGCGATGATCTGGGGTAGGTGACGGAGGCGGTGATGGAGGCGGTGACGGCGAAGACTGCTTCCGCCGTTGATTCTGAAAGTAGTCCCTAATGTCAAACGCTTTCTTTCCTAACAGATCCGTCAACTCCTTTTTGTCTTCAGATGGCGTGAGAAACGGAGGCCGTGAAACTTCCGCAAGAAGGTCCCACCTCAGCCCGCTGAAGAAAGCGTGCTCTTTGATTTCTGTCGCCCCCCCGTCATAACCCAAACGGCGGGTCGGGTCCTTCTCCAGCAGCTGCGAGATAAGGTCCGTTAACGCCGACCATTTCCCGACAAACTCCGGCGATCTCGTCAGCACGTTTCGAAAAGTCTCCTTACGGTTCTTACCCCGGAACGGCGTCCGTCCGTACGCCATCTCGTACGTCAGGATCCCGAGGGCCCACCAGTCGACGGCGAACTCGTAGCCGTCGCCGCGAACGACCTCCGGCGCCACGTACTCCTCGGTCCCAACGAACGACTTCGCCCGCTCACCGGCGGTGAAGCTCTCCCTCCGGCGGCTCACCGGCGAGACCCTGGCGGGCTTCGGCTTCTTCAGGCCCTTCTCCGACAAGGCCGACATCAGCAGCGACAGATTCCGGCAGTGCTTCGTCCGCCTCCTCCCCTCCGCCACGTCAGCAGGAGCTGACGTCGAGCCCAAGTTTTCGCTCTTCGTCTTCTTCCTGTGCATGAGGGCGCACGAGAGGTCGAAGTCCGTGAGCATGACGTGGCCGGATTGCTGGATCAGCACGTTCTCGGGCTTGAGATCTCGGTATAAGATCCCCATACGGTGTAGATACTCGAGGGCGCAAACAATCTCGGCTACGTAGAAGCGTATGGCGGAGGTTGAGAAAATACGGTCGGTCTGGTTGTAGCGGAGGACGTTGAGGTCGCCGCCTGGGCAGTACGGGACTGCCCAGCCCAGAAATTCGTCGTTCTCGACGCTGCCCAGAAGTGTTGGGAGAAAGGGATGGGATAGCCGGGAAAGTACGGACATTTCCCAGCGGGCACGCCGGTCAGCATCGAACTTAGTGTGGAGGTTCGATTTCTCCACTACCTTGAGAGCGAACGGGCAGGTTGAGGCTGACCGTTCCGTTACTAAGAAGACGGTGCCCATTGCCCCCCTGCCCAAGACCCTGACCGCAATCAGATTCTCCATGTCGAGATGCACAGGAAGCCTTTCCATCTCTGACTCAGAGAGAGAGAGAGAGAATGAAAAGAGGGTGAGAAATGAAGAAGGAGAGATTGGAAGGTGGTTTTGAGTTCGTTTGGGGTTTTGTTTTATTTGAGTGTGTACTTTTTTACGAGAAAAACTTTGATACTCTGGCAGAAGGTGATATATGATACGCATGCACTCACAAATTGCAAACGTGGCATAAATTTCAAACCGTTAAAATTATGGAATCCAGTGTAGATTTACCATGAACCAGAATTTATGTTTATTTTATTATTTGACTATCGGATTAGTGGGCATTTATTAGAAAGTTAAAATGAAATTATCCAACGGTCCTATTTCCACAAACAATTCCCACGAATTCTGGATTGTTCAACCAATCCGATCTTGAGATAGTGACTTGGGGACAGTGGGTTTCAATAACTAGACGGTTTTATTTGAGTTGATGTGTCACGTGTACAATTTCTGAGTGCCTGCGCATCAAACTTCATACGCATCCTGAGTATACCACATAACTCCTCGTTTTTTTTTGCCATGGGGTGGGTTGATTAAGAGCAGGAGAGGGGGGGCTCGTTTATTCCAGAAGCATGATGGGTTGCACACGAGTGGGGATTGGAATATTTGGATGGGGAAATGACAAACACGGCGTGGGGCGCCACATGGTGGGTCCCACCATCGAAGGGTGGAGCATAATTCTTCAAGAGGAAACGGATTGGCTACGCCCCCTGCCACGGGCCCTGTGGCTGATGGTCGGTGCTCTGTGGGCCCCACCAAGATATATGTATTTCATCCATGCCGTTAATACATTTTTACGGATCATTTTAGGGCTTGATACCAAAACATTAGAGGGATATAAATCTCATGTGGACCACACCACAGGAAAATAATAGTAATTAGATATCCACCATTAAAATCCTCCCAAGGCCCACTGTACTTTTTATTTGACATCCAATCTGTTGATTAGGTCATAAAGAACCAGATGTAGGGAAAAACCAAAGATCAGCTTTATCCAAAACTTTTATGCCCCCAAAAAGTTTTTATTGGTAGACGTTCATTCAACATACGTTTCCTGTAATGTGGTCCATCTGGGATTGCGATATACCTCATTTTGTATCTCATATCATAAAATGATCTATAAAAGTAGAAGGACGGCATGGATGAAACACATACATCGTGATGGGACCCACAGAGCACCGACCATTAGCCAAGGGAGTATCCAATCGGTTTCCTTCTTAAGAGGTAGAAACAGAGAGAGAGCTTTGTCATCTCTTGTGTGCTTTGGGAACTAGAAGCTTGGTATCCTTGAATCTAGTGGGCACTACCTGTGGGGGGCATGTCTCTCTACTGTTTTCTGACGGTCCATCCACTGATTTGTCCGTTGTAGATGGGACATAGTCCGATAGTTTTGCTTGTCAGGACAGTTCTCATCATATCGAGGAGCCATTTTTTTTTGCACGGAATTTCCTAGTAACGAGGCCGTGCAACAAAAGCTCAATTGGGCCCACTAGATGTGTGCCACTCCGTCCATCATTCGAGCCAGCTGAATGTGAACCCGAAATCTGGCCAATCTAAAACGTAAGTGGGACACACCACAGGGATAGGTGGGGATGAGATACCCACCGTTGAGATCTTCCTGGGGCCAACTATGTTATTCGTATGTTATCGAAACCGTTCATAAGGTAATTCCCTGGAGGCATAGAGGGAAAAGCCTGAATAACTGAGGAATGAGTGTCTGTAAGCCACAATAACGTTTTAGTGGGAGGTGTTCCCACTCCCACTTTACCCTTCGTACAGTCCACTTGCGTTCTGAATCAGCGTTATTATTGGGTTGCACGTCCCGAGTCATCTGACACGAGCTGACTCAATTGATGGACTGAGTTGAAGTCACACGCAAATCATGGTCGGCCACACAGCTCTTTTTTGCACGGAGCTATCTGCGACAGTCGTTGCAGGAAATATGCCTCCTTTGAACGTGCTCCTCGTTCTTCTTTTTAGCCACTTCCATGGTCCATTAATAATGATTTTTAGACACCCAAATCATAGCTTAACTGGCAGACTGAGTGGAGATACCTGGTTTCACCACTTGAGGTCTTGGTATCGATCCCTAGTGAGGGTGGCTAACATGGAGTGTGTGTACTGATATGGGTGTGTACTCTCACAAGCTAACTCAAAAAAATAATAATAATAATAAATAAATAAATAAATAAATAAATAATAATGATTTTTAGAGTTGTGCATTCCAGTACCGCACATCTCTACGACACATAAAGCCCACCTTCATGCATTGTCCATCCATTTTGCCAATCACTTTAAGACATGGGCCTTAAAATAAGTCAAATAAAAAACTCAAGTCGACCACACCTCAAGAAGCTGTGGTTATAATGAAGCCCAACGTTGAAACCTTCGTAAGGTCTACCTCCAACCTCTTCGTAAGGTCACATGGACTTTGGTGAAGGGAAAACACAAATATCAGCGAAAACACAAATATCAGCTGCATCAAAACTTATGCGGCTGTAAAGAAGTTTCTCTTAGTGGACTTAGAATCCCCACCATGTAGTCCACTTTGAGCTTTGAATCTAACTCATTTTTGGGCTCATACATTAAAATAATCTGAAAAATTGGATGGATAGGCTGGATAAAGCACACACCCATCATGGTAGGCCCTATGGAACCCCTGCCAGGACTGCAGGATGCAATCGGCCTAATCGAATTGGCTGCTTCCCCTGCCACCATCCCCGTGGCCGGTGGTCAGTGCTCCGTGGGCTCCACCATGATATATGGCTTGATCCCAAAATTGAGAGGGATATAAATCTCAAGTTGACCACACCACTGGCAAACAATATTGATTGGATATCCACTGTTAAAATCCTCCTAAGGCCAACTGTACTGTTTATTTGACATCTAATTGGTTGATTAGGTCGTACAGGCCTAGATGATGGGAAAAAACAAAAATTAGCTTAATCCAAAACTTTTATGGCCCCCAAAAGGTTTTTAATAGTCTACGCTCATTCAACACTTTTTCCTGTAACGTGGTCCAATGGTCCAATTGAGACTGAGATATACCTCATTATTGGCCTTATACTATAAAATGATCTGAAAAAATAGATGGACGGCATGGATGAAACACATACATCATGATGGGGCCCACAGATCACCGACCACCAGCCACTGGCAGGTGGCAGGGGGAGTAGCCAATCCGTTTCCGCAATCGGCATCCATGTGGGCCCACTAAATGAGCTGTTTGGATCTTCAGTCGGTACGCCCCGCGTAGCAGTTTTGGGTCCAACAAAACTCACGTATGTCATCTTTTTGGGCGCGGGTTAAGTGAGGCAGAATAAAAGCTCATTGGGTGGGGCCTGGCCGTGGGGCCACCTTGATGTATGTTATGTATATCCACTCCGCCCGTATGTCCACCGGTCATGATCCAAAAATGGGGCTGATTCAAATTATAGGTGGGCCACACCACATGAAAAACCTACTATGGGTCCTATAATGTTTATTTGCCATCCAACTGGTTGATAATAAGGTTGGATGCATGGAAAATACAAATACCAGCTTGATCCAAAACTTTTGTGGCCCCAGGGAAGTTTTTAATAGTAGAAATTTAATCCCTACCTGTAGTCTACATAAGATTTGGATCTGCCTCATTTTTGTAATTTGTTTTTAAATGAGGGTCAAAACGATTGGACGGCGTGGACATATATACAATACATACATCGAGTTGGGGCGATGGTCAGGCCTCCCATCTAAGCTGTTACCCCTGCCACACCTAATCCGCGCCCCATCTTTTTGGGCTGGCAAGTTTTCTTTATTTGGCTTAGAGAACGCCTTTTGAAAAAGCATTATTCTACTACTACTCTTGCTTGCGGGGCCCACTGTCGCTTATGTACGGAATCCAACCCGCCCAGAAGGTTCAACCCACCTGAAAGTGGGATACTGAGAAAGTAAGGCCGATCGAACCATCACATGCCCACCATGTGAATTTGGAAGTTCTGCTATAGTTGTCCATTGTCTTCTGCCGTGTGGCCCACCTAATAATTAAACAGATCATCCCATCACCTTAAGTGCTACTCACTTGGCATACTAACATTTATACCTCGTTGTTCGGAAGCCGATCAGACCTCTTTTGTTTACGAGGAGTTGTACGGTTTTCCACGGCAACCCAAGGTTATACCAGGTTCAGTTGACCACGGTTCAGTGATCAAACCATAGATGTATTGGTCCTTACAATGAATGGGCCATACCCGATGAAATTCTGCATAGGACAATCCTAACCTTTGATTTGTGCCATGCATATGAATAAAGAGAAATATGCTCCAGGGCTCTCAAAGGCCCTATGAAATCACAATACTCCTGGTTGCATCAGTTCACATAGACTATCAAACAACAATCATACAGACCCATCTTTGATTTTGCCTTATTTTTCACACCCATTCGTTTTCCAAGCCATGGATGGGACGGTTACAGTTGGCTAACAAAAGTCATTAGCAATCCATGACTAAAAACATGGATGGAATTGTTGATTGCATCTGCTTTTTTGTAAATTATGTTGATCGTCCATATAGAAGGCCATTTACCAAATGGTTCATGATTGTCAGATCGATTTATATTTGCATGGTGACCTATCAAATGTGCTCTGAACTTAATAAACGGTCTAGATCAATGGATTGGACTGTCTAAGTGTGCAAATGCAATAAGAGCTGTAATGCTCTAAGATCACCGGACCATCTCTCATCCATTAATTCCTCTTTAGTTTATTATAATATATTGATGATGTTACAGGTGAAATTCCATTTCGTCTTTCACAATTAGTAGGTGGCACGTGTATGCCATTAAAATAAAGAAGCCTGTGATTTGACTTTTTATGGTCGCGATTAGATAATTGTATTAAAAAATACAATTTGATTTGTAATTTTATTTTATTTTTTAAACATAGCCTTTTTAGGTACACAGAAATTTATACTAAGAATCGGAAATTAAGGCGAGATCGGGGAAGAGTTCGTTTTGTCTCTGGCGACTCAGGATCGACCGTGTAGCCATTCACTAGGTCCGACATTCTACATGTTTTGATAATCTCAACCATCCATATTGTTCCTACTATCACAAATAAACTACTTCATCATAATTTTTCGTGATTCTAACATTTGATTTTACAGAATCGAATGTGACCCATTGAAAATTTTCATTTAATGTTCCAAATTCATCTGCAGATAGTGATAGTTGAAGTCATCTATTCAGAATAATTTTCATAATTTTGTCTTTATAGCATAGACTCCACAACATGGTGGTGTCCGATCATCGGATCACTCGGCATGTTGGCTGCAGTAAGTGACAACATACGCTGGACTGTGAGTCTCAACGGAGGAAAAATGAACTCATCAGGAAGAGTATTGAAGAGGGTTTGCGCGTCGAAAATCGTGAATTATGGTAGCCAAGGAGTGCGTAGGTTAAGGAATGTGGGGGTGCATGATGAATTGTGAGGATTACATCCGTGTGCATGCACCTGTCTGATACACTGACATTTTACCACATTTTTTTTTTTCTAAAACATTAAGACGTACAAGTTATTTTGAAAAACGTTGTTGCTATGCTTACGTTACGTTTAAAGTGAAATTAAATATGATTGTAAACATTGTATGAGAAGGTACCGGCTTAGGTGCGGCCCTGAATGTGGGGCCCACCTTGATATATGTATTGTATATCCATGCCGTTCATCCGTTTTTAGAACTAATTCTAGATTTTGAGCCTAAAATTGAAACAGATCAAAATCTCAGGCACACCACACCATAGGAAATGGCGGTGATTGACCATTTAAAAAAGTTATTGTGAGCCACAAAAATTTTGGATCCAGCTGATATTTGTTTTTTTTTTTTTCCGCTTCATCCAGGTCCGTGTGATCTTATCAACAGGTTTGATGGCAAATAATTATTACGATGCACCCTAGTAAGTTTTTAATGGTTGGTGTTGAATCACCATTGTTTCCTATGATATGTGGTCCACCTGTGATTTTGATTTAGTTCAATTTTTAGCAGCATGCCAGAAAATGAGCTGGAAAACAGATGGACAGTGTGGATATACAATACACATCAAGGTGGGCCCACGGTCAAGGCCGCACGACTCCGCTCCCATATGAGAACCATCTGCCATTCATGACCTACCCCGCTATTTGATCAGTCTCATCATAGAGCCCGTCGGCTGGACGCGGATTGCCTCCTACCTCCTCCCGGCTCTAGCCACACACAAATTTTCCCTATATAAGATATACTTAGAAAGTCGTTTTAATTATGTTCTATCGCGTCATGAGGTTTGTGAATAAGTGATTATCGGATAATGAGCAAGGAATAAAAAGGCCATCTTTCTAATAAATAGAATCTATTGAACTCATAATATATTAAATACTTTTTATGAATGTCAATTAAGTATTATAAGTAAATTGATTCCAATTGTTCAATCACTTGATAAGCAAATGAGGCAACACTGAAGCAGACCACATCAAATAAATAACTTAAGTTGAATTAAATATATAAAATATTAAATGCAAAAGTCATTGTGGTGTAGTACACTTGAGCTAGCTCATTTTTGTGAGAATACCTTAAAATGATTTGAAAAAAGGAAGGGACAATGAGGATAAACAGATAAAACCCTGTTTGAGAGAAGGAATGGACAAGGAGGATAAACAGAATTAACACGATGGGCCCACCCATAGAATTGGACATTCGTGGCTATAGACAGGCAGGGTAGGAGGATGCAATCCGCGTCCCCCTTGGCTGGGCCATACCCCAACAGTTACACCAAGCAAGAGATAGTGACCATTGCAAGCGTTGATTAATTTCTTTTAAGATAAATGCTAATACTAGGGCTGTTCACGAGTCAAGCTAGCTTGAAAAGCTCGCTTGACTCGGCTCAAGTCAGCTCGGATTGACTTGGCTTGAATGATCGATTCAAGCCAAGCCAAGCTAATTATTTGAAGCTCGAGTTGAGTTTAAGCCAAGTTCGACCAGGGGGCATTTCAACTCGAACTCGACTGGACTCGAAGCTCGAACTCAAGCTCGACTCGGCTCGATTAATAAATATATTAAATATTATATATATATAATATTAATATAAGTTTTAAGTTTAAACTTAAAAATAAAAAAATAAAAAAAACAAACCCTAAATTCTCTACTTGATTGCACGCACTCCCTTCCCTTTCCCTTTCTTTCTTTCTCTTTCTCGCCTTCACCGCATGCATGCCCGCCTTGACCACCACCACTGTTTTCATTTCAGCTCCACAATAGTATGATTTCAATCTCTTGAGATCTACTTCTTAGGCGAGAAACCCAAAAAATTCGAGATGAGTTCTTCTCAGATTTGTTAGAGCTTCAAGGAATCCAATGATCTGATTGGCTAGAGCTTTTTACTTAGGTTTCTGATCTGTGTTCTGCTCTGTTTCTTTTCTAATAATTGGATTTCTGCTGGTGGAAGAAGATCAAGAATAGATTGGTTCTTATAGGTTTCCTCATCCGATTCGAAACTTTGTTTGGATTTTTCATCAAGTTTTGCTTTGATTCTCTTAAGATTTTTGAATTTTTCATCAATGGAGGAGGATCAAGAACAGAATCCATTACTCTCTCACCCAACAAGCTCAAGCTCGATTCGAGGTAAACTCGACTCGACTCGAACCACTAGCTTGACTCGAACTCGACTCGACAGATTTGGCGAACAAGCCAAGCTTCAATGTTGAGCTCGAGGCCAAGCTCGAGCTCGAGCTCGAGCTCAAACTTGAGTATATCATAGACAAGCCAAGCCAAACTTGGCCCACCTCTAGCTAATACTGAACTTATCTTAATGCACGATTTTTGCAATTACCTCTCACACCTCTTCAATGTGGAATATTTGTATGAGATCCATGCCGCTCTTCAGAAGGGGTGCATAGAACGGCTGCCTCTTGTAAAACTCCGGCTGCTATTATCCAAAAGTGGGCCATAAACATACTAAAGAAACTGTCTGTTAAGAGAATTTTAACCAATGGGCCAATTTCAACTTATGTGGTCCATATATTAATTAGATCAGCCCGATTTTTCAGATAGAGAATTCAAACAGTGAGATCCACCTGATAAGCATCTTGGATCTTGTACACAGTTGCCACGTTGGCACATGTTCGAGGTAAGTGTAAACAAATGTGTACTCGCTCGGATACCTTTATCACACCGAATTGTTAATTTTTGTTCCGCTCGATCGTATTTGTTCCATCATGTAGCTAAGTCGTCTACGATTGGTAGGTAGACTTTAATGAATGGTTACAAAAGAAGCAGGTACTGTAGAACCAAATCTACGACACACGTGGAAGAGTATTTACCGTATGTATCCGTCTACCTGGTAAATTCTCCAGTGGATAAACAATGGTTCAGAATATATACGGATCAAATGATCATAGCCATCAGATTGGTTTCCCTCAAAGCTATGTTAGAAACCAAAATCTGTTAACTATCAAACATCCACTGGGGTAAATTGAAGAAAAATGATGGCTATGATTGTTTAATAGGTTTGATTTTTGTAATATAAGCCATCCATGGTAGGATCGAGTAGTTGGATGGACCCGATTGACACATCACCCTGCCACTTATATTGTGTAGAGATTGTTTTGCCATATTCCGGTTCTTGCGGCTCTACCGCGACATCTCTACAATTCACAATCTAGGAATATCTTGGTGCGTCGAGCCCATTTGATGGCCGTATCTGTCAAACAATTTTAAGATTCTCGTTCGTTTTCCTTCTTTAGCAAACAATCCATTACCTTGCTTAAAAGCTGATTAAGATACTACCTAACAAATCGGTAATTTCAAGAAACAAGTGGGCAGGTCATAGGAGGAGAGAGCGGGGATGGAAACACTCTCTCTTGAAACCTTCTTGTTTTTAGACCTTTTGTGGCCCATCATACTTTTTTTGACAAGTGGATTATGCGGAGAATCGTTAATGTTTGTGTTCATGTATGGATGCGATTGATTCATGGAGATATTTAGATTGGCAATCACTTATCTCCACTCTAATTTATGAGATGATAAGATGAGATCTCAAGAGATTCATACTATTAAATTCATTTTCATTTGGACTATGGGACTCTATTTATTATAGTGGAGATGAATAATTAGTAAATCGAATGGATCTTGCATGATAATTGCATAGATGACTAATGCTTCATCAATCATAATGTATTTATGAATTAAGATATATATTTGTTTTGTGGGTTACTCTTGTATCCTTATCACTCCTTATCACTCTACACGATGTAACCAGGTCATGATAAGGTGATGCTAATTTGGTGTGCATTCTTAAGGTCATGTATTTAGATTCAGCTTGGTTGAAAGCACATTCGAAAAGTGGTTGACTTAAGATTGGTTATGTAAATGGATTAGAAGACGATAGTCCACAATCCGACTTTGTTAATGATGCACGCGAGTAAAATAAGTGGTTACGTGTTACCACATATGATATTGGAAAAAGAAATTCTATATTATTATAATAATATTTTCAATAAATTTTAAATGATCAAGTTTGCAAAGATAAGATCCAAAAAGTATACAAGTGTGCATTATCGATCAAATTAAGGATGTCTGTGCATGCACATGGAATTAAACATATTTGATTGAATGTGATTAATTAGATCAATGATTTAAGATAATCAATTGAAGAATGAGATGAATTATTATTTGTCCATGTGTGGATTTGGTGCAATGTAATCCCCTAAAAAGGATTAATCTCCGAGTTTTTATGTTGAATCTATTTAATTGGAGGGTATAGATTAGATTTCTTTATTAGAATAGATCATGGTATTTTTGTACACTTCATTACCAATACAACATTAGAAATGTTAGAGTTTGTATTTAATTGTGATTTTTTTTATCAAGATTGAGACCTATGAATATAGGAGTAGAATTTTATTTGAGATAATTCTCTCTCCTCAAGCCTAACATTAGAAAAAATTATTCATTAATTAGAGATGCCAATGTGTGCATTATTCTCTTCTATCATGGTTTTGAATTAACATATCTGGTGGGTTTTTCTACATCTCTATACTCATTTTCGTATAGTAGAGAAAATCATAGTTGGCCTACCTTGATGTTTATAAGCTATTCATCATGACGTTATTCTCATGGGGTAAAGGGAAATGTCAAATATAGCCCGACTGAAAGCTCTCATCACACTTATAAACTTACCACGGTGTGGCCATGTATTCTTGGAAGTGAAAGTTACTGTAGGCAGCAACCGTGATTTTTGTGTGAGATCCACTCTTCACATCATTTGGCGAATTCAAATTAATACATGAGTTTTTTTTTTTAAAAGGCAGATCCTCAACTCTAGTAGGGTGGCCCACCGAAAACAGTGAGATTGTCCATCCACCGTCAAAACCTTCACAGGGCCACGGAATCTTTTGGATCAGACTGATATGTGTTTTAACTCATCCAGGACCGTGAAAATAACCTTCACAATCTTCCACCGGGCCCATTCCGGGGAAATATTACTCTGTCCGCTTATATGCTTGATACTCAGGAATTTAAAAATGGTAGATGTGGCACATATCAACTCAAGACTAAATTTTGGAAAGCAATGTAGCTATGTTACTTTCAGCAAATCAGATTGATTGGACAATCCTAAACCCCTAATTTGTAGACTTAGTTTTTTGAAATGAGACTTGCATTTTATTTGTTTTTTTTCATTTTTTGACCGTCCAATAAATATCCATCAATCTAATAGTATTTTTTATTTTTGTTCATGATAGATCTCAATTGGTTCTTATAATTTTGACGGTTTATCTGGAATTATTTGCATGCCACGTATGCAATTTCTCAATAATTTTTTAATATATGCATATCTTCCATCATAATACTTTGCGAGTATCAAAGTTTTTTTTTTTTTAGCTTGGTAGTACACCCACTGTCAATTCAGACTTCAGTGTTAGCCACCCCCACTATGGAATCGATACTAAGACCTCAGTGTTGAAACAAGGCATTTTTCACTCGGTCTTACCACTCGAGCTATGGATCAGGGTGTGCTAGTATTAAGGTTCTCTCAAACTAGTGCCAAAGCAACTCGCACCACAATTGAAGTGTGGCAAACACGTGTGCATGTGTAAGATCTGGAACACTTATCAAGTGGGTCCATTAATCACGAACATGCCTAGCCAAAAATCGAGATGGTCGACCCATGTGAGAGAATACGGTAAGAAAGGATCCCTGACTTTTGGCCAGGGAATGGACGCTACAGTACCCACCGAACCATCCAATATCCTTCGTGTCTCTCTCTCTCTCTCTCTCTCTCTCTCTCAGAGGCTATCAGCCTAGAATAGATAAATGATTCAACCTAATAACGTTGAAAATTTTCACTTTAAGCTAACTTAACAGTGTGAGGTCCACTAGCTGTTAAGTTGGGGTGGCCCCACAGCTGATCTGTATAAGGTGGTGATTCTGTCGCATATAAACCATCCAATCAAGATCTTAAAGCTTTCAATAATCACTTCCTTACACTGAAATTCAGTGTATGTTTTTGCATCGAATTGTTCCTCAAACGAATATGATTCTGTTATGATGTGGTGTGGACTGATAGAACCCCATTCAAGTGGAGTTGCAAACGAATCATATCCTAACCCCACGAGAGTGGGCCGTTCACGGCACTCCTTTTTTTGTGTTATATACATATGATTTGATACTGATTTCTCATCAAATTGCTATTCTTTAGAGATTATGATGCGGTAGGTGTGACGCAAGGTTAGAGGAGATTCTTGTAACCCTAACTAGGTGCACATGTCACATGCAAGGCTTACTTTTAAAAAGGAGGATAAGGTCATATCATTTTTCTTTTTTTCACTGTAAGTATATATATAACATTTTTTATTGGGCTATATTAAAGATTTTAGAGCCATCTCTATCCATCTCTCCACAGTGCACATGACAAGGTTATATACCTATTAGCTCCACCCGTGTACTAGCATCAGGATAGATGGCTCATTTTTATAAAATAAAAGGCATGAGGTAATCTCATCCATTGCCTTTTTCTACAGTATGGTCTTGTGCATGTTTGACTATTAACTATTTTGGTTTTCACTGTCATCTAATCATTACTGTGTTGAGATGTGGAGCCACATCTAGGGGCCGCATGGCTGGTCGTGGCCCCTGCTCGACCGGTCGTGGACCCTGCTCGATCAGTCGTGGACTGCCTCGACTCAAAGTCCAGCGAATATCAGATTTTTGGTTCCAAGGTGCTCGACCGGTCGTAGGATCCTCTCGGCCGGTCGTGCAGTCTGCTCGACCAGTCATGATTACGCAAATTCGTTTTCGGATTTAATGCAGACTATGGAAATTTAAGTCGGTTTTCGCAAGGGTGTAAAAGGGAAGTTACCTAAACTATAAATAGGTGTCCCTAGGGCTTTTCTAGGGTGTGAAAAATAATTCTAAGGTGTGGGCAAAGGGTTTTCTATGTACTTCCAAGGGAGAGGTTGGTATATTGCCTTGTAATCTTCGTTATTCTTCATAGTGGAAGTTTGCATCAGTGGTTTTTTACCATTGTTGGGGTTTTTTCACGTATATCTTGTTTTGTGGTTTGTTTGAAATGCTTTAATTCTTTTTCTAATTTATATTTCTTCTTGTTTATCGTTTGTGGGTGAGACTTGAGATTGGATCTCAGTTCACTGTGTTATTGGCGTGCTGCGCAATAACTGGTATAAGAGATTGGGACATGTGAGTGAGAAATGGATGAAAGTGTCATTGTCAAAAGGGAAGCTATCAGGGCTGAAGTCAATTGACTTGAAATTCTGCGAGGACTGCGTGTATGGCAAGCAGAAGAGGGTAAGCTTCAAGAAGACGGGATGCACTCCAAAGACGAATCTGTTGGACCTTGTACACACTGATGTGTGGGAACCGGCACAGGTATTATCACTTGATGGCTTACGTTATTTTATTTCCTTTATTGATGATGCTAGTAGAAAACTATGTGTCTATTTCTTCAAACATAAATATGATGTATTTGATGTATTTAAGAAGTGGAAAGTAATGGTAGAAAACAAGACAGGTAAAACAGTAAAATGTCTTAGATCTGATAATGGGGGAGAGTACTGTGATAAGAGATTTGAGGAGTATTGTGCAGTAATTGAAATCAAACATTAGAAAATGATTCCAATGACACCGTAGCAGAATGGTGTGGCTGAGCGATTAACATGACCATTCTTGAGCGCGTCAGGAGCATAAGGTTACATGCAAGGTTGTCCAAGACCTTTTGGGCAGATGCTGTGAAAACTGCCGCATATCTCATCAATAGAAGTCCCTCAGCACCATTGGATGGTGGGCTACTAAAAGAAACATGGACTAGGAAAGAAGTGAACTTTGCACATCTCAGAGTGTTCGGTTGCACTTCATATATTCACATTGATGCAGAACACAGAAATAAGCTGGATGCGAAATCCAGGAGGTGCACATTTATAGGCTGCGGGCAACATAATTTTGGTTACAGGTTTTGGAATGTAGAAAACAAGAAAATTATCAGAAGCAGGGACGTAGTCTTCAATGAAAAATTGATGCATAAGGGTAGTGTGAAGGAAAATAAGTCTGAGGAAAAAGAATTCATAGAGTTGGAAGAGTTACCGGACACGGGTGTTACAGCGCCACAGGATGATCATGCATAGGAGTATTATGAAGCAGAGCCACATACACCAATTGTGAGGAGGTCTACTCAGGAGAGGAGACCCACAGTCCGATACTCGCCCTCCTTACATTTTCTACTGCTGACAGATAATGGTGAGCCAGAGTGTTTTGAAGAGGCATTACAGTCTGTAGACACCCCACCCAGGCTAATATCTTGATTTTGTTAAGACAAATCCAAGAACCATGATCATATCCTAAACCTACCCCTAATCCTAACCTGAGCTATCATGAATCATCATTCAATCCAAACCATGTCCAAAACCGACCTATTTCTCGAATCATTTTCGGATAACCATCGAGCCAACTTCAAGCCATTTAGAGCCAAATATCCAAAAAGGAACTTTGTTTCACTCTAAGGACCCCAAAAAAGGACTCACCAGATGAATTTCAAGGAAAATCGTACCGAGGTGGTAATCGGATTACACGGCGGTAGTCAAATTACCACTTCCTCCCAGAAAATGCGCACGCGGCGAGTCACACGAGTTTCGGACTCACCAGTCGGGCGGCAGTCGGACACGCCGGCGGTAATCCGATTACGTCACGGCGGTGATCGGAATCCCGCCGCGTCTTTGTCGAGCAGGGACAGTTGTCTCAGATCCAAAGTCAACTCTTCCTGGAATTTACCCCTCCCATCTCTATTATTTACTGTTTTACCAGTCCCTTTAGCCAATGAGAGCATGCCATGTGGCATCTCTCTCCTCTCCACCAATCACCATGCGCCACATCACCTTTACCCTCCTCTTGTCCTCTATTTACCAAAAAACCATTGGAAAGGGCTATAAATAGCCCTCTCCCCTTTCATTTTCACCCATATGGAGGAGAGCCACCAAGAGAGGGAGAGAGTGAGAGAGAAAGAGTGAGAGGAAAAGAAAAGAAAAGAGAGAGAGAGAGAGAGTGAGGAAGAGAGTGAAGGAAGGGAAGGAGCTCCCAAGCCTTCAAGCCCACATTTTCCAGCCACCTCCTAGCCTTCATCTCAATCCTTCCAACCCCCAAGCCTAGTCCAAAATGATCATGGTTCAATCTACATCTTAGCCTTTTCAAGAATCAAGTCAAAGATCCATTTGCATACTAGCATTCATCATGACATCTACTCCCTTCTCAACCCCCTTGCTTCTCTAGATTTCTAGCGGACGTATGCTCGTGACTTGCCGTACATCGGATCTGTCACATCGAAATTCCTAGTGATCTAGTCCACTTTTCTTGTGTTTTTGCATAAGCATCATCACATCCACCCTCTAGACATATTGTCGGACGTATGCTCTGTGGCCTGCCGAAATCTCGGATCTTGCTACATCAGAAACCCACATGTGACTAGTCCCATCATGACCGAAGCATCATCATCATCCCTTGAGATTATTTTACCACACTAAGTCGAGACCGTACATTTGTGCGGGCAGAGGGTGCCTAACACCTTCCTCTTTGAACCGAGGTCCCTTACCCTAATCCCGGATCATAGACCAGAGTCAATCTAAGGTCGGAGGATCTTGATTTCTCCAACCTTACGTATTCCGTGGTTCTAGCCGACCGCGGATTCGAGATTATTCGGCTAGTGGCGACTCCAACAATCACAAATCAGCTTAATCACCCCCAGGACCACCACAACAAGACATTTTTCACAACAAAGTGGACGCCCGATTTTTCAGTGTCTACAGAATGGCGACTCCGCTGGGGAAGGAGTCTAGAACGCACTAGCTGAGACCCGACTCGACAACGTGTGGTATACTAATCTCAAGGGACATTCATCAGCGCCTTCATACCAAAAAAAAAAATCATCTTTGGCTCATACTTGCTTAGGTAAAGATCTGAACCATGACCACCCGATCCCGTGCAGCCATGACTTCTCAAGCAACCCATGAAGAAGAGCCGGCACCCCAACCAGCTCCTGAAATATCCGCACCTGCACCCGCACCCGCACCCACACCCATATCTACACCCGTACCCTCACCAATAGCTCCGACAGAGTTGCTAGCCAATGTCACCACACAAGAACTACTACTTCGAACAATGCAAGAGCTACTGCTTCGCCTAGTGCCGAGTGCCACACTGAATACACAGATAACCCAGCCTAGTGTGCAAAACAGCTCACTCCCTCAAACTCCTTTTGCCTTCTCTCTCATCCCTCCAGCAAATCCTGTGCTCCCTCCCCCAGAAGAATCAGCACAAGATCAACAACAGCAAGCAATCGGGAGCAACCCTCCCCCACATCTCTACTCAACACATCACAACAATCCAGTCACAGTACATGCAAATCACAGACAAGAACTGGCGGATGCCCATGAAGGGGGCCAGTTTCGAGTCCAGCCCACTCCCCCTAACGGGAGTAACATCCCGGAATTGGCAGATACCTCAGGAGGGAGCCATTTCCGAACATCCCACCCTCCTCCGAAAGGGAGTGGTGTTCAATTCCACTACCTCCGCCCCAGGAAGTCCACCTTCTTTCCATCAAACCCCCATTCTGGACCCATATGAAGAAGAAGCAGCACAAGCCCTACAGAAGGGGCAAGATATCCGCAACAAAGTAAGTCAGAGATCGAAGAGTTACGAGAGCAACTACAAATGATGCAAAGCCAGCTTCAAAGACAACAAGGAGTAGATCATCCATCCACTAAGTTCAGGGACCTCTGTCCCTTCCCAGACGCTCGGGTACCTCCAAATTTTGAGATACCAAAGTTCAAAAGGTATGACGGTAGTGGGTGCCCCACAGCACATCTAAAAGCCTTTTGTGGGGAGCTCAATGCGATAGCAGGGAATGATGGGGCTTTAATAAGACTTTTTCAGAAATCTTTAAAGGGTGACGCTCTGGATTGGTACACCTCACTAGATAGCCACCAAATCAGAACCTGGGAAAAACTTTCCCAAGCATTCATTGACAGGTTCTCATACAACCTGAACATGGCTCCAAGGAGAGCCGACTTGGCTGCATTGAGGCAAAAAAGTGATGAATCTTTATCAGCATACGTAGGACGATGCCGAGCTATGGCAGCTCGAATGAGAAACCCCATCGATGACGAGGAACAGATATCCATGATTGTGCATTCAGCACATCCCAGCATTTCAGGATATCTGATCTCGTATCCGTACGTAAACTTCTCCCAACTCATCCGAGCCGGAGAACAAGTAGAAGCTGGAATCAGAACTGGAACCATTTCCCCATGGCCACATCAGACCCCCTCAATCAAAAGAAACAAAGTCGAGGGGAAACCTGTTGGACACGGGAATGGGAAACAGTATTTGCTCCCATGCGCGTGCATCGAAGTTAACAACATCATCGCTAACACTCAAGGTAACCAAGATGCTCTACCACTAGAGCCACGGCAGAGACAGACAAGTACCGGTACCACAACAAAATAGGCAATACCAACCCCAAAGAACCCAACAAGGATATCGAGCACGGTCATCACACAAACTTAGGGAAAATACGCAAGAACCATACAAGCAAGGAATGTTAGGGAGGAAGTTCACTCCGTTGGCGCAATCATATGATCAAGTGCTAACAATGCTCATGCAAAAGCAATCGTTAACACCCTCCAAACCTCGACTTCCACCGAATCCCTTGCCTCCTGGTTACAATGAAAATCGATCGTGCATATCATCGCTCTGGTCATCTAATCGGACCGCCGCCGCTTTGAAACATGCGGTCCAAGATTTGATCGAAAGCCGTAAGATTGCGATCACCCCACGTGCCAAAGAATACGCTTCAAGCCAATATTCTCCAAAATCCCCGCCCTCGCATCGAGCAGACCCAAAGACATCCAAAGACACCTCTACCGTCAATCACATTGAAGGAGGTCAACTCACACATGCTTATCCACATCATTCCATCCAAGCAATCATGCCCGACACAAACCAATCGGACATGGGGACACCAAAGAAGCACCATCGCACATTGTGTGTCCCTTGAAGCAAAGACACACTACTCAACCTCTCATATTTCTTGAAAAAGCACCAAAGACTTCGGCTCTCGTGACTTTGGAAGTAGCACCCAACAGGTCATACCCTCAGAACCTCGCCCTCCAAGGGGCACATTCAACCCCATCCTCGGATATCCAAAAAGGTTGAATTCTGAACCTGTCATTCTCCCGATAGGTCTCCCTGACCCAACCTTGCTAACCTTGCAAGGGGCACCCTCAGTTCACGCCCCGCAATTCCTGATGCCTCACCAACTGGCACATACCCAAAGAATCCCTCCCCCACATCAAAGGAAAGAGGAAAAATCCATGGCCACAACTAATCAGAACTTGGTGGCACCTCAAGAGATATCACTAAGTTTACCACAAACTGCTCCAGTAATGACCCCTCAGCTTCAAGAACCATTGGCATACTTGGAAGGAAGAGCAGTTCCTTCCTATAACCCGAAAGCAGTCCCATGGCATTATCCAGAATGTGATGAGGTGGGTAACAATGGGAGATACCTCAGGAGAGATAATCAGAACCCAAAAGAAACTCGGGGAATTCTGTCAGGAACCACCAGCAAAACTGACACTGCTTATGACATAGCAGCCCAACTCAAAACCATTCCTGCACAAATATCCATCTGGGAACTCCTATGTACGTCAAGGTCGCATCGAGAGATCTTTGCGAAGACCTTGAATGATGCTCATATCTCTCCTGATGTACCTCCTGAAATGGTGGCGAACATGATTGGCCAACTTCTCGCACCACAAGCCATCACCTTCTCTGATGATGAGCTACCACCTGAGGGTCGTGAGCACAGACGTTCACTAAACATAGTGGCCCACCACAAGAATTTCAAGATCCCACTTGTGCTCATTGATAATGGATCAAGCCTCAACGTTTGCCCTTCAAGGACTGTTGAACGGTTAGGGATAGAACCATCCTCCTTCAGACCCAGCACCATGAGTGTCAGAGCCTTCGATAATTCCCAAGGCAAGTAGAGGCGGAAATTGACCTAGAATTACAAATTGGACCGACATGACCCTTGTCACATTCCATGTCATCGATATCCCTGCCTCATTTAACCTTCTCTTGGGGCGGCCATGGCTCCATGCTGTTGGAGCCATCCCATCTACCCTCCACCAAAGGGTTAAATTCCCTTCGGGAAATCGAATCATTTCAATACCGGCTGAGCCAGAAACCATCCTCCTAAGTGACGGTCAAGTATTCCGTAAACTGACATTCCAGTTGATTGACATTCAGCATACAGAAGGCGATATTCCATATCACAGTTTTGAATTCGAAAAAGTGAATGCGATCGCTAACCCTCGCCCTCTAGCTGCTGAATACGTCATTCCCCCTGCTGAGCGATTGATTCTAAATTACCGTACCGAGTTCCATGAAAAAGGTATGGTAGTAAGACCAGCACCTGCCAATATACAGAGACAGGGACTGGGATATCAACCGACACCGGAAGATCAGGCTAAAAAGCCAAAAAGGGGTCAACTATTTAAATGCACACCCATCGAGTTTGTTAAAGCTGGGACAGTTCATGAGGGCAAAATGATATCTCTTGAGGACCAATTTCAAGCACTTAGACTCACAAAACAAACTAGACAAGAGTCTATCTGGCCACCAATAAGGTGGGATCGGATCCTTAGGATGCCAGGGGAGCACACGAGGCCAGGGGCAGAACCCCCAGATCCACCGCATGAAACTAGGGGCATGGAAACGAGTCCATCAGCAAATGACTCAAAACCGAGAATGTCCTTTGCAGGCAATGTAGACCAGAACAGGGGGACACCCATTCAGGGGAATACAGGGCAGAAGCAACCCATCCACTGGGTTGACAAAGGTAAGTGGCTTGCTCTAGATTGGACGAATGTTCAAATCCCGTCCCAGAAATCCGTGGAACAAGAAGAACTTCAACTCCTAGGCATAGAGGTCGAAACAGATTCGGACTCTGAGCCCAAATCACATAGACATCATGGTCATCGAGACAGGTGACCCACAGTAAACAAATGGGGCAGATCAAGAAGATCGACGGGAAAAAGAGCCAGATGGTCACCATCCCCAAACAATTGAATCACTAGCAAACCACTCGCTAGCATCGCCTTCTAAAAAAAAAACGCCAATGTAGATAACAATTGGTATCCCGAACCAGACAAGACCAATCATGGTTTGCATGACATAACACCGTCTGTTTCGGGATATCCTGGCGACACAAAAAATCAAAAATTTTTAAACACAAAAACATCAAAAAATCTTTCAAATAAAAAAAAGACATATTTCTCAAAATCACAAAACATCAAAAACTTCCAAAATACAAAAACAATAGAAAACTTTCCAAAAATCACTGTGCTAAACAATTCTCATGACAAGCACGAGTTTGAAGTCGACTCATATGATTTCGATCTAGAGTTGGATTTCGAACTCATGGGTTTGGATGAAGCTCCGGATGAGGGAAATGATGATACCGCTCTCGAATTCGAGGATTCCCTCGAAAAATTCAAAACAAAGGCCAATGTTGTAGCAGATGACTTCGAAATTGTGAACTTAGGGTCAATGGACTCCCCCAGGGAAGTACGTATCGGGAAATCGCTTCCCCAGAATACAAGCGTAAGATGATGGAGTTTCAAGCCGAGGTTGTCCAACTTTGCCTTCTCCTACGAGGACATGCCGGGGCTCGATGAAAAGTTGGTAGTACATCATCTGCCGACCAAGCGAAATGAAGCCAGTCAAACAAAAGCTGCGAAGGATGAAGCCAGAATGGGCCCTGAAAATCCGTGATGAAATCATCAAGCAATACAATGCGGGATTTCTGGTAGTCTCCAACTATCCGGAATGGCTCGCAAATATCGTACCAGTTCCCAAAAAAGATGGGAAAGTCAGAATGTGCATCGACTTTAGAGACCTCAACAGAGCAAGCCCTAAAGATGACTTCCCTTTGCCTCATATCGACACACTGGTAGATAATACTGCTGGACACAAGATCTTCTCCTTCATGGACGGTTTCTCCGGTTATAATCAGATCAAGATGGCCGTCGAAGACCGTGAGAAGACCTCCTTCATCACGCCATGGGGAACTTTCTGTTATCGGGTCATGCCCTTCGGATTGAAAAATGCAGGAGCTACATATCAGCGAGCCATGACTGCCTTGTTTCATGACATGATAAACAAGGAAATGGAAGTTTATGTGGACGACATGATTGTCAAATCTCGCACGATCGAAGGACACTTTGAAGATCTCAAAAAGCTCTTCGACAGGCTGGAAAAATTCAAGCTCCGCCTCAATCCACAAAAATGTGTCTTCGGTGCAACCGGAGGCAAGCTTTTAGGCTTCATTGTCAGCGAAGACGGTATCAGGGTGGATGAAAACAAAACCAAAGCTATCATCAAGATGCCACCACCCAAGACTGAGAAAGAAATTCGGGGCTTCCTCGGGCGAATCCAATATATCAGCCGATTCATCGCACAACTCACTCCGGTCTGCGAACCCATATTCAAGTCGCTTACGAAAGAACTCTCCAAAAGAATGGAATGACGACTGCCAAACGGCCTTCGATAAAATCAAAAGATATTTGCTAAATCCTCCAGTGCTCGTGCCACCTACTCCAGGTAGGCCACTTCTGTTATATATCTCTGTCGCAGCGGAAGCAATCGGATGCGTCCTCGGCCAACACGACGATACGGGAAGAAAGGAGCAAGCGATCTACTATCTAAGCCGACGGTTTACAAGCTACGAAGCCAAATATTCCGCTTAGAAAAACATGCCTCGCCCTAGTTTGGGCAACACAACGGCTAAGGCAGTACATGATCGCTCACCCGATACTTCTACTCGCTCGCATGGACCCGTTGAAGTACTTGTTCGAAAAACCAAGATCGACAGTGTAGAATTGCAAAATGGCACACATCATTCGCTCGAGTTTGACATCACATATGTCACTCAGAAGGCAATCAAGGGGCAAGCACTGGCCGATCATTTAGCAGCACACTCCCTGCCCAACTACCAACCTCTGAGGACCTTCTTCCCGACGAGGACATCCTCCAGATCGAGGGAAAAGAGGAAAGAAAGGCAGGAGAATGGACACTCTTCTTCGACGGAGCTGCAAACGCCAAAGGGAGTGGAATAGGCGCCATACTCTACTCCCCCGAAGATGTCCCAGTTCCTATATCCAAGACTAGCATTCCAAAGTGCACCAACAATGTAGCTGAATATGAGGCATGCATCGCCGGTCTAAGAGAAGCCATCATCCTCAACATAAAGAGGTTACGAGTCTTCGGAGATTCGCAACTCATCATCAACCAGATAAATGGCGATTGGAAGACCAAGGATGAGAAGCTGATTCCTTATCATGTCTATCTGGAAAATTTGATCGAGGAGTTCGAAGAGATCACATTCTCTTACATGCCTCGGGTCAAGAATCAGTTTGCGGACGCTCTGGCTACCCTCGCTTCAATGTTGGAAATCCCAAAAGGAGTTGCTGAATGGGAACTCACTGTCGAACTCCAAGAGGAACCTGCATTCTGTCTACAAATCGAAGAAGCCGAGCCTGCCCCAAATGATCAGCCATGGTACACAGATATCAAAAAATACCTCGAACATCAGAAGTACCCGGAAGGAGCAGCTCTGACTGATCGACGTACAATACAAAGATTAGCAGCTCAGTTCGTGATCACTGGGGGTATCCTCTACAAGCGATCCTTCAACCAAGTCCTCCTCCGCTGTCTCGACGAGACAGAGGCAGCCCTGATTATGTCAGAAATCCACGAAGGACTATGCGGCCCGCATATGAACGGGCACATGATGGCAAAGAAGATCCTACGACTCGGCTACTACTGGCTTACAATGGAGACAGATTGTTGCAAGCACGTCAGGAGATGCTTCAAGTGTCAGGAGCATGCGAACCAAATCCATGCGCCTGCTTCCGAACTCTACAACTTGACAGCACCATGGCCCTTTTCTGTATGGGGGCTCGACATCATAGGTAAGATCAGCCCTAAAGCCTCAAACGGGCATGAATACATCCTGGTGGCAGTAGATTACTTCACTAAATGGATAGAAAGCATCCTACACCACTATCACAGCATCTCATGTGGTCAAATTCATGAAGAACAACATCATTAGCCGATATGGGGTCCCTCAAGCCATTATCATTGATAACGGAACTCCGTTCGTCAATAAAAGGATGGGCGATTTCCTCGACAAGTTTAAAATTCAACACCATCGGTCGACCCCTACCGCCCTCAGATGAATGGTGGGGTAGAAGCCGCAAACAAAACTATCATCCGCATACTCGAAAAGATGGTGAAGACATATCGTGATCGGTCGAAATGCTTCCTTATGCACTCGGGCTTATCGCACGTCTGTACGGTCTTCTACAGGCGCAACTCCATATGGGCTCGTTTACGGAATGGAAGCAGTACTACCAGTCGAAATTGAAATCCCATCACTACGGATACTACTGGAAAGTGAAGTCGAGGAAGGCGAGTGGCAACAAGCAAGGTACGATCAATTGCATCCGCGGACGAGAAGCGCATGCGGCGCTAAACCACTCCCAATGCTATCAAAGAAGGATCGCTCGAGCTTACAACAAGAGAGTCCGGAAGAGAAGTTTCAAAGTCGGTGACATGATCATGAAACGTATCCGCCGCCGCCGCATTTGCCGGATCCCGGAGGAAAATTTAAACCATCGTGGGACGGACCACCGATCATTCTAGAAGTACTCCAGGAGGCGCTCTTCGGCTCACCAATCCGAAAGGCGAGGATCTTCCCGAGCCCATCAACGCCGACAATGTAAAAATCTATCACGGGTAACCCTACCTAACTTTGTCAATGATTATAATCGAAAAGTGATCTCTCGTAAATAAAGCGTATATATCCACCAATTACCCTTTTTCGTAAATACCCATCAAAAAAAAAAAGAGAAAGAAAGAAAAGAAAACAAAAAAAAAGAAAGAAAAAGAAAAAAAAAAAAAGAAAAGACAAAAAGAAACCTCAAAAAAAAAAAGAAAAAAAAAGAAAGCAAAGAAATCCATCCCGCATCCCTAAAAATCTATCCTGTATCCCCAAATAATTTCAAGCAGACTTACGATTATGATTAAAGACAAGGACAAAGTAGTGTAATCGGCCAATTACTATGAACGGAAGTTCCCCTGTCACTCCTAAGCACTTCAACAAAACCAAAAAAAAAAAAGAATAAAGACATGCCTAAATGTTCCCGAAAAGGCGGTCAAGTAAAATCTCAGGATGTAGCTACATCGAAACCCACATGTGACTAGTAAAAATCATAAGCCAAGCATCATCATCATCCCGTAGTGAAAATCCGAGAGATTATTTTACTACACAAAATGTCGGGAAGAGCCAGACGTAGTGAAAACCCGACAAGGGCGTACGGGTAAAGATGGGTGCCTAACACCTTCCCTCTTTGCAGAACCGAGGTCCCTTAAAGAAATGACCCGGATCAAGAAGGAGTCAACTTCAGAGGATCTTCGATTTTCCAACCTTACGTATTCAATCCGTGGTTCAAGAAACCAAGACCAAGGAGCGGGATTCTAGAATTATTAACGTGGGCTAGTGGCGATTCTGATCCCAATCATCCACATAAATCCAAAAGCAATCACCGGGTCAGACCACCACAACAAGACATTTTTTCACAACAAAGTGGAAATCGATTTTTACAAGTACTTTATTTTCTTTCTTCATAAAACAAAAACAAAATGAAATTTTCTCATGCATAAGTGGGAGCGGGCCATAGATGATGAGATGGACTCTCTTGAGTCTAATTATACGTGAGAGCTAGTCATCCCTCTACCTAAGGGTAAGAAAGCTCTTAATAACAAGTGTGTTCCTCACATGATTAAAGGAGGAGCACGATGGTTGGATCGACGAAAGGGCGCTCTCAAAGGCCTCTAGATTCACGCATGAAGAAGAAAGGTTTCAACAAAAGGCGGTGCAATCGATTTCTCGAAATATTTTTACATGTGGTGAAAATGTCTACGATTCGCCATGGTCTTGAGTATATGGTACCGTCGCAAGGAGGACTTACATCTTAAGATCTAGAGCCGTCGTAGATGCCAAAGACAATCTTTCTTCATGGGGACCTTAAAGAAGAGATATACATGCACACCATCCATAGATCCCGTGGCATCCAGGAAAGGAGAACAAGGTCCAAGACTAAAGAATAGCATTTATATAGCCTCAATGAAGCATACACCATCGAGGCATAGTATCAAAGAAGTTTCCACACCATGTGAGGAAACGGTTTTAGGAGATGTTATGCAACCACATATCCACAACTTGAAAAGTTTGATACCGTACATCATCATTCTTCAATCACCATACGTTGATGATATGCTTATCAAAGCATCCACACCATCATAGCCTCAATCAAGCATGAAGGACATCTAGATTTTAAAAGACAACTATCCAGAGAATTTTCCAATGAAGGATCCATAGCCATCCCCTCCTCAATCAAAGCAAATCCTAAGTATGAGGATCAAACCATCTACACCGGGGAAAATAAGAAATTAGTTTATAACCATCCCTCCATCAATCAAAGCATCCACACCATCCATAGGTATCCCTCTGATCGATTCACCATATGGGAGGTCCTCCAATCAAGCCATCACGCCCCATAGCACTCCATTAGTCAACCACTTCAATGCTATCCACAAGGAGCAAGGTGAAAAGACTCATCAAGTCCAGGACCCAGCTAACCCAATCCCATGGCTAAAGTCTCATAGCCGTTGGCATTTACCTCTTCAAAGGGAGTCTCATGTACCTCCATGATGAGCATAAAGGCCTCCATCATTGCCCACATTGGGAGTTGTTAGCAATTTTATGAACAACCACGGAAAGGAATATTGGGGGGAAAAGAAGTAGACAAAAGATGAAAGGAGGTACTAAGGATGTAAGTCTGTGTTATGGTAGATCAAAATCAAGGACAAGGCGAGAATATCGTGGAGCCAAGGAGAATTTGAGCAGAGAGATATCAGTGGCTTGTGAAGAAAAGCATGGAGGCGGTAATCGGATTACCGCTAGCAGTTATGTCTTTACTATAGATAATCATGCAATCGATGTTGGGTCTCTCGGCAACAAAAGATAGTATCTATCAAGTATGAGAATCGGACTAGTAAAATATGTTGCGGCTATAGCCCAGCATGCAAGGAGATGGTGTGGATCAAGGTTTTATGGAAGAGTTGGGTAATCAAGGTCCAAGCATGTTATAAGCCTATCTCAAGGCTCAAGTCCATCCTAAGCCCATTTCGAGTGCAATACACTTCCAAGGCCCATTTAAAAATTCAACCTTTCATTCAAGAATCCCAAAGCATATTGCCATCGAAAATCACTTCAAAACGTTCCCAAAAATGGAAGATGGATCCAAAAATCCAAAAATCCCAAAAATGGAGAATATTCAAAAAGTGAGAATCTTGTGGATATCAAAACCAAGGTGGTCACATCCGGGAGAAGTCCTGAAGCTCCCAAAAATTCCTTTAATTAATCCCAAAAGCTTTCAAAGACGGGAGGTGGTACACTCGGATTTAGAAAACTCAAGGTTTATACCAAATGTGTCTTTAAGTAGGGAGATTGTTAAGATGTGGAGCCACATCGGAGGCCATCACGACTTTCATGTTAGCCCCTACTCGATCTTACTTAATTTGAGTAAATCGTGGACGACGCTCGATCGGTCGTCGGCTCGACTCAAAGTCTAAAAGTGAGCAAGATTTTGGCCTAGCTCCCGAAGTGCTCGACCGCTCGTGGAGTCACTCTCGACCGGTCAGGAATCTTCCATATTCTCCCGGTCGTGACAAGGTTAAGACCCGATTCTTTTCGTTTCAAGGACGATGCGAGTCCGACATGATAATTTGAGTTAGTTTTCGCAAGGGCGAAGAGAAGTTGTTTAAACTATAAATAGGTGTCATGGAAAGAATTTTCTGAAGATATCCATTGTAAAAATAATTCTAAGGTGTGGGCAAAGGGTTTTCTATGTACTTTCAAGGAAGAGGTTAGTATATTACCTTGTAATCTTCGTTCTTCTTCATAGTGGAACTTTGCGATCAAATGGTTCTTTACCCTTGTTAGGGGGATTTTCCACGTATATCTTGTCTTGTGATTTTTTTGGAATGCTTTAATTCTTTTTCTAGTTTATATTTCTTCTTTTTATCGTTTGTGGGTGAGACTTGAGATTGGATCTCGGCGACAAATGCGTTGTTGGTCACAACATTTTTCTCAACATCGTGGTATGTGATCCAAAATGAATAAGATAGTATACTAGTTATGATTTTGAGACCTTATCAATATTGTTCACTGTTTGACCTATATATATATATATATATATATATATATATATGTAGACACCCTACTCAGCTAATATCTTGATTTTGTTAAGACAAATCCAAGAACCATGATCATATCCTAAACCTACCCCTAATCCTAACCTGAGCTATCATGAATCATCATTCAATCCAAACCATGTCCAAAACCGACCTATTTCTCGAATCATTTTCGGATAACCATCGAGCCAACTTCAAGCCATTTAGAGCCAAATATCCAAAAAGGAACTTTGTTTCACTCTAAGGACCCCAAAAAAGGACTCACCAGATGAATTTCAAGGAAAATCGTACCGAGGTGGTAATCGGATTGTCACGGCGGTAGTCAAATTACCACTTCCTCCCAGAAAATGCGCACGCGGCGAGTCACACGAGTTTCTGACTCACCAGTCCCCGGCGGTAGTCGGACTCACGCGGATCCGATTAATGACACGCACGGCGGTGATCTAATCCCGCCGCGTCTTTGCCGTTCTGAGCAGGACAAATTGTCTCAAAGATCCAAAGTCAACTCTTCCTGGAATTTACCCCTCCCATCTCTATTATTTACTGTTTTACCAGTCCCTTTAGCCAATGAGAGCATGCCATGTGGCATCTCTCTCCTCTCCACCAATCACCATGCGCCACATCACCTTTACCCTCCTCTTGTCCTCTATTTACCAAAAACCATTGGAAAGGGCTATAAATAGCCCTCTCCCTTTCATTTTCACCCATATGGAGGAGAGCCACCAAGAGAGGGAGAGAGTGAGAGAGAAAGAGTGAGAGGAAAAGAAAAGAAAAAGAGAGAGAGAGAGAGAGTGAGGAAGAGAGTGAAGGAAGGGAAGGAGCTCCCAAGCCTTCAAGCTCCCACATTTTCCACCACCTCCTAGCCTTCATCTCAATCCTTCCAACCCCAAGCCTAGTCCAAAATGATCATGGTTCAATCTACATCTTAGCCTTTTCAAGAATCAAGTCAAAGATCCATTTGCATACAAGCATTCATCATGACATCTACTCCCTTCTCAACCCCTGCTTCTCTAGATTTCTAGCGGACGTATGCTCGTGACTTGCCGTACATCGGATCTGTCACATCGAAATTCCTAGTGATCTAGTCCACTTTTCTTGTGTTTTGCATAAGCATCATCACATCCACCCTCTAGACATATTGTCGGACGTATGCTCGTGGCTCGCCGAAATCTCGGATCTTGCTACATCGAAACCCACATGTGACTAGTCCCATCATGACCGAAGCATCATCATCATCCCTTGAGATTATTTTACCACACTAAGTCGAGACCGTACATTTGACGGGCAGAGAGGGTGCCTAACACCTTCCTCTTTCAGAACCGAGGTCCCTTACAGGAATCCCGGATCATGATCAGAGTCAATCTAAGGCCTGAGGATCTTGATTTCTCCAACCTTACGTATTCGTGGTTCTAGCCGACCGCGGATTTGAGATTATTCGGCTAGTGGCGACTCCAACAATCACAAATCGCCTTAATCACCCCCAGACCACCACAACAAGACATTTTTCACAACAAAGTGGACGCCCGATTTTTCGTGTCTACAGAATGGCGACTACTGGGAAGGAGTCTAGAACGCACTAGCTGAGACCCGACTCGACAACGTGTGGTATACTAATCTCAAGGGACATTCATCGCCGCATTCATACCAAAAAAAAAAAAAAAATCATCTTTGGCTCATACTTGCTTAGGTAAAGATCCGAACCATGACCACCCGATCCCGTGCGCCCATGACTTCTCAAGCAACCCATGAAGAAGAGCCAGACCCCAACCACCTCCTGAAATATCCGCACTGCACCCGCACCCGCACCCACACCCATATCTACACCCGTACCCTCACCAATAGCTCCGACAGAGTTGCTAGCCAATGTCACCACACAAGAACTACTACTTCGAACAATGCAAGAGCTACTGCTTCGCCTAGTGCCGAGTGCCACACCGAATACACAGATAACCCAAATTTAGTGTGCAAAAATGTACTCACTCCCTCAAACTCCTTTTGCCTTCTCTCTCATTCCTCCAAAGAAATCCCGTGCTCCCTCCCCGTAAGAATCAAAGACAAGATCAACAACAACAAGCAATCGGGAGCAACCCTCCCCACATCTCTACTCAACACATCACAACAATCCGGTCACAGCACATGCAAATCACAGACAAGAACTGGCGGATGCCCATGAAGGGGGCCAGTTTCGAGTCCAGCTCACTCCCCCTAACGGGAGTAACATCCCGGAATTGGCAGATACCTCAAAGGAGCCATTTCCGAACATCCCACCCTCCTCCGAAAGGGAGTGGTGTTCAATTCCGCCTACCTCCCGCCACGGAAGTCCACCTTCTTTCCATCAAACCCCATTCGGACCCATATGAAGAAGAAGAAGACAAGCCCTACAAAGAAGGGGCAAGATATCCGCAACAAAGTAAGTCGAGATCGAGGAGTTACGAGAGCAACTACAAATGATGCAAAGCCGCCTTCAAAGACAACAAGGAGTAGATCATCCATCCACTAAGTTCGGGACCTCTCGTCCCTTCCCAGACGCCGGTACCTCCAAATTTTGAGATACCAAAGTTCAAAAGGTATGACGGTAGTGGGTGCCCCACAAAGACATCTAAAAGCCTTTTGTGGGGAGCTCAATGCGATACAGGAATGATGGGGCTTTAATAAGACTTTTTCGTAAATCTTTAAAGGGTGACGCTCCGGATTGGTACACCTCACTAGATAGCCACCAAATCGAACCCGGGAAAACTTTCCCAAGCATTCATTGATGTGTTCTCATACAACCCGAACATGGCTCCAAGGAGAGCCGACTTGGTCGCCCGAGGCAAAAAGTGATGAATCTTTATCATACGTGGGACGATGCCGAGCTATGGCGGCTCGAATGAGAAACCCCATCGATGACGAAGAGCAGATATCCATGATTGTGCATTCAAGACATCCCAAAGATTTCAGATATCCGATCTCGTATCCGTACGTAAACTTCTCCCAACTCATCCGAGCCGAGAACAAGTAGAAGCTGGAATCGAAGCCGGAACTATTTCCCATGGCCACATCGACCCCTCAATCAAAAGAAACAAAGTCGAGGGAAAACTGTTGGACACGGAATGGAAACAATTGCTCCCATGCGGCGTGCTACCGAAGTTAACAACATCATCGCTAACACTCAAGGTAACCAAGATGCTCACCACTAGAGCCACGGCAGACAGCAAGACTGTACCACAACAAAATAGGCAATACCAACCCCAAAGAACCCAACAAGGATATCGTGCACGCCATCTCAACAAAGAATCACAACGGCCTTAGGGGAAATACGCAAGGACCATACAAGCAAGGAATGTTAGGGAGGAAGTTCACTCCGTTGGCGCAATCATACCAAGTGCTAACAATGCTCATGCAAAAGCAATCGTTAACACCCTCCAAAGCCTCGACTTCCACCGAATCCTTGCCTCCCTGGTTACAATGAAAATCAAGATCGTGCATATCATCGCTCCTGGTCATCTAACGGACCCGCTTCGCTTTGAAACATGCGGTCCAAGATTTGATCGAAAGCCGAAGATTGCGATCACCCCACAGCCAAGAATACGCTTCAAGCCAATATTCTCCAAAATCCCCGCCTCGCATCGCAGACCTAAGACATCCAAAGACTCTACCGTCAATCACATTGAAGGAGGTCAACTCACACATGCTTATCCACATCATTCCATCCAAGCAATCATGCCCGACACATAGCCCAATCGGACATGGGGACACCAAAGAAGCACCATCGGGCCACAGTGTCCCTTGAAGCAAAGACCACCTATTCAACCTCTCATATTTCTTGAAGCACAAGACTTCAAGCTTTCTCTCGAGACTTTGGAAGTAACACCCAACAGTCATACCCTCGTAACCTCGCCTCCAAGGGGCACATTCAACCCCATCCTCAGATATCCAAAAAGGTTGAATTTCGAACTCGTCATCCTCCCGATAGGTCTCCCGACCTAACCCCGCTAACCTTGCAAGGGGCACCCTCGATTCACGCCCGCAATTCCCGATGCCTCACCAATCGGCACATACCCAAAGAATCCCTCCCACATCAAAGGAAAGAGGAAAAATCCATGGCCACAACTAATCGAACTTGGTGGCACCTCAAGAGATATCACTAAGTCTACCACAAACCGCTTCCAAGAATGACCCCTCAGCCTTCAAGAACCATTGGCATACTTGGAAGGAAGAGCTGTTCCTTCCTATAACCCGAAAGGCCCCATGGCATTATCCGAATGTGATGAGGTGGGTAACAATGGGAGATACCTCAGGAGAGATAATCGTAACCCAAAAGAAACTCTGGGAATTTTTCGTCAGAACCACCAAAGAAACTGACACTGCTTATGACATAGCAGCCCAACTCAAAACCATTCCTGCACAAATATCCATCTGGGAACTCCTATGTACGTCAAGGTCGCATCGAGAGATCTTTGCGAAGACCTTAAATGATGCTCATATCTCTCCTGATGTACCTCCCGAAATGGTGGCGAGCATGATTGGCCAACTCCGCACCACAAGCCATCACCTTCTCTCGATGATGAGCTACCACCGAAGGTCGCGAACATAGGCGATCACTAAACATAGTGGCCCACCACAAGAATTTCAAGATCCCACTAGTGCTCATTGATAATGGATCAAGTCTCAACGTTTGCCCTTCAAGGACCGTTGAACGGTTAGGGATAGAACCATCCTCCTTCGGACCCAAAGACCATGAGTGTCGAGCCTTCGATAATTCCCGAAGGCAAGTAGAAGCGGAAATTGACCTAGAATTACAAATTGGACCGGACATGACCCTTGTCACATTCCAGTGTCATCGATATCCCGCCTCATTTAACCTTCTCTTGGGCGGCCATGGCTCCATGCTTGGAGCCATCCCATCTACCCTCCACCAAAGGGTTAAATTTCTTCGGGAAATCGAATCATTTCAATACCGGCCGAGCGTAAACCATCCTCCAAGTGACGGCCAAGATTCCAAACCGACATTCCAAGTGATTGACATTCAAGATACGAAGGCGATATTCCATATCACGCTTTTGAATTCGAAAAGTGAACGCGATCGCTAACCCTCGCCCTCTAGCCGCCGAATACGCTCATTCCTCCCGCCGAGCGATTGATCCTAAATTACCGCATCGAGTTCCATGAAAAAGGTATGGTAGTAAGACCAAAGACCGCCAATATACAGAGATGTGGACGGGATATCAACCGACACCGAAGATCAGCTAAAAAGCCAAAAAGGGGTCAACTATTTAAATGCACACCCATCGAGTTTGTTAAAGCCGGGACAGCTTCATGAGGGCAAAATGATATCTCTTGAGGACCAATTTCAAGCACTTAGACTCACAAAACAAACTAGACAAGAGTCTATCCGCCACCAATAAGGTGGGATCGGATCCTTAGGATGCCGAGGAGCACACGAGGCCGGGGGCGTAACCCCGATCCACCGCATGAAACTAGGGGCATGGAAACGAGTCCATCAAAGAAATGACTCAAAACCGAGAATGTCCTTTGCAGCAATGTAGACCGAAACAGGGGGACACCCATTCAGGGAATACAGTATGTAAGCAACCCATCCACCGGGTTGACAAAGGTAAGTGGCTTGCTCTAGATTGGACGAATGTTCAAATCCCGTCCCGTAAATCCGTGGAACAAGAAGAACTTCAACTCCTAGGCAATGTGAGGTCGAAACAGATTCGGACTCGAGCCCAAACCCAACAGACATCATGGTCATCGAGACAGTGACCCACGTAAACAAATGGGGCGATCAAGAAGATCGAGGGGAAAAGAGCCCAGGATGGTCACCATCCCCAAACAATTGAATCAACTAGCAAACCACTCGCTACAAGATCACTTCAAAAAAAAACGCCAATGTAGATAACAATTGGTATCCCGAACCAGACAAGACCAATCATGGTTTGCGACACCGTCTCTGTTTCAGATATCTGGCGACACAAAAAATCAAAAATTTTTAAACACAAAACATCAAAAATCTTTCAAATACAAAAACAAGACATATTTCTCAAAATCACAAAACATCAAAAACTTCCAAAATACAAAAACAATAGAAAACTTTCCAAAATCACTGTGCCAAACAATTCTCATGACAAGCACGAGTTTGAAGTCGACTCATATGATTTCGATCTAGAGTTGGACTTCGAACTCATGGGTTTGGATGAAGCTCCGGATGAGGGAAATGATGATACCGCTCTCGAATTCGAGGATTCCCTCGAAAAATTCGAAACAAAGGCCAATGTTGTAGCAGATGACTTCGAAATTGTGAACTTAGGGTCAATGGACTCCCCCAGTGGAAGTACGTAGGGAAATCGCTTCCCCCATAATACAAGCGTAAGATGATGGAGTTTCAAGCCGAGGTTGTCCAACTTTGCCTTCTCCTACGAGGACATGCCGGGCTCGATGAAAAGTTGGTAGTACATCATCCGCCGACCAAGCCGTAAATGAAGCTACCAAACAAAAGTCATGCGAAGGATGAAGCGAATGGGCCCCTAAAAATCCGTGATGAAATCATCAAGCAATACAATGCGGGATTTCGGTAGTCTCCAACTATCCGGAATGGCTCGCAAATATCGTACCAGTTCCCAAAAAGATGGGAAAGTCAGAATGTGCATCGACTTTAGAGACCTCAACAGAGCAAGCCCTAAAGATGACTTCCCTTTGCCTCATATCGACACACTGGTAGATAATACTGCTGGACACAAGATCTTCTCCTTCATGGACGATTTCTCCGGTTATAATCAGATCAAGATGGCCGTCGAAGACCGTGAGAAGACCTCCTTCATCACGCCATGGGGAACTTTACGTTATCGGGTCATGCCCTTCTGATTGAAAAATGCGGGAGCTACATATCGCCGAAGCCATGACCGCCTTGTTTCATGACATGATAAACAAGGAAATGGAAGTTTATGTGGACGACATGATTGTCAAATCTCGCACGATCGAAGGACACTTTGAAGATCTCAAAAGCTCTTCGACAGTCGAAAAATTCAAGCTCCGCCTCAATCCACAAAAATGTGTCTTCGCGTGCAACCGAGGCAAGCTTTTAGCTTCATTGTCACCGAAGACTCAGATCGTGGTGGATGAAAACAAAACCAAAGCTATCATCAAGATGCCACCACCCAAGACCGAGAAAGAAATTCGGGGCTTCTGCGAATCCAATATATCACCGATTCATCGCACAACTCACTCCGGCCTCGCGAACCCATATTCAAGTCATTACGAAAGAACTCTCCAAAAGAATGGAATGACGATCGCTAAACTGCCTTCGATAAAATCAAAAGATATTTGCTAAATCCTCCAAGTTGCTCGTGCCACCTACCCGTGTAGGCCACTTATATATCTCTGTCGCAATGAAGCAATCGGATGCGTCCTCGGCCAACACGACGATACGGGAAGAAAGGAGCAAGCGATCTACTATCTAAGCCGACGGTTTACAAGCTACGAAGCCAAATATTCCGCCTTAGAAAAACATGCCTCGCCCTAGTTTGGGCAACACAACGGCTAAGGCAAAGACATGATCGCTCACCCGATACTTCTACCGCCGCATGGACCCGTTGAAGTACTTGTTCGAAAAACCAAGATCGATGTGTAGAGATCGCAAAATGGCAAGTGCACATCGCTTTCTCGAGTTTGACATCACATATGTCACTCGAAGGCAATCAAGGGGCAAGCATCGGCCGATCATTTAGCAAAGACACTCCCCGCCCAACTACCAACCTCGAGGACCTTCTTCCCGACGAGGACATCCTCCAGATCGAGGGAAAAGAGGAAAGAAAGGCAGAGAATGGACACTCTTCTTCGACGAGCCGCAAACGCCAAAGGGAGTGGAATAGGCGCCATACTCTACCCCCGAAGATGTCCCAGCTCCTATATCCGTAAGACTAGCATTCCAAAGTGCACCAACAATGTAGTTGAATATGAGGCATGCATCGCCGGCCTAAGAGAAGCCATCATCCTCAACATAAAGAGGTTACGAGTCTTCTGAGATTCGCAACTCATCATCAACCGGATAAATGGCGATTGGAAGACCAAGGATGAGAAGCCGATTCCTTATCATGTCTATCCGGAAAATTTGATCGAGGAGTTCAAGAGATCACATTCTCTTACATGCCTCGGTCAAGAATCGGCCATAGACGCTCGCTACCCTCGCTTCAATGCCGGAAATCCCAAAAGGAGTTGCCGAATGGGAACTCATCGTCGAACTCCAAGAGGAACTCGCATCTGCGTCTACAAATCGAAGAAGCCGAGCCCGCCCCAAATGATCAGCCATGGTACACAGATATCAAAAAATACCTCGAACATCAGAAGTACCCGGAAGGAGCAGCTTTGACTGATCGACGTACAATACAAAGATTAGCGGCTCAGTTCGTGATCACCGGGGTATCCTCTACAAGCGATCCTTCAACCAAGTCCTCCTCCGTGTCTCGACGAGACAGAGGCACTCGATTATGTCGAAATCCACGAAGGACTATGCGGCCCGCATATGAACGGCACATGATGGCAAAGAAGATCCTACGACTCGGCTACTACCGGCTTACAATGGAGACAGATTGTTGCAAGCACGCCAGAGATGCTTCAAGTGTCGAGCATGCGAACCAAATCCATGCGCCGCTTCCGAACTCTACAACCCGACGGCACCATGGCCCTTTTCTCGTATGGGGGCTCGACATCATAGGTAAGATCAGCCCTAAAGCCTCAAACGGCATGAATACATCCCGGTGGCAGAGATTACTTCACTAAATGGATAGAAGCAAGATCCTACACCACTATCACAAAGATCTCATGTGGTCAAATTCATGAAGAACAACATCATTAGCCGATATGGGGTCCCTCAAGCCATTATCATCGATAACGGAACTCCGTCGTCAATAAAAGGATGGGCGATTTCCTCGACAAGTTTAAAATTCAACACCATCGGTCGACCCCTACCGCCCTCGATGAATGGTGGGGTAGAAGCCGCAAACAAAACTATCATCCGCATACTCGAAAAGATGGTGAAGACATATCGTGATCGGTCGAAATGCTTCCTTATGCACTCGGGCTTATCGCACGTCCGTACGGTCTTCTACAGCGCAACTCCATATGGGCTCGTTTACGGAATGGAAGCAAGACTACCAATCGAAATTGAAATCCCATCACTACGATACTACCGGAAAGTGAAGTCGAGGAAGGCGAGTGGCAACAAGCAAGGTACGATCAATCAGCATCTCGGCAGACGAGAAGCGCATGCGGCGCTAAACCACTCCCAATGCTATCAAAGAAGGATCGCTCGAGCTTACAACAAGAGAGTCCGTAAGAGAAGTTTCAAAGTCGGTGACATGATCATGAAACGTATCCTGCCGCCGCATTTGCCAGATCCCAGAGGAAAATTTAAACCATCGTGGGACGGACCACTGATCATTCGGGAAGTACTCCCAGGAGGCGCTCTTCGGCTCACCAATCTGAAAGGCGAGGATCTTCCCGAGCCCATCAACGCCGACAATGTAAAATCTATCACGGGTAACCCTACCTAACTTTGTCAATGATTATAATCGAAAGGCTGCATCTCTCAGAAATAAAACTGTATATATCCACCAATTACCCTTTTTCAGAAATACCCATCATGTCCCAAAAAAAAAGAGAAAGAAAGAAAAGAAAACAAAAAAAAAAGAAAGAAAAGAAAAAAAAAAAAAAGAAAAGACAAAAAGAAACCTCAAAAAAAAGAAAAAAAAAGAAAGCAAAGAAATCCATCCCGCATCCCTAAAAATCTATCCCGTATCCCCAAATAATTTCTAAGACTTACGATTATGATTAAAGACAAGGACAAAGCAGTAGCAGATCGGCCACGGGCTATGACGGAAGTTCCCCTGTCACTCCTAGCACTTCAACAAAACCAAAAAAAAAAGAAGAATAAAGACATGCCTAAGCGAAAGGGGCGAGTTGAAAACCTAAAAAGGCAGCTCGAGTAAAAACAGCAAGCATGTAGCGGACTTGGTGAAAACCTGAAAGGGCGCCAAGGGTAAAATAGCATAAGCTGCCAAGGGGCAGGCAAGATCAAAACCCGGGACGTAGTGAAAATCCGAGAGGACACTACGGGCAAAAATGACGGGAAGAGCCAGACGTAGTGAAAACCTGAAAGGGCGCTACGGTAAAAATGGCAAGAAAAAAAAAATGAAATAAAAGTGCAGAATGTAAGAAGCCGAGGCAAAGAAATGACACAACAAGATACAAAGAAAGATCAACTTCAGATCGCACTCCATCGATGTCGTTTCAAATCTAGGGGATGCAATCCCAGGACACCGTCTCAAGAAACCAAGACCCCAAGGAGCACAAAGCCTAGAATATCAGACACAACGTGGGCTGAGCCCAAGAGTCTGATCCCAATCACCAAAGTATTAATCCAAACATGAGTAAACATGGCACGAACAAAATATTTCATTTTCTTAAATCATTTCACAAATACACTGTCTTTTCCCTTTATAACAAAAAAAAAATCCTCCGTGCATACAAAATAAGTAGTCAATCAACAAAGAATTGCGGGTAAACCCCTACCTCTCATATGCCAACAATCTCTCCCTCGAGCCTCTCTATCTCCATGCGCAGTAGAAGATCTCATCCCTATCCTGACGATGTGACACAAGCATGCTCTCATCGTATCGCCGCTCTACGGCTAATCGGCGGGCCATGTCCTCACACGAGTGGCGAAGCACAGCAATCTCACTAATCAGATGACCATGTGTAGCTAGCAGGAATGAAGGATCAAGGAAGGGCCGCTCCTCAAAAGCCTCGAAAGAATCAATAACACAGAGGAAGATGTAGCAGTGTCTCCTATCATGTCCTGATCGCGGCCTCATCTGCTAAATGCCAGCCTGGGACCTGACGATACAATGACTGCTCTGCCACCCATCGCTGATATGGTACCGTCGCCATAGGTGGAGCCCAAGACTCAAGACCTAGAGCCGTCGCATCCAAAGAACCCTGCCAGGAAACCCAGACTCGCCTATACAAGGATGTCAAATCAGATGGAAGAGACGAATGTCCAAATCCGAGTAAAAGGCGAACTCGGGATATCCCGCGTAAACCAAACCGGCGAAGGAAGCGTATGGGATGATAGGAGCAGCATCCCCGAAGACCGAGCAACAGTAGAAGGAATGCGAGCCGCACTACAGATCAGGGGCACTCGACAAAGCCAAGTAGCCTCCCAGCTGATCTCCCACCCTCGAAGCTCAGAAAACATGCGGCGATACAATGACTCCGTGGCCTCAACACCACACGGAAGGCCGTCGAGCAACAAGCGCAGACACGTCATTACGATGAGAATCAGGAAATACAAGCACAGGAGTCATGTACAAGTGTTCCCATAACCATACCTGGGAGAAGCTTAAATTAAGCCCAAATTTCAAAAAAAAATGGGATGCATGAGAAAGTGACAAAAAAGCAGAAAATACCTGAAGAAACGAGCAGCAGCCTCTGAGGATGCGGGTATGCCCAAGGGAACACTCACCAACCCTAAGAAAAGCTCGCCAAAGACGACCGAAAATGCTCCTGCGACAAAGAACGCATCGGAAGACGTCTAGCAAAACTACCAGCGACGATCGTCTCCATCCTGAAAAGAGCAGCTCAGCCAAGGTGCAAAATATCAGTGCATTCAGGCACTGAAGCTGACGATCAGATCCAGGCCTCCCACGGCCAGTAGAGCAGCGGTCATATAAAATCTCCAGAGAAAGCTCACCAACCCCGCCCTCCGCGGTAGGAAGATCAACGGAAACCGAACTGTGCAACCAGATCGAAGGGCGAACCGACTCGACAAAGGGATGTACGCCTCTCGATTCAAAAGAAGGCCCGACAGACGCGCAAACTCCTCCAACGATGGACCCAACTCCAGATCGTTGAAGGAAAACAGTTCGTGGATGGTACCGGGCCATACAATGCCGCACTCAGCTAGCCGCCAATCTAAGCGGACTCGGTGAAAGTGGAGAACCTCTCGAAAGCCCAAGGAGTCCAACTCGAAGATCTCGGACTGGCCAAACCGTCAATCCAAATATGTAATCGCTCGTAATGTGCCACGCGGCCGCAATCGACAAGTCCGAATGTGCACACCCTCAACAATCAATCCCTCGGGGCCACCAATGGGTCATCAAAATTGGCATACCCTCATCTAAAAGATCGATCTCGTGGTGAAGGAAAAAGCCAGACGCGCCCATCGCATCTCGCAGTGTATCTCGAAAAGCCTCAACAGGAGGACCTGAATCCCCGACAACTGCTACATCGGGAGGCGTCTGAAACGAAGAAGCCCCAATAGCTGTAACCTCTGGTGCATCCCAGTGGCACATAGGAGCTACATCCTGTACGACGCCAGGAGCTGACTGACCGACCATCACCTCGAAATATGTGCCAAAAATCTGACCCAAGCCGCCTGTCAAGAGTCCATCATCTACCAAATCCAAACTATCTAAAACATCAAGAGGAAGCCCATCATCCACCAAAATCTGATCCCCACCATCCATAGCTATCCCTCCATCAAGCAAGCCATCCACACCATCCATAAGCAACCATCCCATCCATGCCATCCATAGCCATCCCTCCATCAAGCAAGCCATCCACACCATCCATAGCAACCATTCCGTCCATGCCATCCATAGCCATCCCTCCATCAAGCAAGCCATCCACACCATCCATAGCAATCATCCCATCCATGCCATCCATAGCCATCCCTCCATCAAGCAAGCCATCCACACCATCCATAGCAACCATTCCGTCCATGCCATCCATAGCCATCCCTCCATCAAGCAAGCCATCCACACCATCCATAGCAATCATCCCATCCATGCCATCCATAGTCCCTCCATCAAGCAAGCCATCCACACCATCCATAGCAATCATCCCATTCATGCCATCCATAGCCATCCCTCCATCAAGCAAACCATCCAACCCCATCAGCCCATCAGTAGGAAGAAGATCCAAGCCATCAATGGTGCTCATTCCTTCAAAAGGACCCATCAATTCTTCATCTACCCCCATAAAATCCTCATCATTTATGGAGCCAACCACCTTTTCACCACCCATAAACACACCCAAATCATCATTATGATTAGCCATGATGAGTCAGAAAAGGAGAAAGGAACAAAGGAGGGATGAGGACAAAGAAGAAAGGACAAAATGGAGACAAAAAGGATGATCAGAACGGACGGACGAGAATGCCGGAGGAAGGGACAAAGGGAATGAACAGGGAAGAACAGGGCTTGCTGGAAGAAAAGATGGATGGGGGCGTAATCGGATTACCGCTAGCGGTATTCGGAGTACCGCTTCGTAACGAGTTGTCATCATCGAATCACTCGCAAAGACTCGGACAAGCGTAACGGGCAATGTCAATGGCGGTAGTCCGACTACCGCCGGCGTAGTCCGAGCCACGGCCGGCCTGATCCGGCTCCGCCCGCCTGGGCCCAACTTCAACTACAATTCGATGTGTCTACTCGGGAGGGTAGAAAACAAATAATTTGCTCCTATGTGCGCAATTGGATAAATGCAACTGTGAAAGCAAAAGACAATGCCAAACAAACTAAAATTTTATACCAAATGAAGGAGATTATACAGCCGATGAACTAATCATCATCCGGAAAATAGGTGTCACTATCCTTGCTATGAAAATGAGGACCCAAGATCCCTCCTCCAGCAAAGCGGGCACCACCACCCGGAGCATAACCAGGCTGAAGAATCGGACCCATGCCATACTGCTCGCTCCAAGAGCTATACTCTCTGCCTGGGTCAACAAAGGTGCTGGCCTCATAACCCTCCAAAGCAGCAACTAGCTCCCTCTGTGGCACAGATCTCCAATCAGATGGTCCAGATGGTGGACTAAGCGGGACCAAAGGGCCGCTCAGCTGCAAAAAGTCTCTCTCCCAGATACCATTTGGTCACCCGCGGATCCTCCAGATGCGGCGTCGTCGAGAGGCTCGAAAAGCCTCCCGTGCACCAGAGTAAGGGCCGCGTTCGACCGAAGGTATGGCCGAGTATGAAACCGCAAAAAAAAAAAAAAAAAGAGGAGGTAAAAATTGTCGACAGCAGTAAAGCAACATATGAGCAATACAGTGGCAAGATGGATCGCTCACATCGTCAGAACGAGGGCATCAACATTCGACCTCCAAGCAAGATCGAAAACAAACGTGTACGACGGCCGGTTGTCCTTGTACCACAGCATCATGCGCGGGAATGGAGGCGAATGATTAATCAGAGTGGGTGCCAGGTGAGGAAAGTGGTCAAAAAAGCAAACCTGCGTTACACCAAAATCAAGAAGAGACACACCAGACCATCTTCAAGGAAAAGATGACAGAAAAGATCTCGAGAAAGTACCTCAATGACTAGGTAAAAACCAGTCAAGGAGCGGCTGATGCAGCGACTGGCCTTATCCAGCCCTTCATACAAATGCGCCAAGAGGGCTGCATTCCAGTTATACGGCATGGGAAAAGTAATGTCTGCCACAAGCGATAACAAACGGGAACTCACTAATTCATTCCCATGGCAGAAGATCATCGCTCCCATGGTATATAAAATCAGGGCCCGAGCTTTTATCACAGCTGCAGCTTCAGTCTCAGGGATGCGCCTGGCGAAATTCGAGGAAAGCCACAAAAGTTTAAATCGATGGCCCAAAAATTCTGTGGCATCTGGCATCATCCCTAATAGCTCCATCCAGTCATCCTCAGTAGGTACTGGAAGGTCCTCCTCAAAGGGCACAGAACCACCATCATATCTAAGACCCAGCTGCATATATATGTCATATGGGGTGATCCCCCACTCTCCGAAGGGCAATTGGAATGTATGTGTCTCGGGGTGCCATCGCTCGGCCAAGGCAGATAAGAGCGACATGTTCGTCTTGCTCAGACGAACCCGGAAAAGATGCGCAAAAGGGGTACGCTCCAGAACCTCGAAGAACAAGGGCTGAGGATCATGAAACCAGTCAGGCCAATGCTTCCTGACCCCACGCCCCCTAAGAATCGCAGGCGCACCGCCTTCCCGAGCTACATCTGAAAGATGCCGACCCTCCCGCGGCACGAAACATGGGTCGGTCGAATGCTGAGACGGACCAGCCTCATTCCTACCTCGACGAGGCATACTGCACAGGCAAAGCTTACAGGTGAGTTCCATGTCAAGCCCATACCTCAAAAGATCCATCTCAAAAGCCCACTTTCAAGGACAATCTTAAAAGGCCAAAAAAAAAAAGAGGGTCCATGATGAAAGGCCCATCTAGGAAGCCCATGTTCACAAACCCATCTTCAAGAACTCATTCCAAATCCTTCCCGAAGCCGTTGTTATTTCAGAATCAAAGACCCACTCGAGAATCAAGCCCCGTTTAAAAAAAAAAAAAAAAGGGGGGGGGGGGCCATTTCAGCAAATCCATCCATGATCCAATGGTCCAAATCACTCATATATAGTCTAGATCATTTCATCTAATGGTCCAGATCCATAGATCATCCACGCATGATCTAGATTAATGGTCCCGATCATCCACCATCCATCCATTCATAAATGATCCAGATCAATGGTCTAGATCGTCCACACATGATCCAGATCAACGGTCCAGATCATCCATCATCCACCCGTCCATACATGATCCAGATCAACGGTCCAGATCATCCATCATCCACCCGTCCATACATGATCCAGATCAACGGTCCAGATCATCCATCATCCACCCGTCCATACATGATCTAGATCAACGGTCCAGATCATCCACCCGTCCATACATGATCCAGATCAACGGTCCAGATCATCCATCATCCACCCGTCCATACATGATCCAGATCAACGGTCCAGATCATCCATCATCCACCCGTCCATACATGATCCAGATCAACGGTCCAGATCATCCATCATCCACCCGTCCATACATGATCTAGATCAACGGTCCAGATCATCCATCATCCACCCGTCCATACATGATCCAGATCAACGGTCCAGATCATCCATCATCCATCCATTCATGCATGATCCAGATCAATGGTCCAGATCATTCATACATGATCCAGATTAATGGTCCAGATCATCCACCATCCATCCGTCCATGCATGATTCAAATTAATGGTCCAGAACATCCGTCATCCATCCATCCATGCATGATCCAAATCCATCGTCCAGATCAATCATCCATCCACCCATCCAACGGTCCAGGATCGTCCAAAAAAAAAAAAATCAGATCAAATAAAAAAGGCGGCCCCCTTTCTTATCACACCCCACTCTAGCAAGTGAAAATAAAAACAAAAACAAAAAAAAATATAAATACAATCAATGACTTGAATAAAAAAAATATATATAAAATAAATAAATAAAACAAATAAATAAAAATATGCAAAATCTCGCAAGATCCAAGTGGTCCTGGATTTCACCAAAAATCGATCAACGGTCCAGATCATAGCTCTCCCAAAAAAAAAAAAAAAAAAAAAAAAGAGAGAAAGATTGCAAGAGCCCCTCAAGAGGATGGTCCACCAAGAACCTAAGGAGAATCCAATGGCCAAGAATACACGAAATCAAAGAAAATACAAGAAAAAATGAGCTCTGGGGGCAATGATGCGTCCCTGGACGATCAAGCGAGCAAAGCTAAATGGGAGGAAGGTTCGGCGGACGGACGGACCAAAGAACAGAACGGACCGGTGGTTCGTCGACGGACGGCGGACCGAATGTCGAACACACTGGCGGCGCGCAGATCCGACCGCGCGGCCGACATTCGACATGGGGGGCGTGTCGTCCCCATGCCCGCCTCCAAGGTGACCGGTCCCTCCTTTGGACCGGTGGACAAAGTCAAAAAGTTCTTAAAATAGACTGTTTCTTCTAAGGTTCAAAAAGGGTCTTCAAAAATTCTAAAAATAAACCTCTCGATTCCCTAAAACCTCCAAAATGTCCTAGAAAATTCTTAAAATAAACTTGGGTTCCTCCTCCGAATTTTCAAAAAGGGTCCCAAAAATTTCTAAACATAGATCTCAATATTTCAAAACCCTTGGAAGAACCCTAGAGAATTTCGAAAATAAACCTTTGTTCCAAAAACTCTCAAAAAAAAAAAAAAAATCCAAAAAAAAAAAAAAAAAACCCAAAATTCCAAAAAATCCCAAAATTCCCAAGATTCCAAAAAAAAAAAAAAAAAAAAAAAAAAAAAAAAAAAAATCCCAAAAAATCCCAAAAAAAAAAAAAAAAAAAATCCCAAAATTCCAAAAAAAAAAAAAAAAAATCCCATAAGCTTTCAAAAAAAAAAAAATTTCACAAAACATCTGGATTTTTTTTAAAAAAAAAAAAAAAATCTCAAAATACCAAGTAATTCTACAATAAATCCCCAGGCCCAAAAGGTTTGCTTCTTCTAAAAAATTAGCCCCATTAATTTATTAGTGGAGGTCATCTGACTTTTTACAAAAAAATAAAAAATAAAAATAAAAATAAAAAATATTAGCCCCATTAATTTATTAGTGGAGGCCACCTGACTTTCAAATAAAAACCGTTAGCCCCGCCAACTCATTAGTGGAGGCAACGCGTCTGCAAAAATAAAAACCGAACGACAACGCCCACCCGCGAGATCGAACGGATATTTTTCAAAAAAAAATCAAAAAGTAGTTTCAAATAAAATCCTCAAGGAGCCTAGCTCCAAAAGGGATAGTTTTTCAAAAAAAAAAAAAACGCACGCGTCACGCAGTACACTGAGGAATCTTCCATATTCTCCTTGAAGGACAAAGGCAAACAATTAAATAAGACCCGATCTCTTCCTAGGTTTCCCGAAGGACGATCGAGTCCGTACATGATATATGTACGATTGGCGACCCTATAATTGGGCAGTCGGACAAATGCTAGTAAGATGAGTGGATCTATCTTTGGAAAGAATAATCAAACTCGAAGTGAAGACAATCCATTGTAACCAAAGTGTCAGACTCAGCAGATTGCATGGCAAACAGATTACCTGCACATACCTAGCTCGGAATATTTGTAAAATTTGATCGAGTCCAAGTCGGCGTAGTGAGTTCCCCGTAAGGCCGCACCAACGCGCAGGGCAGCTAACCACTTTGACGATCAAATGGAACGAACATTCCTAGGGTGATTACATAGCAAAGGGACGACAGACCTAACAGTACGGGAATCCTCGTAAAGCCGCGACAAATGCGCAGAGGCCCTTACTTTTCAGACTTACCCTCCAATGCTGTAAACAATCCGATGTGAAGAGGTTGTGATTGGTGATCCGTAAAGCCGCGACAAATGCGCAGGAGACAATCACAACGTTTTCCTCAACCCTCGTGGTATGTGCAAGTCATCTTTTTCCAAACAAATGATCGATGATGATACAATGGTAAGCAATAGATTTGAATCGCTACCCTTCATTCCGACCCGAGGGGTGGGGTGTCCACTTGCTTTGACCTTTCAAGGTGCTCGCAACCTCGGTCAAAGAGGGGCATCTGTAGACACCCCACCCAGGCTAATATCTTGATTTTGTTAAGACAAATCCAAGAACCATGATCATATCCTAAACCTACCCCTAATCCTAACCTGAGCTATCATGAATCATCATTCAATCCAAACCATGTCCAAAACCGACCTATTTCTCGAATCATTTTCGGATAACCATCGAGCCAACTTCAAGCCATTTAGAGCCAAATATCCAAAAAGGAACTTTGTTTCACTCTAAGGACCCCAAAAAAGGACTCACCAGATGAATTTCAAGGAAAATCGTACCGAGGTGGTAATCGGATTACCGCCGGCGGTAGTCAAATTACCACTTCCTCCCAGAAAATGCGCACGCGGCGAGTCACACGAGTTTCGGACTCAGCCAGGTCCGGGCGGTAGTCGGACTACCGCCGGCGGTAATCCGATTACCGCCGGCGGTGATCGGAATCCCGCCGCGTGCTGTCTGAGCAGGGACAGCTGTCTCAGCATCCAAAGTCAACTCTTCCTGGAATTTACCCCTCCCATCTCTATTATTTACTGTTTTACCAGTCCCTTTAGCCAATGAGAGCATGCCATGTGGCATCTCTCTCCTCTCCACCAATCACCATGCGCCACATCACCTTTACCCTCCTCTTGTCCTCTATTTACCAAAAAACCATTGGAAAGGGCTATAAATAGCCCTCTCCCCTTTCATTTTCACCCATATGGAGGAGAGCCACCAAGAGAGGGAGAGAGTGAGAGAGAAAGAGTGAGAGGAAAAGAAAAGAAAAGAGAGAGAGAGAGAGAGTGAGGAAGAGAGTGAAGGAAGGGAAGGAGCTCCCAAGCCTTCAAGCCCACATTTTCCAGCCACCTCCTAGCCTTCATCTCAATCCTTCCAACCCCCAAGCCTAGTCCAAAATGATCATGGTTCAATCTACATCTTAGCCTTTTCAAGAATCAAGTCAAAGATCCATTTGCATACTAGCATTCATCATGACATCTACTCCCTTCTCAACCCCCTTGCTTCTCTAGATTTCTAGCGGACGTATGCTCTGTGACTTGCCGTACATCGGATCCTGTCACATCAGAAATTCCTAGTGATCTAGTCCACTTTTCTTGTGTTTTGCATAAGCATCATCACATCCACCCTCTAGACATATTGTCGGACGTATGCTCTGGGCCTGCCGAAATCTCGGATCTTGCTACATCAGAAACCCACATGTGACTAGTCCCATCATGACCGAAGCATCATCATCATCCCTTGAGATTATTTTACCACACTAAGTCGAGACCGTACATTTGTACGGGCAGAGAGGGTGCCTAACACCTTCCCTCTTTGAACCGAGGTCCCTTACCCGGAATCCCGGATCATAGACCAGGAGTCAATCTAAGGTCGGAGGATCTTCGGATTTCTCCAACCTTACGTATTCCGTGGTTCGAGCCGACCGCGGGATTCTGAGATTATTCGGCTAGTGGCGACTCCAACAATCACAAATCAGCTTAATCACCCCCGGGACCACCACAACAAGACATTTTTCACAACAAAGTGGACGCCCGATTTTTCAGTGTCTACACAGTCAAATACACGGGTTAAGTGGGAGCGGGCCATAGATGATGAGATGGACTCTCTTGAGTCTAATTATACGTGAGAGCTAGTCACTCTACCTAAGGGTAAGAAAGCTCTTAATAACAAGTGTGTTTACAGATTAAAGGAGGAGCACGATGGTTCGATACGGTACAAGGCTAGATTGCTTGTGAAAAGGTTTCAACAAAAGGCAGGTATCGATTTCACTGAAATATTTTTACATGTGGTGAAAATGTCTACGATTCGCATGGTCTTGAGTATAGTGGCTACAGAGGACTTACATCTAGAGCAGCTAGATGTTAAGACAGTCTTTCTTCATGGGGACCTTAAAGAAGAGATATACATGCATCAGCCGACAGGATACGTGGCACCAGGAAAGGAGAACAAGGTGTGAAGACTAAAGAATAGTTTATATAGCCTGAAGCATATCCTGAGGCAGAGGTACAAGAAGTTTGACAGTTTCATGTGAGGAAACGGTTTTAGGAGATGTTATGCAAACTACTGTTGTTACTTGAAGAAGTTTGATACGCCGTACATCATCATTCTTCTGTACGTTGATGATATGCTTATGGCCGGTTCAAGCATGAAGGACATCTCAGATTTTAAAAGACAACTATCTAGAGAATTTTCCATGAAGGATTTAGGAGCTGCAAAACAAATCCTAAGTATGAGGATAAAGCATGACAGGGAAAATAAGAAATTAGTTTAATCACAGGCAGAGTACATAGCCAAGGTACTTGATCGATTCAATATGGGAGGTGCTAAGCCGGTTAGCACTCCATTAGTCAACCACTTCAAGCTATCTAAGGAGCAAGGTGCAAAGACGTAGGAGGAGCGGAACTACATGGCTAAAGTCTCATACGCGCTAGCTATTGGGAGTCTCATGTATGCTATGATGAGCACAAGGCCAGACATTGCCCAGACATTGGGAGTTGTTAGCAGGTTTATGAACAACCCTGGAAAGGAATATTGGGAAGCTGTGAAGTAGATCCTTAGATACCTGGTAGGTACTAAGGATGTAGGGCTGTGTTATGGTAGATCGAAAATCAAGTTACAAGGCTACGTGGATTCAGATTTGGCAGGAGATATCAACAGCAGAAGAAGCATTACAGGTTATGTCTTTACTATAGATAGTACTGCAATCAGTTGGGTCTCTCAGTTACAAAAGATAGTATCTATCAGTATGACGGAAGTAAAATATGTTGCGGCTATAGAAGCATGCAAGGAGATGGTGTGGATGCAAGGTTTTATGGAAGAGTTGGGTAATAAGCAAGCAGATTGTAAGTTGTACAGTGACAGTCTGAGTGCAATACACTTGGCTAAGAATTCAACCTTTCATTCAAGAACCAAGCATATTGCCATCAGATATCACTTCATACGTTCGTTACTGGAAGATGGATCGATTGCGCTGGAGAATATTCATACAAGTGAGAATCTTGTGGATATGCTGACCAAGGTGGTCACACGGGAGAAGTTGAAGCTCTGTTCAGCTTTAATTAGTTTCAGGCTTGAAGACGGGGAGGTGGTACACTCCGGATGTAGAAGACGAAGGTTTATGGCGATGTGTCTTTAAGTGGGAGATTGTTAAGATGTGGAGCCACATCTGGGGGCCGCACGACCGGTCATGGCCCCTACTCGACCAGTCGTGGACCCTGCTCGATCAGTCGTGGACTGGCTCGACTCAAAGTCCAGTGAGCATCAGATTTTTGGTTCCGAAGTGCTCGACCGCTCGTGGAGTCCTCTCGACCGGTCGTGCTGTCTGTTCGACCAGTCGTGGTTACGCAGATTCGTTTTCGAATTTGATGCGGACTGCAGAAATTTGAGTTAGTTTTCGCAAGGGCGCGAAAGAGAAGTTGTTTAAACTATAAATAGGTGTCATCAAGGCTTTTCTAGGATATGAAAAATAATTCTAAGGTGTGGGCAAAGGGTTTTCTATGTACTTTCAAGGAAGAGGTTAGTATATTACCTTGTAATCTTCGTTCTTCTTCATAGTGGAAGTTTGCATCCGTGGTTTTTTACCCTTGTTGGGGTTTTTCCACGTATATCTTGTCTTGTGATTTTTTTTTGGAATGCTTTAATTCTTTTTCTAGTTTATATTTCTTCTTTTTTATCGTTTGTGGGTGAGACTTGAGATTGGATCTCGGTTCACTGCGTTGTTGGTGTGCTGCGCAACATACTGATCCAATGAATAAGATAGTATACTAGTTATGATTTTTGAGACCTTATCAATATTGTTACAGCCCTATATATATATATATATATATATATATATATATATATATATATGTAGACACCCCACCCAGGCTAATATCTTGATTTTGTTAAGACAAATCCAAGAACCATGATCATATCCTAAACCTACCCCTAATCCTAACCTGAGCTATCATGAATCATCATTCAATCCAAACCATGTCCAAAACCGACCTATTTCTCGAATCATTTTCGGATAACCATCGAGCCAACTTCAAGCCATTTAGAGCCAAATATCCAAAAAGGAACTTTGTTTCACTCTAAGGACCCCAAAAAAGGACTCACCAGATGAATTTCAAGGAAAATCGTACCGAGGTGGTAATCGGATTACCGCCGGCGGTAGTCAAATTACCACTTCCTCCCAGAAAATGCGCACGCGGCGAGTCACACGAGTTTCGGACTCAGCCAGGTCCGGGCGGTAGTCGGACTACCGCCGGCGGTGATCGGAATCCCGCCGCGTCTTTGTCGAAAGCGTGGACGGTGTCTCAGCATCCAAAGTCAACTCTTCTGGAATTTACCCCTCCCATCTCTATTATTTACTGTTTTACCAGTCCCTTTAGCCAATGAGAGCATGCCATGTGGCATCTCTCTCCTCTCCACCAATCACCATGCGCCACATCACCTTTACCCTCCTCTTGTCCTCTATTTACCAAAAAATCATTGGAAAGGGCTATAAATAGCCCTCTCCCCTTTCATTTTCACCCATATGGAGGAGAGCCACCAAGAGAGGGAGAGAGTGAGAGAGAAAGAGTGAGAGGAAAAGAAAAGAAAAGAGAGAGAGAGAGAGAGTGAGGAAGAGAGTGAAGGAAGGGAAGGAGCTCCCAAGCCTTCAAGCCCACATTTTCCAGCCACCTCCTAGCCTTCATCTCAATCCTTCCAACCCCCAAGCCTAGTCCAAAATGATCATGGTTCAATCTACATCTTAGCCTTTTCAAGAATCAAGTCAAAGATCCATTTGCATACTAGCATTCATCATGACATCTACTCCCTTCTCAACCCCCTTGCTTCTCTAGATTTCTAGCGGACGTATGCTCTGTGACTTGCCGTACATCGGATCCTGTCACATCAGAAATTCCTAGTGATCTAGTCCACTTTTCTTGTGTTTTTGCATAAGCATCATCACATCCACCCTCTAGACATATTGTCGGACGTATGCTCTGTGGCCTGCCGAAATCTCGGATCTTGCTACATCAGAAACCCACATGTGACTAGTCCCATCATGACCGAAGCATCATCATCATCCCTTGAGATTATTTTACCACACTAAGTCGAGACCGTACATTTGTACGGGCAGAGAGGGTGCCTAACACCTTCCCTCTTTGTGTAGAGGTCCCTTACAGGAATCCCGGATCATAGACCAGAGTCAATCTAAGGTCGGAGGATCTTGATTTCTCCAACCTTACGTATTCCGTGGTTCTAGCCGACCGCAGCGGGATTCGAGATTATTCGGCTAGTGGCGACTCCAACAATCACAAATCGGCTTAATCACCCCCAGGACCACCACAACAAGACATTTTTCACAACAAAGTGGGCCCGATTTTTCGGTGTCTAGAATGGCGACTACGTTGGGGAAGGAGTCTAGAACGCACTAGGCGAGACCCGACTCGACAACGTGTGGTATACTAATCTCAAGGGACATTCATCGGCGCCTTCATACCGAAAAAAAAAAAAAAAAAAAAATCATCTTTGGCTCATACTTGCTTAGGTAAAGATCGAACCATGACCACCCGATCCGTGCGTGCGACCATGACTTCTCAAGCAACCCATGAAGAAGAGCGGCACCCCAACCGGCTCTGAAATATCCTTTTGCACCCGCACCCGCACCCACACCCATATCTACACCCGTACCCTCACCAATAGCTCGACGAGTTGCTAGCCAATGTCACCACACAAGAACTACTACTTCGAACAATGCAAGAGCTCTTGCTTCGCCTAGTGCCGAGTGCCACACCGAATACACAGATAACCTTGACCTAGTGTGCAAAAAGCTTGACTCACTCCCTCAAACTCCTTTTGCCTTCTCTCTCATCCCTCCAGCCAAATCTGTGCTCCCTCCCCAGAAGAATCGGCCACAAGATCAACAACAAGAAGCAATCGGGAGCAACCCTCCCCACATCTCTACTCAACACATCACAACAATCCGGTCCACAAGTACATGCAAATCACAGACAAGAAGCGGCGGATGCCCATGAAGGGAGCCGGTTTCGAGTCCAGCCCACTCCCCTAACGGGAGTAACATCCGGGGTGGCGAGATACCTCGGCGGGAGCCATTTCCGAACATCCCACCCTCCTCGAAAGGGAGTGGTGTTCAATTCACTACCTCCCGCCAGGAAGTCCACCTTCTTTCCATCAAACCCCCATTCTGGACCCATATGAAGAAGAAGCAGCACAAGCCCTACAGCAAGGGGCAAGATATCCGCAACAAAGTAAGTCAGAGATCGAAGAGTTACGAGAGCAACTACAAATGATGCAAAGCCAGCTTCAAAGACAACAAGGAGTAGATCATCCATCCACTAAGTTCAGGGACCTCTGTCCCTTCCCAGACGCTCGGGTACCTCCAAATTTTGAGATACCAAAGTTCAAAAGGTATGACGGTAGTGGGTGCCCCACAGCACATCTAAAAGCCTTTTGTGGGGAGCTCAATGCGATAGCAGGGAATGATGGGGCTTTAATAAGACTTTTTCAGAAATCTTTAAAGGGTGACGCTCTGGATTGGTACACCTCACTAGATAGCCACCAAATCAGAACCTGGGAAAAACTTTCCCAAGCATTCATTGACAGGTTCTCATACAACCTGAACATGGCTCCAAGGAGAGCCGACTTGGCTGCATTGAGGCAAAAAAGTGATGAATCTTTATCAGCATACGTAGGACGATGCCGAGCTATGGCAGCTCGAATGAGAAACCCCATCGATGACGAGGAACAGATATCCATGATTGTGCATTCAGCACATCCCAGCATTTCAGGATATCTGATCTCGTATCCGTCACGTAAACTTCTCCCAACTCATCCGAGCCGGAGAACAAGTAGAAGCTGGAATCAGAACTGGAACCATTTCCCCATGGCCACATCAGACCCCCTCAATCAAAAGAAACAAAGTCGAGGGGAAACCTGTTGGACACGGGAATGGAAACAGCGCTGCTCCCATGCAGCGTGCTACTGAAGTTAACAACATCATCGCTAACACTCAAGGTAACCAGTATGCTCTACCACTAGAGCCACGGCAGGACAGACAGTACCAGCCACAACAAAATAGGCAATACCAACCCCAGCAAACCCAACAAGGATATCAGGCACAGTCATCACAACAGCCTAGGGGAAATACGCAAGGACCATACAAGCAAGGAATGTTAGGGAGGAAGTTCACTCCGTTGGCGCAATCATACAGTCAAGTGCTAACAATGCTCATGCAAAAGCAACTGTTAACACCCCTCCAGCCTCGACTTCCACCGAATCCCTTGCCTCCTGGTTACAATGAAAATCAGTACTGTGCATATCATCAGGCTCCTGGTCATCTAACGGACCGCTGCTTCGCTTTGAAACATGCGGTCCAAGATTTGATCGAAAGCCAGAAGATTGCGATCACCCCACAGGCCAGCAATACAGTTCAAGCCAATATTCTCCAAAATCCCCTGCCCTCGCATCAGGCAGGACCCAGCACATCCAGCACCTCTACCGTCAATCACATTGAAGGAGGTCAACTCACACATGCTTATCCACATCATTCCATCCAAGCAATCATGCCCGACACAGCCAATCGGACATGGGGACACCAGCAAGCACCATCGCCTGGGCCACAGGTGTCCCTTGAAGCAGCACCAGCTACTCAACCTCTCATATTTCTTGAAGCAGCACCAGCACTTCAGTCTCTCGTGACTTTGGAAGTAGCACCCAACAGGTCATACCCTCAGAACCTCGCCCTCCAAGGGGCACATTCAACCCCATCCTCGGTATATCCAAAAAGGTTGAATTCTGAACCTGTCATTCTCCCGATAGGTCTCCCTGACCCAACCTTGCTAACCTTGCAAGGGGCACCCTCAGTTCACGCCCCGCAATTCCTGATGCCTCACCAACTGGCACATACCCAAAGAATCCCTCCCCCACATCAAAGGAAAGAGGAAAAATCCATGGCCACAACTAATCAGAACTTGGTGGCACCTCAAGAGATATCACTAAGTTTACCACAAACTGCTCCAGTAATGACCCCTCAGCTTCAAGAACCATTGGCATACTTGGAAGGAAGAGCAGTTCCTTCCTATAACCCGAAAGCAGTCCCATGGCATTATCCAGAATGTGATGAGGTGGGTAACAATGGGAGATACCTCAGGAGAGATAATCAGAACCCAAAAGAAACTCTCGGGAATTTGTCGGGAACCACCGAAACAAACCGACACTTCGCTTATTATGACATAGCGTGGCCCAACTCAAAACCATTCTGCACAAATATCCATCGGGAACTCCTATGTACGTCAAGGTCGCATCGAGAGATCTTTGCGAAGACCTTGAATGATGCTCATATCTTTCCGATGTACCTCTGAAATGGTGGCGAGCATGATTGGCCAACTTCTCGCACCACAAGCCATCACCTTCTCGATGATGAGCTACCACCTGAGGGTCGTGAGCATAGGACGTTCACTAAACATAGTGGCCCACCACAAGAATTTCAAGATCCCACTTGTGCTCATTGATAATGGATCAAGCCTCAACGTTTGCCCTTCAAGGACCGTTGAACGGTTAGGGATAGAACCATCCTCCTTCAGACCAAAGCACCATGAGTGTCAGAGCCTTCGATAATTCCCGAAGGCAAGTAGAGGCGGAAATTGACCTAGAATTACAAATTGGACCAGACATGACCCTTGTCACATTCCAGGTCATCGATATCCCTGCCTCATTTAACCTTCTCTTGGGGCGGCCATGGCTCCATGCTATTGGAGCCATCCCATCTACCCTCCACCAAAGGGTTAAATTCCCTTCGGGAAATCGAATCATTTCAATACTGGCTGAGCCAGAAACCATCCTCCCGGTGACGGTCAGTATTCCAGAAACTGACATTCCAGTGATTGACATTCAGCATACAGAAGGCGATATTCCATATCACAGTTTTGAATTCGAAAAAGTGAATGCGATCGCTAACCCTCGCCCTCTAGCTGCTGAATACGTCATTCCCCCTGCTGAGCGATTGATTCTAAATTACCGTACCGAGTTCCATGAAAAAGGTATGGTAGTAAGACCAGCACCTGCCAATATACAGAGACAGGGACTGGGATATCAACCGACACCGGAAGATCAGGCTAAAAAGCCAAAAAGGGGTCAACTATTTAAATGCACACCCATCGAGTTTGTTAAAGTTGGGACAGGTTCATGAGGGCAAAATGATATCTCTTGAGGACCAATTTCAAGCACTTAGACTCACAAAACAAACTAGACAAGAGTCTATCGGCCACCAATAAGGTGGGATCGGATCCTTAGGATGCCGGGGAGCACACGAGGCCGGGGCAGAACCCCAGATCCACCGCATGAAACTAGGGGCATGGAAACGAGTCCATCAGCAAATGACTCAAAACCGAGAATGTCCTTTGCAGGCAATGTAGACCAGAACAGGGGGACACCCATTCAGGGGAATACAGGGCAGAAGCAACCCATCCACTGGGTTGACAAAGGTAAGTGGCTTGCTCTAGATTGGACGAATGTTCAAATCCCGTCCCAGAAATCCGTGGAACAAGAAGAACTTCAACTCCTAGGCACAGAGGTCGAAACAGATTCGGACTCTGAGCCCAGTCCAGCAGACATCATGGTCATCGAGACAGGTGACCCACAGAAACAAATGGGGCAGATCAACCAAGATCGACAGGGGAAAAGAGCCAGGATGGTCAGCCATCCCCCAAACAATTGAATCAGCTAGCAAACCACTCGCTAGCATCAGCTTCAAAAAAAAAACGCCAATGTAGATAACAATTGGTATCCCGAACCAGGACAAGACCAATCATGGTTTGCGACACCGTCCTGTTCAGGATATCCTGGCGACACAAAAAAATCAAAAAATTTTTTAAACACAAAAACATCAAAAAATCTTTCAAATACAAAAACAGCACATATTTCTCAAAATCACAAAACATCAAAAAACTTCCAAAATACAAAAACAATAGAAAACTTTCCAAAAATCACTGTGCCAAACAATTCTCATGACAAGCACGAGTTTGAAGTCGACTCATATGATTTCGATCTAGAGTTGGATTTCGAACTCATGGGTTTGGATGAAGCTCCGGATGAGGGAAATGATGATACCGCTCTCGAATTCGAGGATTCCCTCGAAAAATTCAAAACAAAGGCCAATGTTGTAGCAGATGACTTCGAAATTGTGAACTTAGGGTCAATGGACTCCCCCGGGAAGTACGTATCGGGAAATCGCTTCCCCCGAATCTGCGAGAAGATGATGGAGTTTTACGGCCGAGGTTGTCCAACTTTGCCTTCTCCTACGAGGACATGCCGGGGCTCGATGAAAAGTTGGTAGTACATCATCTGCGCCGACCAAGCCGAAATGAAGCCGGTCAAACAAAAGGCTGCGAAGGATGAAGCGAATGGGCCCGAAAATCCGTGATGAAATCATCAAGCAATACAATGCGGGATTTACGGTAGTCTCCAACTATCCAGGAATGGCTCGCAAATATCGTGCAGTTCCCAAAAAGATGGGAAAGTCGAATGTGCATCGACTTTAGAGACCTCAACAGAGCAAGCCCTAAAGATGACTTCCCTTTGCCTCATATCGACACCTTTGGTAGATATCTTGCTTTGGACACAAGATCTTCTCCTTCATGGACGGTTTCTCGGTTATAATCGAGATCAAGATGGCCGTCGAAGACCGTGAGAAGACCTCCTTCATCACGCCATGGGGAACTTTACGTTATCGGGTCATGCCCTTCGGATTGAAAAATGCGGGAGCTACATATCGTGAGCCATGTGCCTTGTTTCATGACATGATAAACAAGGAAATGGAAGTTTATGTGGACGACATGATTGTCAAATCTCGCACGATCGAAGGACACTTTGAAGATCTCAAAAGCTCTTCGACAGGTGGAAAAATTCAAGCTCCGCCTCAATCCACAAAAATGTGTCTTCGGTGCAACCGGAGGCAAGCTTTTAGGCTTCATTGTCAGCGAAGACGGTATCAGGGTGGATGAAAACAAAACCAAAGCTATCATCAAGATGCCACCACCCAAGACTGAGAAAGAAATTCGGGGCTTCCTCGGGCGAATCCAATATATCAGCCGATTCATCGCACAACTCACTCCGGTCTGCGAACCCATATTCAAGCTGTTACGAAAGAACTCTCCAAAAGAATGGAATGACGACTGCCAAGCGGCCTTCGATAAAATCAAAAGATATTTGCTAAATCCTCCAGTGCTCGTGCCGCCTACTCCAGGTAGGCCACTTCTGTTATATATCTCTGTCGCAGCGGAAGCAATCGGATGCGTCCTCGGCCAACACGACGATACGGGAAGAAAGGAGCAAGCGATCTACTATCTAAGCCGACGGTTTACAAGCTACGAAGCCAAATATTCCAGCTTAGAAAAAACATGCCTCGCCCTAGTTTGGGCAACACAACGGCTAAGGCAGTACATGATCGCTCACCCGATACTTCTACTCGCTCGCATGGACCCGTTGAAGTACTTGTTCGAAAAACCGGCACTGACGGGTAGAATTGCAAAATGGCAATTACTGCTTTCGAGTTTGACATCACATATGTCACTCGAGAAGGCAATCAAGGGGCAAGCACTGGCCGATCATTTAGCAGCACACTCCCTGCCCAACTACCAACCTCTGAGGACCTTCTTCCCCGACGAGGACATCCTCCAGATCGAGGGAAAAGAGGAAAGAAAGGCAGGAGAATGGACACTCTTCTTCGACGGAGCTGCAAACGCCAAAGGGAGTGGAATAGGCGCCATACTCTACTCCCCTGAAGATGTCCCAGTTCCTATATCCAGAAGACTAGCATTCCAGTGCACCAACAATGTAGCTGAATATGAGGCATGCATCGCCGGTCTAAGAGAAGCCATCATCCTCAACATAAAGAGGTTACGAGTCTTCGGAGATTCGCAACTCATCATCAACCAGATAAATGGCGATTGGAAGACCAAGGATGAGAAGCTGATTCCTTATCATGTCTATCTGGAAAATTTGATCGAGGAGTTCGAAGAGATCACATTCTCTTACATGCCTCGGGTCAAGAATCAGTTTGCGGACGCTGCGGCTACCCTCGCTTCAATCTTTGGAAATCCCAAAAGGAGTTCTTTGAATGGGAACTCCTTGTCGAACTCCAAGAGGAACACATTCTGTCTACAAATCGAAGAAGCCGAGCACGCCCCAAATGATCACCATGGTACACGAGATATCAAAAATACCTCGAACATCGAAGTACCGGAAGGAAGGAGAAGCTCGGCGATCGACGTACAATACAAAGATTAGCGGCTCGGTTCGTGATCACTTGGGGTATCCTCTACAAGCGATCCTTCAACCAAGTCCTCCTCCGTCTCTCGAGACAGAGGCAGCCCCGATTATGTCAGAAATCCACGAAGGACTATGCGGCCCGCATATGAACGGGCACATGATGGCAAAGAAGATCCTACGACTCGGCTACTACTGGCTTACAATGGAGACAGATTGTTGCAAGCACGTCAGGAGATGCTTCAAGTGTCAGGAGCATGCGAACCAAATCCATGCGCCTGCTTCCGAACTCTACAACTTGACGGCACCATGGCCCTTTTCTGTATGGGGGCTCGACATCATAGGTAAGATCAGCCCTAAAGCCTCAAACGGGCATGAATACATCCTGGTGGCAGTAGATTACTTCACTAAATGGATAGAAGCAGCATCCTACACCACTATCACAGCATCTCATGTGGTCAAATTCATGAAGAACAACATCATTAGCCGATATGGGGTCCCTCAAGCCATTATCACTGATAACGGAACTCCGTTCGTCAATAAAAGGATGGGCGATTTCCTCGACAAGTTTAAAATTCAACACCATCGGTCGACCCCCTACCGCCCTCAGATGAATGGTGGGGTAGAAGCCGCAAACAAAACTATCATCCGCATACTCGAAAAGATGGTGAAGACATATCGTGACTGGTCAGAAATGCTTCCTTATGCACTCTGGGCTTATCGCACGTATGTACGGTCTTCTACAGCGCAACTCCATATGGGCTCGTTTACGGAATGGAAGCAGTACTACCGGTCGAAGTGAAATCCCATCACTACGGATACTCTTGGAAAGTGAAGTCGAGGAAGGCGAGTGGCAACAAGCAAGGTACGATCAGCTGCATCTGGCAGACGAGAAGCGCATGCGGGCGCTAAACCACTCCCAATGCTATCAAAGAAGGATCGCTCGAGCTTACAACAAGAGAGTCCAGGAGAAGTTTCAAAGTCGGTGACATGATCATGAAACGTATCCTGCCGCCGCATTTGCCAGATCCCAGAGGAAAATTTAAACCATCGTGGGACGGACCACTGATCATTCGGGAAGTACTCCCAGGAGGCGCTCTTCGGCTCACCAATCTGAAAGGCGAGGATCTTCCCGAGCCCATCAACGCCGACAATGTAAAAATCTATCACGGGTAACCCTACCTAACTTTGTCAATGATTATAATCGAAAGGCTGCATCTCTCAGAAATAAAACTGTATATATCCACCAATTACCCTTTTTCAGAAATACCCATCATGTCCCAAAAAAAAAGAAAGAAAGAAAAGAAAACAAAAAAAAAAAAAAAAAAAAAAAAAAAGAAAAGACAAAAAGAAACCTAAAAAAAAAAAAAAAAGAGAAAACAAAAAGAAAGCAAAGAAATCCATCCCGCATCCCTAAAAATCTATCCTGTATCCCCAAATAATTTCTAGCAGCTTACGATTATGATTAAAGACAAGGACAAAGTGGTAGTCGATCGGCCACTATGACGGAAGTTCCCTGTCACTCCTAGCACTTCAACAAAACCAAAAAAAAAAAGAAGAATAAAGACATGCCTAAGCGAAAGGGCGAGTTGAAAACCTAAAAAAAGGCACTCGAGTAAAAACAAAGCAAGCATGTAGCGGACTTGGTGAAAACACGAAAGGGCGCCAAGGGTAAAATAGCATAAGCTGCCAAGGGCGAGCAAGATCAAAACCGGGACGTAGTGAAAATCCGAGAGGACACTACGGGCAAAAATGACGGGAAGAGCCAGACGTAGTGAAAACCTGAAAGGGCGCTACGGGTAAAAATGGCAAGAAATAAAAAAAAATAATAAAATAAAAGTGCAGGAACAGAAGAAGCCGAGGCAGCAAATGACACAACAAGATACAAAGAAGGATCAACTTCAGATCAGTACTCCATCGATGATCTTTGTTCAAATCTAGGGATGCAATCCAGGACACCGTCTCAAGAAACCAAGACCCCAAGGAGCACGGTCTAGAAATCTTGTACACAACGTGGTGAGCCCAAGTCGATCCCAATCAGCCAAAGTATTAATCCAAACATGAGTAAACATGGCACGAACAAAATATTTCATTTTCTTAAATCATTTCACAAATACACTGTCTTTCCCTTTATAACAAAAAATCCTCCGTGCATACAAAATAAGTAGTCAATCAACAGCAGAAATTGCAGGTAAACCCCTACCTCTCATATGCCAACAATCTCTCCCTGAGCCTCTCTATCTCCATGCGCAGGTAGAAGATCTCATCCCTATCCAGACGATGTGACACAAGCATGCTCTCATCGTATCGCCGCTCTACGGCTAATCGGCGGGCCATGTCCTCACACGAGTGGCGAAGCACAGCAATCTCACTAATCAGATGACCATGTGTAGCTAGCAGGAATGAAGGATCAAGGAAGGGCCGCTCCTCAAAAGCCTCGAAAGAATCAATAACACAGGAGGAAGATGTAGCAGTGTCTCCTATCATGTCCTGATCAGCGGCCTCATCTGCTAAATGCCAGCCTGGGACCTGACGATACAATGACTGCTCTGCCACCCATCGCTGATATGGTACCGTCGCCATAGGTGGAGCCCAAGACTCAAGACCTAGAGCCGTCGCATCCAAAGAACCCTGCCAGGAAACCCAGACTCGCCTATACAAGGATGTCAAATCAGATGGAAGAGACGAATGTCCAAATCCAGAAAAGGCGAACTCTGGGATATCCTGCCAGAAACCAAACTGGCGAAGGAAGCGTATGGGATGATAGGAGCAGCATCCCCGAAGACCGAGCAACAGTAAAGGAATGCGAGCCGCACTACAGATCAGGGGCACTCGACAAAGCCAAGTAGCCTCCCAGCTGATCTCCCACCCTCGAAGCTCAGAAAACATGCGGCGATACAATGACTCCGTGGCCTCAACACCACACGGAAGGCCGTCGAGCAACAAGCGCAGCACGTCATTACGATGAGAATCAGGAAATACAAGCACAGGAGTCATGTACAAGTGTTCCCATAACCATACCTGGGAGAAGCTTAAATTAAGCCCAAATTTCAAAAAAAAATGGGATGCATGAGAAAGTGACAAAAAAGCAGAAAATACCTGAAGAAACGAGCAGCAGCCTCTGAGGATGCGGGTATGCCCAAGGGAACACTCAGTCAACCCCAAGAAAAGCTCGGCCAGCACGACCGAAATGATGCTCCTGCGACAAAGAACGCATCGGAAGACGTCTAGCAAAACTACCAGCGACGATCGTCTCCATCCTGAAAAGAGCAGCTCAGCCAAGGTGCAAAATATCAGTGCATTCAGGCACTGAAGCTGACGATCAGATCCAGGCCTCCCACGGCCAGTAGAGCAGCGGTCATATAAAATCTCCGAGAAAGCTCACCAACCCCGCCCCTCTGCGGTAGGAAGATCAACGGAAATCGAACAGCAACCGGATCGAAGGGCGAACCGACTCGACAAAGGGATGTACGCCTCTCGATTCAAAAGAAGGCCTGACGAGACGCGCAAACTCCTCCAGCGATGGACCCAACTCCAGATCGTTGAAGGAAAACAGGTTCAGGGATGGTACCCAGTCATACAATGCCGCACTCAGCAGTCGCCAATCTAAGCGGACTCGGTGAAAGTGGAGAACCTCTCGAAAGCCCAAGGAGTCCAACTCGAAGATCTCGGACTCGGTCAAACTGTCAATCCAAATATGTAATCGCTCAGAACAGGTGCCACGCGGCTGCAATCGACAAGTCCGAACAGGCACACCCTCAACAATCTGAATCCCTGGGGCCACCAATGGGTCATCAAAAATTGGCATACCCTCATCTAAAAGATCGATCTCGTGGTGAAGGAAAAAGCCAGACGCGCCCATCGCATCTCGCAGTGTATCTCGAAAAGCCTCAACAGGAGGACCTGAATCCCGACAACTGCTACATCGGGAGGCGTCTGAAACGAAGAAGCCCCAATAGGCTGTAACCTCGGTGCATCCGGTGGCACATAGGAGCTACATCTGTACGACGCCGGGAGTGGTGACGACCGACCATCACCTCGAAATATGTGCCAAAAATCTGACCCAAGCCGCTCGTCAAGAGTCCATCATCTACCAAATCCAAACTATCTAAAACATCAAGAGGAAGCCCATCATCCACCAAAATCTGATCCCCACCATCCATAGCTATCCCTCCATCAAGCAAGCCATCCACACCATCCATAGCAACCATCCCATCCATGCCATCCATAGCCATCCCTCCATCAAGCAAGCCATCCACACCATCCATAGCAACCATTCCGTCCATGCCATCCATAGCCATCCCTCCATCAAGCAAGCCATCCACACCATCCATAGCAATCATCCCATCCATGCCATCCATAGCCATCCCTCCATCAAGCAAGCCATCCACACCATCCATAGCAACCATTCCGTCCATGCCATCCATAGCCATCCCTCCATCAAGCAAGCCATCCACACCATCCATAGCAATCATCCCATCCATGCCATCCATAGCCGTCCCTCCATCAAGCAAGCCATCCACACCATCCATAGCAATCATCCCATTCATGCCATCCATAGCCATCCCTCCATCAAGCAAACCATCCAACCCCATCAGCCCATCAGTAGGAAGAAGATCCAAGCCATCAATGGTGCTCATTCCTTCAAAAGGACCCATCAATTCTTCATCTACCCCCATAAAATCCTCATCATTTATGGAGCCAACCACCTTTTCACCACCCATAAACACACCCAAATCATCATTATGATTAGCCATGATGAGTCAGAAAAGGAGAAAGGAACAAAGGAGGGATGAGGACAAAGAAGAAAGGACAAAATGGAGACAAAAAGGATGATCAGAACGGACGGACGAGAATGCCGGAGGAAGGGACAAAGGGAATGAACAGGGAAGAACAGGGCTTGCTGGAAGAAAAGATGGACGGGGCGTGTCGGATTACCGCGCTAGCGGTATTCGAGTATCCGTTTGAACGAGTTGTCATCACTGAATCACTGCAGCACCTGACAGAACAGGCAGAACGGGTAAATGTCAACCGGCGGTAGTCCGACTACACGGCGGTGATAATCCGATTACCGCCGCGGCAGATCCAGCGCGCGCTCCGCCCAGATTCAACTACAATTCGGGACAGTCTACTCGGGAGGGTAGAAAACAAATAATTTGCTCCTATGTGCGCAATTGGATAAATGCAATGTGAAAGCAAAAGACAATGCCAAACAAACTAAAATTTTATACCAAATGAAGGAGATTATACGGTAGATGAACTAATCATCATCCAGGAAAATAGGTGTCACTATCCTTGCTATGAAAATGAGGACCCAAGATCCCTCCTCCAAAGAAAGCGGGCACCACCACCCGGAGCATAACCAGTGAAGAATCGGACCCATGCCATACTGCTCGCTCCAAGAGCTATACTCTCTGCTGGGTCAACAAAGGTGCTGGCCTCATAACCCTCCAAAGCAGCAACTAGCTCCCTCTGTGGCACAGATCTCCAATCAGATGGTCCAGATGGTGGACTAAGCGGGACCAAAGGGCTGCCGGTCGGTCACCACCAAAAAGTCTCTCTCCCGGATACCATTTGGTCACCCGCGGATCCTCCAGATGCGGCGTCGTCGAGAGGCACGAAAAGCCTCCTGTGCACCGGGAGTAAGGGTGCGTTCGATTTGAAGGTATGGCCGAGTATGAAAGCTAAATAAAAAAAAAAAAAAAGAGGAGGGGTAAAAATTGTCAGACAGGCAGAAAGCAACATATGAGCAATACAGGGCAAGATGGATCGCTCACATCGTCAGGAACGAGGGCATCAACATTCGACCTCCAAGCAAGATCAGAAAACAAACGTGTACGGCTGCGGTTGTCCTTGTACCACAGCATCATGCGCGGGAATGGAGGCGAATGATTAATCAGAGTGGGTGCCAGGTGAGGAAAGTGGTCAAAAAAGTAAACCTGCGTTACACCAAAATCAAGAAGAGACACACCAGACCATCTTCAAGGAAAAGATGACAGAAAAGATCTCGAGAAAGTACCTCAATGACTAGGTAAAAACCAGTCAAGGAGCGGCTGATGCAGCGACTGGCCTTATCCAGCCCTTCATACAAATGCGCCAAGAGGGTGCATTCGATTATACGGCATGGGAAAAGTAATGTACGCCACAAGCGATAACAAACGGGAACTCACTAATTCATTCCCATGGCGAGAAGATCATCGCTCCCATGGTATATAAAATCGGGGCCGAGCTTTTATCACTGGTGCGACTTCGGTCTCGAGGATGCGCTGGCGAAATTCGAGGAAAGCCACAAAAGTTTAAATCGATGGCCCAAAGTTCGTGGCATCCGGCATCATCCCTAATAGCTCCATCCAGTCATCCTCAGTAGGTATTGGAAGGTCCTCCTCAAAGGGCACAGAACCACCATCATATCTAAGACCCAGCTGCATATATATGTCATATGGGGTGATCCCCCACTCTCCGAAGGGCAATTGGAATGTATGTGTCTCGGGGTGCCATCGCTCGGCCAAGGCAGATAAGAGCGACATGTTCGTCTTGCTCGAGACGAACCCGGAAAAGATGTGCAAAAGTGGGTACGCTCCAGAACCTCGAAGAACAAGGGCTGAGGATCATGAAACCAGTCAGGCCAATGCTTCCTGACCCCACGCCCCTAAGAATCGCAGGCGCACCGCCTTCCCGAGCTACATCTGAAAGATGCCGACCCTCCCGCGGCACGAAACATGGGTCGGTCGAATGCTGAGACGGACCAGCCTCATTCCTACCTCGACGAGGCATACTGCACAGGCAAAGCTTACAGGTGAGTTCCATGTCAAGCCCATACCTCAAAAGATCCATCTCAAAAGCCCACTTTCAAGGACAATCTTAAAAGGCCAAAAAAAAAAAGAGGGTCCATGATGAAAGGCCCATCTAGGAAGCCCATGTTCACAAACCCATCTTCAAGAACTCATTCCAAATCCTTCCCGAAGCCGTTGTTATTTCAGAATCAAAGACCCACTCGAGAATCAAGCCCCGTTAAAAAAAAAAAAAAAAAAAAAAAAGGGGGGGGGCCATTTCAGCAAATCCATCCATGATCCAATGGTCCAAATCACTCATATATAGTCTAGATCATTTCATCTAATGGTCCAGATCCATAGATCATCCACGCATGATCTAGATTAATGGTCCCGATCATCCACCATCCATCCATTCATAAATGATCCAGATCAATGGTCTAGATCGTCCACACATGATCCAGATCAACGGTCCAGATCATCCATCATCCACCCGTCCATACATGATCCAGATCAACGGTCCAGATCATCCATCATCCACCCGTCCATACATGATCCAGATCAACGGTCCAGATCATCCATCATCCACCGTCCATACATGATCTAGATCAACGGTCCAGATCATCCACCGTCCATACATGATCCAGATCAACGGTCCGGATCATCCATCATCCACCGTCCATACATGATCCGGATCAACGGCCCGGATCATCCATCATCCACCGAATCCATACATGATCCGGATCAACGGTCCAGATCATCCATCATCCACCCGTCCATACATGATCTAGATCAACGGTCCAGATCATCCATCATCCACCCGTCCATACATGATCCAGATCAACGGTCCAGATCATCCATCATCCATCCATTCATGCATGATCCAGATCAATGGTCCAGATCATTCATACATGATCCAGATTAATGGTCCAGATCATCCACCATCCATCCGTCCATGCATGATTCAAATTAATGGTCCAGAACATCCATCATCCATCCATCCATGCATGATCCAAATCCATCGTCCAGATCAATCATCCATCCACCCATCCAACGGTCCGGATCGTCCAAAAAAAAAAAAACAAAAAAATCAGATCAAATAAAAGGCGGGGCCCCCTTTCTTATCACACCCCACTCTAGCAAGTGAAAATAAAAACAAAAACAAAAAAAAATAAAATACAATCAATGACTTGAATAAAAAATATATATAAAATAAATAAATAAAACAAATAAATAAAAATATGCAAAATCTGCAAGATCCAAGTGGTCGGATTTCACCAAAAAGCGATCAACGGTCCGGATCATAGCTCTCCCAAAAAAAAAAAAAAAAAAAGAAAAAAAAAAAGAGAGAAAGATTGCAAGAGCCCCTCAAGAGGATGGTCCACCAAGAACCTAAGGAGAATCCAATGGCCAAGAATACCTGAAATCAAAGAAAATACAAGAAAAAATGAGCTCCAGGGGGCACAGATGCGTCCCAGACGATCGGGCGAGCAGGCTAAATGGGAGGAAGGTTGCAGCGGACGGACCAACAAACAGAACGGACCGGTGGTTCGTCGACGGCCGGCCGGTGAATCGAACTACGGTGGCGGCGATCCGATGCCATGGCCGACATACGACATGGGGCGGCGTCTTTGTCCCCATGCCCGCCTCCAGTGACCGGTCCTCCCTTTGGACCGGTGGACAAAGTCAAAAAAGTTCTTAAAATAGACTTCTGTTTCTTCTAAGGTTCAAAAAGGGTCTTCAAAAATTCTAAAAAATAAACCTCTGATTCCCTAAAACCTCCAAAATGTCCTAGAAAATTCTTAAAATAAACTTCAGTTCCTCTGAATTTTCAAAAAGGGTCCCAAAAATTTCTAAACATAGATCTCAGTATTTCAAAACCCTTGGAAGAACCCTAGAGAATTTCGAAAATAAACCTTTGTTCCAAAAACTCTCAAAAAAAAAGAAAAAAATCCAAAAAAAAAAAAAAAAACCCAAAATTCCAAAAAATCCCAAAATTCCCAAGATTCCAAAAAAAAAAAAAAAAAAAAAAAAAAAAAAAAATCCCAAAATTCCAAAAAAAAAATCCCAAAATTCCAAAAATCCCATAAGCTTTCAAAAAAAAATTCCACAAAACATCTGGATTTTTTTTTAAAAAAAAAAATCTCAAAATACCAAGTAATTCTAAAAATAAATCCCCAGGCCCAAAAGGTTTGCTTCTTCTAAAAAATTAGCCCCATTAATTTATTAGTGGAGGTCATCTGACTTTTTACAAATAAAATAAAAATAAAAATAAAATAAAATTATTAGCCCCATTAATTTATTAGTGGAGGCCACCTGACTTTCAAATAAAAACCGTTAGCCCCGCCAACTCATTAGTGGAGGCAACGCGTCTGCAAAAATAAAAACCGAACGACAACGCCCACCCGCGAGATCGAACGGATATTTTTCAAAAAAAAATCAAAAAGTAGTTTCAAATAAAATCCTCAAGGAGCCTAGCTCCAAAAGGGATAGTTTTTCAAAAAAAAAAAAAAAACGCACGCGTCACGCAGTACACTGAGGAATCTTCCATATTCTCCAGTTGCGGACAGTGCAAACAATTAAATAAGACCCGATCTCTTCCGGTTTCCCCGAAGGACGATCGAGTCCGTACATGATATATGTACGATTGGCCAGACCCCTATAACTGGGCAGTCGTACAAATGCTAGTAAGATGAGTGGATCTATCTTTGGAAAGAATAATCAAACTCGAAGTGAAGACAATCCATTGTAACCAAAGTGTCAGACTCAGCAGATTGCATGGCAAAGCAGATTACCTGCACATACCTAGCTCGGAATATTTGTAAAATTTGATCGAGTCCAAGTCGGCGTAGTGAGTTCCCCGTAAGGCCGCACCAACGCGCAGGGCAGCTAACCACTTTGACGATCAAATGGAACGAACATTCCTAGGGTGATTACATAGCAAAGGGACGACGGACCTAACAAGATGCGGGAATCCTCGTAAAGCCGCGACAAATGCGAGAGGCCCTTACTTTTCGGACTTACCCTCCAATGTCAGTAAACAATCCGATGTGAAGAGGTTGTGATTGGTGATCCGTAAAGCCGCGACAAATGCGCAGGAGACAATCACAACGTTTTCCTCAACCCTCGTGGTATGTGCAAGTCATCTTTTTCCAAACAATCGACTGATGATGATACAATGGTAAGCAATAGATTTGAATCGCTACCCTTCATTCCGAGACCCGGAGGGGTGGGGTGTCCACTTGCTTTGACCTTCGGTTGCCGCAACCTCGGTCAAAGAGGGGCATCTGTAGACACCCCACCCAGGCTAATATCTTGATTTTGTTAAGACAAATCCAAGAACCATGATCATATCCTAAACCTACCCCTAATCCTAACTTGAGCTATCATGAATCATCATTCAATCCAAACCATGTCCAAAACCGACCTATTTCTCGAATCATTTTCGGATAACCATCGAGCCAACTTCAAGCCATTTAGAGCCAAATATCCAAAAAGGAACTTTGTTTCACTCTAAGGACCCAAAAAAGGACTCACCGGATGAATTTTAAGGAAAATCGTACCGAGGTGGTAATCGGATTACCGCCGGCGGTAGTCAAATTACCACTTCCTCCCGAGAAAATGCGCACGCGGCTTGTGAGTCACACGAGTTTCGGACTCGGCCAGTCCGGGCGGTAGTCGGACTACGCCGGCGTGTAATCCGATTACCGCCGGCGGTGATCGGAATCCGCCGCCGCGTCTTTGTCGAGCGAGGAAATTGTCTCGGCATCCAAAGTCAACTCTTCTGGAATTTACCCCTCCCATCTCTATTATTCTTGTTTTACCAGTCCTTTAGCCAATGAGAGCATGCCATGTGGCATCTCTCTCCTCTCCACCAATCACCATGCGCCACATCACCTTTACCCTCCTCTTGTCCTCTATTTACCAAAAAACCATTGGAAAGGGCTATAAATAGCCCTCTCCCCTTTCATTTTCACCCATATGGAGGAGAGCCACCAAGAGAGGGAGAGAGTGAGAGAGAAAGAGTGAGAGGAAAAGAAAAGAAAAGAGAGAGAGAGAGAGTGAGGAAGAGAGTGAAGGAAGGGAAGGAGCTCCCAAGCCTTCAAGCCCACATTTTCCACCACCTCCTAGCCTTCATCTCAATCCTTCCAACCCCAGCCTAGTCCAAAATGATCATGGTTCAATCTACATCTTAGCCTTTTCAAGAATCAAGTCAAAGATCCATTTGCATACTAGCATTCATCATGACATCTACTCCCTTCTCAACCCCCTTGCTTCTCTAGATTTCTAGCGGACGTATGCTCTGTGACTTGCCGTACATCGGATCCTGTCACATCGAAATTCCTAGTGATCTAGTCCACTTTTCTTGTGTTTTTGCATAAGCATCATCACATCCACCCTCTAGACATATTGTCGGACGTATGCTCTGTGGCCTGCCGAAATCTCGGATCTTGCTACATCAGAAACCCACATGTGACTAGTCCCATCATGACCGAAGCATCATCATCATCCCTTGAGATTATTTTACCACACTAAGTCGAGACCGTACATTTGTACGGCGAGAGAGGGTGCCTAACACCTTCCCTCTTTGTAACCGAGGTCCCTTACCCGGAATCCCGGATCATAGACCAGGAGTCAATCTAAGGTCGGAGGATCTTCGGATTTCTCCAACCTTACGTATTCCGTGGTTCGAGCCGACCGCGGGATTCTGAGATTATTCGGCTAGTGGCGACTCCAACAATCACAAATCAGCTTAATCACCCCCAGGACCACCACAACAAGACATTTTTCACAACAAAGTGGACGCCCGATTTTTCAGTGTCTACACAGTCAAATACACGGGTTAAGTGGGAGCGGGCCATAGATGATGAGATGGACTCTCTTGAGTCTAATTATACGTGAGAGCTAGTCACTCTACCTAAGGGTAAGAAAGCTCTTAATAACAAGTGTGTTTACAGATTAAAGGAGGAGCACGATGGTTCGATACGGTACAAGGCTAGATTGCTTGTGAAAAGGTTTCAACAAAAGGCAGGTATCGATTTCACTGAAATATTTTTACATGTGGTGAAAATGTCTACGATTCGCATGGTCTTGAGTATAGTGGCTACAGAGGACTTACATCTAGAGCAGCTAGATGTTAAGACAGTCTTTCTTCATGGGGACCTTAAAGAAGAGATATACATGCATCAGCCGACAGGATACGTGGCACCAGGAAAGGAGAACAAGGTGTGAAGACTAAAGAATAGTTTATATAGCCTGAAGCATATCCTGAGGCAGAGGTACAAGAAGTTTGACAGTTTCATGTGAGGAAACGGTTTTAGGAGATGTTATGCAAACTACTGTTGTTACTTGAAGAAGTTTGATACGCCGTACATCATCATTCTTCTGTACGTTGATGATATGCTTATGGCCGGTTCAAGCATGAAGGACATCTCAGATTTTAAAAGACAACTATCTAGAGAATTTTCCATGAAGGATTTAGGAGCTGCAAAACAAATCCTAAGTATGAGGATAAAGCATGACAGGGAAAATAAGAAATTAGTTTAATCACAGGCAGAGTACATAGCCAAGGTACTTGATCGATTCAATATGGGAGGTGCTAAGCCGGTTAGCACTCCATTAGTCAACCACTTCAAGCTATCTAAGGAGCAAGGTGCAAAGACGTAGGAGGAGCGGAACTACATGGCTAAAGTCTCATACGCGCTAGCTATTGGGAGTCTCATGTATGCTATGATGAGCACAAGGCCAGACATTGCCCAGACATTGGGAGTTGTTAGCAGGTTTATGAACAACCCTGGAAAGGAATATTGGGAAGCTGTGAAGTAGATCCTTAGATACCTGGTAGGTACTAAGGATGTAGGGCTGTGTTATGGTAGATCGAAAATCAAGTTACAAGGCTACGTGGATTCAGATTTGGCAGGAGATATCAACAGCAGAAGAAGCATTACAGGTTATGTCTTTACTATAGATAGTACTGCAATCAGTTGGGTCTCTCAGTTACAAAAGATAGTATCTATCAGTATGACGGAAGTAAAATATGTTGCGGCTATAGAAGCATGCAAGGAGATGGTGTGGATGCAAGGTTTTATGGAAGAGTTGGGTAATAAGCAAGCAGATTGTAAGTTGTACAGTGACAGTCTGAGTGCAATACACTTGGCTAAGAATTCAACCTTTCATTCAAGAACCAAGCATATTGCCATCAGATATCACTTCATACGTTCGTTACTGGAAGATGGATCGATTGCGCTGGAGAATATTCATACAAGTGAGAATCTTGTGGATATGCTGACCAAGGTGGTCACACGGGAGAAGTTGAAGCTCTGTTCAGCTTTAATTAGTTTCAGGCTTGAAGACGGGGAGGTGGTACACTCCGGATGTAGAAGACGAAGGTTTATGGCGATGTGTCTTTAAGTGGGAGATTGTTAAGATGTGGAGCCACATCTGGGGGCCGCACGACCGGTCATGGCCCCTACTCGACCAGTCGTGGACCCTGCTCGATCAGTCGTGGACTGGCTCGACTCAAAGTCCAGTGAGCATCGATTTTTGGTTAGAAGTGCTCGACCGCTCGTGGAGTCCTCTCGGCCGTCGTCTTTGTCTGTTCGACCGGTCGTGGTTCTGTGATTCGTTTTCGAATTTGATGCGGACTGCAGAAATTTGAGTTAGTTTTCGCAAGGGCGCGAAAGAGAAGTTGTTTAAACTATAAATAGGTGTCATCAAGGCTTTTCTAGGATATGAAAAATAATTCTAAGGTGTGGGCAAAGGGTTTTCTATGTACTTTCAAGGAAGAGGTTAGTATATTACCTTGTAATCTTCGTTCTTCTTCATAGTGGAAGTTTGCATCCGTGGTTTTTTACCCTTGTTGGGGTTTTTCCACGTATATCTTGTCTTGTGATTTTTTTTTGGAATGCTTTAATTCTTTTTCTAGTTTATATTTCTTCTTTTTTATCGTTTGTGGGTGAGACTTGAGATTGGATCTCGGTTCACTGCGTTGTTGGTGTGCTGCGCAACATACTGATCCAATGAATAAGATAGTATACTAGTTATGATTTTTGAGACCTTATCAATATTGTTACAACCCTATATATATATATATATATATATATATATATGTAGACACCCCACCCAGGCTAATATCTTGATTTTGTTAAGACAAATCCAAGAACCATGATCATATCCTAAACCTACCCCTAATCCTAACCTGAGCTATCATGAATCATCATTCAATCCAAACCATGTCCAAAACCGACCTATTTCTCGAATCATTTTCGGATAACCATCGAGCCAACTTCAAGCCATTTAGAGCCAAATATCCAAAAAGGAACTTTGTTTCACTCTAAGGACCCCAAAAAAGGACTCACCAGATGAATTTCAAGGAAAATCGTACCGAGGTGGTAATCGGATTACCGCCGGCGGTAGTCAAATTACCACTTCCTCCCAGAAAATGCGCACGCGGCGAGTCACACGAGTTTCGGACTCAGCCAGGTCCGGGCGGTAGTCGGACTACCGCCGGCGGTGATCGGAATCCCGCCGCGTGCTGTCTGAGCAGGGACAGCTGTCTCAGCATCCAAAGTCAACTCTTCCTGGAATTTACCCCTCCCATCTCTATTATTTACTGTTTTACCAGTCCCTTTAGCCAATGAGAGCATGCCATGTGGCATCTCTCTCCTCTCCACCAATCACCATGCGCCACATCACCTTTACCCTCCTCTTGTCCTCTATTTACCAAAAAATCATTGGAAAGGGCTATAAATAGCCCTCTCCCCTTTCATTTTCACCCATATGGAGGAGAGCCACCAAGAGAGGGAGAGAGTGAGAGAGAAAGAGTGAGAGGAAAAGAAAAGAAAAGAGAGAGAGAGAGAGTGAGGAAGAGAGTGAAGGAAGGGAAGGAGCTCCCAAGCCTTCAAGCCCACATTTTCCACCACCTCCTAGCCTTCATCTCAATCCTTCCAACCCCAAGCCTAGTCCAAAATGATCATGGTTCAATCTACATCTTAGCCTTTTCAAGAATCAAGTCAAAGATCCATTTGCATACTAGCATTCATCATGACATCTACTCCCTTCTCAACCCCCTTGCTTCTCTAGATTTCTAGCGGACGTATGCTCTGTGACTTGCCGTACATCGGATCCTGTCACATCAGAAATTCCTAGTGATCTAGTCCACTTTTCTTGTGTTTTTGCATAAGCATCATCACATCCACCCTCTAGACATATTGTCGAATGTATGCTCTGTGGCCTGCCGAAATCTCGGATCTTGCTACATCAGAAACCCACATGTGACTAGTCCCATCATGACCGAAGCATCATCATCATCCCTTGAGATTATTTTACCACACTAAGTCGAGACCGTACATTTGTACGGGCAGAGAGGGTGCCTAACACCTTCCCTCTTTGAATCGAGGTCCCTTACCCGGAATCCCGGATCATAGACCAGGAGTCAATCTAAGGTCGGAGGATCTTCGGATTTCTCCAACCTTACGTATTCCGTGGTTCTAGCCGACTGCGGGATTCTGAGATTATTCGGCTAGTGGCGACTCCAACAATCACAAATCAGCTTAATCACCCCCAGGACCACCACAACAAGACATTTTTCACAACAAAGTGGACGCCCGATTTTTCAGTGTCTACAGAATGGCGACTCCGCTGGGGAAGGAGTCTAGAACGCACTAGCTGAGACCCGACTCGACAACGTGTGGTATACTAATCTCAAGGGACATTCATCAGCGCCTTCATACCAAAAAAAAAAATCATCTTTGGCTCATACTTGCTTAGGTAAAGATCTGAACCATGACCACCCGATCCCGTGCAGCCATGACTTCTCAAGCAACCCATGAAGAAGAGCCGGCACCCCAACCAGCTCCTGAAATATCCGCACCTGCACCCGCACCCGCACCCACACCCATATCTACACCCGTACCCTCACCAATAGCTCCGACAGAGTTGCTAGCCAATGTCACCACACAAGAACTACTACTTCGAACAATGCAAGAGCTACTGCTTCGCCTAGTGCCGAGTGCCACACCGAATACACGGATAACCCACCTAGTGTGCAAAACGACTCACTCCCTCAAACTCCTTTGCCTTCTCTCTCATCCTCCAAACCAAATCCTGTGCTCCCTCCCCGAAGAATCGGCCACAAGATCAACAACAGCAAGCAATCGGGAGCAACCCTCCCCCACATCTCTACTCAACACATCACAACAATCCGGTCACAGTACATGCAAATCACAGACAAGAACTGGCGGATGCCCATGAAGGGGGCCAGTTTCGAGTCCAGCCCACTCCCCCTAACGGGAGTAACATCCCGGAATTGGCAGATACCTCAGGCGGGAGCCATTTCCGAACATCCCACCCTCCTCCGAAAGGGAGTGGTGTTCAATTCCAGCTACCTCCCGCCACCGGAAGTCCACCTTCTTTCCATCAAACCCCCATTCTGGACCCATATGAAGAAGAAGCAGCACAAGCCCTACAGCAAGGGGCAAGATATCCGCAACAAAGTAAGTCAGAGATCGAAGAGTTACGAGAGCAACTACAAATGATGCAAAGCCAGCTTCAAAGACAACAAGGAGTAGATCATCCATCCACTAAGTTCAGGGACCTCTGTCCCTTCCCAGACGCTCGGGTACCTCCAAATTTTGAGATACCAAAGTTCAAAAGGTATGACGGTAGTGGGTGCCCCACAGCACATCTAAAAGCCTTTTGTGGGGAGCTCAATGCGATAGCAGGGAATGATGGGGCTTTAATAAGACTTTTTCAGAAATCTTTAAAGGGTGACGCTCTGGATTGGTACACCTCACTAGATAGCCACCAAATCAGAACCTGGGAAAAACTTTCCCAAGCATTCATTGACAGGTTCTCATACAACCTGAACATGGCTCCAAGGAGAGCCGACTTGGCTGCATTGAGGCAAAAAAGTGATGAATCTTTATCAGCATACGTAGGACGATGCCGAGCTATGGCAGCTCGAATGAGAAACCCCATCGATGACGAGGAACAGATATCCATGATTGTGCATTCAAAGCACATCCGGCAAATTCGGGATATCTCGATCTCGATCCGTCGTCAAACTTCTCCCAACTCATCCGAGCCGGAGAACAAGTAGAAGGTGGAATCAGAGCTGGAACCATTTCCCCATGGCCACATCAGACCCCTCAATCAAAAGAAACAAAGTCGAGGGGAAACCTGTTGGACACGGGAATGGAAACAGCGCTGCTCCCATGCAGCGTGCTACTGAAGTTAACAACATCATCGCTAACACTCAAGGTAACCAGTATGCTCTACCACTAGAGCCACGCGGAGACGAGACAGCGGTATCACCACAACAAAATAGGCAATACCAACCCCAAAGAAACCCAACAAGGATATCGAGCACGGTCATCACAACGTGACCTAGGGAAATACGCAAGGACCATACAAGCAAGGAATGTTAGGGAGGAAGTTCACTCCGTTGGCGCAATCATACTGATCAAGTGCTAACAATGCTCATGCAAAGCAATCTGTTAACACCCCTCCGGCCTCGACTTCCACCGAATCCCTTGCCTCCCAGTTACAATGAAAATCGATGTGCATATCATCGGGCTCTGGTCATCTAACGGACCATTTGCTTCGCTTTGAAACATGCGGTCCAAGATTTGATCGAAAGCAGAAGATTGCGATCACCCCACAAAGCCAGAATACGATTCAAGCCAATATTCTCCAAAATCCCCGCCCTCGCATCGGGCGGGACCAAAGACATCCAAAGCACCTCTACCGTCAATCACATTGAAGGAGGTCAACTCACACATGCTTATTCACATCATTCCATCAAGCAATCATGCCCGACACGCCAATCGGACATGGGGACACCAAGAAGCACCATCGCTGGGCCACAGGTGTCCCTTGAAGCAGCACCAGCTACTCAACCTCTCATATTTCTTGAAGCAAGCACCAAGCACTTCGGTCTCTCATGACTTTGGAAGTAGCACCCAACGGGTCATACCCTCGAACCTCGCCCTCCAAGGGGCACATTCAACCCCATCCTCGGTATATCCAAAAAGGTTGAATTCGAACTGTCATTCTCCCGATAGGTCTCCCGACCCAACCTTGCTAACCTTGCAAGGGGCACCCTCGATTCACGCCCGCAATTCCACGATGCCTCACCAAGCGGCACATACCCAAAGAATCCCTCCCCACATCAAAGGAAAGAGGAAAAATCCATGGCCACAACTAATCGAACTTGGTGGCACCTCAAGAGATATCACTAAGTTTACCACAAACTGCTCCAGTAATGACCCTCAGCTTCAAGAACCATTGGCATACTTGGAAGGAAGAGCAGTTCCTTCCTATAACCCGAAAGCAGTCCCATGGCATTATCCAGAATGTGATGAGGTGGGTAACAATGGGAGATACCTCAGGAGAGATAATCAGAACCCAAAAGAAACTCGGGGAATTCTGTCAGGAACCACCAGCAAAACTAACACTGCTTATGACATAGCAGGCCAACTCAAAACCATTCCTGCACAAATATCCATCTGGGAACTCCTATGTACGTCAAGGTCGCATCGAGAGATCTTTGCGAAGACCTTGAATGATGCTCATATCTTTCCTGATGTACCTCCTGAAATGGTGGCGAGCATGATTGGCCAACTTCTCGCACCACAAGCCATCACCTTCTCTGATGATGAGCTACCACCTGAGGGTCGTGAGCACAGACGTTCACTAAACATAGTGGCCCACCACAAGAATTTCAAGATCCCACTTGTGCTCATTGATAATGGATCAAGCCTCAACGTTTGCCCTTCAAGGACTGTTGAACGGTTAGGGATAGAACCATCCTCCTTCAGACCCAGCACCATGAGTGTCAGAGCCTTCGATAATTCCCGAAGGCAAGTAGAGGCGGAAATTGACCTAGAATTACAAATTGGACCAGACATGACCCTTGTCACATTCCAGGTCATCGATATCCCTGCCTCATTTAACCTTCTCTTGGGGCGGCCATGGCTCCATGCTATTGGAGCCATCCCATCTACCCTCCACCAAAGGGTTAAATTCCCTTCGGGAAATCGAATCATTTCAATACTGGCTGAGCCAGAAACCATCCTCCCGGTGACGGTCAGTATTCCAGAAACTGACATTCCAGTGATTGACATTCAGCATACAGAAGGCGATATTCCATATCACAGTTTTGAATTCGAAAAAGTGAATGCGATCGCTAACCCTCGCCCTCTAGCTGCTGAATACGTCATTCCCCCTGCTGAGCGATTGATTCTAAATTACCGTACCGAGTTCCATGAAAAAGGTATGGTAGTAAGACCAGCACCTGCCAATATACAGAGACAGGGAGGACGGGATATCAACCGACACCGGAAGATCAGGCTAAAAAGCCAAAAAGGGGTCAACTATTTAAATGCACACCCATCGAGTTTGTTAAAGCTGGGACAGTTCATGAGGGCAAAATGATATCTCTTGAGGACCAATTTCAAGCACTTAGACTCACAAAACAAACTAGACAAGAGTCTATCTGGCCACCAATAAGGTGGGATCGGATCCTTAGGATGCCAGGGGAGCACACGAGGCCAGGGGCAGAACCCCCAGATCCACCGCATGAAACTAGGGGCATGGAAACGAGTCCATCAGCAAATGACTCAAAACCGAGAATGTCCTTTGCAGGCAATGTAGACCAGAACAGGGGGACACCCATTCAGGGGAATACAGGGCAGAAGCAACCCATCCACTGGGTTGACAAAGGTAAGTGGCTTGCTCTAGATTGGACGAATGTTCAAATCCCGTCCCAGAAATCCGTGGAACAAGAAGAACTTCAACTCCTAGGCACAGAGGTCGAAACAGATTCGGACTCTGAGCCCAGTCCAGCAGACATCATGGTCATCGAGACAGGTGACCCACAGAAACAAATGGGGCAGATCAGCAAGATCGACAGGGGAAAAGAGCCAGGATGGTCAGCCATCCCCCAAACAATTGAATCAGCTAGCAAACCACTCGCTAGCATCAGCTTCAAAAAAAAAACGCCAATGTAGATAACAATTGGTATCCCGAACCAGGACAAGACCAATCATGGTTTGCGACACCGTCCTGTTCAGGATATCTTGGCGACACAAAAAAATCAAAAAATTTTTAAACACAAAAACATCAAAAAACCTTTCAAATACAAAAACAGCACATATTTCTCAAAATCACAAAACATCAAAAAACTTCCAAAATACAAAAACAATAGAAAACTTTCCAAAAATCACTGTGCCAAACAATTCTCATGACAAGCACGAGTTTGAAGTCGACTCATATGATTTCGATCTAGAGTTGGACTTCGAACTCATGGGTTTGGATGAAGCTCCGGATGAGGGAAATGATGATACCGCTCTCGAATTCGAGGATTCCCTCGAAAAATTCGAAACAAAGGCCAATGTTGTAGCAGATGACTTCGAAATTGTGAACTTAGGGTCAATGGACTCCCCCAGGGAAGTACGTATCGGGAAATCGCTTCCCCCAGAATACAAGCAGAAGATGATGGAGTTTCTGAAGCCGAGGTTGTCCAACTTTGCCTTCTCCTACGAGGACATGCCAGGGCTCGATGAAAAGTTGGTAGTACATCATCTGCCGACCAAGCCAGAAATGAAGCCAGTCAAACAAAAGCTGCGAAGGATGAAGCCAGAATGGGCCCTGAAAATCCGTGATGAAATCATCAAGCAATACAATGCGGGATTTCTGGTAGTCTCCAACTATCCGGAATGGCTCGCAAATATCGTACCAGTTCCCAAAAAAGATGGGAAAGTCAGAATGTGCATCGACTTTAGAGACCTCAACAGAGCAAGCCCTAAAGATGACTTCCCTTTGCCTCATATCGACACACTGGTAGATAATACTGCTGGACACAAGATCTTCTCCTTCATGGACGGTTTCTCCGGTTATAATCAGATCAAGATGGCCGTCGAAGACCGTGAGAAGACCTCCTTCATCACGCCATGGGGAACTTTCTGTTATCGGGTCATGCCCTTCGGATTGAAAAATGCAGAGCTACATATCAATGAGCCATGACTGCCTTGTTTCATGACATGATAAACAAGGAAATGGAAGTTTATGTGGACGACATGATTGTCAAATCTCGCACGATCGAAGGACACTTTGAAGATCTCAAAAGCTCTTCGACAGGTGGAAAAATTCAAGCTCCGCCTCAATCCACAAAAATGTGTCTTCGGTGCAACCGGAGGCAAGCTTTTAGGCTTCATTGTCAGCGAAGACGGTATCAGGGTGGATGAAAACAAAACCAAAGCTATCATCAAGATGCCACCACCCAAGACTGAGAAAGAAATTCGGGGCTTCCTCGGGCGAATCCAATATATCAGCCGATTCATCGCACAACTCACTCCGGTCTGCGAACCCATATTCAAGCTGTTACGAAAGAACTCTCCAAAAGAATGGAATGACGACTGCCAAACGGCCTTCGATAAAATCAAAAGATATTTGCTAAATCCTCCAGTGCTCGTGCCACCTACTCCAGGTAGGCCACTTCTGTTATATATCTCTGTCGCAGCGGAAGCAATCGGATGCGTCCTCGGCCAACACGACGATACGGGAAGAAAGGAGCAAGCGATCTACTATCTAAGCCGACGGTTTACAAGCTACGAAGCCAAATATTCCAGCTTAGAAAAAACATGCCTCGCCCTAGTTTGGGCAACACAACGGCTAAGGCAGTACATGATCGCTCACCCGATACTTCTACTCGCTCGCATGGACCCGTTGAAGTACTTGTTCGAAAAACCGGCACTGACAGGTAGAATTGCAAAATGGCAATTACTGCTTTCTGAGTTTGACATCACATATGTCACTCAGAAGGCAATCAAGGGGCAAGCACTGGCCGATCATTTAGCAGCACACTCCCTGCCCAACTACCAACCTCTGAGGACCTTCTTCCCCGACGAGGACATCCTCCAGATCGAGGGAAAAGAGGAAAGAAAGGCAGGAGAATGGACACTCTTCTTCGACGGAGCTGCAAACGCCAAAGGGAGTGGAATAGGCGCCATACTCTACTCCCCTGAAGATGTCCCAGTTCCTATATCCAGAAGACTAGCATTCCAGTGCACCAACAATGTAGCTGAATATGAGGCATGCATCGCCGGTCTAAGAGAAGCCATCATCCTCAACATAAAGAGGTTACGAGTCTTCGGAGATTCGCAACTCATCATCAACCAGATAAATGGCGATTGGAAGACCAAGGATGAGAAGCTGATTCCTTATCATGTCTATCTGGAAAATTTGATCGAGGAGTTCGAAGAGATCACATTCTCTTACATGCCTCGGGTCAAGAATCAGTTTGCAGACGCTCTGGCTACCCTCGCTTCAATGCTGGAAATCCCAAAAGGAGTTGCTGAATGGGAACTCACTGTCAAACTCCAAGAGGAACCTGCATTCTGTCTACAAATCGAAGAAGCCGAGCCTGCCCCAAATGATCAGCCATGGTACACAGATATCAAAAAATACCTCGAACATCAGAAGTACCCGGAAGGAGCAGCTCTGACTGATCGACGTACAATACAAAGATTAGCAGCTCAGTTCGTGATCACTGGGGGTATCCTCTACAAGCGATCCTTCAACCAAGTCCTCCTCCGCTGTCTCGACGAGACAGAGGCAGCCCTGATTATGTCAGAAATCCACGAAGGACTATGCGGCCCGCATATGAACGGGCACATGATGGCAAAGAAGATCCTACGACTCGGCTACTGCGGCTTACAATGGAGACAGATTGTTGCAAGCACGTCAGGAGATGCTTCAAGTGTCGGAGCATGCGAACCAAATCCATGCGCACGCTTCCGAACTCTACAACTTGACAAAGACACCATGGCCCTTTTACGTATGGGGGCTCGACATCATAGGTAAGATCAGCCCTAAAGCCTCAAACGGGCATGAATACATCTGGTGGCGAGATTACTTCACTAAATGGATAGAAGCAAAGCATCCTACACCACTATCACAAAGATCTCATGTGGTCAAATTCATGAAGAACAACATCATTAGCCGATATGGGGTCCCTCAAGCCATTATCACTGATAACGGAACTCCGTTCGTCAATAAAAGGATGGGCGATTTCCTCGACAAGTTTAAAATTCAACACCATCGGTCGACCCCCTACCGCCCTCAGATGAATGGTGGGGTAGAAGCCGCAAACAAAACTATCATCCGCATACTCGAAAAGATGGTGAAGACATATCGTGGATCGGTCGAAATGCTTCCTTATGCACTCGGGCTTATCGCACGTCGTACGGTCTTCTACAGGCGCAACTCCATATGGGCTCGTTTACGGAATGGAAGCAGTACTACCAGTCGAAATTGAAATCCCATCACTACGGATACTACTGGAAAGTGAAGTCGAGGAAGGCGAGTGGCAACAAGCAAGGTACGATCAACCGCAGTGCATCGGCAGACGAGAAGCGCATGCGCGGCGCTAAACCACTCCCAATGCTATCAAAGAAGGATCGCTCGAGCTTACAACAAGAGAGTCCGGAAGAGAAGTTTCAAAGTCGGTGACATGATCATGAAACGTATCCTGCCGCCGCATTTGCCAGATCCCAGAGGAAAATTTAAACCATCGTGGGACGGACCACTGATCATTCGGGAAGTACTCCCAGGAGGCGCTCTTCGGCTCACCAATCTGAAAGGCGAGGATCTTCCCGAGCCCATCAACGCCGACAATGTAAAAATCTATCACGGGTAACCCTACCTAACTTTGTCAATGATTATAATCGAAAGGCTGCATCTCTCAGAAATAAAACTGTATATATCCACCAATTACCCTTTTTCAGAAATACCCATCATGTCCCAAAAAAAAAAAAAAAAGAAAGAAAACAAAAAAAAAAAAGAAAGAAAAAAAAAAAAAAAAAGAAAAGACAAAAAGAAACCTCAAAAAAAAAAAAGAGAAAACAAAAAGAAAGCAAAGAAATCCATCCCGCATCCCTAAAAATCTATCCTGTATCCCCAAATAATTTCTAGCAGCTTACGATTATGATTAAAGACAAGGACAGGCGGGTAGCCGATCGGCCAGCTATGACGGAAGTTCCCCTGTCACTCCTAGCACTTCAACAAAACCAAAAAAAAAAAAAAGAATAAAGACATGCCTAAGCGAAAGGGGCGAGTTGAAAACCTAAAAAGGCAGCTCGAGTAAAAACAGCAAGCATGTAGCGGACTTGGTGAAAACCTGAAAGGGCGCCAAGGGTAAAATAGCATAAGCTGCCAAGGGGCAGGCAAGATCAAAACCCGGGACGTAGTGAAAATCCGAGAGGACACTACGGGCAAAAATGACGGGAAGAGCCAGACGTAGTGAAAACCTGAAAGGGCGCTACGGGTAAAAATGGCAAGAAATAAAAAAAAATGAAATAAAAGTGCAGGAACAGAAGAAGCCGAGGCAGCAAATGACACAACAAGATACAAAGAAAGATCAACTTCAGATCAGTACTCCATCAGATGAGTGTTCAAATCCAGGGGATGCAATCCCGGACACCGTCTCAAGAAACCAAGACCCCAAGGAGCACGGTCTAGAATATTGTACACAACGTGGGCTGAGCCCAAGAGTCTGATCCCAATCAGCCAAAGTATTAATCCAAACATGAGTAAACATGGCACGAACAAAATATTTCATTTTCTTAAATCATTTCACAAATACACTGTCTTTCCCTTTATAACAAAAAATCCTCCGTGCATACAAAATAAGTAGTCAATCAACAGCAGAAATTGCAGGTAAACCCCTACCTCTCATATGCCAACAATCTCTCCCTGAGCCTCTCTATCTCCATGCGCAGGTAGAAGATCTCATCCCTATCCAGACGATGTGACACAAGCATGCTCTCATCGTATCGCCGCTCTACGGCTAATCGGCGGGCCATGTCCTCACACGAGTGGCGGCACAGCAATCTCACTAATCAGATGACCATGTGTAGCTAGCAGGAATGAAGGATCAAGGAAGGGCCGCTCCTCAAAAGCCTCGAAAGAATCAATAACACAGGAGGAAGATGTAGCAGTGTCTCCTATCATGTCCTGATCAGCGGCCTCATCTGCTAAATGCCACCTGGGACCTGACGATACAATGACTGCTTCTCTGCCACCCATCGCTGATATGGTACCGTCGCCATAGGTGGAGCCCAAGACTCAAGACCTAGAGCCGTCGCATCCAAAGAACCCTGCCAGGAAACCCAGACTCGCCTATACAAGGATGTCAAATCAGATGGAAGAGACGAATGTCCAAATCCAGAAAAGGCGAACTCGGGATATCCTGCGAAACCAAACGGCGAAGGAAGCGTATGGGATGATAGGAGCAGCATCCCCGAAGACCGAGCAACAGTAAAGGAGTGCGAGCCGCACTACAGATCAGGGGCGCTCGACAAAGCCAAGTAGCCTCCCAGCTGATCTCCCACCCTCGAAGCTCAGAAAACATGCGGCGATACAATGACTCCGTGGCCTCAACACCACACGGAAGGCCGTCGAGCAACAAGCGCAGCACGTCATTACGACGAGAATCAGGAAATACAAGCACAGGAGTCATGTACAAGTGTTCCCATAACCATACCTGGGAGAAGCTTAAATTAAGCCCAAATTTCAAAAAAAAATGGGATGCATGAGAAAGTGACAAAAAAGCAGAAAATACCTGAAGAAACGAGCAGCAGCCTCTGAGGATGCGGGTATGCCCAAGGGAACACTCAGTCAACCCTAAGAAAAGCTCGGCCAGCACGACCGAAATGATGCTCCTGCGACAAAGAACGCATCGGAAGACGTCTAGCAAAACTACCAGCGACGATCGTCTCCATCCTGAAAAGAGCAGCTCAGCCAAGGTGCAAAATATCAGTGCATTCAGGCACTGAAGCTGACGATCAGATCCAGGCCTCCCACGGCCAGTAGAGCAGCGGTCATATAAAATCTCCAGAGAAAGCTCACCAACCCCGCCCTCTGCAGTAGGAAGATCAACGGGAAATCCGAACCAGGCAACCAGATCAGAAGGGCGAACCGACTCTGACAAAGGGATGTACGCCTCTCGATTCAAAAGAAGGCCTGACAGACGCGCAAACTCCTCCAGCGATGGACCCAACTCCAGATCGTTGAAGGAAAACAGGTTCAGGGATGGTACCCAGTCATACAATGCCGCACTCAGCAGTCGCCAATCTAAGCGGACTCGGTGAAAGTGGAGAACCTCTCGAAAGCCCAAGGAGTCCAACTCGAAGATCTCGGACTCGGTCAAACTGTCAATCCAAATATGTAATCGCTCAGAACAGGTGCCACGCGGCTGCAATCGACAAGTCCGAACAGGCACACCCTCAACAATCTGAATCCCTGGGGCCACCAATGGGTCATCAAAAATTGGCATACCCTCATCTAAAAGATCGATCTCGTGGTGAAGGAAAAAGCCAGACGCGCCCATCGCATCTCGCAGTGTATCTCGAAAAGCCTCAACAGGAGGACCTGAATCCCCGACAACTGCTACATCGGGAGGCGTCTGAAACGAAGAAGCCCCAATAGCTGTAACCTCTGGTGCATCCCAGTGGCACATAGGAGCTACATCTGACGACGCCAGAGGCGTCGACCGACCATCACCTCGAAATATGTGCCAAAAATCTGACCCAAGCCGCCTGTCAAGAGTCCATCATCTACCAAATCCAAACTATCTAAAACATCAAGAGGAAGCCCATCATCCACCAAAATCTGATCCCCACCATCCATAGCTATCCCTCCATCAAGCAAGTCATCCACACCATCCATAGCAACCATCCCATCCATGCCATCCATAGCCATCCCTCCATCAAGCAAGCCATCCACACCATCCATAGCAACCATTCCGTCCATGCCATCCATAGCCATCCCTCCATCAAGCAAGCCATCCACACCATCCATAGCAATCATCCCATCCATGCCATCCATAGCCATCCCTCCATCAAGCAAGCCATCCACACCATCCATAGCAACCATTCCGTCCATGCCATCCATAGCCATCCCTCCATCAAGCAAGCCATCCACACCATCCATAGCAATCATCCCATCCATGCCATCCATAGCCGTCCCTCCATCAAGCAAGCCATCCACACCATCCATAGCAATCATCCCATTCATGCCATCCATAGCCATCCCTCCATCAAGCAAACCATCCAACCCCATCAGCCCATCAGTAGGAAGAAGATCCAAGCCATCAATGGTGCTCATTCCTTCAAAAGGACCCATCAATTCTTCATCTACCCCCATAAAATCCTCATCATTTATGGAGCCAACCACCTTTTCACCACTCATAAACACACCCAAATCATCATTATGATTGGCCATGATGAGTCAGAAAAGGAGAAAGGAACAAAGGAGGGATGAGGACAAAGAAGAAAGGACAAAATGGAGACAAAAAGGATGATCAGAACGGACGGACGAGAATGCCGGAGGAAGGGACAAAGGGAATGAACAGGGAAGAACAGGGCTTGCTGGAAGAAAAGATGGATGGGGGCGGTAATCGGATTACCGCTAGCGGTATTCGAGTCTGGTTTCGAAACGAGTTGTCATCACCGAATCACTGCAAAGACGGCTGATAGAACGTGCGTAACGGGCAAATGTCAACTGGCGGTAGTCCGACTACCGCCGGCGGTAGTCCGATTACCGCCGGCGGCAGTCCGACTGCCGCTCCGGCCCAGTTCCAACTACAATTCAGGACAGGTCTACTCGGGAGGGTAGAAAACAAATAATTTGCTCCTATGTGCGCAATTGGATAAATGCAACTGTGAAAGCAAAAGACAATGCCAAACAAACTAAAATTTTATACCAAATGAAGGAGATTATACAGCCGATGAACTAATCATCATCCGGAAAATAGGTGTCACTATCCTTGCTATGAAAATGAGGACCCAAGATCCCTCCTCCAGCAAAGCGGGCACCACCACCCGGAGCATAACCAGGCTGAAGAATCGGACCCATGCCATACTGCTCGCTCCAAGAGCTATACTCTCTGCCTGGGTCAACAAAGGTGCTGGCCTCATAACCCTCCAAAGCAGCAACTAGCTCCCTCTGTGGCACAGATCTCCAATCAGATGGTCCAGATGGTGGACTAAGCGGGACCAAAGGGCTGCCAATCACAAAAAAGTCTCTCTCCCAGATACCATTTGGTCACCCGCGGATCCTCCAGGATGCGGCGTCGTCGAGAGGCCTGAAAAGCCTCCTGTGCACCAGGAGTAAGGGCTGCGTTCGACTGAAGGTATGGCCGAGTATGAAACTGCAAAAAAAAAAGAGGAGGGGTAAAAATTGTCAGACAGGCAGAAAGCAACATATGAGCAATACAGGGCAAGATGGATCGCTCACATCGTCAGGAACGAGGGCATCAACATTCGACCTCCAAGCAAGATCAGAAAACAAACGTGTACGGCTGCGGTTATCCTTGTACCACAGCATCATGCGCGGGAATGGAGGCGAATGATTAATCAGAGTGGGTGCCAGGTGAGGAAAGTGGTCAAAAAAGCAAACCTGCGTTACACCAAAATCAAGAAGAGACACACCAGACCATCTTCAAGGAAAAGATGACAGAAAAGATCTCGAGAAAGTACCTCAATGACTAGGTAAAAACCAGTCAAGGAGCGGCTGATGCAGCGACTGGCCTTATCCAGCCCTTCATACAAATGCGCCAAGAGGGCTGCATTCCAGTTATACGGCATGGGAAAAGTAATGTCTGCCACAAGCGATAACAAACGGGAACTCACTAATTCATTCCCATGGCAGAAGATCATCGCTCCCATGGTATATAAAATCGGGCCCGAGCTTTTATCACACAGCGACTTCGGTCTCGTGGATGCGCTGGCGAAATTCGAGGAAAGCCACAAAAGTTTAAATCGATGGCCCAAAAATTTGTGGCATCTGGCATCATCCCTAATAGCTCCATCCAGTCATCCTCAGTAGGTACTGGAAGGTCCTCCTCAAAGGGCACAGAACCACCATCATATCTAAGACCCAGCTGCATATATATGTCATATGGGGTGATCCCCCACTCTCCGAAGGGCAATTGGAATGTATGTGTCTCGGGGTGCCATCGCTCGGCCAAGGCAGATAAGAGCGACATGTTCGTCTTGCTCAGACGAACCCGGAAAAGATGCGCAAAAGGGGTACGCTCCAGAACCTCGAAGAACAAGGGCTGAGGATCATGAAACCAGTCAGGCCAATGCTTCCTGACCCCACGCCCCCTAAGAATCGCAGGCGCACCGCCTTCCCGAGCTACATCTGAAAGATGCCGACCCTCCCGCGGCACGAAACATGGGTCGGTCGAATGCTGAGACGGACCAGCCTCATTCCTACCTCGACGAGGCATACTGCACAGGCAAAGCTTACAGGTGAGTTCCATGTCAAGCCCATACCTCAAAAGATCCATCTCAAAAGCCCACTTTCAAGGACAATCTTAAAAGGCCAAAAAAAAAGAGGGTCCATGATGAAAGGCCCATCTAGGAAGCCCATGTTCACAAACCCATCTTCAAGAACTCATTCCAAATCCTTCCCGAAGCCGTTGTTATTTCAGAATCAAAGACCCACTCGAGAATCAAGCCCCGTTTAAAAAAAAAAAAAAGGGGGGGGGCCATTTCAGCAAATCCATCCATGATCCAATGGTCCAAATCACTCATATATAGTCTAGATCATTTCATCTAATGGTCCAGATCCATAGATCATCCACGCATGATCTAGATTAATGGTCCCGATCATCCACCATCCATCCATTCATAAATGATCCAGATCAATGGTCTAGATCGTCCACACATGATCCAGATCAACGGTCCAGATCATCCATCATCCACCCGTCCATACATGATCCAGATCAACGGTCCAGATCATCCATCATCCACCCGTCCATACATGATCCAGATCAACGGTCCAGATCATCCATCATCCACCCGTCCATACATGATCTAGATCATCCATCATCCACCCGTCCATACATGATCCAGATCAACGGTCCAGATCATCCATCATCCACCCGTCCATACATGATCCAGATCAACGGTCCAGATCATCCATCATCCACCCGTCCATACATGATCCAGATCAACGGTCCAGATCATCCATCATCCACCCGTCCATACATGATCTAGATCAACGGTCCAGATCATCCATCATCCACCCGTCCATACATGATCCAGATCAACGGTCCAGATCATCCATCATCCATCCATTCATGCATGATCCAGATCAATGGTCCAGATCATTCATACATGATCCAGATTAATGGTCCAGATCATCCACCATCCATCCGTCCATGCATGATTCAAATTAATGGTCCAGAACATCCGTCATCCATCCATCCATGCATGATCCAAATCCATCGTCCAGATCAATCATCCATCCACCCATCCAACGGTCCGGATCGTCCAAAAAAAAAACAAAAAAATCAGATCAAATAAAAGGCGGGGCCCCCTTTCTTATCACACCCCACTCTAGCAAGTGAAAATAAAAACAAAAACAAAAAAAAAATATAAATACAATCAGCAGCTTGAATAAAAAATATATATAAAATAAATAAATAAAACAAATAAATAAAAATATGCAAAATCCTGCAAGATCCAGTGGTCTGGATTTCACCAAAAACTGATCAACGGTCCAGATCATAGCTCTCCCAAAAAAAAAAAGAAAAAAAAAAAGAGAGAAAGATTGCAAGAGCCCCTCAAGAGGATGGTCCACCAAGAACCTAAGGAGAATCCAATGGCCAAGAATACCTGAAATCAAAGAAAATACAAGAAAAAATGAGCTCCAGGGGGCACAGATGCGTCCCTGGACGATCGGGCGAGCAGGCTAAATGGGAGGAAGGTTGCAGCGGACGGACCAGCAAACAGGAACGGACCAGTGGTTCGTCTGACGGACCGGCGGTAATCGAACTACCGCTGGCGGCAGTCCGACTGCCGCGGCCGACATTCTGACATGGGGCAGCGTGCTGTCCCCCATGCCCGCCTCCAGTGACCGGTCCTCCCTTTGGACCGGTGGACAAAGTCAAAAAAGTTCTTAAAATAGACTTCTGTTTCTTCTAAGGTTCAAAAAGGGTCTTCAAAAATTCTAAAAAATAAACCTCTGATTCCCTAAAACCTCCAAAATGTCCTAGAAAATTCTTAAAATAAACTTCAGTCCCTCTGAATTTTCAAAAAGGGTCCCAAAAATTTCTAAACATAGATCTCAGTATTTCAAAACCCTTGGAAGAACCCTAGAGAATTTCGAAAATAAACCTTTGTTCCAAAAACTCTCAAAAAAAAAGAAAAAAATCCAAAAAAAAAAAAAAAAAAAAAAAAAAAAAACCCAAAATTCCAAAAAAATCCCAAAATTCCCAAGATTCCAAAAAAAAAAAAAAAAAAAAAAAAAATCCCAAAAAATCCCAAAATTCCAAAAAAAAAAAAATCCCAAAATTCCAAAAAATCCCATAAGCTTTCAAAAAAAAAAAAAATTCCACAAAACATCTGGATTTTTTTTAAAAAAAAAAAAAAATCTCAAAATACCAAGTAATTCTAAAATAAATTCCCAGGCCCAAAAGGTTTGCTTCTTCTAAAAAATTAGCCCCATTAATTTATTAGTGGAGGTCATCTGACTTTTTACAAAAAAAAAATAAAATAAAATAAAATAAAAAAATATTAGCCCCATTAATTTATTAGTGGAGGCCACCTGACTTTCAAATAAAAACCGTTAGCCCCGCCAACTCATTAGTGGAGGCAACGCGTCTGCAAAAATAAAAACCGAACGACAACGCCCACCCGCGAGATCGAACGGATATTTTTCAAAAAATCAAAAAAGTAGTTTCAAATAAAATCCTCAATGAGCCTAGCTCCAAAGGGGATAGTTTTTCAAAAAAAAAAAAAAAAAAACGCACGCGTCACGCAGTACACTGAGGAATCTTCCATATTCTCCAGTTGCGGACAGTGCAAACAATTAAATAAGACCCGATCTCTTCCGGTTTCCCCGAAGGACGATCGAGTCCGTACATGATATATGTACGATTGGCCAGACCCCTATAACTGGGCAGTCGTACAAATGCTAGTAAGATGAGTGGATCTATCTTTGGAAAGAATAATCAAACTCGAAGTGAAGACAATCCATTGTAACCAAAGTGTCAGACTCAGCAGATTGCATGGCAAACAGATTACCTGCACATACCTAGCTCGGAATATTTGTAAAATTTGATCGAGTCCAAGTCGGCGTAGTGAGTTCCCCGTAAGGCCGCACCAACGCGCAGGGCAGCTAACCACTTTGACGATCAAATGGAACGAACATTCCTAGGGTGATTACATAGCAAAGGAACGACAGACCTAACAGTACGGGAATCCTCGTAAAGCCGCGACAAATGCGCAGAGGCCCTTACTTTTCAGACTTACCCTCCAATGCTGTAAACAATCCGATGTGAAGAGGTTGTGATTGGTGATCCGTAAAGCCGCGACAAATGCGCAGGAGACAATCACAACGTTTTCCTCAACCCTCGTGGTATGTGCAAGTCATCTTTTTCCAAACAGTCGACTGATGATGATACAATGGTAAGCAATAGATTTGAATCGCTACCCTTCATTCCGACCAGAGGGGTGGGGTGTCCACTTGCTTTGACCTTCCGTTGCCCGCAACCTCGGTCAAAGAGGGGCATCTGTAGACACCCCACCCAGGCTAATATCTTGATTTTGTTAAGACAAATCCAAGAACCATGATCATATCCTAAACCTACCCCTAATCCTAACCTGAGCTATCATGAATCATCATTCAATCCAAACCATGTCCAAAACCGACCTATTTCTCGAATCATTTTCGGATAACCATCGAGCCAACTTCAAGCCATTTAGAGCCAAATATCCAAAAAGGAACTTTGTTTCACTCTAAGGACCCCAAAAAAGGACTCACCAGATGAATTTCAAGGAAAATCGTACCGAGGTGGTAATCGGATTACCGCCGGCGGTAGTCAAATTACCACTTCCTCCCAGAAAATGCGCACGCGGCGAGTCACACGAGTTTCGGACTCAGCCAAGTCCGGCGGTAGTCGGACTACCGCCGGCGGTAATCCGATTACCGCCGGCGGTGATCGAATCCCGCCGCGTCTTTGTCTGAGCGAGGACAAATTGTCTCAAAGCATCCAAAGTCAACTCTTCCTGGAATTTACCCCTCCCATCTCTATTATTTACTGTTTTACCAGTCCCTTTAGCCAATGAGAGCATGCCATGTGGCATCTCTCTCCTCTCCACCAATCACCATGCGCCACATCACCTTTACCCTCCTCTTGTCCTCTATTTACCAAAAAACCATTAGAAAGGGCTATAAATAGCCCTCTCCCCTTTCATTTTCACCCATATGGAGGAGAGCCACCAAGAGAGGGAGAGAGTGAGAGAGAAAGAGTGAGAGGAAAAGAAAAGAAAAGAGAGAGAGAGAGAGAGTGAGGAAGAGAGTGAAGGAAGGGAAGGAGCTCCCAAGCCTTCAAGCCCACATTTTCCAGCCACCTCCTAGCCTTCATCTCAATCCTTCCAACCCCCAAGCCTAGTCCAAAATGATCATGGTTCAATCTACATCTTAGCCTTTTCAAGAATCAAGTCAAAGATCCATTTGCATACAAGCATTCATCATGACATCTACTCCCTTCTCAACCCCCTTGCTTCTCTAGATTTCTAGCGGACGTATGCTCTGTGACTTGCCGTACATCGGATCCTGTCACATCAGAAATTCCTAGTGATCTAGTCCACTTTTCTTGTGTTTTTGCATAAGCATCATCACATCCACCCTCTAGACATATTGTCGGACGTATGCTCTGTGGCCTGCCGAAATCTCGGATCTTGCTACATCAGAAACCCACATGTGACTAGTCCCATCATGACCGAAGCATCATCATCATCCCTTGAGATTATTTTACCACACTAAGTCGAGACCGTACATTTGTACGGCAGAGAGGGTGCCTAACACCTTCCCTCTTTGTAACCGAGGTCCCTTAGGAATCCCGGATCATATACCAGGAGTCAATCTAAGGTCGGAGGATCTTCGGATTTCTCCAACCTTACGTATTCCGTGGTTCTAGCCGACCGCGGGATTCTGAGATTATTCGGCTAGTGGCGACTCCAACAATCACAAATCAGCTTAATCACCCCCAGGACCACCACAACAAGACATTTTTCACAACAAAGTGGACGCCCGATTTTTCAGTGTCTACATATACATATTTATATATATATATATATATACACACACCTAATTTACAGACCACCTTGCCACATGGACCGTAGAGATTGTTCAGCTCTCTCTCTCTCTCTCTCTCTCTCTCTCTCTCTTTTGTAAATGTACTTTATATATATAAGGAAAACTTTTTATTAATAAGGCAACATATACAGAAATCCTATTCGGGTGGGGGAGAGGCCAAAGCCAGGCCCGCCTATCATATCCTATACAAAGGAATGACCGGAGAACTCCTTGATGGAGCCTAAACCAGCTTTATCCAGAAGAGCGCGACCCTTAACAATGCAGGGAAAGGAGGAGAAATCATGAAATAAATTGTTGGCTTGCGATCTGCTCCCTTCTTTAGCCAAGCTATCCGCCGGGCCATTGGCTTCACGCAAGGCATAAACAATCCGAAAAGAACCCCGAGTGTTAAGCATTTTGATCCTCGTCAGCCAGTAGGACCACTTCCAGGAGATGGATGAGTTCATTTTCAAACAATTCACCACCCAACTGGAATCAAATTCAATAAGGACTCTCGAGATACCTTGGGATAAATAATGCTTCATACCGTCATGAAACGCCCGAAGCTCAACCGTATTGTTGGAGGAGACCCCGTATCCGCTGACAAATGCAAAAAATTAGATTGCCTAGATGGTCTCTACAAATGCCCCCACTACCTGCGGGGCCTGGATTGTCTCTACAAATGCCCCCACTGCCTGCGGGGCCTGGATTAGAGAGGGCTGAAACATCAACGTTTAATTTGCTCCAACCAACACAGGGTCTAATCCATTTAACTATATAGAAACTGCGAGTTGGAGTGGAGGAACCGACGCAGGAGGGGGCTAGCTGAGCAGCAGGAAACTAAGGGAGGTGTTGTAAAGATCTAAACAAACGAGGGAAGAGAGAGTCCAGCCACCATTTGATTTTAGAGAACACGCCTGAAGCTGAGAAAGCCATATCATTAAACCTCGCGACATTCTGAGCCTTCCACACTTGCCACAAAATGATGGCAAGGGCAAGCCGAAGGCCCACCGGGCTCCTGTTAAACCGCAAGGGGCGATGCCACCACCAATGGAGGCGGACTAAGATTGAGGGCTGGTAGAATAAAGATACCCCAAAGAAAGCCGCTAACATCTTCCAAACATAATCTGCCAGAGAACCAGCCATAAATAAGTGAGAGAGAGATTCAGCTTGAGGGATAACATAGGATACGGCCCCGCAACAGTTGCATTTGGATGTTAAATGAATCCCCTTTCTCTGAATGCGAGTATCAACAGGCAGAGCTCCCTACATCAGTCTCCACATAAAAATAAAAATTTTGGGAGGAATCTTAGGATGCCACACTCTCATGGCCCAAGAAGCTCGCTGACCACCTACTCTAGCTATGGACCAGGCCGAGCGGATCGTGAACTTACCAGAGGGATCAAGAGGCCAGAGAATACTGTCATTTGCGTCTGAGGTGCAAAAACCACCTTGATCGATAATAGTGTGTAACCAGGTCGGAAGGGGCACTGCTGCATTCTGTTTAAGGTCGTCACCGTCAAGGAAATCAACCACTCTGAGATCTCTAGAGGAGGACGAAATGATGAGCGAGGGTTGAGCAATCAGGGGGCCCAAACCAGTCCAGTTGCAGGTGCCTCGACCCACAACCCATTGGGTGTAGCTGTCCAAAATGGGGAAGAGGACCAGCAGGGCTTTCCAGATTGGAGAGATGCCTGACGAGAATCTACTATGGAAGGGAGCAGCCGCATCTGGCAGGTAATTGGAGTGAATAAACTCACCTCAAAGGTTGTCAACCTTCCCATATTTGCCCCCCCCCCCCCCCTTAGTCGAAGGGCCTTCACTACATCCTTCAACTTACGGACTGTTGAAGTGATAAAAGCCCCTTGATATACATTGATACACTACACTCTGATAGCTTGAGCTTTTAGAGTGAATGGTTGTTTGACATGGTATCAAAGCGGAAGATCTTATGTTCAAATCTCGAGAGCAGCAAAATATGCCTCTCTAAAATATTATTTTCCCACGGGGGACCAAGAAAATTAGGTTCGGCTCCGAGATCGGGAAATCAAGCCCGACCTATTTATGGTGTTAGTGTCCCTCCACCCTCGTCAGTATGTTCCCTTGTGGAGTTTCCACCCCGCACGTGCGGGGGGGTGTTGAAGTGATAAAAGTCCCTTGATATGCATTGATACACCACACTCTGATAGCTTGAGCTTTTGGAGTGAATGGTTATTTGACACAGACACCGAGGCCTTCTTCTTCTTTTGGTAAAGCAAGGGCACTCCACTTTTTCCAGTGAAGAAGATGCTTCCCATCCCACCAACCCCAGAAAAAATTAGCAAACAAGGATTCCATATCCTTCAGGACTTTATTTGGCACTACCGTAGCTGTAATGGAGAGGATCAGGATCCCGCTAAGAACAAAGGAGATAAGGGCGAGCCTACCCGCCTGTGAAAGAATTCTAGCTTTACAACCTTCAACCCTAGCAGCCATCTTTTCAATTAGCGAGGAGAAAAGGCTGCATCTGATTTTTCCTTTAACAATAGGGACCTCTAGATAAGAGAAACCTCCTGTGGCTCTGCTAATCCCAAGAGTAGCTTCGATGTTCCTAATCCTAGATCTGGACAGCTTGTTAGAGCAAAAGAAAGCACTCTTTGTCAAGTTGACTCTTTGGCCCGACATCGACTAGTAGGAAGAGATGAAATTTTTTACCACGTGGAGAGATTTCTTTAAACCGTTGAGGAACAAAATGGTATCGTCAGCGTACAGCAGATGAGAGACTAACTTATAGCCTTGTTCAAGCTTGAACAGGGAGTATAAGCCATCGAAAAACAAACGGGAGAGACCCCTGCTAAAAACTTCTGAGGCAAGATGAATAGACTAGGAGAGAATGGGTTGCCTTGTCTCAAACCTCTAGAGGACTTGAAGAAACCGCAACTAGCTCCGTTAATTAGGACAGAGAACCAGTTAATATTCCAACAGGATTCGACTAATCTGAGCCAACTGGATGCAAAGTCAAATTTTAACAAAACCTGTTTCAGAAAGTTCCATTTAACCCTGTCGTAAGCCTTCTCCATGTCGAGCTTCAAGACAATATTCCCCCCTCAGACCTTTCTATCGATATCTTTGAACACCTCTTGACCTAGGGCGATGTTTTCCGCTATGGATCGGCCCCTAACGAAAGCCCCTTGTTCTAAGGAGATCAGCTTCAGAAGAATAGAACTCAACCTGCCAGCTAAAATATTGGCAAAGATCTTGTAGACCACATTGTAGAAGCTTATCGGCCTGTAGTCAACAAAGGATTTAGCGTCTGGCTTTTTCGGAATTAGGCAAATAAGGGTGGAAGAGAAGGCCCTGGGCAGAGTTCCACCTTGGAAAAACTCCACCAAAGTGAAATGAATATCTGAGCCAACAATGCTCCAACATCCCGCGAAAAAGGCTCCCAAGAATCTATCCGGGCCGGGAGCTCCATCTTTAGGATGATGAAAAACGGCCTTCCTGACTTCGTCGAAGGAGGGGACACTCAACAGCATGTTGTTGTCGTCTACAGAGACGAGAGGAGGAATGCAGTCCAACAGGGACTCCGCGGTAGAGGAGGGGAGAGTGGAGGGATCTGCGGTCAACAGAGAATGCAAAAACTTGACAGCTTCATGCTGAATAGAAGGGTGATCATAAATAGCTCCTGCTTCTCCCAAATGGATCTCCTGGATCCTCATCCTTCTAACCTTTTTCGAAGTCGATAGATGGAAGAACTTCGTGTTTCTATCGCCTTCATCTAACCAAGAGTTGCGGGACTTTTGCTTCAAGAAAACTTCTTCTACAAGCTCCATCTTGGCCAGGTTTATCTTGGCCCCTACCAAAGTTGTTGAGCTAACCACTGGATTGGATTGGGTGCTATCTTCCAAGAGGGCCAGCTCTTGCTCCGCTTTTTTTGAAATTTTGAAAGATGTCACCGAATAGTATCTCTTGTAAATGTACTCGACCAAAATGCACTCTGCCACACATGATATTAGATCAATCCCCATGCAACCAGTCTCTACAGTAGATTTCATAGATTTCAACTTGGACCCGGTGATATGGTTACTGTCGGACTAACACTTTTGAGGTGGGCCGATTGATTCTAGGACTTTTCTGTTGTCACCTACTGCACTTGTGTAGGGGCAAGTCTTAAAGATGGCAACTTAGTCTTGCTCAGTTCTAAAGTCTTCCAACAATCCGCACCTCAACAAGCCTACATATTTTTTGATTGACCACTCTAATTTCTGAACAGAAAGTAAGCCTTCTTTGACTTCAATTTCTATCCCTAATAATCTCTTAAATTAACATACCATATGCGAAGGAGACACCCTTGGCGAAAAGATTTATCCGAAAAGAACCAAGGCAACTTGAAAAGGTACTTTGAGTAAAAACTGGAGAGATGAAGTAGCTTTATGGACAAAATTTTTAAAATACCTATATGTTAGCTTTGCTGTAAACCAGCTACTTTTTCTCAGCAGCTAGTGTATTGACTTTATAGCTTTTGTGATAGAAGCCTACAACAAGGTTTTCATAATTCCTACGTACGCCTACACACCTTGGCATAGAGACCTCACTTTACTTTTGGGGCACATGCTCTTTTGCCAACATGGTTTCCTTAGGACACATATCTATCTGCATGGTTATATGTACAGATATACATAGGCTCAATAAATTATCTTTAGTTCTACATACACATGCTTATACCACATGTCAATTGGAACTCATGATCTCATATTGAAACGCAGTCTATCTATCACTGAGCCATGGAAGTAGACCCATATAACTCAAGTCAACAATTTTCTAATAGCAAATCTCTTATGAGTCGGTTAATTGAATTTTTTTTATTGTTTGAATTTATTTAAATTGATTTTTTCAATAGCATATAATTTGCTTTGGAAACCTATATCCAATATCTAATGAACTGATTGATGTACTGAATTCTTTTAAAATATTAATGTCTTTTCTAACTTTTGGTGGGTGCCCATGCCGAAATACGGAAATTTTCCGAACATCTTTCTCCAAGTCGCCAGCACGTCTCATCAGTCAAAAATCATGATTTCCACGCAAGTCGTCTATTTCGGTTCGGCCTACTTGCATCATGACAAGTTTATGATTTGGTAGCGATTATCTTCGTTTTTTTACCTCTATGTGAGATTAGATAACCTAACCACTTCGTATTATTAACTTATATAGTTTTACCATGTTTTACACATTCTACATTAATGTACTAGATCGGACCCCTAACCTAGCACAACGGCTCTTAGTTCTCAACAGCTAAGCCATGATGGTGGGCCTTCCCTACCATCAAGTCCTAATTACAAACACTATCAAGGGCAAGTTTAAGGGGCTGTTTGATTTTCTAACTGTAGCGGTAAATCAAAGTAAATACATTTAAATAATAATTATGACTAATTTCACTTGTTCCAAATATGTGAGGAATTACGTCCCAAGAACCGATCCACAAAAACTATGTTATTACCGATTTAAACTTGTGGTCCCCATCTTGTGACTTATCCACACCATCCAACTTTTTTAACGGCACATTTTAGCATATGAGTCCAAAAATGAGGCAAATCCCAAGGTCGAGTCGGCCACACCTTAAGAAATAGTAATTGTAAAGATGTCAAACAGTTAAAAGCTATTTTCTCCCTAGAGGCCTCGTTGATGTTTATTTGTCATCCAACATGTTCATAAGGTCAAGGTCATGGAGTCATGATAGAGGGAATACAAAATTATCAGCTTGATTCAAAACTACTGGGCCTTCAAAATGCTTTCAATAGTGGGAGCCCAATTCACATTGTTTCCTACAATGTGGTCCACTTGAGCTTTAGATGCCTCATTTTTCGGCTTATGTGCTAAAATGAATTGGCTAAAGGAATGAACGGTTTGGATAAGACACATATCATGGTGGACCCACAAATATAATGATTTTTCCTCCAGTGACGTGAGAGTGCTATAAATGAAGGATGCCGTCAATGTCACCTCGTAAATGCAGCTGAAAATTCAAAGGTAAATAATTATTATCCATATACCTTAAATTACTGGAAATCAAACGGCCCCTAATATAAAATAAGGGTTAAAGACAATCCAAATGGTTGTCACATTCTTACAATGAAATCCATGTGAGACCATTAGATCCTATGGGCGGCGATATAATAAGCTAGAAAAATCCAATTTTCGTGAGCATAACCATGGCTATGAAAAGCATTAATGTAAAAAAATGGTATTCATTATTTTATAAGAAAGGCATATGACATATACCCCACTTGAATAGCCCTTTCTTTACCTATGTGGGAGACAAGACAACAACAGCTTTGACATTGCTTGAGATTAATCTTATATTACATACGACTGTTCACGTGCAACGCTGTAGGTGAACTTTCACATACAATGTTTTCTTTTGGGTGGGCCTGTTATTTGTGCACAATATCTGAGCCGTTCAAAAGTTTGGATGCATTATAAAGATCAGGTAGAGGTAATTCAGACTTAAACTACTGATTCGATTGGCCACGTCCGTACATTGAGTTGGACCATTGGTTTTGGGTTGGTTTTTGTCCTGTTAAATGAGTGGACCATCGTGTTTTACGTCCCTAGAATGCTCTTTATGGTTGGGTCCACCTTTTCAATGGGTCGGATGTCCAACAGAACTGACACTTTTGTAGAAAAGAAATCATTGTGTATGAATGCTCACGTACGACTTAGTACCTGACATGTGGACCATTAGTCGACCATTGATGGATGGGGTCCACTATGAGCATTTTCTTTCCAAAAGTAGTGAACTCTTATCAGGTGGGCCATACGTGTCCACCCACGTGTGCACCATCTTTGAATTCATTGCAGGGAAATGATTTCATGGTAATGTTTTCGTCCATTACATTCTTCCCCATCCGTTAGATGTGCCCTGTTAAGGGTCCTTACTCTCGCCCAGGTGGTAGAGGAGTTTCTAACTCCCGGTCAAGGGTTCGAGTACCCATAGGTGGTGAAATTCCACCAGCGTGAGTGTGTGGGTGTGTGTGTTCGTGTGTGTTAAAAAAAAAGAAGAAGAAGAAGAAGATGTGCCCTGTTAATGATTTCATGGTAATGTTTTCGTCGATGACATCTGACCCATCCATTAGATGTGCCCTGTCTCGTTTTGCGATGGACCCAAAATTCTGTCTGATCCAAAACTTAGTGGGCCACATGATACCCACCATTGTTCGCATATGGGCCCACTTTGATGTGTATATGCCATCCAAGCAATATATATGATATATCTGGGGCAGATGTATCATATGCATGGGTTGAATAGCATATATACAGCACGGTGGCCCCATTTCAAATAAGGATGAGCATTCCCTATCAACTGTTTCCTGTCGTGTGGCCCACTTAAGTTATGGATTGACCTAATTTTTTGTCCCATACACAAAAGAGGGAAGGCGTTTCTGATGGTCGGATTGGATGCCATCAACACACCAAGAAAAAGCTCGCACCGAAATTTTGGTGCAAATGTTACCCAGGCATCATTTCCCTTCGTTATAACCGTCCATCTTAATCACACATGTTCGACTCGCGCCGATTAGCAGACAACCTGATTTGGTAGCGGCGTTTATGTCCCACACGACAGCCAGATCTTCCACGCGTGTACAATGTTCGTTAGTGTCGCACACGTGTACTTAGCCTGCGCAGGAATTACACGGGCGCGGATTCAGTATCCAAATCGCTACTAAAGTGACGTCACCGAGCTCTGTGGGCCCCACCATGATGCATGTGTTATATCCATACATTTGGAGAGATCGTTTTATGGCATGATAAAAATAATGAGATATATCTAAAGTTCAAGTGGGCCCCACCATAGAAAACAGTGGGTACAGTGACATCCACCGTTCAAAACTTCTTACGGGTGACAGAAGTTTCGGATCAAGCTTATATTTTTGTTTTCAGTTCATCTATCTCTATGTTAATTTATGAATAGGTTGGATCTAAAAAATACATCATGGTGGGCCCTATAAATGTTTCAACGGTGGGTGTGACTGATCCCATGGTTTTCTGTGGTAGGTCCACTTGAACTTTAGATCTATCTTTTCTAATTCCATGGAACGATCTCTACAAATGGTTGGAAGGTATGGATACAACACATGCATCATGGTGGGGTCCATAGAGCTTGGTGACGTCACTTCAGTAGTGGTTTGGCTACGGACCTTGTCAGTATCTAATCCGCGCCCGAATTACACTCCATTCTTCCCCTCTCCCTGACGGGTTTCAAGATATCTTACATTTTTTTTTTTTTTTTGGGTTTGATTGGACATGACAACGCCGCATGCATTTTCATTTGTCCATAAAAGGCCAAAAAATCTCGATACTCTGGTAGATTGTGATGGTTGATACTCAGGCACTAAAAAAATGTACATATGGCATATAATTAGCACAAAATCCATACTGTTCAAATAGTGGCCACTAATTTAGATCCACCATAAGCCAAAATTCACACTGATTCAGTGTTCTAAATAGACGATGGCCTTGATAGAAAATAGTCAACTGTACAAATTAAACAAATAAACATCCACTGATCAGATTACAGAATCATTTATTCTATTTGATTTTAAGGTTATGATCTATCCATGGTTGGCCCCACAAGTCGAACGGTTTAAATTGATTTAGTGTCTGCCATCTGTACAATTTTTGAGTCACTGTGTATCAAGCGTTGGTATCAAGCAACTTCCCTTATTGTGAACCGCCCAAAAAGTTCTAAGTTTCATAAAATGTGGTCTGGTCGGGCATCATTAGAGGGGAGAAAAGATACAAAACATCCCACCGATGCCTAAGTGGAAGGAAGCTACTTATTTTTATTTTCCTTCCAATCTGAAAATCATGGATATGTACTTTAAAGTAAAGGGCTGAGATTTCTTGAGGATGCTTTGGTCGGCCATTATCTAGGATTGAAAAAGAATGCATTCTTTTGTTATTGAAGACCTGTGTTTGATCATTTAAAGGCGAACATTAGGTGGTAAAAATACAAACGTGGAATGAACAGGAATAGGATGATGTTCATGGCCCAGCATCTGAATGGTGGTGATTCATCTACCGTAGAAGTAGCATGCATGGGTGTCAATCAAGGCCATCCAAGTCATTGGGACTTATCGATGGAGTATGGCCCGCGATGCCCACCGATTGAATGATCCTAAAAAATCGAACGAATAGTGAAGATTAAACTGGTAAGAATTCATAGTCTAAGGGAAAGATCGGATGGTCAAGATCATCTATCAAGTGTGATTATTGAGGCCAGTGGTTTGGATGGTCCAGATCGAGGCATAAGTATGCCATGTACATGGTGCATGCGTCACCACCATTTCAAAAGTAGTGGGGGACTGATATTGGGCTGCCACAACTTGGAAAATTATTTTATTTTATGTTTGTGAATTGGATGGTGGTAATTATTTGCAAGATAAAAGGCGGCCCACTCATTGATCACTACACAATAATTTATTATTTATTGCTTAATTTCGTTTGGGTGAAGGGTCCTATCGTACGCATAGTGCGTAACACGCATCCCTTGCTTGTCCTGTTACATGCGTCCACCACTAGCCCTGGTGGGACCGACGGACGGTTGAGATTGCTTCGTGCTTATGTTATGCATGCAAATAAGCCAAGTCGGCTGACCGGTCTTCTACGTATTTAAAAATAGAGGTGCACGGTGCACCTTGGGTCGGCTCGTACCCGAACCCGAACCCGAAATTTTTGGTTGGCTCGGGTTGGGGCCGGCGACCCGACCCAATTTTTAGGATATCCCTGATAAACCAACTATGTGGGCCCAACGTAACGTATGTATTTTATCCACGCCATCCATCTGTTTTTCCCAGATCCTTTTAAGGCATGAACCCAAACATGAGGCGGATCCAAAGCTCAAGTGGACCACACCACTAAAAACAGTAGGGATACGACACCCACGGTCGAAACCTCCTTAAGGCCCCCCATGATGTTTATTTGCTAATCCTGCATATTCATAAGGTCACGAAGACTCGGATGAAGTGAAAACACAAATATCAACTTGATTAAAAACTTCGGTGGCCCCAACAAGTTTTCAATGGTACTGTTATGGTCCACCTGAGCCTTGGATCTGATTTGTTTCGGGCTCATGCCATGGATAAAACACATACATAACAGTATGTATTTATCTACATATGATAATTAAATGTAAATTAAAATTTTGAAAACAACCGTCCCATTTCACCGAACAAGTGTTTTTGGACCGCTCGCTATTATGCTTTTAACAATCCATTTAAATACACCAATTTGATTGTAATCCATTTACAAACACCAATTTGATGGTTCTGATTGCTTGTGTGATGTAATTTTAGATATCACTCCAATGAAAATGTGCCCCACAATTATGATGGTCCGCATATACGTGCACGGGTACCACACATCCACACGTGAGGAGTAGTAGTGAACACCATTTTGAAAGTGGTGGTGAAATTTCTCAGCAGTGTAGCTGGATGTGGAATCCGGTGCATTACATGCGGGTGATATGATATAAAGATTGTTACAGGGGAAGTGTATGGGAGTGACTGGTCCAGATCAACTGAAATGTATGATTTTTGGTGCGTGGCCCAACACAACATATTTGGCTCAACCCAAGTTCGCTTAGGGTTGAAGATCTGATCAAACGAGTTGGGCACAGGTTCAGGAATCTAGTTGGGCGTCGAGTCCGGTCATGAGTTGATTTAGAAGTCGGGATTACCCTCAATCCAAGCCAACCCACCCAAGTTAGCACGGAAGCTCAACCCAACTCAACTCAAAAACTCAGTTCAGTTTCTTAAAATCCTTGCATAAGCTTTTATAATTTTTATCACTATTTACTTATGTTGCGGCTAAAATTGAATTGGTCCATTCCCAGGAACGTGCGATTTATCACAAGAGAAATGTCTTGAAACCGAGTTGACTACAGGTACAACATGAGTTTTTGGGCTGAATTGACAGGGTAAAGAGTTCGAAAAATATAGTAAGTGACTTTCCCGACAAAGAGATATATGAGTCATAAGCCAACATTAAGTTGAGCTGCTTAATGCTAGAATTTTGTGGGGGAAGTCATCTCTCAAGCTGATCAAATAAACCACGACTAGAGGTGGGATGAAAAACTCGGAGAGAATTTCGTCTCAAATCGAGAAAAAAAAGATTACGTACGATCTTACCTGAAGATCACGCTGACCAAGGCAAGCTTAGCGATATTTTTGGATGTAGATGCGCATCCAAATAAAAACCTAATAGCAAATTGAGTGGATTACACAAAAATACGCAAGTCTTAAAACCGTCTAATAATCCTATAATAAGTACATCTCCTATAATTGAATGAAAGTAAGAGAACAAACCCAAGCTCAAGCCTTTAATTCAAGTATACCAATCTGACATACGTATCGAAGAGTCTATAGCCATCATCAGCTCTCCCATTGTCTAAATCTTTCTATTTCTATGCAGTTCCATCGATGAGCTCATCTCTACAACTGATCACATCTTTTCGATCAAATTGACAATAACAAATTATATTTGAAAATATATAAATATAAACATTGATGAGCCATGCTGGGCTAAGGTAAGTTTTATTGAATTTTGACTGAGTTGTGGGTTTTGTGAGTTTTTAAACTATGATCATGTATATGAACGGCAGTTTTTAAACTATGATCATGTCTATGAACGGCGAAGTTTAGTGAATAGAGCAACTGTAGCTTCCATTCGGTGTATATGCATTGATCTAGACCGTCAATTCGCTTGTTGGATGGACGATAGCCTAGTTACCACGTTGTCAGATGTTCCCAACCTCCGATCGGCAAGCCACTAATGTAATTGTCAGTAAAACTGTGGAAGACATTCTAGAAAGAAGTCTATTGGTGAGTTTAGTATTTTTGGGGATGTGGCCCATTGATTAGATGGTCGTGATCGATGGGAATGTTAGTTTTCATCAACTTTATTCTCGTGCCATCGGTATGAGCTGAGAAGCTTTCATCAGGAAAGCCCTACAGTAGGCGGGCCTACAAACGAAACTTCCATTGACCTGAACCTGATGGGCTAGACTCATCCGATCCTTTTGTCAAAGAAAGTTCATGTCCCTTATCCTAAAACAAGGTACATTTCACACATGTACGAAATTCTGACCGCTAATCAGGTCGTCCATCATCTATGGGCCAAAGCCCAAAAATTACACTAATTGGATTTGTCCTTATTACTACACATGAAGGCTCTTGCTGGTTGAGTGAGCATTGTATAAGCCAAACCTTTTTTTAAAAATGTATGTCACGCAGTAAAATAAAAATTAAAATGCAGCCCATCTGTTGGATGTTATACATGTACCACATGGCTTCACAATTTTTGACTTCGAGAAAAATAATAGATGATGACATTTCGATAATTTCCTTCCTCAGAAGGCATTTTTTAAAAATTTACTATTGTTCAGGCATCTTTTTGAAAAATGTGAATTCCCAAGGAATTTTGCAGTAAATTCTTTGGAATTTTCACTTTACCAAAAAGTGCTCCTGTGAACAAAATTCCAGTGCTTTTTAAAGGAGTAATTACGAAATTGCCTTTGATTATTTTTATTTTTATCTTTGATGGCCCATGTATTATTTTTGTGACAAAGAACCTGTCCATCATATACACTTATCATAATGATCAAAAGAACAAAAAAATTCCCTATCAAATCATCAAATGGACTCTACGTGAATTTGGACATCTTTTGATTGGTGTACATTATTTATCATGGTGTGGTCCACCTTGCACTTGGATCATAGAAATTTTTGGCTCATCTCATCAAAACGGTGAGTTGCATTTGTTGGATGGTTGATGGCATACACATACCCATGTGAGTCCCACAATTTCTGTCTTTACCACTTTTTAAAGAGAAAAATAAAAGGGTATTTTGATCATTTTCACCCTCAAAGAGGTCTTTCCTTAGTCAAGGCATTTTTTGGTAAAAGCAAAATTACTTAGAAAATTTTAATAGCTAAATTTACCAATTATGAATATTAGGAATAAATTTTAGGAAATTCTTAAGAAATCTGCATTTTACCAAAGAATATCCATATGAAACAAATTATATGGAATGCTTTGCTAGAGGAGAAAGTATTAAAATCCCCCTCTTCAGGGTTTTTTTAAACTTCACAGGCAATGAAGTCAAGAATATTGTGGGCCCACATGATATATGGATAACGTCCAATCCATTTAGCATCTGAACCTAAGTTGTTCACACCAACTAAAAATCTGGCTGATTGAATCGCTAGATGTGCTACAAATGAAATTGGATGTTTTTTAGTGGGCCCACATGAAATCTGGCTGATTGAATCACTAGATGTGCTACAAATGAAATTGGATGTTTTTTAGTGGTGTGTGTCACTATTTATGGTCTTGCCCATCTTATCATTGGATTCTCCAAATTTTTGTCTGTCTATTAACCGTTGTCTGGTGCATTGATCGCGTGCCCACACAATTTCCGATGCATCACTTTTTAAAGAAGGTAAAATCTGAATTTTACAGCAAAATATTTCTGACATCTTTTTTTGTGGTAAATTAAATTCCCTAAAATTTTAAATAGCTACACTTAAAGTATTATAAAATGTCCAATATTTGATTGTCCCTAGTGCATAGCATTAGTGTCATAGAATGTTCATATTTCAGGAGAGGTGAGGGGTTCAAATCTCCATCACTTTGGGTCAACTGAGTTCTCAGGTTGACCGTGGGATTCTTAGGGCCTGTTTGGATACCACTAAATAAGTTTTAAAAAAAAAAAAAAAACTTACAACAGTAGATAAATAACTTATTTGAAACAAGTAAGTTTGATTTAAGATAAATTATAAATAACCTTTTTACTTAAAAGTACTTAATCATTTCGACTTAATAAGTAGAAATCAAAATAAGCTACTTGAGACAAAAGTAGCTTATCTTAAGTAACTTACAAACCAAATGCCTCCCTTGTTGAGCAGGGGCCAAGTCAGCTTAAAATCTCCCCTAGTCAAACCATGCACGCTTTGTTCCAACGTAGAGGAGTCACTTGAGCTTTAGATCTACTTAGTTTTCGGGCTTACATGGATGCATCTAAGGGTGAGTTTGATACCATATATGCACCATGTGAGCCTCATATGTTTCTTGACATTGCCACCATTTAGAGGGGAAAAAAACTAGGGCTTTTGGGTTGTTTCATTCCTAAAAGTACCTTGTTGCAATTTGGGTTCCTAAAGGCACTCTTTAGTAAAGTTTGAGTTACTAAGGAGAAATTTTGATAGATATGACTCAGTATATATTAGGAATTTTTATTGCAAAAATCTTTTCATTCAAGCTTTAATTTCAATAAATCATGAGACACGTTACATTATTCACCTTAGGTTAGTAGTTTAGAATCCACGTGATAATTAGGCTAATTTGAATTCAGAAATCATATCAATTATATATATGACATGGTTATTTATCTAGTTAAATTACACTGTGGGGCCCAGTTTGATTAACATTATATTTGAACAAACCTTAAATGATTAAATAATTGAAATTTCATATGTAATATATTCATTAATTCAATTATCTAATTTTAGATTTTTTTAAAAAAAAATTGAAATTAAATAAGAAATGATTGATCAAGGTGGCCACCATATGATTGGAACATCCAAATTCTTAAGATCCTGTCATATTTTACCTCTCCACATTGGGTGAATGGCTTAGATCTAATCACACATACTTTGATAGCCCATCTCAACCTTCTATGATAAGTGATACCACACTTTGCAAAAACCTAAGCTTTCCTTATTAAACACTTACATATCTGACTAACGTGACCTATCCAATGGTGAAATTGATCCGAAAATTAGAGCCCTTATATATTTTGGCCTTAAGAATCGTATGATCCATACATATCTAATATAATTCAACCTAATATACACCAATCAATCTCTGCGACAAAAAACTTTGCATAAAATTTTAGAGAAAAATGATAGTGATGACATTTTGATAATTTCCTTCCTTGAGAAACATATTTCGAGAATTTTCAAATGCCAAGGCATTGTTTTAAAAAATGTGAATTCCTAAAGAAGTTTTAGGTAAATTTCTTAGAATTTTCACTTTACCAAATAGCCTTCATGTGAACAAAACTCTTGTACAGTGCTTTTTAAAGGTGAAATTACAAAAACGTCTCCGAGTATTTCTTAATCCTTGATAATGCATAAAGACAAGAGTTTCAGGGCTCGTTGTATGTCTATAATATGGGACCTAGCTTGTTAGTACACACCCATGTCAGTACACACACTCCATGTTAGCCACCCTACTAGGGATCGATGCCAAGACCTCAAGTGTTGAAACCAGAGCTATGGATTTGGGTGTCTATAATTATGGGACCTGTCCAACATATACACCCACCACATTGTTTCTTATATGGCCCACCTTGCGATTGGATCATCCAAATTTTTGGCTCATCTCATTAATAATGGCAAGTTGCATTTGTTGGATGTTGATGGCATGCACAAACCCATGTGGGAGGAGAAAATACTAAAATGCCCTTGTTTAGGATTTTTTTACTTTACAGGCAGAAAAATCAAGAATTTTGTGGCCCACATGGCATGTGGATAACATCCCGTCCATCTGACGTATAAACCCCAACGTGTTGTTCACATCAACTAAAAATCCGGCGATCAAATCACCAGATGTGCTACAAATGAAGTTGGATGTTTTCTAGCCGCAGATGTTACTTTTTATGGTCTGGCCCATCTTATCATTGGATTCTCGAATTTGTGGTCTGTCTAGTAATCATTGTCTGATGCATCCGTTCGACAAGTTGAAGGTAGGACATGTACCTCGTGTGCCCCCACAATTTTCGATGCGCCACTTTTTACATAAAGTAAAAAATCCGAATTTTACGTCCAAAGATTTTAAAATAGATACACTAAAAAGCACTATAAACTGTCCAATATTTGAGTGTCCCTAGTTCATAGCATTAGTACTATAAATGTCCAATATTTGATTGTCCCTAGTGCATTACTATAAAATATCCAATATTTGGTTGTCCCTAGTGCATAGCATCAGTACTATAAAATGTCCATATTTCAGTAGAGGTGAGGGGTTCAAATCTTCATCACTTTGAGTCAATTGAGTTCTTGGGTTGACCCGGGGATTCTTATTGAGTAGGGGCCGACTCGGAGTGAGTTCGGCTCAAAATCTTTCCGAGTCGAGAGCCTACTTTCAAGTCCAGTCAGTGAGTCTTAAACTAGGGAATTTCACAGATTCTCGTCCCCACAGTTGCACCATGCTTTGTACCATTTCCAATTTGAAAGTGTGGACAAATGCCCATTTGGGTTGGGCAAACATGGTTAGGTTTGGGGTTCATATTAGGCATGTTAGGCTGGTTTTGGAGGCATAAGGGCCTGTTAGGTAGACACCCAAATTGAGTTCATATCATTTTAATTAATGGTAATTATATATTAGAGATTGTGATTGTTGGTTCTTATGATTATTCCTCAACTCCAACCGTTTGTACAACAAGTGATTGTCCACTCAGCAAATAACTTCCAAACTTTCATGTGTGCGCAAAATCCATCTTGTGAATTAGGTTCTCGGTGGCATGAGGATCATCTTTGGCAAAAATCAATGGACAATACTTATGTTTTGTGATTTATCAGTGGCTAAAAATTGTTTTTATGTTATGGCCCACCTGATGAGTGGATGAGGCTGATTTTTACACCAGGGTGATCATATTGATCGAGAAGGGTTGGATGCGGCGCATACATAACAGAGTAGTCCAACCGGTTGGACATGAGGAGAAATGCTCTCGCAGCTACTTTGTGAGAACTTCGACATGTGACGTGGGCAACAAATCTAAACGGTCTACAAAATAAGTCATTTCATGAAACTTCCAAGGCTAACTTGGTAGTCTAATCTAAAAATCTGGTGGACCATTGCAAAGTGAGAGGCAAATCAATAGCCGGAGGGTTTTCACTTTGCCATAGCCCTAAGTTTTTGGATCAAGTGACAAAGTTAGACTTAGGGATTTCACGAGGTGAGTCACCTAGTGGACTGTTTGAATGTTTTGTCTACATCACATGTCGAAAATTCTTATGAAGTTCCAGTGAGAGCATTTTTATGGACCGGAGATCTTCTCTTTCAATCCTTGCCAAAAAGAAACTTAATCTATAAGTCATTTACAATTAAATAAAATGAGATAAACCTGGTTTTTTATATATCCCAAATGGGGCGCTAAGCCCATGGCCCAATGGATGAATGGGCCGTGTAAATCTTTGTTTTGACAAATTTTGCTTTGCAAGTGTGGCCCAAACCCAAGTTGGTTTCCTTTTTATAGTGGGCTTGGGCTTTGATTCAAGGCCCAATTTATGTCCAGTGCAGTAGATTGGTCGGGACTCAGGATGGTTGAGCCCAGCCCCATGGCTGACTGATAGAGTGACGATGTGCACGGTGAAAGAACGGCCTTCACAAGCAATTTGGGCTTGGGCCCATTATCTAGCATTATGTTGTTAAAAGTGATTTTGCGATCCAAGCGTCCAATTTTATTTTATTTTATTTTTTGAGTCAAAGATCAAACTTTTAAGTGTGTTGAGTGGACGGGCCATGCTTGAGCCCAAGTTTTAACAGAGGCCCAGTGAAATCGGCCATTTCCATTGACCGAAACAAAATGGTGGGACTCGAATCCTTAGGAGATCCTAGCAGTCGAATCTAAAACATTTCTAAAACATGAGCTAGGTTCTTGGACAAGATGCAAATCTAAGAATATTGCAAACATTTCTCAAACACCTCCACTAGAGGAACAGATAATCAAATTCGGAGTAACTTGTTGTCAGCCTCTTTTATTCAGATCTTATGAAGATACAGGTGGAAGCCATATGGCCAGGGATCTAGATGGTTGGGCCAATGTAACCCAGTCTTGATAGACATCAATGCCTCTTTTAAGACGCACGTCGACAATTGTAGGCTTTTTTCTTCTTATTCATTAATTTTCGATGGTCTATGTAGGGGATGAGCCCAAAAATGAGGCATATCCAAAGCTCAAGTGGGCCACGGTTGTTCAATCCCCAAGTATAGGGTTGTGATGTAGTAATAAACTCGGTAAGATCGAGGTCGAATCCCACGAGGACTGATCGTCACAATTTAAATTTGAGACTCTCCTTAACTAATCCAACAAATAATGGTATGAACTACTAAGCACAATTCTAGGAAAAAAAATAAAAACAATTAAGAATAGGGAAGAAAATTCCATCAGAGAGAGAACACTAGGACTTTCGAATCCACCCCTAATTATCTTAACCCTTGTTTTGTCTGTTGATTCACCTTGACCTTGATTGATACCACTTAAATAGAGAAAGCACAATCTGTGTCCTAAATTGGTCATACAGACTGTCTAATTCCTTTAAGCAATGCCATGAACAATACATCTCATGTCCTTGGTCGGGCACATGGTATGCAAAATTCATTAAAGCACCCTGTTCCTTCCTCTATAGGAAACCTGTTCTTGATCAGACCCAAGTACCTGTAATAAGCATCTAAACAACATCCATCTATACTTTGATCAAGTTCATAGATGGAGAAGTATGGAATTTAAACCCATAAAGCCCACTCAGAGAAAGAAACAAATTAAATAAAATTCAAAGTAAATCAACCAATACAAGAGCTGATCAAATTAGGGGCTTCATCTCAGCCCTAGCTGAGAGATTAGTGACCCATGAAATCCATAAAAAATATTAAATAAAATTCATAAAATCAAAACACCAAACCGAACAATCTCTCTCTCTTCTTCCTTCTCTTTCTTCTCTTTCTCCTCTCCCTGGCTCTGGATCTCCAATTCCCTGGATCTCCATGCCTTCCCCACGTCCAAAACTTCCCTTTTATAGTTGCTGGATGGCTGGAATCGGTGGCAGAGTCGTAGACAGACTCGAAGTGCAATTTTCGCAACCGTGATCGGTGGACCCCACAGAGGTGTTTTCTGGAAAATCCACCCCGTCCATTGGATTCAGGACGAAATTTCAGTCAAGAATGAGTGGTTTTGAAGGTCCATTGGCGTGACCCACAGTAGAAATCTCAAAAAGATCAGATTTAAACGTCGCCGAGTAGCCCTTTTGTGGCCTCTGTATCACGCACGTGTGTACGCATGGGAGTGAACTATCAGCATGGTTTTGTAGTTTTCATGGCCCTCTACACGATGGACGGCTCGGATTGGCCGTACGGGCAATGTGTGGGGCCCACAGCCGTTCGCAAAAACGGACAGCGTCCGTTCCTTCGCTGCTGCGCAACGCGGACGCGGATTTTCTGCGGAAATGGTGGGGCCCACTGTGATGTTTTGTTGGGAAATCCACTCCGTCCATTTGATTTGGCTCGGAAAACCGTCCAGATATGCACGGTTTTGAATGAGCTTGAGTGTGGCCCATTGAGTTTTAAATACACCGTCCATCTGACGTTTAAACGGCTAGATTTTACTCCGGATGACCGTTTGCAATTCGGCCGCCTAGGCAATGTTAATGGTCTTTATTTGGACCTGATGAACGGCCCAGATTGATGTTTTGATGGACGGTGTAGACCCACAATGCGACCGTCCGATCGGACGGCGTTAACGCTGTAACGCGACTGCTGTTTTTGAGAAGGAGAGCTCGAGCGCGGGTCAGCGGCTCGCTGACCGCTTGAGCCCGTCCGGTGCACGGCGGTACAGTTTGTGTACTGTACACACTTCTGTACATGAGGGTTCCATGGTGATGTTTCCGAGAAATCCTAGCCGTCCATCCTGTTTCTCATATAATTTTAAACCGTCTAGGTAACTTTTGAAGAAGTTCCAGACATCAGGTGGGCTCAGAATAGATGGTTTGTGGGCTGATTTGTCCGTTGGGGTACTTTCCGAAATATCCAGAGGTTGAAACGTAATATGTACGGTTAATTTATAGCCCTCATCCCATGTACGGAGTTTCAAACTGATCGGATGGCGGGAAACATGTGATCTTGCATTCTGGACCAATTTCGGGCCTCTTTGACGTGAACGGCTTGATTTTCTCGGATTCCCGTCGTGTAACTCTGTTGATCTTGGTTTTCTGGAGTCCGTCTCTTGCTCTGGTGTCTTCGGAGCATAAAATCCACGCTTTTAACATCATTTTTTCAATCAATGCTCCTGATTTCATCCTGTAATAAAAATACCGTTAAAATACTCTATTACGCATTATCATATACGTAAAATCTGGTAATGATCGGGGTCTGATATGCAATATTTGACCCTGATCAACGGTATAGGAAATAGTGGGATTAAATGCGTACCCTGTATTGTACCTTATTTTCAACTGTTGTAGGAAATCCAATTGGAAAAGGACACATGTCATTGTAAGGCAAACGTATATCATGCCAGAGATATTTGGAGTGCTCATTATGGAAGTACGGCTGGCACCATCAGATGAAGAGTCAACTGAGAAGTCGAAGAGGAAAGCAGTCGAGCAAGAAGAGGCACTAACAAGAAGTTCAATAGATGGAAAGTGGTCAAGAGAAGGGAAACAGTTGCAAGAATAAAAAGAGCCAGAAGAATTTAGGAGACTTAGATGGCAACATATCATCTACCATAATGTTCGTTGTAAAGAATAATAGCATATATAGAGTATCTAAGTAGTAGGGAAGCATATAAATAATAGAGAAAATCACTCAAATAATACACACAATCAAATCTAACAAATAAGTCAAATCTATTAATTTATCTTAACTCGGTCTATCTTAATAGTATTGATAATTCAGTAACGATAATCTCTTAGTTGTAATCTAATTTTATACTTATACACTGAACTTGGTCATTATCTAATACAAGCAATTCTTTCAAGAGACGTATTCTTACCGTCACTCTTTCGTGACCAATTGTAAGTATTTACTTTTATTTGATTGCATTGGTATATTGAAAAGTCATTTATTACGAAAAGCGAGGCGCAACCTATCTTTAAAGAAAGAGCCTCCTCCTTTGACTATCAAGTGATCATTACAAATAATATTTTACAAGTGTCTAAGTAGGCGACTGATCTCCAAAAATTGTTGGGGGCCTTGCACAAAACCTTAGGATCTAACCTTCCAGAACAAAACCAAAATTATGGATAATAAAGCAATGAACATAATCAATGCATCAATCACACACCACACAAGAGATTTTTACGTGGAAAACCTTTAAAGAGGTAAAAACCACGGGACCTCGTCCTGATCAACAATCTACTATGAAGTAGAACGTTACAAACTTCTTCACTCGCATAGGAGTGGATAAACAATAAGAGAACTAGAGAAAACGGAGAGATCTAACCGATTACGAGGACATAGAAGCGCTGAGATATAAATTGCACAGTAAATAACCTCCACGAGCAGAACCTCCCTTCTATAAGCTTCCTCTCTCTCTTTCTCCCTCTCTCTCACCTTTGATAGCCCTAAATCCTTTAGCAAATCCCTTGTAAAGCTTTAGGAAACCCTCTTGTCATCTCTAGAAAGCCCTACGAACTCCTATTTAAAGTTTTAGGAAACTCCTTTCCGCATCCCAGTTGCGAAAGGACTTGCAACACGAAATTCACGCAAAATTGCGGAATGAATTTACGTAACCTCAACTGGTTGAAACGAGTCCACGACCGGTCGAGAGCCACCTTCGACCGGTCGAGCATCTCCTTCGACTGGTCGAGCACCCCGGAGAAAAATAGTCCACAGTCACTGGACTTTGAGTCGTGCCACGGCTCGTCTTCCACGACTAATCGACCACAGCCTTCGACCGGTCGAGCGAGGCTCGCGACCGGTCGACGACGGGTCAAAAAACCCATCAAAAATCTCAATCATATACTATTAAGTTTGACATATCTGCTTGTTTCAATGCTTGGGGTCAGTTGTTTGGTTTGAATCAAGCCGCTATATCGATTCTAGCACCTTCGCATACACCATACGTTACAGAAAAAATAAACAGAGTGCTAAAACCATTAAAATTTTCTTCTAGGCTAAAACCATGGGATTAAACACCTACCACAAAAGTTTCAATACAAGGTCATGGGTTTGAGTACCCACTGTGGGGAAACCTCACTGTGGCATCAATGCATGGGTATGTAAAAAAAAAAAAAACACCTTGGATAGCAAATGAATGTCACAATGGGCTTTGTTATGTTTCATCCGTGGGCATTAGGGTTGTCAATGGGCCAGGCTTGGGTAGGCCTCAGCTCAAATTTTGAACTATTTTGGGCTAGGCCTATTTGAAAATTTGATTTTCAGGCCCAAGCATGGCCCATTGATACCCCAGATAGTCTTCGTCATTATCCCCACTGTTTCCTGTGATGTGGTCCGTTTGAGCTTTAGATCTGCCTTCTTTTAAGACATGAGAGCTAACATGAAATGTATGGATGATGTGGATATAAGACATACATCAGGCTAGGCCATAAAGAGCTTAGTGATGTCGTAATCACTTTTCTTGTAGCTAAGTTCTAACCTGTCCATCAGTGTCACCATCACGAGGGCCTGTGGTGTGGTCTGGATGGCTGTCACCATGGTGGGGCTAAACTAATGATGGCATAGGCATGAGTTTTTGTTCATCACATCATCAAGGTGGGGCTCACTTACTTCATGATTCAGATGTTACATACACAATGCAGTGAACACGTAATCAAGGGTTTATATATATATATATATAAATTAAAAATATCAACAAACCGAATTTAACAAAAAGATGTCCGTAAAACGGCCTTTAGATTCGTCCATTCACTTTGATTTTTGTCTCTCTACTTATATTCATGATTTGAACGGTTTATTTTGAATTGGTAATACGACACGTACAGTTATTTACTAGCTGGATAAAAACAATCGAACTCGGCTGGAATATCAAATAACGGTTTCTGACGAAACCGGGAGCGGATTCGATGAGGCCGAGAAAACACCGGCTTCGACTGTGTGACCCACCTTGATGTATGCATCCACGCCATCTATCTGTTTTTCCAGATAATTTCAGGATTGGCACAGAAAAATGAAGCCGATTTAAATCGCAGGTGGACCGCACCACGGGAATAAGTGGTGATTAAATGCCCACCATTAAAAAAGTTTCAGACCAAGCTGATATTTATGTTTTCCCATCATTCACGTCAACACGTTTGATAGCAAATAGACATTACGGTGAGCCCTAATAAGTTTTCAATGATCGGCTTTCGACGAAACCTTAATTTACAAACTAGACCTACAGTTGTATATATGAACCCAAAAAAACCAAAATACCCCTCCTTTTACCGCTGCTTACCTTAACCATCTAAGGGTATTTTCATAAAAATAACAGTTAGTGAACTCTAAAAAGTCATTTTTTTCAATACTAACTTTTCAACCCAATCAAAAACCTGAAAGTGTCGTACAAATTTGTCCGTTTTAGAATAGACTCGTGATAGCACGGACGGCACCTTTAGGCTTTTTGCAGAAAGTTAGTGTCAGAGATGTGACTTTTTAGAGTTCGCCGGCTGCTATTTTTATAAAAATACCTTTGAGCGGTTAGGGTATGCACCATAGGAAGGTATTTTAATCTTTTTTGTTCGTCCGTACAACCCTAGGCCTAGTTTATAAATTAAGGCATCGTTGCAGCGAGTATGGCTGAAACCTAAGGTCTATACGTCTCAAGAACCCTTTCGAAAGTATACGGTACAGTACGGTACGCGTGTCTGTACCCAAGTATTGGCGGATTTTTAGTTCTGACAAGTGGGTCCCTGATTCTGTAATCCGGACCATTGATCTATTGTATCTTCTGAGTGTCACCTTATATATACTATTATTGAAAAATATTCAATACTGAGTTCATAAATTTACAATTTGCTTTCTGCTGATAGACGGTTAAAAAGAGAAATGGAATGAGGTAGTCAGTGAAATGAAAAATAAAAATAAATCATCGTTATCGACGATCATGATCTTCCAATCTTCCACGATTTTGTTACATCGACCATCCACAGTAGGAATCAACAGATCAGTGATCTGGATTACTGAAACATGACCCAAGTTGCCAGAACTGAGAACGCGTGTAAACCATGCAAGGCACCGGCCGTGTATTAATCCCTCTTTAATTCGCGTGCATGGAAAGCTTCGTAGCCTTTCGGCGACCTAAGGGCTGCGGCGACAAAGACGGCTGGGGCCTTTGCGTGTAATTGCGAAAAGATAAAAACTATGATACTCTAGTAGAGTATGATGTACGATACGTAGGCAGTTAGAATTACATATTTTTCACATAAATAATTAAAATTGAATTGAGATTTAGTTTAGATTTAATAGTATAAAAAGTTATATCTTTTCTTTATTTTCAGAATATTGGATTTGTAAGCATTCATTGGACGGTTAAAAATTAAAATGTCCAATTGTACTTCTTTACAGGCATCTGCCCACAAATCAGAGGTGGAGATTATTTAAACCATCTGATTTTGGGCCCAATGTTAAAAGATGAGTTTCATAATTTGATTGATTTGATTTTAATTAAAGCATACAATGTTTACACTTTTTGAGTGCCTTTGTATAGAATGTTATACTTTCCCATAGCATCAAATAACTCAGCTGCGAAAATAGTTGTGCTGATGGTCGATGTATAACATGAAGCTTTTAAAATGAGAACTTTGATGCTCCGTATAGAGTGATGGATGCTACGCAGGCACCTAAAATTCAGTTGAAATTCGGGTACTTAGCATTTGAAGAATTGTAAAACACACGAAACCTATGAATAAAAAAGCTTATTTGAATATCTGATTGGTGGACATTTTTGGAACGGTTAAAAGTAAAATATTTCAGTGATCCTTGTGCAACAAGTGTCCGCCAGTCAAAGTTTAGAGACCGCAGCTTGGCTGCGACCAGAGAACCTGCGGTGTGGGTGCGACCCTGACCGTAGGCCCACCTCGATACATGTACTCTATATACAGGCCGTCTATATATTTTTACAGCTTATTTTAGGGCGTGGTCCAAAAATGATAAAGCTGCAAATTTCAGTGGACCACCCACAGGAAACAGTGGTCATTGAATGCCCACTATTAAAAACGTCCTAGGATCCACCGTAATGTTTTTGAACCATCCAACCTATTGATAAGGTCAAACAGACCTGGATTAAAGGGAAAAATAAGTATCAGCTTGATCCAAAACTTTTGTAGCCCACAAAAGATTTTTAATGATCAATAACTACTGTTTCCGGTGGTGTGGTCCACATGAAACTTAAAAGGCTTTATTTTTGGACAAGGTGATAAAATAAGCTGAAAAAACAGATGAACAGCATGAATATACAATTCATTCATCGAGGTGGGCCCTATGGTCAGGATCGCACCCACATGCCTGCATCCGGGTCACAGCCAAGTAGCTCAAGTTCAGAATTTTCCAATCAATCTGAGTCAGCCACGGTGTTTTTATTATTTAATCCGTTTAATTATGGTTATGCATGCCAGTTATACAACTTTTGAGTGTCTGAGTAACATATTACTCTTCGAAATTTCCGTCCCTTTATAAAAATGAAAAATCTACGCGACCCGCCACCGGCCGTGTATGAATGGGCCCAATGATCCTAGGTGGACGTAAGGACCTGCTCTAATGAACTATCCACCAAACGAGCTGGATTTCCTGAGACGTCCGTTAGATGGGTGATCTGATGAGGGACCCATGAGGCCACATGCGGCTATCAGAAATGGGTCACACGGAACATGTTTGAAAGTTGTTAGATATCATTCAACCAAAGCCTCATCTCAAACAGTTGCATGTGGCTACTCGAATTCGTTGCATTGGGTCAACCCATCACCACGAGGACTCCGTGGTAGCAGGTTACCTGCAAAGTAACAACTTAACAACTTTCAAACATGTTACGGGCAACTCTATCCCTGTAACCCCCATAGTCTCTTAACCTGCATTTGAAGGCCACCTATTAGACAGTTATTATTTATGTGCATGTTCCATACTAGTGGACCACAACCATGGATCTTGGGAGTTGATGCAGTAAAGTTGGAAGAAGAGATATATGATAGAGCATCTGACGAGGAAGTGTTGTTTATTAATACGAGGTGCCGAACCAGTATGTCTCACAATGGATAGCCATCTTTCAAAATCACACTTGCCAAATGACCATAGCATGGTGTTTGAATTAAATTCAATTGTATATGTTGTGTGACTTAAATTCAATTGTGTATTTTGTATGTGTGTAGCATGCATGTTAGAAGTAGATGTGGCTCGAATCAAAGCGAACGCCTTTAACCCTAAGTGCCGAAATAAACCAAGAAACCAAGTTCCATATGGGTCGGTTGTCTATATAGCCACCGATTGTGAAAGAAATGGTTCATCTTTAAGATAAGTTCTTTTTACCTTGTGGTTGAAATGACTTTCAATTAAGCCTGTGATAAAAACGACTGAAAGTAATTTTATTAATGATTTACAATAATTACACTTACAATCAATCTAAAAATATATAAGGCAATTTATTCTTCGCTAAGCAAAGATTGAGCTTCATAGATAAGATGGTTGTTAGGTATAGAAAAGTCGTCTATTCATCACCCAGTAGAGACCAAACTTCATAGGTAGAGGTGTACATGAACCGAGCTAGCTCGGTTAGCTTGCTTGACTTGACTCGAAAAAGCTCGATTCAACTCAATTCAAAGCTAAGTTCGGGCCGAGTTGAGCTATTTTTTGAGCTCAAAAATGAGTTCGAGCTGACCCCAACTCGACGACTCGAATCGAACCTAACTCGAATCAAACTCAGATCGAACCAGTTCAGTAACTCGGTTACTTTGATATTGATGTTGCTCACCAAGTGTTTGATGAAATGACTCAACGAAGTGTGGCTGGTGGCAAGGAAGGTATATATATGAAACCAATACCTTTTTTTCTTGATTTTTATGTTACTTAGAAGGTATTTGATAAAATACATGTAAGTTTGATAAAATACATGTAAAATCATTGTTGTTGTCTTAAATACGGTGAGATTTTGAAGGTGCAATCCAAGTGTTTGTGAAAATGCTGCAGAGGCAAACTCGGCTCGATCTCCGCTCGAACTGGCCCAAGCTACTGACCAAACCAAGCCGAGCTGAGTTCAAGCTGAGGTCAGCTAGTGGCCGAGCCGAGTAGAGTTGAGGCCAGCTCGACTCAATTTACACCCCTATTCATAGGTGAGACAATCAATAAGGTATGGATCTTCAACTGAATGTTCATTGCAAGACCAAGTTTCATCAGTAAAATGTTTGGTGGTATGACAATTTGTTAGAAATCTTGCGAAAGCCAGGCCCTTAAGCAAGATGATCAGTGGTTCAACCGCATGTCCGTTACTCGATGGAGAGAGCTTCATAAGCAAGATGGTCAATGAAATTTCTAAGCATGTGGGTAGGAAAATCCAAGAGTTACGTTCAAAAACAGATGAAAGGTGGGACGATAATTAATCTAATTGCATGTTGTCTGCAGTATTCTTTTAAACTAATCTAAAAAAATAAATATTCACAAGGGACAAAAGATAGACACTGTTATGGATAGAATCAAACTAACCTAATGTACGAGGCATGTACAACAAGAGCATCTAAACAAACTCTCCGAAATACTCAAGGATTAAGGAAGATGAGCCGAACAAAGAGATTAGGGTCTTCTTCTTTTCCATTAGTTTCCAGAGTCACCCAATGACACACAAGAGGTGAAATAGGATTGACCAGATTTAAGCAACACCAGACACCATTGCACAAAGTTTGGCCAGGTTGGTATGAGCTATGAGCTTTTCGTTCTTAACATTATTTATATACATTCAGGATAGTTGCCAGATATCTTTGTAACCATCTTCATGATTCCCACACAAGAACCAAGTAATACGTGACCAATTACATTATGCCCGGTCTAACAAAAGGTTATCATAAGCTGATTACACGATCGAACACACTCTTTCAAGCCATTGTGTTCTGTTACACAAGTGTTTCATGATAAAGGCTAGCCTAGCTTCTCACCATTCTCCTTCAGGTGATGCTATCGTTTGCAGATTGCTTCGATCGGGTGTAAACATGATCATCGGTTATCTTTAATTCCCAGCAAATAATGCGGATGGAAAGGTCCATCCAATCTATAATCGTCGCAGTAGGTCCTACTAAATGGACAATCCTGATTGAAGGATATCTCTGCCACTTGTGTAATAAAGCAATGAACGGGGATTACGTGAACCCGAGATCCAAGGTATTCCAGTGGACCACACGGGCAAATCTAAGATCAAGGTGGGTCACAATACACAAGGGGTCGACTATGGACCGCACATGACCCGACGGTTGGATGAGTAGAGATCTGAACGAGAGATCCGATCAATAGAAATGTCTGATTGAGGGTGATCAGCAACCACAATGGACAGTTGATGGTGATCATTTGAATCGAAGAGAACACAGATCAATGTTCCACCGGTTCTAAGCTAGACACCGAAGTTCAGTGTATAAACCATATCTAAAGGCCAACAATTACACACGCCACCTACCGATCCGTTGATACTTTTGGCCCTTCGGTCGTGATTTCGCTGCCACTCCAAAACCATGCCCCAAATCGGACGATGATGAACGTCCGACTAATACGAATTCCACGACGAAGATGGTATATGCACCGAATTTCGGTGTATCATCCGGTATCATAAATCCACAATGTGATAAAAATGGAAATTAAAATTCAATAATCCTGGAAACAGAAAAGCAGAAGAAGAAAGAAAACCATTTCATAGAAAGAAGAAAAAAAGAGAATTTCCACCAACAATCAGACCTCCCTCTCTCTCTCTCTCTCTCTCTCTCTCTCTCTCTCTCTCTCTCTCTCTCTCTCTCTCTCTTGTTGCAGAAACAATCACGAGATCGAGTCACCTTCCTTCTCAAAACAGAGAAGACGGAAAACGGCTTTTGCATTCTTTCCACTTTTGCCCCTCAAACCCTAATGATCTTCGCCGCTTTCACCACCGGATTCTCCCGAGCGATCGCCTCCCTTCCGGCAGCCTTATAATCGTAGCTGCACACGTGCCGGTCTGAATACCGATGCTCCGAGCAGAACAGATCCCCACACCGGCAACGGAATCCGGTCAGCCCGACCTTCTTCCGGCAACACAAGCACCGGTTCACCTGCCGAGCCGGGTCCGGCTGGTCCACCGGCTCTCGACGCCGGTCCTGGATGGCCACCGCCGGTATCTCCCTCTCCTGCAAGCGGATCGAGGCTGGTTTGGGCTTGTCGTGGCCGGAGCAGGACGGAGGCGTCAGGATTCCGGCGGCTTGGAAGCACTTCTGGCACATGTTCTTCGTCGCCGGATTGCCGGAAAATCCGCAGTTGTTGATGCAGAGGGTTAGGTTTTCGGGAACCTTGAATTCCGTTTCCTCTTTCTCTCTCTGCGCCATTTTCTTCTTTTCTTCTTTGAGATTGAGACGGAGAGATGAGGGGTTTTGGGGAATATGAGAAAGATCGGGTTTTAGAGATTGAGATAGAGAGAGGAGGGGTCTTTCGGGAATACGAGACAGATCGTGTTTTGGAGGGTTTTTCAAGGGTCGGGAGAGTCGGCACTGGCAAAGGAAAATGGTGGAAATGGGGCCTCCCTTGCAACGCGAATAAGACGTTTTGGCAGTGTAATTACAAAAATGACCTCAGATCTTTTTTGTTCATTCGAAAATAGCCTGCTTTCGAGATATGGATTCCGATTCACTTTTGCAAGTCCCAGGCCCACCGCTCGCGGCACACGCCCTTACATGTAGCACACGTGCGAACATGGATAATGCATCGAGCATCTCCCGATGCATTAGAAGTCCCCTTACCGTGATGGTGAACACGTGCAGAAAAAATCCGGTGGCCCACTCTATATGGAAAGAATGGACGGTTTACAAGTTTCCAGTTGTCCAATTCGACTTACTGTGTAGCCTGCTTGATTAATGGCCCAGTCTGCCTTTTCTATGTGTCCATCTTCAGGACTGGGGCCACCTAATGCACCGGTTAGATATCTCACACGCTTGCCAGGATAATACATGTGTTGCGTATCATGCTCGTGTGAAGATCTCGAACGTGAAACGCCTGCATGGAAAATAGGCTACATACACGGGTTTCTAACTTTCTTGAGCCCACACGCGGGAGCTAGACCTGCCCATTCTACGCAGCAGAAGTACCATTGTTGCACACGTGTGATCACATATTTTCATCAGATGCTTACATTATTTAGATCTTCTATACTAAAAGGTATATCATTTTACCAAGGGTGGACCAGATCGAACGAAACAAATGAACGGCTACAGAAACTACTTTAACCTTCAGCTTATTTTGTATTTTGTAATTCACCTAAATAGTGGAACACCTTAAATTTTGACGTGGAAGATCTAATCATTGTGGCCAACCATGATGATGGCTTAGATCCGATACACGTATGCTCGATTAGTACGTGCGCCTGTCTCTAGATGGCGCGTTTCCATGGGGCTGAGCAACCTGGAGAAATTCTGGAGAAATTCCCGATCTGATTTTATTTTTTTTTTTAATTTTCATAAGGGTTAAGAAATGTTCATTCGATTTTACTGTGGCAGAGTGTGATGGATGATGCACCAGAACTTCGAAATTGCGTACGTGGCATCCACGTAATTCAAATCAAACCAGCCAAAGTATCAGCCCACTTCAACCAAAAATTGTGCTTGTTTGATTATCTTAACTTCCGTGGTGTCCATTTATGGGACGGCTAAAAATCAATGATCATATTTTAATAATGTTACAAATCAGAGATTAGGATTAACCAACCGAACCAATTTTAGGAGTGATAATAGTGGGTCCCATAAGTTAGTAATCGCTTATTTCGAATTAATGTATACCACGTGTGCAACTTCTCAGTGCCTGCGTAACCGTGCCAGAGTATCAAATAACTCCCTTTTATATCTCTGGGAAGCCGGGAACCAGTGATTTGATGGGCAATGCATGCCTTGAATATCGGGGGCTAATCAAACTACCGTTTTCTGTGGACGACTTTCAAATAGACGGCACGAGAAGGGTCATGATACAAGCAACAAGCAACGATCCACGTTCGATGGACAACCTGAATTATAGGGCCATGGCAGATTTTTGGGCTATGGCTCATCCCACCCACCCAATCAATGTTAGGATGCTTGAACATTTGCCCGAGTACAAATGAGGTCGCTGCCTTTTGCTGGCCCGAAGGAATCATGCACGTTAGGTCCTGTGTGGGTAGCCATATCCGAGGCAGAGCCTATCGCATCAAAGGTAACTGTATCTGTGCGTAGACCTTACGTGATTAAGGCCTAAAAAGGTGATTCTAACGGCACGGATTAAAACTTACTAGAGTCTACCGTAATATTTATTCACCATCCAAAACAGATAACAGCTTAATCCAAAACTTTTGTGGCCCTAATGATCAATCACCACTCCGTGTGATGCGGTCCACCTGAGTATCAAAGCTAAATCACATTATATCCCATGCCAGAAAATAAGCTATAAAAACGGATGTACGGTGTGGATATATAATACATACATCTAAGTTGGGCCCGCGAAAAGGACCCGACGGAACTCGTTCCGTCTGATATGACTGAATCCACGCCTGATTCTAAGGTGACATTACGCGAGGTACAAAAGCGGTTTCCAGTTTAATTCCTTTGTCCAAGACGGTAAAGGGTAACTTGGTAATTTCATATCCCCAATTTTAGGTATATCTGCTCCTGTTCTCGGCCGCCTTACGTGACCGCCCCTTGCTCTTTCTTTCCCGTGATGTCGCTCTCGATCACGGCGTACTGTACACGTGTCAAACCAAGTCAGCGCCCACGTGTCACGGAGAATGCGTCTCCTGGACGCGGATTGCGTCCTACCCCCGCCCGTAGCTCCGAACGTGCAGGTCTGTGGGCGGCCCCACCGTAATGTATCTGTACATCCAAATCGCCTATCCCTTTTCTCAGATTATTTGAAGGCATGGGCACAAAATTAAGGCAGATCCAGCGATCAAATAGACCACACCACGTATGTCTTGCATTTAATGTAACTGACATTTAACGCTTTTGTGCATTTTAATGCAACTAAGTTTATTATTTGGTGTGGTACACTTGATCGTTGGAAATGTCTCATTTTTGTGTTTACACCTTAAAATAATCTGAGAAAAGAGATTGACGGTTTGGATGTACAGATACATCACGGTGGGCCCGCCCACAGACTTGCCCGTTTGGAGCTAGGGACGGGCGGGGGCAGTTCGCAGTCCGCGTCCGCGTCGCCTCTGCGTTTGCCAGCTGGCCGATGAGGTTTCCCGGCTTCGATGCGCGGTCTTTTGATCGGCTCGGCGGCTTCACCACCGAACGGCTAACGACGAAACCAGGGGCCACTCCTTTCAGAAATACCCTGTGACCATCCGTCCCGACTTTTTGTTACCCGGTTCGCTGAGACTGTAGTCATTTATTTCAGTATATTTTAAGGGCCTGTTTGGCCAGGCGGTGAACGGTATTAGAAGGGATGGGATCAATTTTAAAGGGGCGTTCAGCGCATGGTATTAGATGGGATCAAGTGGCATGGAATTGCATTTGGTCTCATGCCAATTCCACTCATTGTTTGGGAATAATGGAAAAGCTTGAAATTAGATTAGATGTAATTGCATTCGGTCCATGCCAATTCCACTCAATGTTAGCGAGTTGTGTAGGTCCCACCATGATATGTGGGCTATATCCATATCGTCCACACATTTTTCGAGATCATTTTAGAGCAAGGGCCAAAAAATCAGGTAGACCTAAAGCTCAAGTGGACCCCACCATAGAAAGCAGAGGTGGTTGAATACCTACCTTTGAAAGCTTCTTTGGGGCCACATAAGTTTTGGATCTGCCTCATTTTTAGGCCTATGTTATAAAATGAGGTTACAAAATGGATGAACGGTTTGGATATAACACATATATGTTATTCTCAATAGTTTCAAATGATAGTGGGTATATCCATGCAATGTACAACCTTATTACAAACATAGCATGAAATTAAGCTTATCCCATGGTAACAGGGACAATCCCGCCATATGTAATAATTACGTTTTTTTAATCCTTCCCAATACCAAGCACCAAACACCCCAAAAGGTAACGATAGTGATGTCAGTGGATTGGTTTAAGATCCGTGGTACTAGTATATCCCGGGATAAGTTCATCGGGTCTGTTTGGTTAGTTTAGTATATCTTAGGATTACGAAAGTGAGGTTGTTTGGATGTGGCATGGAACGGTATGAATTCATTGGGCGAAAACTTACTACCCATTTGAATAATAGTTTCAAAATCCCAAGATTGATATTCGGTTGGATAAAACTTCATCCACATACATGGTATGTTATACACATTCCATGCCATAGAAAAAGGGTCTGCATTAGACCGCACAAGCTGAAATAGTGTCATCCAAGCCATCCAATATAACTGATGCAAGGAGGACTTGGCGTCTTACGGAAAAAAACGTGGTTCAGATATCTAGTGGACTACACCATTTTCATTATGGGGCATTATAATCATATGCACGTGTAGCAGGTCCATTAATGAAGTGGCGCACCACGTGAAGATCGCCTAATCTGGACCGTCCAATGTAACTACCCAATTCGTTTATGAGAAGTTAGGCAAAAAACGGGTGTTGTCCAAATATCCAGTGGACCACACCAAATGATTCGGGCCCCAATTAAAAACACTTTCACGTGTAGCAAGTCCATATATCCAGTGGACCACACATACTTTATAACAGTTCAATGTCCAGGAAACTCAAAATACAAGAAATGTAACAGTTTCAGAGTCAAAACTGAAAGTCATCAAAATCTTATATAGACCTCACCGTAAGAAACAATGGTGACTTACTAATTTAAATTACACATGGGTTGTAAAAATAATTCAGTATCTAATATATGTTCTACCCACCTCAAACATGGATCTAATATTTATTTAACCCAGCACGTAGGAAGTGTAGCAGTAACAAAATCACTTCTAAAAAATAAATACTTAGGAAAAAAATGCAATGAAACCTTCAAATCTCGCAATATGATGGCCAGACCCATTTTACAAAAAAAGGCATCGCAAATCACATACATCAAGTCATGAACATGAAGGAGATAAAACAATCTCTGTATGTCTGGCCACGATGAAATTACTTGATGAGTGTATGTGAGAAAAGACATTTGATTTATCATGGCTTGGACGTACTTTACAGCAATATACATCACCAATACCTTATAAATAAAGAATGTACATTGAGGAGGCCATAACCTGTTATTTGCCTTACATGATGGCAATGTCATTACTGGCATAGGTTTCTTGTAGCTTTCATGAAGACAATGTCATTCCAAGCCAACCAGTTTTGTCCTAGGAAGAATGAAAGACATGGAGTTGCAAATGAACCATTTGCAAGGGCTAGTTTACATAATAGACTGAACACAATTTACACATATCAGGAGAATCCATGAAGTATATTAGGGTAGTTTCCATTAACATAACATACTCTATAACAATTCAGTGTTCATGAAACACAAAAATACAGGAAATATAACAGTTTCAGAGTAACCAAAATCATAGGACATGCAACTAGTCCAAATACATCACCAACACCTCATACTTAAAGAATGAACATGAAGATCTTAAGTGGATTGAAACTCATCGACATCTTAAGTGGACCATACCATAAGAAACAGCGGTGACTTACTGATGTAAATTACATATGGGCCACAAGAAAATAAAATGAAATTTAAAAAAAAAAAAAAAAACCAGTATCTAATATATGTTTTGCCCACCTGAGACATGGATCTAATACTTGTTTTGCTTAGCACATAAGAAGTGTAACTGTAACAACTCATTTTTTTTTGGGAACTAACCCCACCGTTCGCTTGCGTGTGGCCCACTTGAGTTTTGGATCAGCCTCATTTTTGGCCTTATATCTTCTCTTGGCCTGGCCAAAATGATGGACGGAGTAAATTTAAATTATCGTTAGTGGGACCCACCATATCTTTAAAAAATAATAAAAATAAAAATTATATCTTCTGCACGCCGACTAAACCACTTTCTCCACCTTCCTTCCTTTTTGTATGGTAATGGGCGCAGAACCCTCCCACGAACCGAACTGCCCACATTCCCCACTCTTTCGCCTCGTTCCTCACATCCATTAAAAATGAATGAAAGATATAAACAAAGTTTCAATCATATCAAAAAGGGAGAGAGAACCGGGTAGATCAAGAGAGAGCTCTATAGATCAAGAGAGAGAGAGAGAGAGAGAGAGAGAGAGAGATTAGAGCGGAGCCGGATCATCAAACTTTTAAGGTAGGTGATCTTATCCTGAAGTTTATCATTTTCAGGTATTTATTATGAAATTTATTCCCAAAATTTTAATAGGAATATTATTGCAGTTGATTATTATGTGGGTGATTCTCCTCCACTTATGAACTTTCTGATTTTATATATTTTCTGAAATTTATTTATAATGACTTTAATTAATATTTCTAAATTCATTTATACATGATATTTGCTTTTCTAAATTTTAATAATTACTGAATCTAGTTAACTTGTAGATTAGATCATAATATCTTTTATTTCTGAAATCAGGTGTTAAGATTTAGACCATAAATCTGATTTAGAGTAATTAATCTAAATTAGTTGATTTATTATAAATACTAACTAAATTTATTTTTAAATTTAAGTAAAAAATAAATAAAATAAATAATTTTACTATTTTTATATTATAATTTAGAAGTTTTAGAATCCCTCCTGTCAAGATCAAATTAAATCGTTATAATTCTAATTTTAAGCATTTAGAAATTAATATGATCTAATTTAGATGATTATTTAAATTATTTAAATCAAAATTTTAACCGATGTTAAATTAAACTTTCAATTCATAATAATTTAAACACTGATTTTTTTTAAAAAAAATCTAAATATAAGGTCCTCATAATTATTTTGTAAATTATGAAAATTAGAATTTAGAATGAAATAATTAGCTTATATCCGTACTTGATTAGATAAATAAATAAATTATAATTTTAGGATATACATGGTATTTCAGCATTCTTTGGCGGTATCTACAAAATAAATAAAAATTTACAGCACTGTTACAGGAAACAGTTTGATGTTTCGGTAAAATTCAAGAATTTAATTTTAATGACATCAGGTTGCTACACGTTTTGTATGGAAATTTGAACAATTAAATCATTTTGCTACTGATTTTGGAATAACTCATGACATACATTCATCTCTTCTGATTATGAAATTATGGAAAAAGGAAAGGAAATAAATGAATGATAATAGTATCAGCAAGTAAGGCAATTGTGTCCCTTGGGTGAGAGACCCTAAAGCCAGCAAGTAGGGCAATTGTGTCCCTTGGGTGAAAGACCCTAGAACCCACTGGATCCTTTGAAGTCTCCTCTGTGTACGGCGTATGAGTATAATTGTGTGCGTGGATATACATCAAATGTACAACTGGAGCAGTAGTCTGACCAGCTAACGTATAAATGGGTACATCACCATGAGGTACCAGTGCATGAGTGTTAATGCAACATGACCATCCACTTGGGTACGGTGTTATAAGAAATAATATAAATGTTATGCGTATTCATGGTAATATCACATGCATCACATTTTCACAATTCTGTTGTTAATTTCATTATCTGTATTCTATTTCCTTCATTGTTATAAAATTGATATTATCTGAACATGTTAAATGTTGGGTTAGAAATGACCCTACTGGGCTGTTATGCTCATCCTACTAAAAAATGCACAGGTGTAAAGCTGGAATATTATGAGCAGGCGGGCCTCTACTATTAGCTTTATTTTTTAGAAAATTAGGTTTAGTTTTAATTCAATTCATTTTTTTGTTATTTAGGTTTAGTTTATGTTCAAATTTCAATGTAGAAAGGACAAACTATCAAAAGAATTGAATTTAATAAACATTTCGGTGGTATTTTTTTTTAGATGACGTTGAGTATTTATTGAATTTGATTGAATCAACTGGATTGTAATAAATGTCATTATATTATAACTCATGAACCTTGGGATTCGGGTCTCGAAGACCTTATTCGGGTACTTGAATTTCGAGGCGTGACAATAACAGTAACTGAGTCACTTCTATGGTTTGGAAAAAAAAACAATGAAACGATTCAGATTGGATTATAATGGCCAGACCCATTCTACAAATAAGGCATCACCAATCACTAGAGCTGTACACGAGCAGACTAAGGCTCGAGTACTCGTTCGACTCGACTCGGAATACTTGACTTGTACTCGACTCGTCTGAGTTAGAGCCGAGTACGAGCGGGTTTCATCTACTCGTTTAGATTACGAGTAGAGTACGAGTCTGGAGGTACTCGACTCGTACCCATATATATAAGCAAAAAAAAAAAACCCTACTTCACTCACCCAGTCGCCCGTCATTTTCAAGCACCTGCTCGAGACCCTTCTTCCCTCCAGCGGCCGTTTTCAAAAAAACTCCCCCTCTCTCTCTTTCTTCCCTCCCTTTCCCAGCGTCGTCCGGCCGTTCCTCTTCTTCCATCTCTCTCTCTCTCTCACTCGCCTGTCCACTGTCCGGCAGTGCTAGACGCCCGTCCCCTGTCTGCTCATCCCTGCGGCCTGTCCGGTGATGGAGCTCCTCCCTGCCACTCGTCCGGTGCCGCAGCTCGTCCCTGTCAGGCTGTCACTCGTCCAGTCATCCATCATCGCCCTGCCCTGCACGCAGCTGTCGGTCGTTCCTACCCAGCTCGCCCGGTATGTGTGGGTTTGATTTTTTATTTTTGATTTCTGCTCGTACTTGAACTCGCCTCGAAAACTCAGACTCGACTCGACTCGTTTACTACTCGTACTCGGCTCGTACTCGAGCGAGTAGAGTACGAGTAGGGAGTCCCTGCTCGTAGGCCGAGTAGAGCCGAGTACGAGCAGCACTCGGGCGTTAAGAGCCGAGTATGAGTAGGGCGATACTCGACTCGACTCGACTCGTGTACAGCTCTACCAATCACATACATTGAGTCATGAATTTGAAGGAGATGAAACAATCTCTGTGTTGAAATCACACGATGAATGGAACTTGAACAACAGTCTAATTCTCATGCACAAAGGTAGATCTCGATTTTTCTATACACGTAGATTAAAAACCCCTAATATTTTAGACATAAACGATAGAATCTAAATAATGTAGATTAGGGTCCCATGCAAAAATTATCAACCACAAACATATAAATTATCAAAAAAATATATATATATATAAAGTCGTGGAAATCATCTACCATGCACTTCATGTACAACATACCCCCAAATTTGAAGAAAAATTATATGAAGTCATGGAAACCATCTCAAGTACCATGCACAATCTGTAAACAACAGACTCCCAAATTTGAGTAGGAAAAAATCCATTCGATATGATAATCAAAGGAACAACGAATCAAAACACGTAGGAAGCAAAACCCCCAATTTCTATCTCAAATTCGAAGTAGGACCAATGAAATTATGATTTTAGGAAAGCATCGCACCAAAAATCAACATAATATTTCGATTCAAAAAAATCAAAGTATCAATCTATGTTGCTTCAATTATCGAAAAGGGAGACGTACCTCGGCCGAAATGGGTTTGAATCAAATGTCGTTGCTCACCTAAAATCGACCGTCACTGGGATAAAGAAAACCACCAACGTTCTAAACCACCCTATATTGTAGACGTCCCTGTTCGCGCCAACATTTCCACTCCCGCCAACTTGACCGGTCACGTCAAGCTGAAAGCTTCCATCCCGTCGATCTGTACGACTGGATGGAAGAAGAGTCGTGGGATGGGCTCGTTGCAGGCAGCGTCCCAGGCGTCGTCTCCAAGAAGGATTTCGCAATCCCTCCCTTCACAGCCGAATCCCACCAAAATCACACGCAAGCTTCGCACTCCTGGGATTTTACCAATTTATCCCTTGTAATCCCTTCCAATCCGTCCGTCCAAACACACCCTAAGTGACCGGGATCGTTTATACGAAAAGATGGCTCGGTTCATTATGCTTTATCGAAATTCGTAGATTATATCAATTATTGTTAGAATATGTTTGCAGATGCACGAGTACATGCATCAACAGTATGTAAAGAACAAAAAGGATATTCCCATCACTGAGTTCTACTCTTAAATAGCTCAATTCAAGGTCGGCACAGGGGTCATTTCTCTGTCGGTGCCTTACTAACTCAAGAAACTTATCCCGATATCCTAATCGGTCTAGCTTGAAGGCACTCCTACTATGATTGGCTATATTTCCCATATAGCAAACTAGTTCGTACTATGCAAACAGTAAACCCCACCATGTAAATGGCCTTACACAAAAATTAACGTAGTAATATTGTCAAATGGACCCAGGTTGAAATCAAGGGGCTACCGATTATCTAACTCAACATATAAATATGGGCCTACTTAACAACCTTTTATTTGTTCTATGTGATTTTTGTGGTAGCCCCATCAAAAAAAGCCTTTGATAACTCATTTTAGGGCATGGCCCAATAAATGAAGTATATCCAAATCATACACGAACCATACCATAGGAAAAAGTTGTGATTGAATTGTTGAAATTTTTAGCCTGCAGAATCACACATATCTAGATCTAGGATAGCAATTCAATGGTGTCAAGCACATACAAGAGAACACATAGATTCAACATGGAAACCCTTGTGGGAAAAAACCACGACACAAAGCGATAAATCTCCACTATGAAAATAGAAATTACAAAGAGAGAGGACTTACCCGATTTGAATAACCTCGAATCTCACCCTTGCTATACCCTTTGATTTCCCTAGAACCCCTTTTTAGAAAGCCTTAGAATTATTTCTCATACATAGAAAAGTCCTAGAGACACTTATTTATAGTGTAGGCAACTTCCCCTTTCGCACCCTTGCAAAAGGCGACACAAAATCCGCAGTCCGCATCATATTCGAAAACGAATATGCGTAACTATGACTGGTCGAGCCGAGGCTACGACTAGTCGTGGGACCCCTACGACCAGTAGAGCCATCCCTTCAACCGATCGAGCAGTCCAGACACCAAAAATCCCAAGTCGCTAAACTTTGAGTCGAGCGGCTCCCATGACTGGTTGAGCAACACCCAAAATCAATTTAAGGCTTTTCTCAACATGAATCCCCACCATTAAATACTTCATGAGGGCCACCATAATATTTATTTGGCATCCAACCTGTTGATAAGGTTACAAAGACCTATATGAGAGACAACAAATATCATTTTAATCCAAAACTTTATGCTCTGGAGAAACTTTTAATGGTCGATTACCATTATTATTCATATTATGGTTCACCTAGATTGCCGCTAAAATAAGTTGTCAAACAGGATGGATGACGTGAATACAATGTGCATGCATCAAGGTGAGCCCTATAGTTAAAGATCCATCAACATTGGTGGATCCAAGAATCCACCCAAACTGTGCCCAATTGTAATTGGGTGATGTGTCTCCCACCCACATCGATTATTCAAAGGTCATAGCGAAGCTGTGCTCATCTGCTATAAGCGTAACCCCAAAACCAGCTATGTGGATGAGACCCTGACCATAGAGCTCACATTCATCTATGTGTTTTTCAAATTATTATAGGCCATGGTCCCAAAGCAACAAAAATTTTCAAATGTACCACATCTGTAACATTCCGGATTTTTGCCAATCTAGAATTAGACGTTCTTAGGCAATGGGTCGATCTTAATACCTTATTAACTTATCAGAACTTAATCCCACAGTCTAAAATCGCTTCTTAACCCATTTCCTTCACAATATCCCATTTCCCCTTTTACCATCGTGTTCTTTAAATGTTTCTAAGTACTTTCATATTAAACCTGAATCCTAAAGTTTAGGTGATGAAGAACAATACTTTAGAAATCCGTACAAAGACCCGTGTGCCACCTCAGGCAGAAATCGCTCAAGATTAAATCCTTTAGAAATGAGACAAAGTAACTAAGTAATCAACTAGATTAGCTACGAAATTCGCTTGATCCACTTTAAATACGATCTGCAAGACTGAAAACTTGTAGAATCATTGATGCTAGGTTACCCTAAAATCTACGATCAATCTCATTACCCGGCTGCTCTCGGGAGCAACACGAAACTCCGTATTAGATCCGGATCGCACATCGAACGTCCGATCAACGCGAAGTTAAACGGTTAGGACCACCTTGTTGGGCTTGACAACCATTTCGAAAATCAAATCCAAATAGTGTCTCACGGCTATTCGCTTGAGCCCGGAGTGAAGAGTGTGAGAAAACGTAGATTTCTTTAGAAATTGGGTCTCATTTAAGTAATATGAGACTTGTCACTTGCAGGCCTATTATAAGAAATCAGACCGTCAAAATATGACCCAAATACACCCTTGGATCAGGGAAAATTTTATACACATGGCAGTGTACTTGTGGCCCTGATCGAGTCTCAGGGACCGTTGAACTGAAACTGGTTCGCCACAGGCGATCTGTAAATTCGATCGGACCAAAAACGTAACTCGACCTAGATCCAATGTCTGTGAGCTTAAGTCTGACCTTTGGCTCAAGGGGGGCTTCTGGAAGTGCTCCGTTGAGACGGAACAGCCTCACTTTAGTTATAACCTAGACCCAACGGGCAACTTTATAGATAGGAAATTTGAGTCTTTTAATGATGGACATTCCCTACGGTTTTAGAGTGATCGGACTACGGAGTTACTGAAATATACAACTGCGAAGCATTCGCGGCTTGACCCAATTCTCAATCCTAGGCGACTACCAATGGACTCACTGCTTGGACGATCAGAAGACCAGGATCCACCAGGACTCGGAAGGGATACGATGAGCTTTCTACCTTAGCCAGGTAGATGATCGATGTATCAGGATCAAGCCCACTATAGTCGTCTCTCCGTGTTTGTCAAACATTGAAAACAACTATCTTACTCTAAATAGTTGGGAATTGTTGTCAAGACGTCAAATAGATAACGGAATAAATTTTATCAACTTATTAGGGAATAAGCAAGGGATAAAGAAATAAATTTTTAAGGGGGGTAGTGCCTAAAATGTACTAGACTAGCATGCACAATATACACCCTACCGTGCATATAAACTTGAAATCAATAAGTCTTAAGCGAATGAAATAATAGAATTCTTACTTATTACCTTTAGCCAATTTCGGGGACGAAATTATTTTTAAGGGGGGTAGATTGTAACATCCCGAATTTTTGCTAACCTGGAATTAGACGTTCTTAGGCAATGGGTCGATCCTAACACCTTATTAACTTGTCAGAACTCAATCCCATAGTCTAAAATCGCTTCTTAACCTATTTCTTTCACAATCTCCCCTTTCACCACCGTGTTCTTTAAATGTTTCTAAGTACTTTCATCTTAGGCCTGAATCCTAAAGTTTAGGTGATGAAGAACAATACTTTAGAAATTTGTACAAAGACCCGTGTGCCACCTCAGGCAGAAATCGCTCAAGATCAAATCCTTTGGCTCAAGGGGGGCTTCCGGAAGTGCTCCGTTGAGACAGAACAACCTCACTTTGGTTATAACCTAAGTATACCTTGACCTGGAGTCTATTTTAGTGATGTTTTAGCCTATATAAGGACCTTAAAACCTCTCTCATTCAGCCCATACGAATTTGGGAGAAACCCTAGGAGAGAGAAGAGAGAAAAGAGAGAGAAAGTGTGAGAGTTGTGGGAGCATCTCCCTGCGACTCTACCATGCTGCTATCCGTGCCTAACCACATCGTTCTTATCGCTTTCCCGGCATTTTCAACTTCGTTTTTAGGTAAGAAACCCTAACCCTAATCTGATCTAGGGTTATGAACATTGCAAATGATGAAATAGCTAATCTATTTCATTCTATAGGTTGCCAAATTGCCGTATACTAAAGCTTAGCGAATTTATCGAGTCCGTTACGATTCTACGGCATAAGGTGCGAACTTTAGATGTATAGGTTATGGTTTTCAACGCTTTTAATGTTAGATAATGATAGATTCACTATATTAAACCATCAAACCTGTTGATAAGGTCACACAAACCTTGATAAAAGGAAAATTATATATATATATATATAGAGAGAGAGAGAGTCATGCTCCCCTGTGCACCTACGCACGTGCGCACCTTCGCACACGTGTCATGGGTGTATAATCTGAATGGTCCATTTGATGCGGAATCCCATGAAACCTCATGTGACAAATTTTCACCTTGATCTAAAATTCTGGTGGGCCATAGCAAAGAGAAATGCAAACAAGGGAGGAAACTGTTTTCATTTTCCATGGCTCATCAAAGTTTTAGATCAAAGTAAAACTTGGTCCCGAGGGGTTTCACGAGGTTCTGCTTCACATGAACGGTTTAGATTTTGGATCCACATCACGTATGATGGGATCTCAAAAAAGTTCATATGTAGTACATACGAACTGGTTCGCAGGTGAGCATTTATATATATATCCAAAACTCTTGTAGCCCATGAAAATGCAGTTCACTTGAAATTAGTATCTACTTCATTTTCGGGAATACGACCTTAAATAAGTTGAGAAAACATATGGTTAGCATGGATATACAAATGTATACATTGATGAGGACCCTCAGGTGCATTGGTGGTTCCGGGGTATGTAGCAAAGTCGCACTCAGCTACTATGAGCACTAACACTAGGAACCTGCTATGTTGGTGAGACCGCATACAACAATAGGGTCTACATCGTTGTATGAACGGTATGCCTGTGCTTTTCTTCGATTTTACCTTATTATTTCAAGCAATGGTCTCGAGAACGAAATAAATCAAATTTTCAGATGAACCACGTCATAAGAAACAAATGGTCATTCATCACTCACAATTAAAAACATCTTAAGGTGCACCATAATTTTTATTGACCATTTAAACTGTTGATAAGGTCATGCGGACTTGGATAAAAGGAAAAATATATATTAGCTTGATCCAAAACTCTTATCGCCATGAAAAGTTTTTAATGGTCAATAACCATAGTTTCAGGTAGTGTGGTCCACTTTAACTTATTATCTTCTTCATTTTTAGAAATCTGGCCTAAAATAAGCTGAGAAAACAAATGGCCAATGCGGATATACAAATGAATACATCGATGTGGACCCTACGATGAGGGTCCCACCCACATTAGTGGTTCCCGATTCGCAGGGAAGTCGCGCTCATCTGCTGTGGAAAAAATTAGCACTGTAGACTCTTCCATATTATGCCTTTTTTTCTGACACCCGAAAACTTATGTCACCAAAGTGAATTTTTAGGGTCTGGATATAGGGTTTTGGACGAAAATACCCCTACCTTTTAGGGTAAACCAGCTGAAAAAAGTATGGGGGTTCATCCCTATGAATAGAGGTCTAGTTTGGTAATTTAGGTTTTTTTCGGGTCGAATGAAAAGGGTGGGTGGTACGTCGGGTCTATATTAAAAAATCATATGCTGCGGGCCTTTCACATGAAGTTCCTGCGCGAGGATTCTATGTGGGGCCCACTTAGATGTTTGTGAGAAATCCAACCCCTTTATCCTTTTTTGAAGCTCATTTTATTACGTGAGACCAAAAATGAGGAAGATCCAAAACTTAAGCAGGCCACATGAGAGGAAACGGTGGAGATTTAGTGACCACCATTGAAACATTTATATAGCCATAAAAGTTTTGTAATGTTCTAATTTTTTTTAGTGTTTTCACATTATGTGAGTGAAAATGACCTTATAAACAGTTTAGATGGCATATAAACAGCAAGGTGGAGCCTAGGAAGGTTTCAACGGCAGACATTCCTTTCCCCACTGTTTCATCTCCTATGCCCCGCTTGAGTTTTGTATCCTACTCATTTTTAGTAGCATGTCTTCAAATGAGGTTGAAAAATGGATGGACGGTTTTAATTTCTCACGAACACTGCAGTAGGCTCCACCCAGAATCCTTTCGCAGGAACTTAGGGACTATTTGACCAGTGGTATTAAGTTGTCTTAAATGGGATTGCATTGCTAAACCCACCTCGGGATTGAGAATGTCATGTTTGGAATGAGTGTGGGATGGGATTAAAATTAACTTTATAGGCTTTAAAAAATGAGCCTTGTGTTGGAAAGTGTGAGATGGGATTTTCAAATCCCATGATGATGAATTTTCAAGTGTAATTTGAAGGGAAATCCTAGGATTTACTTTTAATTGCATACATTCCTAACATGATATTAGAAAACATGGAATACACCTAATCCCAGGACAATACCTTGCACATGCATCTACTGTTACTTTTATAATTCCGTCCCTCTTAATCTCACCTAATGCAGCCAAACGGGCCGTTAAGGAAATCCACGCCCGCTGCGGAAGGAGCCGACACCAAGCCGTATGGAACGGCGGGCAACGGCTGGCGAATGAGCTTGCTGACTAAGATCGAAATGCTTGTTTGCGCTTTCTGTCGTGTCGGCACCTTTTCTGCGTGCTGTTAAGAGCGGCTGACGTTTAGTCGACGTCGAGCCAACGCAAAGAACAGCCGTGTGATAACGGAGAATTATATGATCCTCAGCCAGTTGACGCGCACAGGGCCCACGCACCAAGCCTCACTTGGGATGGACGATGCACCAAGTTCCGTCATTCCACCCGATTAAGAATCATATTCTCCGTACCTCATTGCCGTAGTCTCCTTCCTCGATCGCAACGATTTTAAACTGTGTCATCGACTCTGCGTCTTAGCTTTTTTTTAAAAAAGTTTTCACCTTGGCTTATCTTATGAAAATATTATTCCCTGTATCTTGTTTTACAGAGTGTGATTGGTCTTTTAATTATCTTGCATGTTTGTGGTAGTAGATTGCGTCCAGCGCCGCTTGAACAGAAATCGGTCTACAAACAGGCTTTGGCTCTGTGGGGTCCATGTGATGTTAGGGCTTTATCCACACCGTTTATACATTTTTTTAAATCATTTTACTGAAAATTAGGTAGATATAAGGTTTAAGCGTACCATACCACAGGAAGCAGCAATGATAATAACACCCACCATTACAACCTTCTCATGGCACCATGAAGTTTACTTGCCATCAAAACTGTTCAAACTGGATGAAGGGAGCTTTATCAAAAACTTCTTCGGCTCCCCCAAAAAGTTTTTAATGGTGGGCATTCATTTCTTACTATGAATCACTTGAGCATTGAATTTACTTATTTTTTGGATCATGCCATAATACTTATACATCATGTTGCACCCCATAGAACCCCTACCTAGATGAATTCGGTTGAGGGAGGGGGAGGACACAATTTGCTCTCGTGTTTGGATGCTACCTAAAAAATAAATTCTTTTAAGTATAGTTAGTATTATGTGTTAAAGATTATGGCCTACTGCGGACTATCTGAATTAATTTTTACTCCTGCAAAATATATCACCAACACATAATTAAATAAACTAAAATTAGGGAATTGTTACCCGCGACAAAGTGGAGATCAAAGGAATGAGAGAGAGTGGATGGGGAAGAGATTCTCCAAGGAAGAAAGATAAATGAAAGAAACTGATGTAATTATATACACACAAGGAGAGAGAAGTTCACCTACTAAGTCATGCTTACATTTTGACGTGCATCTAATGATCAGAGTGTATTTCATATAATCATCACATTGGGCCTTGTAAAAATTTACAGCGTATGTCTTTCTCTTAACTTTTTAGTTTTGTAACGCCACATGAATCACATATTAGCTTTATTTTTTTAGACCTGTGCATTGTACAGACTCACACATCTAATGGTGAGAGTTGATTTTAAATACAACATGATGGGCCCATAGAAAAATCAAAGATGCATGGTCACCCTAGGTTATTTAAAAAGCAAATATTTTCAAATTATTTAGATGCCCATCCTTGATTTTTCGCGGGTGCACCAGCTGCACCGAAATTTAGACATGGGCATAAAAATCAGGCACATATGTGATTTTGGTGGGCCACACTAAGGGAAAGGGTTCGAAGGTTGAGTGTTGCCCTTTACATTGTTTTCAATCCTGTGGTCCACATGAATCATGGATGGAGTTGATATTTGGGACCATGACCTAAAATGACATGACAAACCTAGTAGTAAGGGTGAATTTTACACAACATTAGGGCCCACCCAAGCCTCAGACTACTTACTCCTCTCTCTCTCATCTTTCAGGCTCCAATCTTATTCCCTTCATTAAATTTGACGCCACCTTATAATTACGAACAACTAGACCAACGAACGCACCTCTCCGGACCAACTCACACAGCCTGTGCCGTTTCTCTAGTGAGCTCTGTTGATGCAAAAATCTGGTTCACCCTCTGTAGACCTTCGAGCACCTGCACAAGAAGAAGACAAAGGAGACCCTGGCTAGAGCAGGGGACCCTCCGATGCCAAAGTCAGGCTAGGAATCTGGGTCTTACAGTATTGAGGGAGCTTCGATGAGAAATTTGTGCGTACCTTTTAGATGATGAAAGCTTCCTTTTTATAGCTGTTAAAGCGTTTAATCGTAGGAGGATTCTTCTCCTGATATCGTGTAATCGAAAGAGGATTCTCTTCCTAGGATCACGGACATCGGGTGGCGGCCGTCCGCGATCTTCGTCTGATCCCGCGGACTTCGGGATCAGGGATCTTATCCCAAAATGTTCGGAACGAAATCTGATTTCGCGCTGTCCTCTGGCTAGTTCCGTTACGAGGGTCGGCCCGATGCACCCTTGGATTACTGGTCCTTCGTCCGAGGCGAGTTAACTTTCGTCTCGGTTTATAGAGCTCTCAACCCTGCCTCGGATCCGACGTGCCCTGCCTCGGATCCGACGTAGTGCTTCCCAAGCCGAGGCACCAGACCCGAGTCACTGGACTTAGTATTTTTGTCCCCAACAGTAAGCCCCCTTACTCCGTGTGTCTCACGTGACACTCAGGAGTAACGAATTGTGAGTCGGTTCATGGCCTGGTCCGAGTCAATAAGTGCATTTAATGCATCCTGTGCTGTCTTTGATAGGAGACGATTCAGTTTCTGACAACGCATGCGCCGGCAACCGTCAAGTCGCTCATCCTGCCAATGAGGGTTGGACACGTAGTTAGGACGTTTTGTCGTCAATCGATGTGCGCCACGTGTCGAGCCAGGGAGTCGATGCAGGCGTCGAATCATTTCCTCATTAATTGCTTCCGGCGTACGGCAATCTTATAAAAAGGGTAAGGGTCCCGCATTTTAAACTACTATTGCCGTTCCCGCTTTTCATTTCTTTTGGAGCTTTTTCGGTCTTCGGTCTTTCCTTTCCTTCCCTTCCTCTTTACTGACTGTCAGCGGCTCTCTTCGCCATTTCCGTTTTTCTCCCTCCTTCCGGTGAGTCTCTCCTTCCTCTTTACTTAGTGATAATGGCGACTAGGGGTTCTCAAAGTCCCCAGGAAGGAGTTTCCGGAGATGAAGGCGAAGCGCAACGTTTTTGGAACGTTGCGGAATCGCCTTCTTTATTAACGGAGATGGCAGTTGATGCTAATGCTGCATTTTCTCTCGAGCGGGTCACCGAAGCTCCGGCAGAGCGCCCTGCTCCTGTTAACCCTTCTCGGGGTGGACCCTCTTTGATAACCCGTCCGGGAAGGCCCAATTGTCCAAGGGGCATGGAGGAAGAAGAGGAAGAAGAAGAGATAGTGATGGCCGAGAGAACCTCTAAGTCGGTTCCTGCTCGATAAGTCGGCGCGTCGAGTCTGAGGGAGAAGGATCGGGGGATGACCTAAGCGGGCCGGTTCCTTCGGTTCTAACTGAGGCGGATTTAGACAGAATCCGAATCGGGTATCATATCCCCGAATCAGTTATCACTTATCTCCCTCGTCCGAGTCAGCTGCCGGATCATCCTCCTCCTGGGGCAGTCGCGATTTACCAAGTCTCGATGCAATGTGGCTTGCGTCTGCCCCTTCAACCCATTGTCCAGGGAGTTTTATCCCGAATTCGGATTGCACCGGGGCAAATAGTTCCGAATGGGTGGAGGAACTTACTCGGGTGTGCGGTACTGTGGGCTGAGATGGAACAGCCGCCGTTAACAGTCGACGAATTCCTTCATTTATATCAAGTGCGCGTGAATCCGAACTACCCCGGCTTTTACGTCTTCGCCGCTTGGCGGGGCGGAGGCGGCTCCTTAATAACTGACCCTCCCACTTCTAACAAGCATTGGAGGGAGCGTTGGTTTTGGGCCTGTGGCCGTTGGGAGTCGGCTGAACCCGGGTCCTACGAGGCTCGTGTCCCTCGGTCGTTCCAAAGAGCAGGTGACTTGGCTCTTTTCCCACGCCCTCCATTATTTTTGCAATGTTCCGAGTCTGACGTGCTTGTGTTTGGCAGATATCCCGAAGAAGCGACAAAAGCTCGGCTCAAGTGCCGCAGCTCGGATCAAAGAACTGAGGACGTTGGATCCGACAGATAGGTCCTGGAAAGTACTTTTACAGCCGGAGCGCCTCCATCTCGCAGGTCTAGACTCGGCTGTCACAGGTAATTGAAAATGCATCTTCATGCGCCTTTTGGATTTTTCCTGACTTGAATTTCTCCTCTTTCTTTCTTTTTACTTTTAGACTTGCCCGAAGCTCGTCCCCATCTGCGGATTGTTCCCGAGCCAGCCCCCTCTGAGGCAGCCCCTTCCGAGCCAACCCCCTCCGAACCGGTCCCTTCAAAGATGACCGGGGCTCGTCCTCCTCCTAGGATGATTTCAAAGTTGAAGGCTCCTCCACGATCAGTTCTCCTGTCAGAGCCTCGGCCGCTGAAGAGACAGAAAGTGGTACGGAAGGAAAAAGAACCTATGGGTTCTTCTGCTCCCCCTATTGTCGTAATTTCTGACCCGGAGGAAAGGGTGGGAGTGACGGCGACCGCGGCCTCGGAACCTCAGGCGGCACCCGACTCGGAACACATTTCGACGGAGGTCCCGAGGCAGGAGGAAGAAGTTAGGGTCGCGTCTTCCAGAGGGGAGGAAGAGACGAGGACTGCATCCTCGAGAGGGGAGGAGACGAGTCAAGAGGGGCCGTCCGTATTGCAGAAGGTGGTATCGGGGATGGTTCCCTGGGCTTTAGCTCACGGGAGCGAGAAAGAGTTCATCGGCCTCTACAACGCTCCTTCGTCGCAAACCGTTGGACATGCTGTTCACTCCCCAAGTATAGGGTTGTGATGTAGTAATAAACTCGGTAAGATCGAGGTCGAATCCCACGAGGACTGGTCGTCACAATTTAAATCTAAGATTCTTCTTAACTAATCCAATGAATAATGAACTAAACCACTAAGCATAATTTTAAGAAAAACAATTAAGAAACAAGGAATAAAATTCAATCAGAGAGAAAGCACTAGGACTTTCGAATCCACCCCTAATCATCCTAACTCTTGTTTTGTCTGTTGATTCACCTTGACCTTGATTGATACCACTTAAATAGAGAAAGCACAATCTGTGTCCTAAATCGGGCATACAGACTGTCTAATTCCTTTAAGCAATGCCATGAACAATACATCTCATGTCCTTGGTCGGGCACATGGTATGCAAAATTCATTAAAGCACCCTGTTCCTTCCTCTATAGGAAACCTGTTCTTGATCAGACCCAAGCACCTGTAATAAGCATCCAAACAACATCCATCTATACTTTGGTCAAGTTCATAGATGGAGAAGTATGGAATTTAAACCCATAAATCCCACTCAGAGAAAGAAACAAATTAAATAAAATTCAAAGTAAATCAACCAATACAAGAGCTGATCAAATTAGGGGCTTCATCTCAGCCCTAGCTGAGAGATTAGTTACCCATAAAATCCATATAAAAAAAATAAATATTAAATAAAATTCATAAATTAAAACTCCAAACCGAAAAATCTCTCTCTCTTTCTCCTTCTCTTTCTTCTCTCCCTGGCTCTGGATCTCCAATTCTCTGGATCTGAATGCCTCTCCCACGTCCAAAACTTCCCTTTTATAGCTGCTGGATGGCTGGAATCGGTGGCAGAGTCGTAGACGGACTCGAAGTGCAATTTTTCGCAGCCGTGATCGGTGGGCCCCACAGAGGTGTTTTCTGGAAAATCCACCCCGTCCATTGGATTCAGGACGAAATTTCAGTCAAGAATGAGTGGTTTTGAAGGTCCATTGGCGCGGCCCACAGAAGAAATCTCAAAAAGATCAGATTTGAACGTCGCCGGGTACCCCTTTTGTGGCCTCTGTATCTCGCACGTGTGTACGCATGGGAGTGAAAGATCAGCATGGTTTTGTAGTTCTCGTGGCCCTCTACGCGATGGACGGCTCGGATCTTCCGGAAGGTTGACGAGCGGGGCCCACAATAATTCGGAAATCGGCCAGCGGCCGTGCGTTACGCGGACGCCAACCGGCGCTGACGTGATGGTGGGTCCCACTTCGCAATGTATTTGAGAAATCTACTCGTTCATGAGATTCAGCTCGAAAAATCAGTAAGAATTTACTGGTTTTGAGGTGGATTCGGTGCAGCCCACGTGATCTTTCGTCCCACCGTCCATCCTGCGTTTGTACGGCTAGGATCTGATATCATTTTTATTCCAATTTTTGCCACCTAGGCGAGGGCAACCGCCGCCCAGGAAGCTGATGGACGGTTTGGATTGTCCAATTGGACACTAAGTGGGACCCACAACCGCCGACATGCGGTCGGTTCCATGACGTATTTGGAACGCGGACGCGTTTTCGGTGACGACGATCGGCTCGGGTCGGCCATGAGCGCCGACCGTCCCGGCGGTCCGGTGTGGTGGCTACACCCGCGCTCCATGCACACACCATACATACAAGGCCCACTGTAATGTTTTTCGAGAAACGATCCGACCATCTCGCTTTATCTCCCTAATTAACGGGTTGGGACCAAAGTTGAGACATATTCTGTTATCGTGGGCCGAAATCAGCGATTTGTAGGCTGATTTGTCAGTTGGGGCACTTCCCAAGATCATCAATGGCTGAAAGTTAATACGTACGGTTAATTTATGGCCCTCATCCCATATGTGAAGTTTTGAACTGATCTGATGGCGGGAACCATGTGATCTTGCATTCTAGACCCTTTTCGGGCCCCTTTGGCTTGCTTTCCTCAAATCCCAGGCGTGTAAAATCGTCACCATTGGTTCTCTGGAGTCCATCCCGTGCTCTGGTGACTTCGAAACGTTAATTCCATGCTTTTAACATTAATTTTCAATACACGCTCCTAATTTCCTCCTGTAACAAAAACACGATTAAAATCTGGCATTAAACATTATCATGTATGTAGAATCAAGCAATTACTGGGGTCTGATATGTAATATTTGACCCTGATCACAACCCCCAACCAGCATTTTGCTAGTCCCGAGCAAAACATGCGAAAAATAATTTCGAAATAAAGACAATTCTTGTAAATTCAAATGACTTGTGAACAGATAGTTGAGATGTGAAAAAGCTAAGATTCATGATTGGTATGTGAAATTTTTCTCTTGGAATCAAGCTTACAATAAACTTCATAATCAAGTTCAAAATATTAATCCATGAATTAGAATAATTCTAAACATTGAGCTCCATGAATGTAAAGTGTAATCTCGACTTACAATCAGTAAGAGATCCAATAGTCAATTTCATGATATCATTAGTAATACATGACAATCAAGCTTGAACCCAACACTTATCTCACATTAACTTTTCATGTTACCATCTTTTGATTTTCTTCTACGATAGCAAGAACGCAATCGAGGGAAATCAAATTCTCACCTATAGGAGCAAACCTATGGCGAAAACTTGTCGCTTAACTTCTTTTTTTTTTTTTTCTTTTCTTTTTTATAGGTTAATAATGAGGAATCGAATCTTCATCTATAGGAGCAAACCTATGATGACGATTATGTGACTTAGCCTTTGATTTTTCTTTTTACCAAGTTAATCATTCAGTTATCGAACCAAAACTTAAGGTGTAAGCGAGATGTGATATGTGAAATCATGGCTCAATCAATGTTTATAACTTCTAATCATGGATTAACAATTCAAAATTGACCGTGAAATCAAGCAGATGGCTGAATCCAAGAGTCATAAATTACGATCATCACGTATCTTATAATGTTAAAATCACAACTATCCTTCAAAATCACTTTGAATTCAATAGAAATTCTAGAAAAATTTTAAAATTTTCACAAATTTTGCTCAAGACCAAGAAAATACTGATTAGGTAACCTAATCTCCCATCCCCAACCTAAAATCTACATTGTCCTCAATGTAAAAGGAATAAGCATGCAATGCACATGAGACAACAAAAAGAAAAGAGGAGTAGGGAAAGATAGTACCTGGATGGAGAATCAAGAAGCTCTCAAAAATATCAGCGTAAAAGCGAGTCAGAACAAGAGAGAAATCAGTAAAATAAAAGATCCTACCTATACCACTTTCGCAGGTGCTCTCGATTGCATTTAGCATATGCAACAAGCCTTTAAACCCCTAGGTTACCCCTAGTGGACGAGTTGTAGTCTCGTGAGGGTTTGCAGTAATGTTACCCACAAACATTGAAGTAACTCACTAAGAAAAAGCATAAAATAAAAGACTGGGCTGCCTCCCAGGAGCGCTAAGTTTACCTACATCCTAAAATAGCAGAAGGAAACTACCCTAGTCCTAAGAAAGCGAGGAAAAACTACTCAGTTATCTTCTGCAAGGTTCCTCTTTCGCCGAGTATCTTGATAAGTTTCTCAGTAGATTTCTCAACAGGATCATCCAAAAGCCATTTTTGCAATAGGCTTGGATGCCCTGGAGCTTGACTTTCCAAAGAAACTTATGTACCTCATAAAAAATTTGTCGTTGATTCGCCTTAGGTATCCAGAGTATATATGATTCACTGCGACAAAGAAGTTTCGAAGTTAGTATCCCATGGTGAATCAGAGACTACACATAGATGAAAGTCAGAAAAATTCTCAGAAAGTGACGTAGTCTCAACACATTCCGAAGTAGCAGACTTCGGTTCAATTGTTAGCTCCTCCTCCCTTAATGGTAAATATTCAGGATTTGTGGAAGGAGGGGTTTCAGAGTAAGGGTCCTCTCGGTCAGTGATGACTACCGAGATATTATTTTGCAAGGCATTCACTATGTCTCTTATCATGGGATCGTTTGAATCTGCAAAGTGTGCCAAACAATCATCCAAAGAGTTGGGACATTCAACTGAGGGTGACTCATTTTCTACATTAGAGCTCGTGATGATCTGCCCAAGGAATCCATCGTTTTTTAAAGTAAACGGAGGTGTGCTCTCTTGCTCCAGCCCTGCACAGACAGATTGAAGATCAGTATACGAAGCATTGATATATGGACTCTGTTCATCGATACTACTCAGAAGAGGCGATGAATCGTCATTATTTAATGATTCGATGGTGGCCTCAACTGGGTGGTTTCAAATTCAAGAGTCATATCGAGTAGCTCGTCCATCTCCCTAATCATATCATCATGTAATTCAGAGGAGTGGTCCAAATACGTTTCACAAGAGTTAGAAGGGTCAGTTGTAAAGGGCCCATCCTCTACCTTAAAATCAGACATGTTAGGTGAGGGGAGTGGCTCATTATGACCGACCACTTCGTGTACGTCTTGATCATTGACTTGGACCAAATTTGAGATTGATTCAAAGGGAATTGGGGCTGAACATCCATGATCATCATCCCAATACGCATCATTGTCTAATTCATGCAAAGGCGCACTTGGGATGGGATCGCTTCCTCATTCACATTCTAAATTCGGTTGAGGTTCGAATAAACTAACCTCAACCTCATCATTGAGATCCTGTGTGTCATGTAAGGAAAGTGTGTCATCATCATTGTATTTGAAAGACACCCAAGTATCTCCATCATTATTTTGAACAGTCATTGAGATTGACTCATCGGGGAATTGAACCGTATGCTCATGAATGGAATCCAACTCCTCATTCCAAATTCCAGATTTCGTTAAAAGCGAGTGAGGATCACTTTCCTCACATTGTATTTCTGGATTGGATTGTAGTTGGGATGAGCGAGCTTCCTCTATCCTTTCAATGTGCGAATTGAGTGCTTCTAGTGATTTCATCAATTTCGCAACATGCTGGTTTACTTGTTCTGGATCAAAACATGAATCCTCTTGGATCGTTTCTGGTTGGATCTCAAAGGTATGGGATCCAAGAGAATAATTATTACAATATGTTGTTGGTTCAACTTCCCAGTTTTGATGGTTCCACTGGTTATAGTCATACTGATCATACATGGGAGAATATGATGATTGATAATAGTCCTCATTCCCATAATTATGATCGTATACTACTATTAACCGATGGAACATAACGTTCTAGTCGGTTCTCAATGTCTGTTCTCGATGGAGAGAAATCTTGAGGTATATGTTGGATTCCACACCCTTTAGGCATGTCCCAATAAAACCTATCCAACTCAGCATATGCATCTACCCACGATTCCATGGTAGAACCTTAACTCTGAGACTAATCCTAAAAGAAATCAAAATCCTACAGCAATACAGAAAGTAAAGGAGAAGTTAGAAAGATGTTACCGAGTAGAAGTTCCTATGTGAAAAACCTGCAAAACAAAACAAAACAAGTTAGTTTTTAAGAATAGTCAGTCTAAGGTTAGAAAAAATAAAACCCTAATTCTAAAAATAAAAAAAATAAAGAAATTAGGAAGATATTACCAAATTAGAAGTTTCTATCTCAGAATCCTACAAACAAGAAATAGGTTAATTTCTAAAAAGAAAATAAAAACTTTAACCTAAAGTTAGTAAAATCCTAAGACTATAAATTATGATAAGAGAGAATCCTAAATTCAATTTGGAACGAAACAGTCCCCGGCAAGCCAAAAACTTGTTCACTCCCCAAGTATAGGGTTGTGATGTAGTAATAAACTCGGTAAGATCGAGGTCGAATCCCACGAGGACTGGTCGTCACAATTTAAATCTAAGATTCTTCTTAACTAATCCAATGAATAATGAACTAAACCACTAAGCATAATTTTAAGAAAAACAATTAAGAAACAGGGAATAAAATTCAATCAGAGAGAAAGCACTAGGACTTTCGAATCCACCCCTAATCATCCTAACCCTTGTTTTGTCTCGTTGATTCACCTTGACCTTGATTGATACCACTTAAATAGAGAAAGCACAATCTGTGTCCTAAATCGGGCATACAGACTGTCTAATTCCTTTAAGCAATGCCATGAACAATACATCTCATGTCCTTGGTCGGGCACATGGTATGCAAAATTCATTAAAGCACCCTGTTCCTTCCTCTATAGGAAACCTGTTCTTGATCAGACCCAAGCACCTGTAATAAGCATCCAAACAACATCCATCTATACTTTGGTCAAGTTCATAGATGGAGAAGTATGGAATTTAAACCCATAAATCCCACTCAGAGAAAGAAACAAATTAAATAAAATTCAAAGTAAATCAACCAATACAAGAGCTGATCAAATTAGGGGCTTCATCTCAGCCCTAGCTGAGAGATTAGTTACCCATAAAATCCATATAAAAAAAATAAATATTAAATAAAATTCATAAATTAAAACTCCAAACCGAAAAATCTCTCTCTCTTTCTCCTTCTCTTTCTTCTCTCCCTGGCTCTGGATCTCCATTCTCACGGATCTGAATGCCTCTCCCACGTCCAAAACTTCCCTTTTATAGCCGCTGGATGGTGGAATCGGTGGCAGAGTCGCAGACAGACGGACTCAAGTGCAATTTTTCGCAGCCGTGATCGGTGGGCCCCACAGAGGTATTTTCTGGAAAATCCACCCCGTCCATTGGATTCGGGACGAAATTTCACCAAGAATGAGTGGTTTTGAAGGTCCATTGGCGCGGCCCACGAAGAAATCTCAAAAGATCGATTTGAACGTCGCCGGTACCCCTTTGGGCCTCTCGTATCTCGCACGTGTGTACGCATGGGAGTGAAAGATCAAGCATGGTTTTGTAGTTCTCGTGGCCCTCACGCGATGGACGGCTCGGATCTTCCTGGAAGGTTGACGAGCGGGGCCCACAATAATTCGGAAATCGGCCGGCCGGCCGTGCGTTACTGGACGCCAACCGGCTGACGTGATGGTGGGTCCCACTTCGCAATGTATTTGAGAAATCTACTCCGTTCATGAGATTCGGCTCGAAAAATCGCAAGAATTTCTTGGTTTTGAGGTGGATTCTGCAGGCCCCACGTGATCTTTCGTCCCACCGTCCATCCTGCGTTTGTACGGCTAGGATCTGATATCATTTTTTATTCCAATTTTTGCCACCTAGGCGAGGGCAACTGCCGCCCTAGGAAGCTGATGGACGGTTTGGATTGTCCAATTGGACACTAAGTGGGACCCACAACCGCCGACAGCGGTCGGTTCCCGCGGACGCTGGAACGCGGACGCGTTTCTGCGTGACGACGCCGGGTCGGGCCGCGAGCGCCGACCGTCCGGCGGTCCGGTGTGGCGCGCCACACCCGCGCTCCATGCACACACCATACATACAAGGCCCACTGTAATGTTTTTCGAAATCGATCCGACCATCGCTTTATCTCCCTAATTAACGGGTTGGGACCAAAGTTGAGACATATTCTGTTATCAGGTGGGCCGAAATCAGCGATTTGTAGGCTGATTTGTCAGTTGGGGCACTTCCCAAGATCATCAATGGCTGAAAGTTAATACGTACGGTTAATTTATGGCCCTCATCCCATATGTGAAGTTTTGAACTGATCTGATGGCGGGAACCATGTGATCTTGCATTCTGGACCCTTTTCGGGCCCCTTTGTCGTGCTTTCCTCAGATCTCAGGCGTGTAAAGTCTTCATCATTGGTTCTCTGGAGTCCATCCCGTGCTCTGGTGACTTCGAAACGTTAATTCCATGCTTTTAACATTAATTTTCAATACACGCTCCTAATTCCCTCCTGTAACAAAAACACGATTAAAATCTGGCATTAAACATTATCATGTATGTAGAATCAAGCAATTACTGGGGTCTGATATGTAATATTTGACCCTGATCACAACCCCAACCAAAGATTTTGCTAGTCCCGAGCAAAACATGCGAAAAATAATTTTAAATAAAAGACAATTCTTGTAGAATTCAAATGACTTGTGAACAGATAGCTGAGATGTGAAAAAGCTAAGATTCATGATTGGTATGTGAAATTTTTCTCTTGGAATCAAGCTTACAGTAAACTTCATAATCAAGTTCAAAATATTAATCCATGAATTAGAATAATTCTAAACATTGAGCTCCATGAATGTAAAGTGTAATCTCGACTTACAATCAGTAAGAGATCCAATAGTCAATTTCATGATATCATTAGTAATACATGACAATCAAGCTTGAACCCAACACTTATCTCACAGATTAACTTTTCATGTTACCATCTTTTGATTTTCTTTACGAGCAGTAACGCAACTGAGGGAAATCAAATTCTCACCTATAGGGAGCAAACCTATGGCGAAAACTTGTCGCTTAACTTCTTCTTTTTTTTTTTTCTTTTCTTTTTTATAGGTTAATAATGAGGAATCGAATCTTCATCTATAGGGAGCAAACCTATGATGACGATTATGTGACTTAGCCTTTTGATTTTTCTTTTTACCAAGTTAATCATTCAGTTATCGAACCAAAACTTAAGGTGTAAGCGAGATGTGATATGTGAAATCATGGCTCAATCAATGTTTATAACTTCTAATCATGGATTAACAATTCAAAATTGACCGTGAAATCAAGCAGATGGCTGAATCCAAGAGTCATAAATTACGATCATCACGTATCTTATAATGTTAAAATCACAACTATCCTTCAAAATCACTTTGAATTCAATAGAAATTCTAGAAAAAATTTTAAAATTTTCACAAATTTTGCTCAAGACCAAGAAAATACTGATTAGGTAACCTAATCTCCCATCCCCAACCTAAAATCTACATTGTCCTCAATGTAAAAGGAATAAGCATGCAATGCACATGAGACAACAAAAAGAAAAGAGGAGTAGGGAAAGATAGTACCTGGATGGAGAATCAAGAAGCTCTCAAAAATATCAGCGTAAAAGCGAGTCAGAACAAGAGAGAAATCAGTAAAATAAAAGATCCTACCTATACCACTTTCGCAGGTGCTCTCGATTGCATTTAGCATATGCAACAAGCCTTTAAACCCCTAGGTTACCCCTAGTGGACGAGTTGTAGTCTCGTGAGGGTTTAAGAATGTTACCCACAAACATTGAAGTAACTCACTAAGAAAAAGCATAAAATAAAAGACTGGCTGCCTCCCAGGAGCGCTAAGTTTACTGTCTATCCTAAAATAGCAGAAAGGAAACTACCCTAGTCCTAAGAAAGCAGGAAAAACTACTCAGTTATGCTCTGCAAGGTTCCTCTTTCTCGCAGATATCTTGATAAGTTTCTCAAGAGATTTTCAACAGGATCATCCAAAAGCCATTTTTGCAATAGGCTTGGATGCCCTGGAGCTTGACTTTCCAAAGAAACTTATGTACCTCATAAAAAATTTGTCGTTGATTCGCCTTAGGTATCCAGAGTATATATGATTCACCTGCGACAAAAGAAGTTTCGAAGTTAGTATCCCATGGTGAATCAGAGACTACACATAGATGAAAGTCAGAAAAATTCTCAGAAAGTGACGTAGTCTCAACACATTCCGAAGTAGCAGACTTCGGTTCAATTGTTAGCTCCTCCTCCCTTAATGGTAAATATTCAGGATTTGTGGAAGGAGGGGTTTCAGAGTAAGGGTCCTCTCGGTCAGTGATGACTACCGAGATATTATTTTGCAAGGCATTCACTATGTCTCTTATCATGGGATCGTTTGAATCTGCAAAGTGTGCCAAACAATCATCCAAAGAGTTGGGACATTCAACTGAGGGTGACTCATTTTCTACATTAGAGCTCGTGATGATCTGCCCAAGGAATCCATCGTTTTTTAAAGTAAACGGAGGTGTGCTCTCTTGCTCCAAAACGCACGTACGTGATTGAAGATCAAGATACTAAGCATTGATATATGGACTCGTTCATCGATACTACTCGAAGAGGCGATGAATCGTCATTATTTAACAGATTCGATGGTGGCCTCAATCTGGTGGTTTCAAATTCAAGAGTCATATCGAGTAGCTCGTCCATCTCCCTAATCATATCATCATGTAATTCGTGAGGAGTGGTCCAAATACGTTTCACAAGAGTTAGAAGGGTCGCTTGTAAGGGCCCATCCTCTACCTTAAAATCGACATGTTAGGTGAGGGGAGTGGCTCATTATGACCGACCACTTCGTGTACGTCTTGATCATTGACTTGGACCAAATTTGAGATTGATTCAAAGGGAATTGGGGCTGAACATCCATGATCATCATCCCAATACGCATCATTGTCTAATTCTGTGCAGTGCGCACTTGGGATGGGATCGCTTTCCTCACATTCTAAATTCGGTTGAGGTTCGAATAAACTAACCTCAACCTCATCATTGAGATCCTGTGTGTCATGTAAGGAAAGTGTGTCATCATCACTGTATTTGAAAGACACCCAAGTATCTCCATCATTATTTTGAACAGTCATTGAGATTGACTCATCGGGGAATTGAACCGTATGCTCATGAATGGAATCCAACTCCTCATTCCAAATTCCAGATTTCGTTAAAAGCGAGTGAGGATCACTTTCCTCACATTGTATTTCTGGATTGGATTGTAGTTGGGATGAGCGAGCTTCCTCTATCCTTTCAATGTGCGAATTGAGTGCTTCTAGTGATTTCATCAATTTCGCAACATGCTGGTTTACTTGTTCTGGATCAAAACATGAATCCTCTTGGATCGTTTCTGGTTGGATCTCAAAGGTATGGGATCCAAGAGAATAATTATTACAATATGTTGTTGGTTCAACTTCCCAGTTTTGATGGTTCCACTGGTTATAGTCATACTGATCATACATGGGAGAATATGATGATTGATAATAGTCCTCATTCCCATAATTATGATCGTATACGGCCCTATTAACCGATGGAACATAACGTTCTAGTCGGTTCTCAATGTCTGTTCTCGATGGAGAGAAATCTTGAGGTATATGTTGGATTCCACACCCTTTAGGCATGTCCCAATAAAACCTATCCAACTCAGCATATGCATCTACCCACGATTCCATGGTAGAACCTTAACTCTGAGACTAATCCTAAAAGAAATCAAAATCCTACAGCAATACAGAAAGTAAAGGAGAAGTTAGAAAGATGTTACCAGAGTAGAAGTTCCTATGTGAAAAACCTGCAAAACAAAACAAAACAAGTTAGTTTTTAAGAATAGTCAGTCTAAGGTTAGAAAAAATAAAACCCTAATTCTAAAAATAAAAAAAATAAAGAAATTAGGAAGATATTACCAAATTAGAAGTTTCTATCTCAGAATCCTACAAACAAGAAATAGGTTAATTTCTAAAAAGAAAATAAAAACTTTAACCTAAAGTTAGTAAAATCCTAAGACTATAAATTATGATAAGAGAGAATCCTAAATTCAATTTGGAACGAAACTTGAACACCAAGCAATCTCGCTAAAAACTTGTTCACTCCCAAGTATAGGGTTGTGATGTAGTAATAAACTCAGTAAGATCGAGGTCGAATCCCACGAGGACTGGTCGTCACAATTTAAATCTAAGATTCTTCTTAACTAATCCAATGAATAATGAACTAAACCACTAAGCATAATTTTAAGAAAAACAATTAAGAAACAGGAATAAAATTCAATCGAGAGAAAGCACTAGGACTTTCGAATCCACCCCTAATCATCCTAACCCTTGTTTTGTCTGTTGATTCACCTTGACCTTGATTGATACCACTTAAATAGAGAAAGCACAATCTGTGTCCTAAATCAGACATCTGTTGTCTAATTCCTTTAAGCAATGCCATGAACAATACATCTCATGTCCTTGGTCGGGCACATGGTATGCAAAATTCATTAAAGCACCTGTTCCTTCCTCTATAGGAAACCTGTTCTTGATCGACCCAAGCACTGTAATAAGCATCCAACAACATCCATCTATACTTTGGTCAAGTTCATAGATGGAGAAGTATGGAATTTAAACCCATAAATCCCACTCAGAGAAAGAAACAAATTAAATAAAATTCAAAGTAAATCAACCAATACAAGAGTGATCAAATTAGGGCTTCATCTCGGCCCTAGCCGAGAGATTAGTTACCCATAAAATCCATATAAAAAAAATAAATATTAAATAAAATTCATAAATTAAAACTCCAAACCGAAAAATCTCTCTCTCTTTCTCCTTCTCTTTCTTCTCTCCCGGCTCGGATCTCCAATTCTCGGATCTGAATGCCTCTCCCACGTCCAAAACTTCCCTTTTATAGCCGCTTGGATGGTGGAATCGGTGGCAGAGTCGTAGACGGACTCGAAGTGCAATTTTTCGCAGGCCGTGATCGGTGGGCCCCACAGAGGTGTTTTCTGGAAAATCCACCCCGTCCATTGGATTCGAAGACGAAATTTCAGTCAAGAATGAGTGGTTTTGAAGGTCCATTGGCGCGGCCCACGAAGAAATCTCAAAAGATCGATTTGAACGTCGCCTGCACCCCTTTTGTGGCCTCTCAGTATCTCGCACGTGTGTACGCATGGGAGTGAAAGATCGCATGGTTTTGTAGTTCTCGTGGCCCTCACGCGATGGACGGCTCGGATCTTCCGGAAGGTTGACGAGCGGGGCCCACAATATGGTCGGAAATCGGCCACGGCCGTGCGTTACGCGGACGCCAACCGGCGCTGACGTGATGGTGGGTCCCACTTCGCAATGTATTTGAGAAATCTACTCCGTTCATGAGATTCAGCTCGAAAAATCAGTAAGAATTTACTGGTTTTGAGGTGGATTCGGTGCAGCCCACGTGATCTTTCGTCCCACCGTCCATCCTGCGCGTTTGTACGGCTAGGATCTGATATCATTTTTTATTCCAATTTTTGCCACCTAGGCGAGGGCAACTGCCGCCCTAGGAAGCTGATGGACGGTTTGGATTGTCCAATTGGACACTAAGTGGGACCCACAACCGCCCGACAGCGGTCGGTTCCCGCGGACGCCGGAACGCGGACGCGTTTCGGTGACGACGCTCGGGGCCGGGCCGCGAGCGCCTGACCGTCCGGCGGTCCGTGTGGCGCGGCTACACCCGCGCTCCATGCACACACCATACATACAAGGCCCTTGTAATGTTTTTCGAAATCGATCCGACCATCTGCTTTATCTCCCTAATTAACGGGTTGGGACCAAAGTTGAGACATATTCTGTTATCGTGGGCCTGAAATCGCGATTTGTAGGTGATTTGTCAGTTGGGGCACTTCCCAAGATCATCAATGGCTGAAAGTTAATACGTACGGTTAATTTATGGCCCTCATCCCATATGTGAAGTTTTGAACTGATCTGATGGCGGGAACCATGTGATCTTGCATTCTAGACCCTTTTCGGGCCCCTTTGGCTTGCTTTCCTCAAATCCCAGGCGTGTAAAATCGTCACCATTGGTTCTCTGGAGTCCATCCCGTGCTCTGGTGACTTCGAAACGTTAATTCCATGCTTTTAACATTAATTTTCAATACACGCTCCTAATTTCCTCCTGTAACAAAAACACGATTAAAATCTGGCATTAAACATTATCATGTATGTAGAATCAAGCAATTACTGGGGTCTGATATGTAATATTTGACCCTGATCACAACCCCCAACCAGCATTTTGCTAGTCCCGAGCAAAACATGCGAAAAATAATTTCAGAAATAAAAGACAATTCTTGTAAATTCAAATGACTTGTGAACAGATAGCTGAGATGTGAAAAAGCTAAGATTCATGATTGGTATGTGAAATTTTTCTCTTGGAATCAAGCTTACAAGAACTTCATAATCAAGTTCAAAATATTAATCCATGAATTAGAATAATTCTAAACATTGAAGCTCCATGAATGTAAAGTGTAATCTCGACTTACAATCAATAAGAGATCCAATAGTCAATTTCATGATATCATTAGTAATACATGACAATCAAGCTTGAACCCAACACTTATCTCACAGATTAACTTTTCATGTTACCATCTTTTGATTTTCTTTCTGACGAGCAAAGAACGCAATCGAGGGAAATCAAATTCTCACCTATAGGAGCAAACCTATGGCGAAAACTTGTCGCTTAACTTCTTTTTTTTTTTTCTTTTCTTTTTTATAGGTTAATAATGAGGAATCGAATCTTCATCTATAGGAGCAAACCTATGATGACGATTATGTGACTTAGCCTTTTGATTTTTCTTTTTACCAAGTTAATCATTCAGTTATCGAACCAAAACTTAAGGTGTAAGCGAGATGTGATATGTGAAATCATGGCTCAATCAATGTTTATAACTTCTAATCATGGATTAACAATTCAAAATTGACCGTGAAATCAAGCGGGCATGGTGAATCCAAGAGTCATAAATTACGATCATCACGTATCTTATAATGTTAAAATCACAACTATCCTTCAAAATCACTTTGAATTCAATAGAAATTCTAGAAAAAATTTTAAAATTTTCACAAATTTTGCTCAAGACCAAGAAAATACTGATTAGGTAACCTAATCTCCCATCCCCAACCTAAAATCTACATTGTCCTCAATGTAAAAGGAATAAGCATGCAATGCACATGAGACAACAAAAAGAAAAGAGGAGTAGGGAAAGATAGTACCTGGATGGAGAATCAAGAAGCTCTCAAAAATATCAGCGTAAAAGCGAGTCAGAACAAGAGAGAAATCAGTAAAATAAAAGATCCTACCTATACCACTTTCGCAGGTGCTCTCGATTGCATTTAGCATATGCAACAAGCCTTTAAACCCCTAGGTTACCCCTAGTGGACGAGTTGTAGTCTCGTGAGGGTTTGCAGTAATGTTACCCACAAACATTGAAGTAACTCACTAAGAAAAAGCATAAAATAAAAGACTGGGCTGCCTCCCAGGAGCGCTAAGTTTACTGTCTATCCTAAAATAGCAGAAAGGAAACTACCCTAGTCCTAAGAAAGCAGGGAAAAACTACTCAGTTATGCTGCAAGGTTCCTCTTCTGGCCAGTATCTTGATAAGTTTCTCAGTAGATTTCTCAACAGGATCATCCAAAAGCCATTTTTGCAATAGGCTTGGATGCCCTGGAGCTTGACTTTCCAAAGAAACTTATGTACCTCATAAAAAATTTGTCGTTGATTCGCCTTAGGTATCCAGAGTATATATGATTCACCTGCGACAGAAGAAGTTTCGAAGTTAGTATCCCATGGTGAATCAGAGACTACACATAGATGAAAGTCAGAAAAATTCTCAGAAAGTGACGTAGTCTCAACACATTCCGAAGTAGCAGACTTCGGTTCAATTGTTAGCTCCTCCTCCCTTAATGGTAAATATTCAGGATTTGTGGAAGGAGGGGTTTCAGAGTAAGGGTCCTCTCGGTCAGTGATGACTACCGAGATATTGTTTTGCAAGGCATTCACTATGTCTCTTATCATGGGATCGTTTGAATCTGCAAAGTGTGCCAAACAATCATCCAAAGAGTTGGGACATTCAACCGAGGGTGACTCATTTTCTACATTAGAGCTCGTGATGATCTGCCCAAGGAATCCATCGTTTTTTAAAGTAAACGGAGGTGTGCTCTCTTGCTCCAGCCCTGCACAGACAGATTGAAGATCAGTATACGAAGCATTGATATATGGACTCTGTTCATCGATACTACTCAGAAGAGGCGATGAATCGTCATTATTTATGATTCAGATGGTGGCCTCAACTGGGTGGTTTCAAATTCAAGAGTCATATCGAGTAGCTCGTCCATCTCCCTAATCATATCATCATGTAATTCAGAGGAGTGGTCCAAATACGTTTCACAAGAGTTAGAAGGGTCAGTTGTAAAGGGCCCATCCTCTACCTTAAAATCAGACATGTTAGGTGAGGGGAGTGGCTCATTATGACCGACCACTTCGTGTACGTCTTGATCATTGACTTGGACCAAATTTGAGATTGATTCAAAGGGAATTGGGGCTGAACATCCATGATCATCATCCCAATACGCATCATTGTCTAATTCTGTGCAGTGCGCACTTGGGATGGGATCGCTTTCCTCACATTCTAAATTCGGTTGAGGTTCGAATAAACTAACCTCAACCTCATCATTGAGATCCTGTGTGTCATGTAAGGAAAGTGTGTCATCATCACTGTATTTGAAAGACACCCAAGTATCTCCATCATTATTTTGAACAGTCATTGAGATTGACTCATCGGGGAATTGAACCGTATGCTCATGAATGGAATCCAACTCCTCATTCCAAATTCCGATTTCGTTAAAAGCGAGTGAGGATCACTTTCCTCACATTGTATTTCTGGATTGGATTGTAGTTGGGATGAGCGAGCTTCCTCTATCCTTTCAATGTGCGAATTGAGTGCTTCTAGTGATTTCATCAATTTCGCAACATGCTGGTTTACTTGTTCTGGATCAAAACATGAATCCTCTTGGATCGCTTTGGTTGGATCTCAAAGGTATGGGATCCAAGAGAATAATTATTACAATATGTTGTTGGTTCAACTTCCAGTTTTGATGGTTCCACTGGTTATAGTCATACTGATCATACATGGGAGAATATGATGATTGATAATAGTCCTCATTCCCATAATTATGATCGTATACGGCCCTATTAACCGATGGAACATAACGTTCTAGTCGGTTCTCAATGTCTGTTCTCGATGGAGAGAAATCTTGAGGTATATGTTGGATTCCACACCCTTTAGGCATGTCCCAATAAAACCTATCCAACTCAGCATATGCATCTACCCACGATTCCATGGTAGAACCTTAACTCTGAGACTAATCCTAAAAGAAATCAAAATCCTACAGCAATACAGAAAGTAAAGGAGAAGTTAGAAAGATGTTACCAGAGTAGAAGTTCCTATGTGAAAAACCTGCAAAACAAAACAAAACAAGTTAGTTTTTAAGAATAGTCAGTCTAAGGTTAGAAAAAATAAAACCCTAATTCTAAAAATAAAAAAAATAAAGAAATTAGGAAGATATTACCAAATTAGAAGTTTCTATCTCAGAATCCTACAAACAAGAAATAGGTTAATTTCTAAAAAGAAAATAAAAACTTTAACCTAAAGTTAGTAAAATCCTAAGACTATAAATTATGATAAGAGAGAATCCTAAATTCAATTTGGAACGAAACAGTCCCCGGCAACGGCGCCAAAAACTTGTTCACTCCCCAAGTATAGGGTTGTGATGTAGTAATAAACTCGGTAAGATCGAGGTCGAATCCCACGAGGACTGGTCGTCACAATTTAAATCTAAGATTCTTCTTAACTAATCCAATGAATAATGAACTAAACCACTAAGCATAATTTTAAGAAAAACAATTAAGAAACAGGGAATAAAATTCAATCAGAGAGAAAGCACTAGGACTTTCGAATCCACCCCTAATCATCCTAACCCTTGTTTTGTCTGTTGATTCACCTTGACCTTGATTGATACCACTTAAATAGAGAAAGCACAATCTGTGTCCTAAATCGGGCATACAGACTGTCTAATTCCTTTAAGCAATGCCATGAACAATACATCTCATGTCCTTGGTCGGGCACATGGTATGCAAAATTCATTAAAGCACCCTGTTCCTTCCTCTATAGGAAACCTGTTCTTGATCAGACCCAAGCACCTGTAATAAGCATCCAAACAACATCCATCTATACTTTGGTCAAGTTCATAGATGGAGAAGTATGGAATTTAAACCCATAAATCCCACTCAGAGAAAGAAACAAATTAAATAAAATTCAAAGTAAATCAACCAATACAAGAGCTGATTAAATTAGGGGCTTCATCCCAGCCCTAGCTGAGAGATTAGTTACCCATAAAATCCATATAAAAAAATAAATATTAAATAAAATTCATAAATTAAAACTCCAAACCGAAAAAATCTCTCTCTCTTTCTCCTTCTCTTTCTTCTCTCCCGGCTCTGGATCTCCAATTCTCTCGGATCGAATGCCTCTCCCACGTCCAAAACTTCCCTTTTATAGGCTATTTGGATGGGTGGAATCGGTGGCAAGAGTCGTAGACGGACTCGAAGTGCAATTTTTCGCGCAGCCGTGATCGGTGGGCCCCACGAGAGGTGTTTTATGGAAAATCCACCCCGTCCATTGGATTCAGGACGAAATTTCGTCAAGAATGAGTGGTTTTGAAGGTCCATTGGCGCGGCCCACAGAAGAAATCTCAAAAAGATCAGATTTGAACGTCGCCGGGTACCCCTTTTGTGGCCTCTGTATCTCGCACGTGTGTACGCATGGGAGTGAAAGATCAGCATGGTTTTGTAGTTCTCGTGGCCCTCTACGCGATGGACGGCTCGGATCTTCCGGAAGGTTGACGAGCGGGGCCCACAATAATTCGGAAATCGGCCAGCGGCCGTGCGTTACGCGGACGCCAACCCGGCTGACGTGATGGTGGGTCCCACTTCGCAATGTATTTGAGAAATCTACTCCGTTCATGAGATTCAGCTCGAAAAATCGTAAGAATTTACTGGTTTTGAGGTGGATTCGGTGCAGCCCACGTGATCTTTCGTCCCACCGTCCATCCTGCGTTTGTACGGCTAGGATCTGATATCATTTTTTATTCCAATTTTTGCCACCTAGGCGAGGGCAACTGCCGCCCTAGGAAGCTGATGGACGGTTTGGATTGTCCAATTGGACACTAGGTGGGACCCACAACCGCCGACAGCGGTCGGTTCCCGCGGACGCTGGAACGCGGACGCGTTTTCGGTGACGACGCTCGGGTCAGCGCGAGCGCTGACCGTCCGGGCGGTCCGGTGTGGCGCGGCTACACCCGCGCTCCATGCACACACCATACATACAAGGCCCACTGTAATGTTTTTCAGAAATCTGATCCGACCATCTGCTTTATCTCCCTAATTAACGGGTTGGGACCAAAGTTGAGACATATTCTGTTATCAGGTGGGCCTGAAATCAGCGATTTGTAGGCTGATTTGTCAGTTGGGGCACTTCCCAAGATCATCAATGGCTGAAAGTTAATACGTACGGTTAATTTATGGCCCTCATCCCATATGTGAAGTTTTGAACTGATCTGATGGCGGGAACCATGTGATCTTGCATTCTAGACCCTTTTCGGGCCCCTTTGGCTTGCTTTCCTCAAATCCCAGGCGTGTAAAATCGTCACCATTGGTTCTCTGGAGTCCATCCCGTGCTCTGGTGACTTCGAAACGTTAATTCCATGCTTTTAACATTAATTTTCAATACACGCTCCTAATTTCCTCCTGTAACAAAAACACGATTAAAATCTGGCATTAAACATTATCATGTATGTAGAATCAAGCAATTACTGGGGTCTGATATGTAATATTTGACCCTGATCACATGCGGCAAGGGTGCTTTTTGAACTCGCTCCTTGCTTGGTTAAGGCCAGCAAGGAATTATCTTCAACCCATCGGCTGCAGACCCTTCTGTCGGAAGCTGAAGGGCGCCGTGAAGAGGCCGAAACTCGGGCCGGTATTTTGATGGCGGAGGCGGCCCTCGCCCGAAAAGTCTTGAGGGCCTTGAGACGCGAAAGCAGAGGCGGCTTTCTCCGGGAGAGCCCTTGAAGAAACGCAGTGGTGAAGTTAGTCGGGTATCGGTTCTTCTTTCCGTGGTGAAGAGGAAACCGACGAGTTCTCACAGTCCATGCCTTGCTTGCGCAGATGACTTAGCTCGAGCTAAGCATGAGGCGGCAGGGCTTATCCAGCAGGCCAATGAGAAGACTCAAGAGGCCGAGAAAGCTAGGGATCAAGCCGTCCAAGCATTTCTCGAATCCGAGGAGTTCGAGGATGAGAGGGATCGCTTGTTTCAAAGCGGATTTCTTGAATGCATTAAGGAGATAAAGAAATCTTTTCCCGACCTTGATCTCTCGGAAATCGAGGGTGGAGCCTTGGAATCTGAGAATCCGGATGCCGCCGAAATCACTGGTGGGGAAGGGGTCGGCATTTGTGAAAATGCTTCGGGGACCGCTCCGACCGGCGGACAGTAACCGGGGCCCCCTTTTTTCGTTTTTTTTTTTTTTTTTTTTTTGATGAATGAAAGAAAACACTTTAGTTTTATTTGACTCGGCTTTGATCTTGCTTAGTCCAGAATCTTTACATTGAGCACTGAGTCAATCTTGCTTAGTCCAGAATCTTTACATTGAGCACTGAGTCAAGGATAGTAAGTCTTGAGATGTTCAGCGTTCCACGGATGAGGCAGCGATTGCCCGTTTAGATCTTCCAATTGATATGTTCCTGGCCGGATGGTACCCGAGACAATGTAGGGTCCTTCCCAGTTTGGTCCTAATGTGCCCGACCCAATTTCCTTAGTATTCGGAAATACTTTTCGGAGAACCATATCTCCCATCCGAAATCGTCTGATCTTAATTCGGGCATTGTAGAACCGTGCCACTTGTCGTTGCCGGGCTTCTGTACGTAGTCGTGCTATTTCCCTTCGCTCGTCCAGGAGGTCGAGTCCGAGTGCGAGGAGTTCTTCGTTTTCATCCTCGTCGAATGAAGTGATTCGGGCCGAAGGCAGGCCGATTTCGACGGGAGTGACGGCTTCCGAACCGTAGGCGAGTGAAAAGGGAGTTTCTCCTGTGGCGGTTCGGGCTGTAGTTCGGTAGGCCCAAAGAATTTTCGGGAGCTCTTCCGCCCATGCTCCCTTGGCTCGGTCGAGCTTGGTCCGAAGATGTTGCTTGACAACCTTATTAACCGCCTCGACTTGCCCATTAGTTTGAGGGTGATGAGGTGAGGAATAGACGTTTCTGATTCTGAGGTTGTTGCACATTTCGTGAAAACTCCTGTTGTCGAATTGTCTTCCATTATCCGTAATAATGGTATGGGGTACTCCGAACCGACAGATAATGTTTTTCCAGACGAACTCGGTGATCTTCTGCTCGGTTATTTTGGCTAATGGCTCGGCCTCGGCCCATTTCGTGAAATAATCCACTGCTACCACGGCGAACTTGGTTTGACCTTTTCCCATAGGGAGTGGACCTATGATGTCAATACCCCATTGTGCAAAGGGCCAGGGACCAGTCATTGGTGTTAGCGCTTCGGGGGCTCGTCTCGGGATTGCTGCGAATCGTTGACATTTGTCGCATTTTTGGACGAGCGTGCGAGCGTCGTGTTGAATAGTGGGCCAGTAGTATCCCTGTCGTAAAACCTTGTGGGCGAGAGACCTTCCTCCAGAGTGGTTTCCGCAGATTCCTTCATGGACTTCACGTAATACGTAATTCGCCTCACCGGGTGTGAGGCACCGAAGCAACGGAGCGTAGTAACCTTTCTTATAAAGGGTATTGTTGAGTACGGTGTAACGGGAGGCTCGGAATTTAAGTCGTCGGGCCTCGGCACGATCTTCAGGCAGTTCCCCCTTGTCAAGGTATTGGCGGATTGGATCCATCCAGGATGGTTCCGAGTCGATAGCATGAACAGTCATAGTAATTGCTTCATTTATGCTTGGTTTATCGACATATTCCACAGGGACGGACCTGGGTATGTCATCTTCATTGGCAGAGGCGAGCTTCGCTAATAGGTCGGCTTTGCCATTTTCCGTACGAGGGATCCGAGTGACCTGACAGAGTTGAAATCCGTTGATAAGTTCTTTTGCTTTCTCCATGTACGCTCTCAATTGGTCTTTCCGTGTCTGGTATATGCCGGTCACTTGATTAACGACCAACTGAGAATCGCTGAACACACTTAAATGCGTGACTCCCATGCTAGCTGCGAGTCGGAGACCGAGCAACAATGCTTCATATTCCGCTGTATTGTTCGAGGCTTGGAATCCAAGTCGCAAGGCATACTGTATGTAAGTATGATCGGGGGTTTCTAGTACAATCCCAGCCCCACTTGCCTTCGAGTTGGAAGAGCCGTCGACAAATAGTTTCCAGGGAATAGGGCAGGGTAGGGGTGGTGTAGCGGCCGCTGCTGGGGCTATGACATCCTTCGGCATATCGTTGACTGGGAGATCATTTGGTGGGGTTCCATCAGCAATAAAATCAGCAACAGCTTGCCCTTTGATTGCCGCCTTCGGCTTGTATTGAATATCAAACTCACTCAGTTCGATAGCCCATTTCGTGAGTCGGCCGGAAGCTTCTGGTTTCTGCAAAACTTGGCGAAGAGGTAGATCGGTCATCACGATTATAGTATGGGCATGGAAATACGGCCTGAGTCGGCGAGAGGAAGTTATTAGTGCCAAGGCTACTTTTTCCAAGTTTGGGTATCTTGTTTCTGCTGGCAACAATGCTTTGCTAACGTAATATACCGGCAGCTGCTTTCCTTCGGATTCTCGTATCAAAGCCGAGCTAACTGCTGCGTCGGATACTGCTAGATACAGCAGCAGGGATTCGCCTGACTCCGGCTTTGATAAGAGAGGCGGAGAACCGAGATATGATTTTAATTGTTGAAATGCCGCTTCGCATTCTTCCGTCCATCTCATTGTTTGTTGTCCTTTCAACTGCTTGAAGAAAGGGAGACACTTATCCGTGGCTCTGGACAGGAACCGATTAAGTGCCGCGACCCTTCCTGTCAGCCTTTGGATGTCCTTAATGGTTTTAGGGGATTCCATTTCGACCAAAGCCTTTATCTTCTCAGGGTTTGCTTCTATTCCTCGCTGACTAACCAAGAAACCGAGGAACTTTCCGGAGCTCACCCCGAAAGCACATTTATTCGGATTTAACTTCATCCGATACTTCCGTAGGATGAGAAACATTTCTTCCAGATCATTTACATGATCTGTCGCGTGTATACTTTTGACAAGCATGTCGTCGATGTATACTTCCATGGTTCGACCTATAAGCCGAGCAAAGATTTTGTTAACTAATCTTTGATAAGTTGCACCGGCATTCTTCAAACCAAATGGCATCACTCGGTAACAATAAAGACCTTTGTCGGTGACAAAGGTAGTTTTTGATTTATCATTTTGATGCATTACAATTTGATTATATCCCGAATACGCATCCATGAAGCTCAGAAGCTCATGTCCGGCCGTACTATCTACTAGCTGATCTATCCTCGGAAGCGGAAAGCTATCCTTTGGGCAGGCTTTATTTAGGTCAGTATAGTCGATACAGACTCGCCACTTCCCGTTGGACTTTTTTACCAGCACGACATTCGCGACCCATTCTGGATAGTGTATTTCTTCTATGAAATTGGCCTGACGGAGTTTGCTGACTTCTTCTTCAATGACGGCATATCGTTCGGGGCCGAGCGGTCGTCGCTTCTGTCGGATCGGTCGAAATGACGGGTCGACGTTGAGTCGGTGGGTCATCACCGATGGGTCAATCCCCGGCATATCGTCATGGCACCAGGCGAATACATCGGCGTACCTACGGAGCAGGGCTATCAGCTTGTCTTTCAAGGGGGACTGTAGAGACGAGCCAATTCGTACTGTCTTTGATGCATCTGTCTCGACCAAGGGGACTGGGATGAGGTCTTCAACCGGCTGTCCTCGTTCATGACTCTCGCCCCGAGGGTCCAACGATTCAATCGTTGAGACGTCGATTGGATTTTTGTCGGCTGATCCTTTCACGGCTATCATGTAACAACGCCTTGCATCTTGCTGATCTCCTTTGACAATTCATACTCCCGACTCGGTCGGGAATTTTAGTGAGAGATGGTATGTGGATACCACGGCCTGAAGGAGACTTAGAGAGGGTCGGCCGAGTATGGCGTTGTATACTGAAGGTTGATCGACGACCAAGAAATCCACCATCATTGTCTTCTGATGTGGGGTACTGCCGGCAGTGAGTGGCAGCAAGACAATTCCTTCAGGCAATACTTGTCCCCCGGAAAACCCGATTAGCGGGGTCCGAACTGGACGTAACATAGATCGTTCGATTCCCATTTTATTGAACGCCTGAGTAAATAACACGTCAGCAGATGACCCCGTATCAACGAGTATCCGGAACACTTTTCGATTGGCGATAGTCAGAGTGATAATCAGTGCGTCATCGTGGGGGTGATAGATACCTCGGGCGTCTTCCTCTGTGAACGAAAGACAATATTTTTCCCTTTTCTTCTCTTTTAGCGGCCGCCCTATAACCATAAGCTCGGCATCTGGCTGACTAAGTTTTCTTGCATGGTTCTTTCTGGCATTGTTTGAGTCGCCCCCACCTCGCGGACCACCGATAATTGTCCGGATTTCTTCCATCGGCTGATTCTCGGTCGGGCGTCCCTCAGTTTCCGCAGCTTTAACCACATGCTCTTTGAGTCGGCCGTCCTTTATGAGTCGCTCGATTTCTTCTTTTAGATGACGGCAATCACTCGTGTTATGCCCATGATCACGATGATAGTGACAGTATTTATCCTTATCCCGCCGATTAGGATTGCTTTTGAGCTTATTGGGCCGTTGAACGAAACCTTCGCTTTTGATTTCCATCAATACCGCTCCCGAGTTTTGTTGGGGGTATATGTGGAAAAAGCTGCGATCCGGTCGTTTTCCGATCTTCGCTCATTATGCGCTTGATCATCCTTGCGTTTCTTTCCCCCGGTCGAGTCGGCTTCCTTTTTGACCAACTCTTTGACCGAGGTTTTAGTTTCACGCAGATTCGCGTTTCTTCGGCGTTGGCATACTTATCCGACCGTGCCATAAACCGCTGAGTATCGGGCGGAGTTTTGTCTAAAGATGCCAGGAATGGCTTATCTTTAACTCCTTGCATGAGCGCATTGAGAGCCGTTTCTTCCGAATGTTTCCGAACCTGAAGGGACTCGAAATTGAAGCGCTTTATATAATCTTTCAGCAGCTCTCCCTGCTTCTGAACTATGTTGTTCAGATGTGCGGGGGGCTTCAATTTCTTTTTCCCGCTGATGAAGTTCGTAAGGAAGGCGTCACTCAGCTCAGTGAATGAGCTAATGGACTTTGGCTTCAACTGTTTGAACCATAGTCTAGCTACATCGGTCAATGTAAGAGAAAAGGCTCGACACATCACTGCATCCGAGGCGTCATGGAGCTCCATATATGTTCTGAAGCATTCGATATGCTCCGTTGGGTCGGTTTTGCCGGTGAAGGGAGTGATTTGAGGCAACCGAAACCTCTCGGGCAACCGAGCCGCCATTACCGAGTCCACAAAGGGGGACGCCTTTGCCTCGTATCTGGTTGGATGCATATTTCGACTATGCTTCATGTCTGCCATTTCTTTCGCCATTTCTTCCCGCACCTCTCTTTTAAAGTTTTGAATATCGGCTTTCCACGGTTCACTACTTTCTGCCGTGCCTTCTTCGGGAGGTCGGATGCGCCTTCTTCGCTCTATCTCGTGCCGAAGGTCGGTTGGGGGCAGAGATGCATTGGCCGACTGCGCTGGAGTTGGCTCGGCCGGTTCAGGGACGCCTTGGTGTTGGCTCGGCCGAAAAGACTGTGGTGCAGAAAGTTGAGGATCAGCCGCTGCAGTCGGTACGTGTGCCGTTTCTCCTTGAGGAGGCGGGAGTGGCTGCATTTGCCGCTGATACATTCGTTCTAGCATCTGCTTCATCATATTCATATCGATCGGATTTCTTGGACCTCCTGATCCAACCGCCCATCGTTCCGACCTCGCTGATTGTTGCTTGTTCCGTCGCTCCTCGTTGGCGGTTGGCGGGTAGGTTTTGGACTGAGACCGCGACGGACTGTTGGCCCCGTAGCTGCGATCTCATTTAGATCTTCTTCTGGGACCGTCCTTCTAGTCATCACCATGGGATGCAACAAAGGAATATGGGATGGCTTTCTTGTACGGTTCCCACAGACGGCGCCAAACTGTTGATGCAAAAATCTGGTTCACCCTCTGTAGACCTTCGAGCACCTGCACAAGAAGAAGACAAAGGAGACCCTGGCTAGAGCAGGGGACCCTCCGATGCCAAAGTCAGGCTAGGAATCTGGGTCTTACAGTATTGAGGGAGCTTCGATGAGAAATTTGTGCGTACCTTTTAGATGATGAAAGCTTCCTTTTTATAGCTGTTAAAGCGTTTAATCGTAGGAGGATTCTTCTCCTGATATCGTGTAATCGAAAGAGGATTCTCTTCCTAGGATCACGGACATCGGGTGGCGGCCGTCCGCGATCTTCGTCTGATCCCGCGGACTTCGGGATCAGGGATCTTATCCCAAAATGTTCGGAACGAAATCTGATTTCGCGCTGTCCTCTGGCTAGTTCCGTTACGAGGGTCGGCCCGATGCACCCTTGGATTACTGGTCCTTCGTCCGAGGCGAGTTAACTTTCGTCTCGGTTTATAGAGCTCTCAACCCTGCCTCGGATCCGACGTGCCCTGCCTCGGATCCGACGTAGTGCTTCCCAAGCCGAGGCACCAGACCCGAGTCACTGGACTTAGTATTTTTGTCCCCAACAAGCTCTATGTGACTCTCTCGGACTTGGGAAACGCTAAGGCTTAGGCTCCTGGACAGCATAGATATTTCGGATTGGGCATTGGCCATCTGTTGCTGGAATAGAGCCTATGTTCAACAATATGGCTAGGCTTAGACAGAGCTTGGCCCAGCCGTCACCAGGCCGGTTTACACCATTGTGTGGCAAGGACGCGACTTCCTGCTAAAGCCCTTTTGCAAGAAAAGTTCCTACGCTGGAAACTTAACCATTGCCCACCATAATGTTTGTGAGTAATCCACCCCTTCATGAAACCAAAAGTGAGCACGATCCAAGACTTAAGTGGGCCGCGCTAGCTGGGTAGGAAAATTCATACCGCTGAAACTTACATGGGTCTACAGTGATGTTTGCATGCCATCCATTCACAAAGTCAATCTTACTGGGATGAATTGAAAATACAAATATTAGCCTGATTCAAAACTCAGGTGGTCTCGTGAATATTTCAACAGTAGAAGTTCAATACTAACGTTTCCAGCATACGTGAGTATTGGATCTGCTTATTTTTTGTCTAATGTCCTAAAATGAGCTCACAAAATGAATGGACCGGGTGGATTTTTTCACAAACATCATGGTGTGCCCCGCTTACGTTCGGAACTTTTGATAGAGGCTTTCTAAGGAAATCCGCGTCCTGTGTGGCAAAGTTATGAATAGCTACACCTACCTGGTGATATTTTCTCGTTTCCTGTGGTGTCGTTCAACTGAGCTTTGGATATGGGCATGGTGTGGGCCCACCGTGATGCGAGTCAAACATCTACCCCATCAGTCAAATGCACCATTCCATGGTGGGCGTCGGGCTTAAAAATCAAGTCAACCAATGACTTTTGTGGGCCACACCACGTACAAAAGTCGAGTGGGGTTACCCTCCCATTAAAACATTTATAATCATTTGTTGGGCCCACCGAGGTGTGGTTCACAAATCCAGCCCATCCATTATGTGTGTCCCACTTGGATGAAGGGTCAGACCAAGTTTCAGATGCATCCAAATTTTAGGTGGGCCCTACCATATGCTTTTATATGTTTTAGGTATGTCTTCACGTGATTTTAGATGGTATGACCCACATGAGTTCCGTATACGGCTGATTTTTGGGATATCCTATAATTTTAAGAGGACCCATCAAATGCACGGTGTTGATGTTCAACACACATCACAGTGGGGCCCATATATATGTGGGAAATGGTTCTATGCTGTCGTGCAGACAGGAACTTCCCACGAGGTCGAACTTCACAAGTCATGGATTTACCTTATTTTAAAGCCCGAGGCCCATAATGAAATAGTACATCTCACTGATGGGGTAGATGTTCAACCCACATCACACAGTGGGGCCACACAGCACAACCTCATGGGAAGTTTCCACGAGCTCGACCGCATAAAACAATTTCCACACACACACACCACACATATGTGTGCGCACTTGTGTGTGTATCTATGTGATTTATCCAACTGGTCCTTCCATTTTGGAAGATCATTTTAATGTTGAAGCAAAAATATAAAGGTAGATCGAAGGCCCGAATGGGCCACACTATAGTGACACTGAACCACTGTTGAAACCTTCTTGTGGCCCACCGTGATGTTTATATGGCATCCAACCTATTCATGAGGTCACATGGACCTGGATGAAAGGAAAGCATAAATATCAACTTGATCCAAAAATTTTGTGGTCCCTCGAGAGGTTTTCAGTTGTGGACATTCAATCCCCACTGCTTCTCACAGTGCGGTCCGCCGAATCATTTAATTTGCCTCATTTTTTACTCATTCTCTTAATGATTTTCCAAAAAGGATGGACAGTGTGGATAGAACATATACATCACGGTGGGCCCTATAGAGCCCCTGACGGGACCGTTTGTCTCGAGAAAGGTCCCGGCGAGGTAGTACCCAATCCGGCTAATGGCCTGTAATGAGCTGATAACAGGATGGACGGCGTGGATAAGACACATACATCACAATGGGCCCCACCGAGTTTACACAGTATGTTATTTTCAGTCCCCAATCCGCGTCCACGGATTAGATGGATGGGAGCGTCTGATCTATTTTTATTTTGACTCATTTGGCATTTGTAGCAGATGGACAGTCTACAGTGATAAGATCCCTCGGGAAATTGGCCATATTCGCCTCGAAGTTTGGGCAAATTACATATAAAGCTACGTCATTCCATATATTACAAGAAGGGCCTTCTGACATGCTTCCTAAAATTACTTGGACCAAAGTACCCTTGTCCTTGTTTCAGTAGTTATACAGTTTTCTAGGAAATAGAAGTTACATCATATTTAATGCCAAGAAAGTGATGTGTACAAAACCCTTTTTTGTGTGCGGGCAAGGACCAAGCTCGTGGGGCCCACATTGATGTATGTGTATTATCCATGCCGCCCATCCTTTTTGCCGTGTCATTTTAGGACTAGGGCCCAGATATTAGCCTGATCCTAAGCTTGTGTGGATCACATAATAAAAAATAATGGTGACAATGGAACCCACTATTGAAACTTTTCAGGCTTACTGTGATGTTTGTTAGAAGTGGACATTGCCCAAGTCAGGACTTTTTTTTGGCCCACGCGGAGCAGGTTGACAAGGTGGACGGAATGGATCACCCCATCGTGGGCCTTAAGCTATGGTACCAATGGTTTGGTAGAAAATGACGTGAACACGTTCAAAACCACGATCCATACAACATGACAACCACGACCCATATAACATGGTAACTACAACCCATGTAAACCACAACCCAAATGGGCTTACACTGATGTATGTGTATAATCCATTCTGCCCATCATTTTTGTCGTGTCATTTTAAGGTTAGGGCCCAATTATCAGCCCGATCCAGTGCTTTTATGGCCCACAAAATAGAAAATAATAGTGACTGTTGAAAGTTTTTAGGCTCACTGTGATGTTTGTCATAAGTGGACATTGCCCAAGTTAAGACTTTTTTTACTCGTGTCGAGCTGGCCGATAAGGTGGATGGATCGGATCACCCCATTGTAGGCCTTAAGTTATGGTACCAATGGTTTGGTAGAAAATGAATGAACACGTTGAAAACCACGATCCATACAACATGACAACCATGACCCATATAACATGACAACTACGACCCATGCAAACCACAACCCAAATGGGCCGCAGTTGTATGGATCGTAGTTGTCATGTTATATGGGTCTTAGTTGTCCAGTTATATGGGTCTTAGTTGTATGGATCGCAGTTGTCCTGTTATATGGGTCGTAGTTATTCTATTATATGGGTCGCAATCGCAGTTGTCCTGTTATATGTGTCTTAATTTTCCTGTTATATGGGTCTCAGTTGTATGGATTGCGGTTGTCCTCTTATATGGGTTGCAATTATCCTGTTATATGGGTCGCGGTCGCAGTTGTCTTGTTATATAGGTCTTGGTTGTCCTGTTATATAGGTCTCAGTTGTATGGATCGCAGTTGTTCTGTTATATGGGTCGCAGTTATCCTATTATATGAGTCGCGGTAGCAGTTATCTTGTTATATGGTTCTTAGTTGTCATGTTATATGAGTCTCAGTTATATGGATCGCAGTTGTCCTGTTATATGGGTCGCAATTATCTTGTTTTATGGGTCGCAGTAGCAGTTGTCCTTTTATATGGCTCTTAGTTGTCTGTTATATGTGTCTCAGTTGTATGGATCACAATTGTCCTGTTATATGAGTCGCAGTTATCCTGTTATACGGGTTGCGGTCGCAGTTGTCCTGTTATATGGGTTTTAGTTGTCCTGTTATATGGGTCATAGTTGTCATGTTATATGGGTCGCAATTATTCTGTTATACGGGTCGCGGTCGCGGTTGTCATGTTATTTAGGTCTTAGTTGTCCCGTTATATGGGTCTCAGTTGCATGGATCGCAGTTGCCCTGTTATACGGGTCGCAATTATCCCGTTATATGGATCGTGGTCGCAGTTGTCCTGTTATTTGGGTCTTAGTTGTCCTATTATATGGGTCTTGGTTGTATGGAACACAGTTGTCCTGTTATATGGGTCGCAGTTATCATGTTATATGGGTCGCGGTCGTTGTTGTCCTATTATTTGGGTCGCAGTTGTCATGTTATATGGGTCTCAGTTGTTTGGATTGCAGTTATCCTGTTAGATGGGTCACAATTATCCTGTTATATGGGTCGCAGTCACAGCTGTCCTGTTGTTCGAGTCGCAGTTGTCTTGTTACATGGGTCGTTATTATCATGTTATATATGGCCCATAATGGGGTGATCTGATCCATCCACCTTGTCGGCTAGCTTGACGTGGGCCCCAAAAGTTCTTACTTGGCCCTACATTGATGTATGTGTATAATCTATGCTGCCCATCCTTCTTGCTATGTCATTTTAGAGCTAGGGGCCAAATATTAACTGAATCCAGTGCTTGTGTAGCCCACATAATAGAAAATAATGGTGATTATCGAAACATCAATGGATCATATGTGGGCCCAAGTTGGGACTTTTTTAAAATAATGGTGACTTAGGCATTATCCATTCTAACAAACATCAATGTGGGCTCAAGTCAGGACTTTTTGGGCCCATGACAAGCTGGCCAACAAGGTGGATGGATCAGATCACCCCATCGTGGGCCATATATAACATGATAACCACGACCCATATAACAAGATAACCGTGACCCAAATAACAGGACAATTGCGACCGTAACCCATATAACAGGATAACTGCGACCCATATAACAAGACAACTGCGATCCATACAACTGAGACCCATATAATAGGATAACTAAGACCCAAATAATATGACAACTGCGTCCGCGACCCATATAATAGGATAACTGCGACCCATATAACAGGACAACTGCGATTCATACCACTGAAACTCATATAACAGGACAACTAAGACCCAAATAACATGATAAATACGACCGCGACCCATATAACAAGATAACTGCGACACATATAATAGGACAACTGAGACCCATATAACAGGACAACTGCGACCCAAATAACAAGATAACTACGACCCATATAATAGGACAACTGCAATCTATACAACTGAGACCCATATAACAGGACAACTAAGACCCATATGTTAACATGAAAACTACGACCCATACAACTGCAGCCCATTTGGGTCGTGGTTTGCATGGGTCGTAGTTGCCATGTTATATGGGTTGTGGTTGTTATGTTGTATGGATCGTGGTTTTCAACGTGTTTAATTCATTTTCTACCAAACCATTAATATCATAGCTTAAAGTATACAATGGGGTGATATGATTCATCAACCTTATCGGCTAGCTCGCCGTGGGCGCCCAAAAAGTCCTAACTTGGGCAATACCCACTTATAACAAACATCACAGTGAGCCTGGAAAATTTCAATAGTCACCATTATTTTCTATTTTGTGGGCCATAAAAGCACTGGACAGGCTAATTTTGAGCACTATCCCTAAAATGACACGACAAAAAGGATGGGCGGAATGAATTATACACATATATTAGTGTAAGCCCATTTGGGTCGTGGTTTGCATGGGTCGTAGTTGCCATGTTATATGAGTCGTGGTTGTCGTGTTGTATGGATCGTGGTTCTGAATGTGTTCACATTATTTTCTACTAAATCATTGGTACCATTGCTTAAGGCCCACAACGGGGTGATCCCTTCTGTCCACCTTGTCGGCCTGCTCTGTGTGGGCCAAAAAAAGTCCTGACTTGGACAGTGTCCACTTCTAACAAACATCACAATGAGCTTGAAAAGTTTCAACAGTGGGTTCCATCGTCACCATTATTTTCTATTATGTGACCCACACAAGCTCTGGATCAGGCTGATATCTGGGCCCTAATCATAAAATGAAACGCAAAAAGGATGGGCGGCATGGATAATACACATACGTCAATGTGGCCTCTGTTGGGGACAAAAAATACCAAGTCCTGAGACTCGGACTTAGCGCCTCGGGTCGCCGAAGGATACGTTGGATCCGAGGTGAAGTTATAAACTCTATAAACCGAGACAAAAAATAAGTCGGTCCGGACGACGAACCAGCAGTCCGGGCATGCATCGGGCCGACCCCCTTATCGGATCGGTCAAGGACAGCGCGAAACAAGGCCTCATCCCAAATATCTTGGGATAAGATCCCCGATCCCGAAGCTCATGGGATCAGATGAGGACTAGAGACGGGCACAATCCTATCTCCGCGATACGAGGAGGAGAATCCTCTTGCGATTGCACAATACTAGGAGGAGAATCCTCCTACGATTGAACGCTCCAGCAGCTATAAAGGAAGAACCTCCATCATCTTGTGAGGTAGGCAAAAATTCTTTCTTAAAACCCCTCAATATATTTAGACCCGGAATCCAAGCCTGACTTTGGCATCGGAGGGTCCCCTGCTCAAGCCAGGGTGTCCTTTGTGCTCTTTCTGTGCAGGTACACGAAAGTCTAAGGGATCAAACCAGATTTTTGCATCAACAGTTTGGCGCCGTCTGTGGGACGTACAAAAAGTCATCCCATATTTCTATATTGAATTCCATGGTGATGACTAGAAGGACGGTCCCAGAAGAAAATCTGAATGAGATCGCGGTTACAGGGCCAGCAGGTCCAGTCGCGGTCCCCGCAGCCCTGAACCCACCTAACAACCGCCAACGAGGAGCGACCAGAACAAGTAACAATCAGCGGGGTCGGAACGATGGGCGGTTGGATCAGGAGGTTCAAGAAATCCGATCTGATATGAATTGATGAAGCAGATGCTAGAACGAATGTATCAGCAGCAAATGCAGCCACTCCCGCCTCCTCAAGGGGAGACAGCGCATGTACCGACTGCAGCGGTTGATCCTCAACCTTCCGCGCCGCAGTCTTTCCGGCCGAGCCAACCCCAAGGCGTATCTGAACCATCTCCAGCTCAGTCGACCAACGCTTCCCTGCCCCGACCGATCTTCGACACGAGATAGAGCGAAGAAGGCGCATCCGACCTTCCATAGAAGGCACGGCAGAGAGTAGTGAACCTTGGAAAGCCGATATTCAAAATTTTAAAAGAGAAGTATGGTAAGAAATGACGAAAGAAATGGCGGACATGAAGCATAGCCGAAATATGCATCCAACCAGATTCGAGGCAAAGGCGTCCCCCTTTGTGGACTCGGTAATGAAGACTCGGTTGCCCGAGAGGTTTCGGTTACCTCAAATCACTCCTTTCATCGGCAAGACCGACCCGACGGAGCATATCGAATGCTTCAAAACATATATGGAGCTCCACGATGCCTCGGATGCAGTAATGTGTCGGACCTTTTCTCTTACATTGACCGATGTAGCTCGACTGTGGTTCAAACAGTTGAAACCAAAGTCCATCAGTTCATTCGTTGAGCTGAGCGACGCCTTCCTCACCAACTTCATCGGCGGAAAAAAGAAATTGAAGCCCCCTGCACATCTGAACAACATAGTTCAAAAACAGGGAGAGCTATTGAAAGATTATATCAAGCGTTTCAATTTTGAATCCCTTCAAGTTCGAAAACATTCAGAAGAAACGGCTCTCAATGCGCTCATGCAAGGAGTTAGAGATAAGCCATTCCTGGCGTCTCTAGACAAAACCCCGCCCGATACTCTGGCAGAGTTTATGGCACGGTCGGATAAATATGCAAACGCCGAAGAAACGCGAATTCTGCGTGAAACTAAAACTTTGGTCAAAGAGTCGGCCAAAAAGGAAGCCGACTCGACCGGAGGAAGGAAACGCAAGGATGATCAAGCGCATGATGAGCGAAGGTCAGGTAAACGACCGGATCGAAGATTTTCCACATATACCCCCTTGAACAAAACTCAGGAACAAGTATTGATGGAAATCAAAAGCGAAGGCTTTGTCAACTGGCCCAGTAAACTTAGAAGTAATCCTAATCGGCGGGACAAGGATAAATATTGCCATTATCACCGTGATCACGGGCATAACACAAGTGATTGCCGTCATCTAAAGGAAGAGATCGAACGACTCATAAAGGACGGCCGACTCAAAGAACATGTGGTCAAAGCTGGGGTAACTGAGGGACGTCCGACCGAGAGTCAGCCTATGGAAGAAATCCGGACAATTATCGGCGGTCCGCGAGGTGGGGGCAACTCAAATAATGCTCGAAGGAACCATGCGAGAAAACTTAGTCAGCCTGAGTCCGAACTTATGATTATAGATCGGCCACCAAAAGAGAAGAAAAGGGAAAGATATTGCATTTCGTTCACAGAAGAAGACGCCCGAGGTATCTATCACCCCTACGATGACGCATTGATTGTCACCCTGACTATCGCTAACCGGAAAGTGTTCCGGATACTCGTCGATACGGGGTCATCTGCAGACGTATTGTTTACTCAGGTGTTCGATAAAATGGGGATTGAACGATCCATGCTACGTCCAGTTCGGACCCCGTTAATCTGGTTTTCCGGAGGATAAGTACTGCCCGAAGGGATTGTGTCGTTACCACTCACTGCTGGTAGAGCCCCACATCAGACGACGATGATGGTTGAATTCTTGGTCGTCGACCAACCCTTAGTATACAACGCAATACTCGGTCGACCTTCTTTAAGTCTCCTCCAGGCCGTGGTATCCACATACTATCTTTCACTGAAATTCCCGACTGAGTCAGGAGTAGGAATTGTCAAAGGAGACCAGCAAGATGCGAGGCGCTGTTACATGATAGCTGTAAAAGGAACCGCCGACAAAAGTCCGATCAATATATCAACGATCGAATCATTGGACCATCGGGGCGAGAGTCATGAACGAGGGCAGCCGGTTGAAGATCTTATCTCAATTCCCCTGGTCGAAACAGATGGATCCAAGACGGTACGAATTGGCTCGTCTTTACAGTCCCCCTTGAAAGAAAAGCTGATAGCCCTGCCCGTAGGTACGCCGACGTATTTGTCTGGTGCCATGACGATATGCCCGGGATCGACCCATCTGTGATGACTCACCGACTCAACATCGATCCGTCATATCGACCGATCCGACAGAAGTGACGACCGCTCGGCCTTGAACGATACGCCATCATTGAAGAAGAAGTCAGCAAACTCCTCCAGGCTAATTTCATAGAAGAAATACACTATCCAGAATGGGTCGCGAATGTCGTGCTCGTAAAGAAATCCAACGGGAAGTGGCGATCAGATTGACTATACTGACTTAAATAAAGCCTGCCCGAAGGATAACTTTCCGCTTCCGAGGATAGACCAGCTGGTAGATAGTACCGCCGGACATGAGCTCCTTAGCTTCATGGATGCATATTCAGGGTATAATCAAATTGTAATGCATCAAAAAGATAAATCAAAAACTACTTTTGTCACCGACAAAGGCCTTTATTGTTACCGAGTGATGCCATTTGGTTTGAAGAATGCCGGCGCAACTTACCAAAGATTAGTTAACAAAATCTTTGCTCGGCTTATAGGCCGAACCATGGAAGTATACATTAACCACATGCTCGTCAAAAGTATACATGCGGCAGATCATGTGCATGATTTGGAAGAAATGTTTCTCATCCTACGGAAGTTTCGAATGAAGCTAAATCCGAGTAAATGTGCTTTTGGGGTGGGCTGTGGAAAGTTCCTCGGTTTCTTGGTTAGTCAGCGAGGAATAGAGGCAAACCCTGAGAAGATAAAGGCTTTGATTGATATGGAATCCCCTAAAACCATTAAGGACATCCAAAGGTTGACTGGAGGAGTCGCAACACTTAATCGGTTCCTGTCCAGAGCCACGGATAAATGTCTCCCTTTCGTCAAACAGTTGAAAGGACGACAAACAATGGGTTGGACGGAAGAATGTGAAGCGGCATTCCAACAATTAAAATCATATCTCGGTTCTCCACCTCTCTTATCAAAGCCCGAATCAGGGGAATCCCTGCTGCTTTACCTAGCAGTATCCGAGGCAGCGGTTAGCTCGGCTTTGATACGAGAATCTGAAGGAAAGCAACGCCGGTTTATTACGTCAGCAAAGCATTATTGCCAGCAGAAACGAGATACCCAAGCTTGGAAAAAGTAGCCTTGGCATTAATAACTTTCTCTCGTTGACTCAGGTCGTATTTCCATGCCCATACCATCATCGTGATGACCGATCTTCCGCTTCGCCAGGTATTACAGAAACAAGAAGCTTCCGGCCGACTCACGAAGTGGGCTATCGAACTGAGTGAGTTTGACATTCAATACAGACCGAAGGTAGCAATCAAAGGGCAAGCCGTAGCTGACTTTATTTCTGAGGGAACACCACCAACCGAACTCCCGGTCAACGATATGCCAAAGGATGTTGCAGTTCCAACAACAGCCGCTCCTCCAACCCTATCCTGCCCTATTCCCTGGAAACTGTTTGTCGACGGTTCTTCCAATTCGAAGGCAAGTGGGGCCGGGATTGTGCTGGAAACCCCCGATCATACCTATATACAGTATGCCTTACGACTTGGATTCCAAGCGTCGAACAATACAGCGGAATATGAAGCATTGTTACTCGGCCTCCGACTCGCCGCTAGCATGGGAGTCACGCACCTAAGTGTTTTCAGCGATTCTCAGTTGGTTGTTAATCAAATTACCGGTGTATACCAGACACGGAAAGACCAATTAAGAGCATACATGGAGAAAGCGAAATAACTTATCAATGGATTTCAACTCTGTCATGTTACTCGGATCCCTCGTACGGAAAACGGCAAAGCCGACTTATTAGCAAAGCTCGCCTCCGCCGATAAAGATGATATACCCAGGTCCGTCCCTGTCGAATACGTCGATAAGCCGAGCATAAATGAACCAGTTAGCAAGGCCGTCAATACAATAGACTCAGAACCATCCTGGATCGATCCAATCCGCCAATACCTTGACAAGGGGAAACTGCCTGAAGATCGTGCCAAGGCTCGACGAGTGAGGTTCCGAGCCTCCCGTTACACCATATTCAACGGGACCCTCTATAAGAAAGGTTACTATGCTCCGTTGTTGCGGTGCCTTAAACCCAACGAAGCAAACTATGTGTTACGTGAAATCCACGAAGGAATCTGCGGAAACCACTCTGGAGGGCGATCTCTCGCCCACAAGGCCTTACGACAGGGATATTACTGGCCTACTATCCAACACGACGCTCACAAGCTCGTCCAAAAATGCGACAAATGCCAAAGGTTCGCGGTGATTCCGAGGCAAGCTCCCAAAGCATTGACACCAATGACCGGTCCTTGGCCCTTCGCACAATGGGGTGTCGACATTATTGGTCCACTCCCTATGGGAAAAGGTCAGACCAAGTTTGCTGTGCTAGCAGTGGATTATTTCACTAAGTGGGCTAATGATAACACCGATTTGAAGATCACCGATTTTGTATGGAAGAGCATTATCTGCCGATTCGGAGTACCCCGTACCATTATTACGGACAATGGAAAGCAATTCGATAACAGAAGCTTTCGCGAGATGTGCGGTAACCTCGGAATCAGAAACGTTTATTCTTCGCCCCATCATCCTCAAACTAATGGATAAGTTGAAGCGGTTAACAAGATTATCAAGCAACATCTCCGGACCAAGCTTGACCGAGCCAAAGGAGGATGGGCCAAAGAACTCCCGAAAATTCTTTGGGCTTACCGAACCACAGCTCGAACCGCCACAGGAGAAACTCCCTTTTCACTCGCTTACGGCTCGGAAGCCGTCACTCCCGTTGAAATCGGCTTACCTTTGGCACGAGTCACTTCGTTCAATGCGGAAGAAAATGAAGAACTCCTTACACTCGGACTCGATCTCCTGGACGAACAAAGGGAAGTGGCACGACTACTTACAAAAGCCCGGCAACGACAAGTGGCTCGGTTCTATAATGCCCGAATTAAGATCAGACGGTTTCGGATGGGAGATATGGTTCTTCGAAAAATATTTTCCAATACCAAGGAGATTGGATCGGGTACATTAGGACCAAACTGGGAAAGACCTTACATTGTCTCGGGTACCATCCGGCCAGGAACATACCAATTAGAAGATTTAAACGGACAGTCACTGCCTCATCCTTGGAACGCTGAGCACTTAAAAATTTATTATCCTTAGCTCGACACTTAAAGTTCAAGGAATCCGAACTGAGAAAGATTTAAAGCCAAATCGTATGAATAAAAGTGCTATCTTTCATTTATCTTCAAAAGGTTCTTACAAAAAAAATAATAATAATAAAATTATCCGTCATTGTTCCTCAGCAGGGACGACTCCCGGGGCATGAGCAGAAGGACCAGCCTCGACATTAGCAGGATTATCCTCGGGATCCTCAAATTCCGAGACTCCCCCTTCAATTCCTGAAAGATCGAGATCCGGGAAAGTCTTCTTCATATCGCTTATACATTCCAAGTATCCACCTTGGAATAAACGATCCCTCTCATCTTCAAATTCCTTAGATTCAAGGAAGGCTTGCACGGCATTATCCCTGGCCTTCTCAGCCTCCTGAGTCTTCTCGTTGGCCTGCTGAATAAGCCCCGCCGCCTCAAGTTTAGCACAAGCCAAGTCATCTGCACAGGAAGCATGGACTGCGAGGATTCGCCGGTTCTCTTCTTCAGTTCTAGAGAGGAGAGCCAACACTCGAGTAACCTCGGCTTGCGCTTCATCAAGGGCTTTCCTGGAGAAGGCCGCCTCTGCTTTTGCGTCTTCGGCAGCTTTCCGGGCAAGGGCCGCCTCGCCCATCAGAACGCCGACTCGTATCTCGGCATTCTCGCGTCGCCCTTCTGCTTCCGACAGAAGAGTCTGCAGCCGGTAGGCCGAGGATAACTCTTTGCTGGCCTTAACCAAGCAAGGATCGAGTTTAAAAAGCACCCTTGCTGCATGGCCGATGGTTTGCGACGAAGGAGCGTTATAGAGGCCGATGAACTCTTTTTCGCTCCCATGGGCTAAGGCCCAGGGAACCATCCCCGACACCACCTTCTCTAAGATGGACGACCCTTCCTGGTTTGTTTCCTCCCCTCTGGAGGATGTAGTCCTCGTCTCTTCTTCCCCTCTGGAAGACGCAGCCCTAGTCTCTTCCTCCTGTCTCGGAACATCCGTCGCAACGTGTCCCGAGTCAGGTGCCGCCTGAGGTTCCGAGGCAGTGGCCACCGTCACTTCCACCCTTTCTTCCGGATCAGAAATTACGACGACAGCAGGGGCAGAAGAACTCGCAGGTTCTTTCTCCTTCCGCACTACTCTTTGTCTCTTCGGCGGCCGAGGCTCCGACAGAAGAACTGATCGCGGAGGAGCCTTTAACTTCGAAACCGCCCTAAGAGGAGGACGAGCTCCAGTCATCTCCGAGGGGGCTGATTCGGGAACAATCCTTAGATGGGGACGAGCTTCAGACAAATCTAAAAATAAAAAAAAGGAGAGAACTTCAAGTCAGGAAAAATTCAGAAGATACATAAAGATACATTTTCAATTACCTGTGACAGCTGAGTCTAGACCTGCGAGATGAAGACGCTCCGGCTGTAAGAGCACTTTTCAGGACCTATCTGCCGGATCCAACGTCCTCAACTCTTTGATCCGAGCTGAAGCACTGGAGCCGAGCTTTTGCCGCTTCTTTGGAATATCTGCCAAACACAAGCCCGTCAGACTCAGAATATTACAAAAATAAAGAAGGGCAAGAGAGAAGAGCCAAGTCACCTGCTCTCTGGAACGCCCGAGGAACACGAGCCTCGCAGGACCCGGACTAAGCCGTCTCCCAGCGACCATAGGCCCAAAACCAACGTTCTCTCCAATGTTTGTTGGAACTGGGAGGGTCAGTTATTAGGGAGCCGCCTCCGCCCCGCCAAGCAGCGAAGACATAAAAGCCGGGATAGTTCGGGTTCACGCGCACTTGGTATAAGTGGAGAAATTCGTCGACTGTTAACGGTGGCTGTTCCATCTCAGCCCACAACACCGCACACCCGAGTAAGTTCCTCCACCCATTCAGAACTATTTGCCCCGGTGCAATCCGAATACGAGACAAAACTCCCCGAACAATGGGCTGAAGGGGCAGACGCAAGCCGCATTGCATGGAGACCTGATAGATCGCGACCGCCCCAGCAGGAGGATGATCCGGCAAGTCATTCGGACGGGGGAGATAAGTGATAACCGATTCGGGGATGTGATACCCGATTCGGATTCTGTCCAAATCCGCTTCAGTTAAGACCGAAGGAACCGGGCCGCTTAGATCATCCCCCGATCATTCTCCTTCAAACTCGGTATGTGCCGACTTATCAACAGGAACCGATCCAGAGGTTCCCTCGGCAATCAATATTTCCTCTTCCTCCTCTTCTTCTTCTTCTTCCATATCCCTTGGAAGATTAGGCCTTCCCGGGCGGGTTATTAAAGACGACCCACCACGAGAAGGATCAACGGAAGCAGGGCGCTCCGCCGGAGCTTCGGTGACCCTCTCAGAAAGAAAAGCAGCGTTCGCATCAACTGCTATATCTGTCAGTAAGGAAGGCGATTCCGCAACGTTCCAAAAACATTGCGCTTCGCCTTCATCTCCGGAAACTCCCTCCCGGGGACTTTGAGAACCCCTAGCCGCCATTATCACTAAATAAAGAGGAAGGAGAGACTCACCGGAGGAAGGAAGGATAGCGAAAATGGCGAAAAGAGCCGCTGACAGTCAAGAAAGAGGAAATGAAGAAGAGGAAAGACCGAAAAGCTCCAAAGGAAATGCAAAGCGGGAATGGCAGTATAAGTTTGAAATGCGGGACCCCCACCCTTTTATAAGGTTGCCATGTGGCGGAAGCAATTAATGGGGAAATGATTCGACGCCCGCATCGACTCCCCCACTCGACACGTGGCACACGTCGACTGACGACAATAATGCCCTTGCTACGTGTCCAACCCTCATTGGCGGGATGAGCGATTTAACGGCTGTCGGCGCGTGCGATGTCAGTAACTGAACCGTCTCCCATCAAAGGTAACAGAGAACGCATTAAATGCCTACCTATCGTCTCGGACTAAGTTATGAACCGACTCAAAACTCGCTACTCGCTACTCCTAAGTGTCATATGAGACACATGGAGTAAGGGGGCTTACTGTTGGGGACAAAAAATACCAAGTCTTGAAACTCGGACTTAGCGCCTCGGGTCGCCGAAGGATACGTCGGATCCGAGGCGAAGTTATAAACTCTATAAACCGAGACAAAAGATAAGTCGGTCCAGACGACGAACCAGCAGTCCGGGCATGCATCGGGCCGACCCCCTTATTGGATCGGCCAAGGACAGCGCGAAACAAGGCCTCATCCCAAATATCTTGGGATAAGATCCCCGATCCCGAAGCTCACGGGATCAGATGAGGACTAGAGACGGGCACAATCCTATCTCCGCGATACGAGGAGGAGAATCCTCTTACGATTGCACAATACTAGGAGGAGAATCCTCCTACGATTGAACGCTCCAGCAGCTATAAAGGGAGAACCTCCATCATCTTGTGAGGTAGGCAAAAATTCTTTCTTAAAACCCCTCAATACATTTAGACCCGGAATCTAAGCCTGACTTTGGCATCGGAGGGTCCCCTGCTCAAGCCAGGGTGTCCTTTGTGCTCTTTCTGTGCAGGTATACGAAGGTCTAAGGGATCAAACCAGATTTTTGCATCAACAGCCTCCATGAGCTTGGTCCTTGCCAGCACACAAAAAAGGGTTCCATACACATCACTTTCTTAGCATTAAATACGACTTAACTTCTTATTCCCTAGAAAATCGTACAATTATTAAAACAAGGACAAAAACATTTTAGTCTAAGTAATTTTAGGAAACATGTCCTAAGGCCCTTCTTGTACTATATGAAATGACCTAGCTTTCTAGGTAATTTGCCCAAACGTAGGCGAGTATGGTCAAATTCCCCCCTCGGCCCTGTCACACGTGCCGGACTCTACCATATTCCGGTTCCACTGGAGTTCTTATTTTCGGTAATAATGCGGGAAACACGAACTGAAAAGCGGTTAGGGCTAATTTGCGCCATCGGTGTATTGCTTCCCCTCTTTCTCTCGTCGCTGCCAAGGTGAACGAGACAAGAAAAAGCTCCATCTTCCAAGGAGAAAGAAAGAAGAAAAAGCTCCATCTTTTCTTCTCAGCTGGAAGTCGGTGCAAAGGTGCTGAGTTACCTCCCTCTCTCCCTCTCTCACGTTTCAATGGAAATCCGTTTTTGATGATTTGGTTTCTTTTTCCTTAATTGCACTTCGCTGTGATTTAATTCCGTTTTCTTTTTTCCATTTCTCGATTTTAGTCTGGAAATCCGTTTTTGATGATTTGGTTTTTTTTTTTTTTCGAGCTTAGGGTTTAGGGTTTAGGGTTTATGGTTTCTTTCATGTTAGGGTTTTTAGGAACTTCTTATCTTATTTCATTTTTTCGAGGTATCTATGAAAATCTGAAGAAATTTAGTGAGTTTTTTAAGTTCTTATTGAAATAATGAGATTTTTTAATGTCAAATTAGGAATCTGTTCACTTCAAATCAGCATCTGGTTGAATCTGACTTACCGAGTGTTTGGGGGTGGCACATGGAAATGAAACCCAACGGTCGGGTTTTCAGCCCTCTGTTTTTTCTGCACCCATGATAGTATTCAAAACGAACCATTTTGACGTACTTACAAACTCAGCCAAAGTGCACATTAAATAAGAGATTTTGTTTATTTTCTATCCATCTGTTGTCATTCAGGTTGTTTTTATGATTTCGACCATAAGCTGATTTTGGAGAATTGAAGAAGAAATTGGGAGATATCTCGTTCTCATTGTTATTGTTGTAAGTTGGGTTTCACCTGTTTGGAAAATGACTTGAATTTTAACAAGGTGACATCCGTAGCATGGCTCCTTCTCTGGGTTTAGACCAGGAGAGACAACCGGGTTCCCCTGTAAAATTTGCAGAGAGAGAAAATGGGAACGCTTCAAAAGTCAAAGATGATGCCGGTTTGATGTGCGCGAATAATTGTGAGGATGACACATTCGACATGGAAGCTATCTCAGATCACCACAAGGTTGATGAGGTGGTGGATGCAGAGGTTGACATTATTGATTGTGTGAATACCAGTATCAAATTGACCAAAGCTGAGGAAGACCCAGATGCCACAGAGTATTCGAGCTCTTTTGGCAACACTGTTTCAGGATCTGGGGATGGTTTGAAATTGAACTCAAGCGATGATGAGGTGGAGTCACGGTTTCATCATGAGAACGGTGTTTTCGATGGACTTGATAGAGTCTTCCGACCAAGGTATGTTCTGATTAAATATTTACGCTGTGTCTGGAAGTTACTATACATGATGGAGGTTAAATGCACCGTTGAATGAAATGGCAAGTTGGTGCAATTTGGTTGGGTGCCCTATTTTGCTCAATTGCTTTCGTGCCAGTTCGAAGGAAAAGCACAAAAGCCATGGGCCGGATTGGAGTTCCCCAAGCAATTTTTTCAGGCGCCATGATAAATGCTATTTTCAGCTTCCTTTCAAACTGGATGTTGTTATATTTTTCTAACAACACTGAAACTTTGGAAAGTTCGTCCACAGACATTAATTTTGAAAAACACTGGAACTTTCACTTAGTAACATGGCTGTGGACCAACTACCATGCATGCCATGGCATGCCCATACCCTTAAGGTTATGGCAGATTTTCACAATCCTTTTTTTTTTTTTTCCCCTTCTAAAGGATTGACATAATTCTATTAAAATTTAAGAGGGAGGCAGGGAGACCCCCATACAAAGAAAAGAGCATTGAGCCCTGGAACAAGCAAGACCTATAAGGGATTAGGTGAACCGGTTGAAGGTATAAATGAAATGTTTAAAACCCTGGCCAGTGGCCTGATCTCTTTAACTATACAATCCACCTCCCAAGAATGCTTCTTGCTCCCAAACACTCAAGAAGAACAAACTTCAGTGTGAGTCACCTCGTTTATAATAGATGTCTGGCAAAAATGACTATGGACAGGCTGCACTGACTTCCTGACGGCTAGCGATATTGTTGTTATCTTGGATACTGCTTTGACAGGACCCGAGAATGCCCACAACATTGTACCATGGCCATCGAGAAGCATGCCTCCCATCCCCTGCTATTGATACACCCCCACCAAGAATCTAGTATCTTTACAGATCAATAACCTTTTGTTAGGAGAAATGATGCCTGGACCTCCATCGCCAATCCTTTTCCTCCAATCATCCTGAGTCTCATAGTGCTCTACATTCGTGAAAAACGAGAGGCCTGTTGACCATGAGGTCAGATTGCTATTGGGTTTTTTGTAAAATTTTATCTACCGAGGAATCTGTCCCTTCGAATATAGGATTTTTTTCTCTCCTTCTAGAGTTCCCAGCAGACCGAAAAAGTCATCATGGACCACAGGAGCTTACCTCTGCCTTTGAGTTGCCATCCTGTCCTGCTAGACATCTTGCCCTGGAGCCTGCTACGAGGGACCCATGCCATTCTCAATGAATCTAGAATATTGGACCAAATTTCCTTAGATAAAAGGCAGAACGTGAGTAAATGGGACACCAATTCTTCATTTCGTCTGCACATAATGCATCTTTTATGGAAGCTGTTGCCTCTTCTTCGCAACTGATCTTGGAATAGAATTTTTTTCTTTTACTGCAGTCCACATGAAGGTGGAAATTTTGGGGGGAACTGCTGGATTCCAGATGCTAACTGGAAAGGAGATTGAAGGAGGATTTGAAGGGCTTTTTGTTATCCCTTCGAAGAAGGATATAGTTGAATACTTTCCCGAGGAGGATCTTTTCCAAATTAATGCATCTTCCACCAAGAGGACTTCAAAATGCTCCAATCTTCCAGTTCCAACAGCTCAGTAAATCGATCAATTTCAATATCCTTAAAGTTCCCTCTAAATCCGATGCCCGGGTCACTTTGTTGTTGTACATCTGGATACATTCTCTTACTATGGTTTGCCTCTCTGTTGTCGCCTTGTACAAATCTGGGAAGGAAAGCACAAAGGGGTTGTCCCAATCCATTTATCTTCCCAGAACTTGTCCCCTTTATTGATTTGAAAGCGTAAAAGGTATGAGCTCCAAGGCTTGTTATTGCCCCCCATGCTACAAATCCCCTCAACACTTTCGAACCCGCAATATCCTTCAAGTTCCTTCTGAATCTGATGCCAAGTCACTTTGTTGTTGTACATCTGGATACATTCTCTTGCCATGGCATGCCTCCAACTTGTCGCCTTGTACATGTCTGGGAAGGAAAGCGCAAAGGGGTTGCCCCCAATCCATTCATCTTCCCAGAACTGCACGTTGTCCTCTTTATTGACTTGAAAGCGTAAAAAATCACGGGCTCCAAGGCTTGTTATTGTCCCCTATGCTACCTATAAATCCCTTCCACACTTCTGAACCTCTTGATGTGGGCTGGCATTTGGGTCCCAACCTCTGTTTTCTGTCCCATATTTTTTCCCTCCAAAATTAACAAGGCGGGTTTATTCAGAGGCTTCTCTGTGGCCAATTTGACATAGTTTTGTTTTGCGAAGCTAAGGACTCTATGGTGGCCAATTTGAGAGCCACAGTCTGCTGGTTTGAGTTTGTTTCTAGGCTAAAAATCAATTTATACAAGTCTAAGATCATCGGGATCCACACCTCCTAGGAAGAGCTTTCCTATCTTGCGGAGATTCTCGGTTGTGTGTCGGGGGCCTTTCCTTCCTCTTACCTCAATCTTTCTCTATCTTTGGGCAAACATGTAGGTCATCTTTGGGATAAAGTTGTGGAGAGGATGGAGTGGAAGCTTAGCCCCTGGAAGAGTAGGTCACTCTCTCTAGGGGATAGGCTAACCTTTATTAAATCTTGTCTATCCTACTTGCCTCTCTATTTAATGTCCTTATTTAGATGCCGCCCTAAGGTAGTGCTTGAGTGCATCGATAGACTTAGAAGGGATTTTCTCTGGCAAGGTGGAGCTCTTATTGGTAAATATCACCTCTTGAATTAGAAAGAAGTTTTTGCCCTTTCAAGGAAGGGGGAACCAGGATCATATGGCTAGACCTTGTTAATTTTGCTCTTTTGAGTAACTGGGTACGAAGATTTGGTGCTGAGGAGTCGATTTTATGGCGTAGTATCATCACTGCCAAATATGGGCTGACCTCTATGGGGTGGTGGCTTAAAGACTCCTTTTACCGTGCTTCCTTCATCTGGAAAGTGATCTATCAGATTGCCACTAAGGTGCTAAACAGAGTTAGGTTTTCTGTTGGGGATGGTTCTAAGGTCAGGTTCTGGGAAGATATTGGTGTCCTGGCGGCCCTCTGCCCATCAGCTAATATCGTTGTTACTGATTGTTTCCCTCACGAGAGTGCTCCCCTCCCCCGCCAATGCCCTAGACTTTGAATTCGATAGCTTGCTTATTATTTTATCTCGTCTGCCGGGAGTAAAGGACTCACTGGTTTGGAAGTTTGAGAAGTCTGGGAGGTTCTCAGTCCGCTCTCTCTTTATGTGCCTGTCTAATTCAGACTTTAGGGGTGAAAGCAACCGCTCTTCTCTCGTTTGGTCCCTTGGTGCTCCGCTAAAAGTTGTCGCCTTTGCTTGGCTAGTCGGGAGAAAAAGGATTCTGATGATAGATAAGCTAAAAAAAGAGGCATGGTGCTTCCTAATGGTTGTATCCTTTGCTTCGAAGCAGAGGAATTGGTGGATCATCTTTTTATTCACTGCTCATTCTCTAGGATTGTTTGGTCAAGCATTCTTCGATCTTTGGGAGTGTCCTGGGTTATGCTTGTGTCGATTGATTCCTTGTATTGGTCCTGTCATGGCAATTCGGGTGGATGCTTCTACTCTTGGAAATGGAGGTTGGCGCTTTTGGTTAGGCTTGACTTTGGTCTCTTTGGTTGGAGAGAAACAATCGTGTTTTTTCAGAATCTCCCTAGTTCTTTGTGTGGGGGTCAATAGGGTGTTTGTGTTATTGTTTGAGTGGGCTCATTGATGCTGTTGAGCTTGGGTTTGGAACTTTTATCTTCTTTTCTCTTTGGCTTTTTTTGTATTTGTTTTTCTTTTTTACTCTTTGTTGTGTATAGTTTCTTTTTTTTTTTGGCCTTTGGCCCTAATAGATGCATCTCTCCAATAAAAAAAGAAAAAAAGAGAAGAAGTTCTGTTGGATTTTTTCTAGAGCTTTTGCTACCCCACTAGGATTTTGAACTGATGGTATAGAGCCAAACAACCCCAAGTAAGTGATGAGGAGGGACCTTTTTTGCATTCCATCACTGAGGCCCTGCAATGCAGAAATATTGATCCCTGCTAGTAGGCTTTTCTTCAAATTCACTTTTAATCCTGAACATCTTCAAAACTTCTTAAGATGCCTTTGAAACTTTGCAATTGGTTGCTCTCTACACTGCACATAATTAGGGTATCATATATATATATATATTTGAAGACACAGGGTTTCCCCACCTCATTTTTGAAGTGAGACTAATCCCTACACATAATTAGGGTATCATTTACGAACTGAAGATGGAAAATAGAGAATGAAGTGTTGATCAAGAAGCCTTTTATGAGGAGTCTATCTTCTTCCCTTGATAGCGTGCGGCTAAGCCCTTCCACCATTGTAGCAAACAGGAAGGAAGAGTGGGTCAGGAGTCCTTGCCTAAGGCCTCTGGAGATCATGAAGAAACCTACTGCGGAGCTGTTGATTAGAGCCGAGAAATACATCGAGGAGACACATTCTTTAATCCAACTGCACCATTTATGCCCGAATCCTCATCTTTTGAACATGTAGATGAGAACCCCCCAATCAACATGATTAAAGGTGTTTTCCATGTTAATTTTGCACACTACACGTTCCCTCTGCCCTTTTTGCATAGAACGAATGAATTAGTTTGCCACAAGGATGCCTTTAAGGATCTCTATTAGAAATGAAAATGCCTTGCTAAGCCGAAATGATCTTAGCCATAACTAGTTTCAGACGTTCAACCAGGACTTCTGCAATGATTTTGTATGTGCTTCTTAGAAGACTGATAGGTGTAAAGTTTGTTATCCGTTTGGCGCCATAAAATTTCGGAATTAAATAGATAAAAGATGTGTCCATATCTTTACTCAGCTTTGATCTAGCATGAAATTCAGAGAATACTTCCTTTACGTTGCTTTTCAAGAAGTCCTAACAGTGATGGAAAAACCCCATGGAGAAACCATCTGGACTTGGGGATTCTGCCCCCATAGCACTAATAGCCGCATGAATTTCTTCTTCAGAGAACTCGTTTTCCAGCACCTTGGTCTCTTTTTCCGTAATAGATTGGAATGTGATTCCTTCCAGCATGGGCCGTTGCACGCTTCCCCCCAAGTACAGGTGCTTAAAGAATCTCACTACTGCTACTTTGAATTTTCCGGCATCATCTGTGAGGACACCACTGACCAGAAGCTTAGAAATAGAATTCTTCCTCTTTCTACCGTTTGCTATTCTGTGAAAGAAGCCTGATTATGGTCCCCTGCTTGAAGCCAAAGTGCCTTTGATCACTGGCGCCGTGCGATTTCCTCATGCAAAATAAGCTTGCTGAGGTCCTTGCAATGGTTAGATCTCTGTGCCCTTTCAGAAGATGAAAAACCCACTTTCGTTTCCTTCTTGTCTAGCTTGTGAATGGACTCTTTTATCTCTTCTTTTCTTGCTGCGTCTGCTTTTCTATTACTGCGCTCCACTCGTTCAGTTTCACTTTGATAAAATGCAGCTTCTTAACAAATCTGAATCCGGCCCATCCTTGGACTCGATGGTTATCCACCATTCTCCCACCATTGCTCTAAAGTTCTGGACTGTCAGCCATTTGTTTTGAATCTAAGCGGCTGCTGCTCCTGTTTCAATTCTTCTGTCCTGAATAGGATGGGCCAATTATCTGAATCTGGTCTTAGCAGAGTTTGTTTCTTGGAAAAGGGAAGCCTCCTTTCCCATTCCCCATCAATGAAAAACTGTCCAACCTAGATAGGATTGGAGAGACCTGATTGTTTGACCAAGTGAAAAGACAACCAGTAGTTGGAAGATTGATCAGATTACATGAGTTTACAAGTCACCAAAATTTCGTGAACCCCCTGTTTTGTTCGAGCCACCGCTGTTTTCATTGCCAAACATAATTGCATTGAAGTCTCCCCCAATATATCAAAGCCTCCCTCACATGCAATAGGCTTCCTTTACCTCTATCCAAACCTGTCTCAAGTCTCTTCTCTGTAGGACTGTAAACATTGGAAATCACCCATTCAGAGTTGTCATCCAAGTTCTTCAATTTTTCTGAGATGAGAATCTGCCCATAACTATCTCAGTGTTGTTGAATTGGTTGCAATCCCAAAATGTACTAATCCCTCCAGCTGAGCCTATGATCAGGATCGTTGACCAGTCGAAGCTTCTTTTGCTCCAAATTTCTGATATCTTTCTATCATTTGGACTTTCCCGTTTTGATTCTTAAATGGGAATGATGTCTTTACGGTGTTTCCTTACCATGTTCCTGACGATGAATCTCTTTCTGAAGGCTCCCAATCCCCTGACGTTCCATGAAAGCACTATCACAGACACTTCTCATCTCTGCCCCTCCGATTTGCTCTTCTTGGATGAGCTAGGATTTTCTCCCTACTGCTTACTGGCCTTTGCATCTTTGGCCTCCACTTACACGAACAGATTTTGTATATCTTTTATTGGCCCCATGCTGTCACTCCAATTTGGTCCGCTATTTGGATCGATCATTTCACTTGATTTGTTACATTATTTGGTTCTCCTTTGTCGTGGCCACTGGAATTATACTCTCCCAAATTATCATGTCCACATAGTTGACAATCTGTCTGCCTTTGCTTGATTTTCTGGCACTGCTTCAAGGTGCCGATTTGAAGGGGTCACATTAGCTTTTGAGCTTGAAGCCGAGTGCTCGGACATGGATCCTTCATCCTCACTTCAAAGTTCGAATGGACCAGCTCTGTTTAGAAGCGGCATCACTGTCGTTGTGTAACAGAGTCTGTTGGGTACTACAATGCTCTTCAGAATTGTCAGAGCCCGAATCTGACGTTTCTGTGGTCGACAACAAACTGAGAAGCAACTTCTTTCCTTGTTCTACCGACTTCTCTTTCATCGGATCTGGTGTAGGACCTTCAATTATGTCTGCTTTGCCAAACTTCAAGGCAACGCTGTCATAACTAGGCACCACCACTCTGGAGTTGCCATTGCACTTTAGTTCTCCCCGGCTTTCCCCCAAATCTACGAGAATGGAATCGAAGACTCTGGTAACAGAGGGATCAAGGTCGCATGAGAAGAAACATTCTTTGCCTTGAACCCTAAGCCCTAAGCCTTGAAGGAGCAATGATTGAGTGGTTGCGATCACCTGTTACCCTGGTTCAGGGATGGCTGGGATTATCTCGCTTGGATAGGGTGGTCGCATGTGTTGTGTCCTCACACTGTCCCTAGTCACATGATCTCTGTCCCTGATGACGTCTCCAAGCCTAACACGGTTAGAGCGCTCAGAGCCACGTGTTGCTGGCTGATATGCTGGGATCTTATCCTTCTTCCTCAGCTACTGGTTTGGTATTTGAGCATCAGCGAAGAAGCCTCTGGAGGTGCCACAAGACCCCGATTTAGGCTGCGTGTGAGGCTGGATTTCAGAGGTCTGCAGGTCTGTATTCTCATTTCCAGCAAGCTTTGGACATGAATTTGAATTTTGGACGTTCCTATCTGCATAACTCATACCATGTAGGACACTCTCTAAGGACTGCCTTTTGCAGAAGTGGAATCCGACCTGCTGCATGGGCTTTCCTGGCGTACTGGGGTTGCTTGGGATCAAAGCCACAAGGCTGTCCTGGATGAGCGATGCCACATCATCTTCTTCTTCTTCGCACAATCCTTGGGGATGTTGCCCTGCGCGCTTGCAAGCATTTCCTGCGTAATTTCTATCGCAACTGAGATTTGGAACACCAATGAACCAATAATCAGACTTTTGGGCTTGAATTTTGCAAACCCTTTCGAATTCTAAGACCTTTCCTCTTACCGGCGCTGGATCCTTTTCTATGGCGGCGCCGAAGCAACTGCCCAGCCCAGTTCAGAGAACGTTTCAAGGAACCAAGCATGTAAAGGGTTCCTGAACAATTGAATCCAATCATTTGTCCGAATCTCCTCAGACAAGGGTAGGAGTGCCACCAACTGTCTTGACAGGATTTCACTGTTCATAATTCTACTGTGCACCTCCTTCATCCTTGTTCTGAGAATCCCATCCATAGCACCGTCATTCAAAATTTGCCTTGAAAATCCAAGGATAGCATCTTGCAACAGAGAGGCCTGGTTCTCAGTTGCCTCTGCATTCACCTTAACCTTTTCCTTGCCAATATCCCTTCTTGCTCTTCCCAGCTTCAGGTTAGGCATGCCCTGATTTAGAGCCTTCATATAGCTTGGGTAGCCTTTGAGCTGAGCATACTTACCATCCTCTACTTTCTTGGTGAACTCTATTTCCTTCCTTCCCATGCTGTTTGTCTAGTGGACTTGAAAGCTATTATGCTCCTCTCAAGTGAAATCAACTTTCATTAGTCTGCCACCCACCAAGCTCCACCTTGTTAGCACCTCCCCCACTCTCATTGCCTCCCATTCCTGCTTGAATCTTACAAAGGCAAAGCTTCCGTGCCACCCAAAGAGTTTGTCCAAAGGGATGAACTTGTCAGTCACTTCTTCAAATGAGGAAATTGATCAGTAATTGTTTTTGGTAGATTTGAACAGGATAAAGACGGAGAGAGTATCTTGATCTTTGCGTCTTTTCACTTTCCTAACCTCTTTCCAGCTTCCTTCTATGGCATTGGATTGCTTGGTACCTTCATCTAACCATTAAAAACTCCCAGCCGGTTTAACGTCAGCTGGTGCGCTCCCAGCTCGGCAGCTCATTTCTTTCAAGCCTGGTATGGGGTTAGCTTCGGTAAGCTCAGAACCATCCTATGGAGGATGGGCATCCTCGCGGTTTGGTGGGTAGTATGGGAGGAAAGAAACCAAAGATGTTTCTCTGACGTATCTAGTTCTGCTCAAGTGGTTATCTCTAGAGCTAAGCATTTGCTGGTGGAATGGGCATCCCTAACAGATAGGCTAAAGGGTCAGGACTTGTGTTTTATTGGCATGTAATGGTGTTTGTTTCTTAAGGAGCTTCTGCCCTCTCGGTAGATTCTCCTCTTTTGTATTATCTTTTCTTTTAATATATAGAACGTTACCTTTCAAAAAAAAAAAACTCCATTTCTAAACCCACCCATTTTGCTCAACCGATGCCCTTGTTTATTACCATAGACTCCTCCCTGAAGGACTGGACTACCAATAAGGATTTCTTCACCTCTAAAGTCTCCAAAACCCTACTCACACCCTTATAGAAGTTCACACGGCTTCTGACTTCCCTAAGGCTCCTTCCCTTGGATACTTTTGAAATTTTAAAATACCCTTCAGCTAAAATGAAGACATAAAATTGTGTTAGAGCTTGTAGCTCATACCCTTCATAACATTGAGGTCTCAGGTTTGAGCTTAGCGTATCTATCAAAAAAGAAAATAAATAAATAAAAAATAAAATGAAGCCATTCAATTATAAGGGGGTGGCTTTGATGAACATTGTATACACACCCAATATGAGAAACTAGCTTAGAGTGTAAATTAAAATAAAATAAATAAAATGAAGGCATAAAATTACAAGGGGGTGTTTCCGTTGAACATGTATGCATGCCCAATGTGAGAAACTAACTTCTCTAAGAATCAGGGAAGGAGGTCAATCTTCTGGTTATGTCCCACATCGGCTTGAAACTTGTGGTTCTAATTCTAGCTCATGCTTCCTAGCTATTTATTCTTGCTTACATTTTGAAAAAAAGGATGCTTCCCTGCTCCCACATCTGCATCTGTTGTTGCTTCCCTTCAAGTTTTGTTCAACCATACTTCCAACAAGACCTCTTAAGATATTCCATGATCTCTAATCCCATTAACAAGCATAATTCTCCTCGGTGCGTGCTATACAACAGCTCAAGGCTAAGCTAACGTGGGTGAGAATTGTACTGATACTGACTTAACATGTATCTTACTGATGCAGGACATGAAATTTAAGTATGAGATGCAAGAATTCATGCTTAAATAATACCAATTCAGAAACAGTTACACAAATTCCACATCCCACATGACAGTCCAAATCATTCAATTAAAAAGGGAATCTATGCGGGTCCAGGCCGACACAGGCTAGGACTGGACCAATAAAAATTATAAACTAAACGATGTCAAAGGGAAATAGAAATCAACCACACATGCGTAAAAATCAGTCCCTAATCCAGGGATTCCCCAATTTCAATTCAAGGAACCCTAGGGTGAAAAAAAAGGGGCAAATAAATTAGGGCTAATGCAAACGAAGGCTAGGGTTTAGGAAATAGGAATGAAAAGATGAAAATTAGAGGAAAACCTGACTCGGAGAAAGCTCCTGTGTGCAGATGGTGGCCTGGGGCTGACTCACGTGCGTGGGTGGACTGGCCGTATGTGTGATGGAAGCCCGTCTTCCCAAAGTGACACCTAAGCCTTAGTCAGCCAGGGGAGTTCTCCAATCCCCCTAAGTTTGACGATGATCCGACGTAAGGTCGATGCGTAGTACTCCGCCGAAGTTTCAGCTCTCCTACAGGTCCAGATTCTAGAAACTGGCTGTAGGGGGATGGATAGCTGCAAAAGCTAAAAAAATTAAAGCAATAATGATGATAGAAGATGAGATATATGGATGAGAAAGGGTAGGGACGAGTGGGGATAGATGTGGCTTCACACCATGTAGTTAGCCCTTCGAAAAGGGAGGGCTTCACACCCACTTTTGAATTTTTCCACAACTCATGAAGAGCAGAAAAATAAAGCAAGAATTTTTATTAAACTTGAATGAATGAAAAGAACTACAAGGGGTGCCTATTTATAGGGAAAACCCTATGTCTCAAAAACTCGCTCCATGTGCGCAACTTATTACTTGGCGATGAAGTAAACTAAAATAAAAACGAAACAAAGAAATTTAAAGCGTTCACGATGTTCTAAATAATAACAATAAGCAAAACCTAAAATATGAAATCAATCCGACGAGTGGGCCACGATCATGAGATCCTATGATGCGCTTTTCTTGACTATCAGGCCCACTTTTTTTGAACCAAAACTTGTTTTCTAGTTAGGAGGCCCTCTTTGGACGTCGTCATCGAGCCAGATCGATGGTGGGGTCCTCCTGCGTATGTACGTGCGTAGGTGGGTGGTGTGCGTGCGCGTGTGCGCATGATGTCCCCCATCAATTCTCCCCGGCTGCGAAGATTTCGCCATTGGTGAAATAAAATTCCTGAACCGATACAGGATGTTAGGATTAAGTCTCTGAAGCTCCTCCTCAGTGAGCCACATGCTGTTTGAAGCTGGGCGTGACTTCCATTTAACCAGGTACTTTTGAAACCCGCCGTCCGACGTGGATATTATCTGATAGTCCAGAATATCCTCTATTTCCTCTCTAGGTGTGGGAATGGTAGGTATGTGAGGTAGAGGCTGGGAGAATAGGTTGGGACGGGTAGGTATGAGACGTAGTGACTGGGAAGATGGGTCGGGAGGGGGCCATGGATCAAGGGAAAGGTCTGGGGAATCAGAATGGTTAGGTGATAGGTTGGACAATGTATCAGTGGTCCCCTGACTCAGAGAAAGCTCCTGTGTGCAGATGGTGACCAGAGGAGACCTCCAATCCCTCCAAGTTTGACGACGATCCAACATAAGGTCGAGGTGTAGTGCTCTGCCGAAGTTTCAGCCCTCCTACAGGTCTAGATTTTGGAAACTGGCTATAGGAGGATGAATAGCTGCAAAAGCTGGGAAATTCAAAGCAATAATAATGATAGAAGATGAGATATGTGGATGAGATATGGTAGGGACAAGTGGGGATAGATGTGGCTTCATACCACGTAGTTAGCCCTTCGAAAAGGGAGGGCTTCGCAGCCACTTTTAAATTCTTCCACAACTCACGAAGAGAGCATAAAATAAAGCAGTAATTTTTATTAAACTTGAATGAATGAAAAGAACTACAAGGGGTGCCTATTTATAGGGAAAACCCTATACCCCCAAAACTCGCACCATGTGCGCAATCTATTACTTGGCGATGAAGTAAACTAAAATAAAAACCAAATAAAGACATTTAAAGCGTTCACGATGTTCTAAATAATAACAATAAGCAAAACTTAAAATATGAAATCAATCCGACGAGTGGGCCATGATCATGAGATCCCATGATGGGCTTTTCTTGACTATCGGGCCCGCTGTTTTTGAACCAAAACTTGTCTTCTAGCTAAGAGGCCCTCTCTGGACGTCGTCATCGAGCCAAATCGATGGTGGGGTCCTCCTTCTGCGTACGTACGTGCGTAGGGGGTGGTGTGCATGTGCGCATGATGTCCCCATCACTTACCATTGGCACATCCACTTGTAATCTTTGTATCGTGTTTAGTTTTTGTGGTTTTTTTTTTTTTTTTTAATGGAAGATTCATTCGATGCTAAGGATCATTGTCAGTTCAAGAATTATATGGTGGGATGGGCCCCGACTTGTAATGAGTTACTCCCATGAAGTTGTGGCCTCAGACTTCTATTCTAGTTGGAAACTAGATTGGGGTAAGTCATTTCAGAGTTGGGGGTGGAGTCTTCCTCTTCCCGTGTGGGACCTTCCAAAATGGGAAATATTTTTAAAGACAATTATGGGCATATGAATCTGGTTGTAGATCAACTTGAAACTAAAGCCAAGGCAATCTGAGGTCTCTAGCATGGTGTGCAGTAAAGGCCATTATGTAAAAGTAACAGTGTCAACTGTTACACATTACGGGGTTGTAATGGCCATAACAACTGTTGTGGAAAAAATGACCTGTAATCGTAATGGCCATAACAGCCCCGTAATGGTCTATTTCGGGACAAATACAAGTTTTTGGATAATCTTTTCAACGTTATGGGGCAGATACATGTTTTTATTTTTTATTTTTCCCAATAAAAAAGAGACCGTAACGCCCGTTACGGGGCCCGTAACAGCCGTTACGACCCGTATCATAAAAGTAATGGTGGTGGCCGTTACGGCCACTGTTACTGTTACAAAATACCTTGGTCTTCAGATCTCTACAAACTATGACCAAGGCCTGTTCATTGTGGAGGGATGCTCTATGAATATTTGGGATTGGTAATCGAGCAAGGCCATTGATCCTTGGAAGTAGGATTTGTTTCAACAAAATTAGGAATCTTGTAGCAAGGAAAAACATTTTGTTCTCCTTAAATTCCAAGGATTACAAATTGCTCCATTCTGGCTCTTTCGCAAGATAGGCTGTAGTGGTCATTGCTTTTTATTAAGAATTAACCCTCTTGATTTGGCTATTCTACCTTTCTGTCAATAAAATTTTCACCATCATCATCTGCCAAGACTTAGCCCAACTAATTGGGATTGGCTACATGAATTTTGTCCTGCCATTCCACTGTATCGAGGACAATAAAATAATTTTTTTATCACTTGTAATTTTGATTGTCTTATATAAATCCTGGATATGTAGATTAGAGGTTTGCTAAATCCACATGCTAGTGCAAATCAGCAAATGAACATGCCACCACATCTACCAGTGTGGTAAACGGGTGAAATATCCTAGCCATGCGTCAGGTGGACCACACTGTGGTTATTACTCCCCAAATTAGGTGTGTTGTGATATTAGAAATAAGTTGATGGGTTAGATAACTTTGGCTGATTTTTTTTTTTCACAACTGTACATTTGTACAGTTAATTGTGGCCCACCTGACTGGTGGACCGACCAGATTCTTGGAACCGGGAATCTAAATTGTGGCACCCTTCCAGGGAGAGATTAAAGTTGAAAGAATAAATAAAAGAAGAAAATGATCTGAACAAAAGGATGAGGAAAGCGTGGTGTAATGAATTATACCAAAAAAAAACCTCTATCACTCAATCATGCTGTGAAACATTTGCTCCAACTGCATGGTTCATAATATGTTTTGGCAACTTTAGGGAAACCACTTTATATTTTAAGACCATTGTAATTGCATTTTCATATTTCCCTCAATATGCATAGTAGAAACCTATCTGCTGGACTTAATCTCTATGGGTGATGATAAGTCGAGCAGTTATGCATATTACGCACTCTAATAATATGCAGCCCCTACTTCCCAGGAAGAAGAAGTTGACTGCTCATTGGAGAAGGTACATCCGACCTCTGATGTGGCGGTGCAAATGGTTAGAATTGCGGGCGAAAGAATTGCAGTCTCAAGCATTAAAATATGACAGAGAACTTTTGGCATACTCTCATGAAAAGCAATTGAAGGTAGGGCTGGTTGCATCAGATGGTTCTGCTGCTAGGTCAGTGACTCTGTCTTGTCCAAGTCAGAAGAAGCAAGTCATGAAGAGGAGAAAAAGAAGGCGAGTTGAAGACACGGTTGATATACGATCATACATGTCGCATCACAACCTATTCTCTTATTATGGTACTCATTGCCTGTGCTTTTTTGTTGGTTTTCTGCTTGTTATGCATTGGGTTCAGTTATACAAATTTTTTCTTTGATGTTTGCAGAAAATAAGAAATCTGAAGCAGATGGTATCTCTATCGATGATGATTATGGTAATCAAGGTAAGAATGACTGCATTTCTTAGTTTGGAAACCTGTTATCATAATATAACTAAATTATTAGGATTGCATAAATCTTGAAAAAGGTGTGCTAGCAAGTCTCATGGGTGTGGCGAAAAGTTTTCTAAGTTTCGCTGCACCCAAATATGTGGTAGAGTCAGGAGAAGAAAGAGATGGAGAGGTAGTTGATCAACCAGCTATGCTTCTTTGTTTGTAGACGAGCCAGAGTAAGACCAAAATCTTGTAAGGCAGTAAAGGACACAGCCCTCACTATTTGCACCAGTACACGTGGTTACATGTGCCAACCCAATACATAGATGAGATATCTGAGCTGTGATGCGCAAGGTGGGTCCCATAGTACAGATGATCATTCCCATATATTAGGCCAGTCCACACATCAGGCCGTCCAGAATGCAATGTCGAAGATGGTTGGCAATATGCCTTTTCATTCTAAAGACCTCTGGTGCTGATCCACTTCAATTCTAGAAGCATCGATTATTCCTTTTTCAAAGATAATGTTTGTAGATGTCAAATTTCTTGAGCCTTGCTCATCAACCCTGTTCACCATGTGGGCAACCTAATGCTCTCCTCGTAACGAGAGATGAGAGGCGAAACAAGGTGATACCAGAGGCGGGAGCCGAAAATCAAGGGGCCAATCGATTGTGAGGATGAGAGGTCGATCTTGTTGGAGGAATAGGAATTGAGAGGTGAGAGGAAGATATTTTCTAATTCTGACAGAAATAAAGACTACGGTAGAGGATGATGAACACTTCAAAACACAGAGGTACGAGGTTCCGAGCTGTATCGTCAATTGCAGATGGATGAAACTAGATGGGGCTATGATAGGGATGTTCTAGATATGGGGAAGAGCGTGTTAGGTGGGGAGAAGATGAGTGAGACCAATTGTAGAGGGATGGGTTTTGGGGGGAGAAGGGATGGAGGGAGTGGAAAATGGTGGGAAGGAAAAAGGTTACAAGAGAGGAGCGAAAAAGGGTTGGGAGAGGTGAGAGCTTAGGGCTCGGTCGGGAGCTTGTAAACGGAGGTAAATGGGAAATGGAATTGGAGGTAAATGAATTGGGAGTAAATGGCTTACTCAGTTGTGTTCGGATGGGAGAAAATGAAATGCATTTGAAATCCAAATATTCTGTTTGGACGAAGTAAATGGGAGGAACTGGAATGTATTTGATTTTTTCAATATATTCACAAGAAAATATGTGATATCCCAACTTAGTGTACATATGTGATATTTAATAGAATGATTGTAATAAGCCCATTGAAATATCTACTTTAGCAAAAAATGAGGAAATTTCGAGCCTCGAGTAGGTCACAAATGTAAGGATCACAAGCAACTTGCCAACGTTTTTTTAACTATCCATTTAGATGCCCAACATTTGGATGGTTTGGATTATTCTTTTGGGGTGATTTTAGTGATGTACCCAATAATTGGATTGTTTTGGAGTATCATCAACGTGCCGTGTGTATGACGGACATATGCATAACGGCACCTTTGTTTACGCGTGCGACTCTCTAAGGGAGCTCAAAAAGTCATTTCTCCCCATTTACTTTCAAATCCTCTCTTGTAGAGAAGATTTTATTTACATGCTCATTTACTCCCATTTCATTTCCTTAACATGCATTTACTCCCATCCAAACACACCTCAAATGCCATTGACCTCCATTTACTCCCAATTCCACCCATTTACCTCTATTTACTATCCAAATGGCCCCTTAAGGAATTATCGATAGCCTTTGTAGAAAAGTTCCCAATAGAATGGACGATTATCATTTTTGGACGATGTTTGAGGCGAAGGAAATTATCATCCCAAGGAAGAAGGGGGTGCTAGGGATTAGGGGATTTTCTTTTGTTCGGATGGAAACGGAGGAGCGAAGGAAGCAATAAGGGTTAACAAGGTAGGATTTGGACCTTAGGAGATTAATTGAAACAATATTCATCAGGTGGAGGATGGAGGAAAGAAGAATGGAAAGGAGGAAGGAGCTGCAAATCGACAATAGAAGGTTGACAAATCAGGGGTTGGGTTTTGTTGGTCCTTTAGAGATGTGGTTGCAGACATCCCAAGTCTCGGGTTAAAGGAGCTTCCTGAGAGTTCGAAAAAGGGATGCCATTGTAGGAGCAGCAGGAGAAATGGGTTTGGAGGGTAAAACTGAGAAGGAGCTGGAGGTAAGGTTTCATAAAAAAATATTGGAAATTTCTTGGAATTCTTTCCAATATAGCTTTGTAACTTCAGTCTGGCCAGGAGTTACGGAGGAGAAAGTGGCAGAGTGGTTAAACCACAACTGTAGCCTGGACGAAGATCGGGTTGTGATACTTTTGAATGATACTACCGTTTGGATTTCCCTCAATCCTCAGACAAATATTAACTGATTTCATTAGCAGTTAATCTATTCCAAGATGATATGGTAAGGGGGATTCAGAGATGGGAAGAATGGTTAAAGTTTGGCCAGGAGGAAATTAGGTACCAGATCTGGGATCTCCCTTTTGGAGTTTTGGATTAATGAGCTGTTCGTGGAGATGGGGCTTGAATTGGGGTGGTGGTGGTGATAGATCTGTTGTTGGAAGGTTGTGAGAACCTATGTTTTGCTAGAATTCTTATCAAGAAGAAGAAACTTGATTCAATGTCGGAGAAGATTAACATAAGGGTGGGGGATGATAAGATTTTAGTGAAGGTGTTAAAAGAAGACCTGGAGCAGAGCAATAGTGTTGTGACAACAAGCTCGAAGAGATCGAGAGTGGCGGTTCGGGTTCTTGAGGCTGAAGGTGCACAATTATGTTGCTCAAGCAGAGTACCAGAAAAGGGAAAGAAAGCGTGGATGACTTTGATTGGTGCAAAAGGTCGATGGGATGGGAACGAAGCAGGGAGTGACATGTGTCCTAGTTGTCAGTGATGATAGCAGTAAGTTGGAATTAGCAGGGGGCGTGCTAATTGAGAGGCAGGGTTAGGTGGCGGGAGGATAAATGAGGGTGCTACGCGTGGTGGTATGATCTGCAAAGGAAGTAATTTGAAGAGAAAAGTTGACACGTGGAAGGATGATGTCAGCTAAGAGCCTAAGACAATAGATCATCGACATGTGGCTTGTCCGAAGAATGAAACGAAGCAATGTTCTCATCACGTGTGAAGAAGGATACACGTGCGACCTTAATGTTTATTTTTACACGTGTGGGGAAAAATGCTAAAGAAGGCTCATGTGTGGGGTTTTCTTATAAAGACTCCAATAGAACATTCCCCTTATTTTTCGAAACTCCACAGCTTGGAGTGGGAGGCAGAATCAGTGGGTGATCAGGTGTCTCGATTTGGAAACTCGGTGAGAAGCAAGAAGAGGAAGGGGAGCTGATGAAAGGTAGAGAGGAGAATCTTCAAATAGGAGATGAGATGAAGCGAGAAGGTTCTATTAGTATGCAGTGGTAGACATCCAGAATCATGCAAGCTCAACAAAACTATCCGCAGAGATGATGGAAGTGCATGAGATGGATCCGCTGGCCATTGAAAGACAGTCTGTTGCAGTTGAGAATGGGTTGACGGCGTGGGTTCTTTCACGTTAAGATTTAAATGAAGATTCAAGTTCATCTCAAGGCAAGGTATGCAAAGTATCTATGGCCCAAGGGATGAAATGAATAAAGGAGGTGATGGGACAGATGTCGTGATTAGTGGGGGTTATCTTTTGGAGACCGTGCAGACAATTACGTCACTCTGTTTCAATGGTGAAGGATAGAGGCGGACAATACCTCAATAAGAATTGAGCAGTCAAATCCTAGAGCGATTAAAGGAAGCAGGGAGCTGGTGAGGTTGGACTCCAATATTAACTATGAATTGCAGTCATCTCCGAGAAGCACAAGGGGGAAAAGGTTAGATGAGTTACCCAATGAAGATAGTTAGCTGGAATGTGTGATGCTTGGATGCCCGCAAAAGAGAGGGTAGGTCAGGGACATGCACAAGCGGTATAAAGCTCAAATGGTAGCTTTTCGGGGAACAAAGTTACAATCAGTAGATTAGAGGATAGTCAACTCATTATGGGGAGGAAAATCTATAAAATGGGTGGCATTAGTTGCAATAGGTTTGGCATGGGGAATTTTAGTAATCAGGATTCACAAATTTGGATTAAAGAATCTTCCAAAAAAAAAAAAAAAAACGATTGAAGAGGACAGTTGGAACTTGGAATGGTTTATTTTCAATGTCAGTGCTATTAAGAGAAGTTTCATCAGGTTTTCGTTAGTTTTCTCTGTAGTGTATGAGCTGATCACTGATAATTGGAAATGCAGAAAAACATTGGGGAAACATGGGGAAACCGGTGGATTTTTTTAGTGAAACTTCGGGAGATCCTAAAAAAAGAAGCATGGGTCATGTATCTCCAACCCAAGCTAAATTGGTACTTAATGTCTGCGCATAGTGGTGCTTGTGGAGAGATTAGCGTGGGCCGACTCCTTTTTTCTATCTCAAAGTTTGCCAGCCAGCACGTACCCTGTCCATGCACATTTACATGCAGAACATGTGTGAACATAGCACGTATGTGGGACATCCTAGTGGTCCGTAAGGTAGGTCCCACTGAAGATGACCAGACAAATCGGGCTGGTCCACTCATCAGTTGGTCGCGACTGTAGACAACAATGGGTGGTTTAAAAAATGTGCCAGTGCCCCAAATTGAACCTACATGTGACCCACCCGATGAGTGGACTGGCCTGATTTGTGTGCCAGGTCATCTTCACAATCAGACCACCTAATGCACCATGATGGCCCACAATGTGCCAAGTTGGTGTGGTTATGCTTTTGAAGCTGCATGCAGAGGGTGTTGCGGGGTCAGCAAATCTCTAGTGTGTTCGAGTTTTAGGCAATAAATGCGGAAGTGATTTGTGTGACAACCCAGAAGGATCATAGAATGGGTTTGCAGCATGTGTCTATTAGGCACACATGTGGAATCTGGGCCATTATTCGGTTTGGTCCTGGACACCAATAATGAGGTGTTCTGCTCATGAGATGGGTCACATATGCACTTTGAATATACATTTCTGGTCATTATCTTTTCTGGAAAATCCATCTTCCCCTGCAGATCTGTTCCACCCGATGAGCCGACGGACTGAATTTTTTTTTTTTTTTGGGTCAGGGCATGCTTAAGTGGGCTGCCAGCCCAGATCTCCCATTTACCATGGGCATGTGCTGCAAATTACTCTAAAAAATATTCTTGAGCAAATAGCACGTCACATTTTCACTAGATTCCCATGTTCATTCACCACCATTATTTAAAAGAAACCTTGTCTACTCTATTGCTAAAGAGAACCAGAAAGTTCAGTTCAAATTAAATGACTAAAAAAATTGCTACTAAAGGCTCCCAACTGATCCAAACTCTCAGCCGCATGGATTCAACATACCACATGGTTAATTTACAATTCCCAAGTCAAGAGTAAGCCAGTTAAAATAATGTGGTCAGCAGCCCATCTTTCCAAAATAACAACAACAACAACAACAACAAATGGTCAGCAGCCCAAATTAAATGGGCACAATCAGATGGTTAAGATTGTTTGTCTGATCAATGGGATATTCGAGCTTTACTCTTATCTAAGCTCAGAATTTATACAGTTTTGATATCCCATGTATGTATGCAATGTGGATGAGTAACCACCATTTTTAAAATGGCAATGAACTATCGCCATTTTTCCATTTGGACTCACTAAAATAAGAGAGAGCAACTGTTAAACTGGGTTCCCCATGCACTTTCCTTCGCTTGACACTGCCAGAGTCCAGAGGATGCATGGCAGATGTTACTGTACACTGCCAGAGTCCAGAGGATGCATGGCAGACGTTAATGTTTAGCAACCTCTTGTGCGAAATTTGCTGTCAAACTTGAATTGTGAAATTTGTCAGCAACTGCAAATAAAAAAAGAAGCTTTTACATTAACCCTTCCGGGTTCTATGTTTTATAAACTTCATACCACAGGATCACATGCTATTTGGTGGCATTGGTGGCACTTGATTTACTTTTATATGTAGTTCTTTATTGTCATGTATGTTGTATATGTAACACCTTAGAGCAATGCCCCCAAAAAATGTGACAGAGTTCTCGACATAGACTCAGATACATTGCATCCTTTGTGACATCATGTGTCCATCATTTGATTACGTCGGAGTACAGTCATATAGCATGCTTGTATGCAATTGTCAGTATACTACCCTATAAAATCCCTGCTAAATTTTGAAATGCAAGAGTCCAAGCTGTACAGCGTTGGGCAGGAGGAAGCTGATTGTTGCGAAAGCCAGTGGAGATTGAGGGAAATTCCATTTAAATACAATTAGATGCTCAGGAAGGAGTCTTTATTCACATGCATTTTCTTTATATGTACCATAGATTTGGAATTTAAATGCTGTAAAAGGAAAAAGAAAATGGTTATTCTCTGCACTAACCGACACTATCTAATAACTGCACTAATGGCTCTCTAGTTGGATTGGTTTCTGAATTGGGCCTGTTGCTGGGCTTTCAACCTCGCAGGATTTTGACCATCTTTGATATGTATAGTTTGGCCATTCACTTCTGTTGTTGTTTTTGCAGCAGTGATCATGATGGAACAAGATATTAACGGTGCCGGCGAGTTTGGCATTAATTATGAGTGGCCTGTGTTTGAATCCAAAGATGGTGATAATTCGTTAGAGCAGATTCTTTGGAACATTGACATCCAACAGTCTCGGGTCCTTGAGCTAAAGGCCCAGCTCAATAAATTGATGTGCAAAAATGCTGGAAAGTTCTCTTCGATGGAGAATTTGAACCTGTTTATGCAAGGTGACGTACCAACTGGCTCAGCTTTGAATCCTTCTCTCTCTCCTGGTGATGTCGATGACATGCCAGTTGGGGCACTGTATACTCCACCTGGGCATGTATCTGCTGAGTATGGCATTGAAGAACTAGTTAGGCCTGAAAGTGCAGTTTCAAGCTTTGGGGAAGCTGCCCTTCCTGATATAATTGAAAGCACGGTGGGCCTGTTATCTGCTGCTGATGTCTCTCTGGATCGACCTCAGATTGGCGATTCTTCCGAAGATGTAAGACCTTTATAGTCTGAGAATTTCCTGTTATTTCATGATACAATGAATATGGTATATCTCTGAACCTTCAAAAGTTCTAAAGCTCATGCTGAGTATAAAAGAAATGAAAATATCCCTGATTTATGCTAGGGTTGCTACTTGGGTGGGTTGGGTTGGGTCGGGCCGGGTTGAGGGTCAACCCAAGCCTGACCTGACCTCAAGAGGACCCCACCTGCAACCTGATCCGACCTGAATTCCAACCCAAACCCAATGAGAATTTATCTTTACTCAACCCTAAAGCTGACCCGACCTGACCCAAATACATGTGATTATTCTGAACCCGACCTAACCTGACCTGAATTTGCCTAACTGAAATCAGGTTGGAGTTTTCCAATCCTAACCCGACCCGAGGACCTGGACAACCCGACCCAACCTCACCTATACTCAAGTTGGGTCTGTTGGGTTTAGGATGACCAAACCCAAGTTGCAGCCCTAATTTTGGCTGCTTTTGGATGCACAATTGAATTGATTGCAATACCAAGTTCAATAGTCAAAATGACCAAATTGAAACTACCTTCCTTGATACTAGTGGATCGGGGATGAAGCTTCAAATTGCATTTTGCTGCTTTCAAGTTGGGCATGAAAGAAAGGAGGGGCTATGTTCTCACTACCATTGCTAAAGAATGTAACTAAATTTGGTCATTTCCAATAGGCAATGTTTTGAGCTGGTCTACTGCATGCGCTTTGTCGGCTTGTGCATCATGTTTGGCCTAGTAAACAAGCCCCTCTGAGCCAACCCTGACCGCCCACTTGCAAACCATTGAGCTATGACCCTGAGATTAGTTTGAGAACCTCTTTGATAGACCTGCAATCACTCCCACCTTGCTGTCGTTGAGCTGCTGGAGGTTTCTTCTGGTTTCAGCAGCCATAGGCTGCAGGTTACCTCCATCAGGCTGACACTAGTTGCACCACCAATGCACCTCATCTGGAAATGGGACCTTGAATGGGATTCGATCAGGATTTCAGGAAATGGAAAAAAAGGAAGAAAAAAGACTACTCCACATTTTTGAAAGCATCCTCTCTCAATATTTCCCATTAGTTATTGATATATATAATTCATGGAGATTGGTCCTTGTACCCGTGTCTGCAGATTGCTGATGATGTTCTGATACCTAATCAAGCTTCCGAGGAAGAGTTGCTGAATTTTGAGAAGGTTGGTCAGCCTCTAGAGCCTCCCCAGCAGGCTGCACAAGAATTAGACGAATCGAAAGAGGGCATTGCTCCAGCAGTTTCCGAACCGGAACCTTGCCCTGCACCGGAACCAGGGTTGACACCGATGCTGGACTCAGGCTCGGCTGCAGAACAGCTTACCTTGAGGCCTTGTTTAGGGTCCAGGTTTCTTGTTCCTAAGAAAATGAGAAAGCAAGGCGGGCGCAGGGGTGGTGGACTGGGCCGCTGGGATGCTAAGAAAGTCTACACCCGGAGATCCTCGGGTGATAAAGATAAGCAGTGAGTTTAAATCTCTCCCACTAACTACTTTTGTTGGGCCTGATACTTTCTGTAAGAGCGATGTGATTTTGGAAGATCTGTGCAGGAAAATTAATGTAATATTGCCGTGTCCTTGTGTGAGTGTTTCTTTAACCGACAGCTCACATCTTGGTGGGAGAAGTATACCAATTGGATAGTAAGGATTCTCCGCAAAGGAGATTCTTGATTGATGGCCCCACACACTGAATGGTTGTACTGTTCTGGGGGAAAAAGGTCAGTTGGGTCCCAGCAATTTGTAGTTGGATTAGGACATTTGGACAGCCCAGTTGAGTGATCTGGATCTGCAGTTGGTCTAGTGTGCATTCCATAGGTTTCCAAGGCAGAAAATCACGCCAATTTGGATGTTCCAATCAATCCATAAGTTGGTTGTGTTCGTCTTACAGCCATTCATTTTCCATGCCATGAATGGGATGGTTAGTATTGGCTGATAAAACTAGTTATTTTGAACCAAAAGCAATCAATGACAGGCCCAAAAGATAGTTCAAATTGTATTTTGGGCCTTATTTTTTATGACAACATTGACCATCGAATTGGATGGTTAGAAACGTCTAATCGGTGCATTTTTACACGGTACTCCATGTGCCATGAAATGGGTGCTAGACCTAATGCAGATCATTTTGAAGGGAAGAACATTCTGGGCGTACAATATGTGGATTACACCATCAACGTGCCACATTTGTAGGCCCGGTCAGATCATAATGGGCGGTCATTGATTTGATGGTGCAGCTGGCTTTACATGCCTGGACCTTCCTGATGCGATCAATCTTTGGCTAGGATCCTGATGAAGAAATCCATCTTTGGCTCGCCTCGAATGTCCTATACAACATGCTACATGCTGGTGGTGACAAAAAGGGCTTCTAAGGTGAGACCATCTGTGGCTCGCCCATCTGACCATGCTGTGGCTGGGCCGGATACATGGGTGGCGATGGCCTCTCTCGGGTGGCTGGCCCCATGTTGGACGTGGCTTGGACCTATGGTCTGTAAGCCCAGATTGGGACCGTATATTGTTGGTGTTATTCCTCTAAATGTCCATTTCTTCGTTGATGTGTGGCCCAGTTGATCAGTGGATGGATATGAAAATTCGCCTAGGAAATGGGGATTTGATCAATTTATGGGCAATTTGACCTGCAGTGCTAGGCCTGTGCTGGGCTTGGAATGAGCTGGCCCTAGCTCACCCTTGCTCAACCCAACCAAATTGCCTCCCCTAGCCGGATATATCACTCCCACGTCTTCTTGGCAGAGATGTGTGCATGATCCGGTCCGTTGGTTAGGCATCCGTCACCAAATGCATAGCACTGTCCCGAGAGTCGGGGCTGGGCACCTCATCAGGTGGTACATGTGTATGAAAGTGGACTGCTTGTAATTAACCAATGGTGCAACACGCATGGCCATGTATACGGGTCGTTTGGATGTGTTGTGAAAACGGGAGTTGGTATCAATTTAAAATATCAGATTCAAACCATCCACCATTTAAAAGATTGCTACAATGGTTAGGACACTAAATAAAATTTATGTTTTTCAGTATGATGGGCAACAAAAATGGGCTGCCGTGATCGGTGGTCTAATCAATGTCCGGATCTTTTCTACTGTAATCAATATGAACTCTCAATTTTCCTAGCCACTGATTGGATGGTTAGGAGCATCTGTTCAAGCGATTTTTTGAGAGGCCGCACGATGGAAGGTCCAAACTAGCAATCGGACCCTTTCTAGCATCAGCAATATGGATGATTATTATCATCCCATCGAAGTAATTATTGAGAGGGATGGACGATCAAAGGTAGGCCAGACATGATGGATGTCCCAGATCAATGATTGGACTCCCAACTAGAATGATAATCCATTTTTCCAATAACTTGTTGGATGGTTAGGATCTTGCCATCGGAGTGACTTTTCAAGAAGGTTGGGCAGTCATGGGTGGGCCCCACACAATGGATGGTCCAAACTGGTGATCCTTTTCTAGTATAATTAACATGGACTGTTTCTTTTTCCCCTAGAAACTTCAATCAAGGATGGGCCCCACACAATGGATGGAGGATTATTATGATCTTTGGGGTTCAACTGAACATAACATGATGATGTATTGAATCTCATGAAAGTTTCACTCATGTGGGTCTTTGTTTGCGCCTAGGTAGGGGTAATATGACCTCATCCAATCCGACCTAACCCGACCCAGCCCAACCTGGCCCGACCAACCTGACCCGAATTTTCTGAACCCGAGTCCAACCCAAATTCAATTTGGGTTTGCGTTTATCGACCTCAAGTCGGGTTGGGTGAGTCGGGTTCGGGTTGACCCGAAACGGAGTGGCCGCAATAAAATTTGGTACGGAGCGCGGTTCGAGCAGGTATGCGCGGGTTTTCCCGTCCCATAATTTCTTCTCTGAAAAAGAAGTGGCGGGAAATTTTACCGCATAAACAAACGAATGGTATAAAGGCAGAGAATCCCTCGTTCTCCTCTCCAAAACCCCTCCGTTCGCATCTCTCTCCCTACAGAAATGGCGAAAAAGAAGCAGCAGAAAGCTAGGGTTTCTGAAGGAAGCGAAGGGGAAGAGCATCAAAATCGAGAAGAAGAATACCCTACGCCCAAAGAAAAGAGCTTATATGAGGTATCTGTGTCTCTGCATCTCTCTCTCAGATTCTAAACCGAGATCTTCGAGAATAGAACTTTTTTTTTTCAGGCTTTCGTTTTTGGAATTAGGTCTAAATCTGCTGCATATGGAGAAATTCTTCAATTCGTTTGCATTCCTGTTGTTTATTTCTTCTCTTGGATTAATTATTTGCTGCTGATTTTGTTCCTATTTTGAAGCTTGCTTCGATGGATTATGATGCGTTGAAATTTCTCCTGATATGAAATATATGATATGCTTGAAGTCGATTCAAGATGAACGATCTTGTGGCTTTATCGATGTTTTACAAGATAGCACACTTCCCGTTATAATGGGGCTGGTTACTCCACTTTGTTGTAGGTAACAAGGAAAGTAAATCATCTGAACTGTATGGCTGTTGCCTTTGAGACAGCGGCTGTTATTTCTCAATAATGTCTGTTGTTTACACTGAAAAAAAAAAGCGGTGGTCTCTATTTACATCTTCTAGCCATACTTTAGTTGCCAAAATGTAAAAAGATCTTTGTTTTAGTTGAAGAAGAGTTAAGGCTATCTTTGGGGGTTCCCTTAAGCAATATTAATGCAACTGGAATCAAATAAACTAAAGCTAATTGCAAACTGAAATATACTTACCGGGCTAGTTCAAGCATCCACATGTACAGATAGAAAGAAGAAGAAAGACTAAGAGCAAGGCTCAACAGTCCTTTAGCCTTCAAGCTAGATATCACAAACCCCTACCCTCTTCTACTGTGAAGAAAATTCTCAGAAACGCTTATTGAAGAAAACCTCATAAAATGTCCTCTATACATATGGCTATAAGAGTCTATCTATAAGTCATTGAAGATTCCTTTTTCTAATCTATACAACTAGGCTTTCTAAAAGAAAAAAAGGTACTAAAGAAACTTAAACAAAAGAGGAAATTGTAACAACTAAGCGACTCCTGTCACGTGTGTATAAGTGGGCCCCCATTTGGATCAATTCTTATGCACACGTGTAGCTTGAAAGAATTTGGCTTTGTCGAGTTAATGGCACTCTACTCATAGAGCTCAGTGCTGATGCGCATGAAATTTTCAGCTGAGATCCATTTGCTGTTGGATCTGAGTCGACCCCTCCACTTGGTGAGAAATTTCTAACATTGTTCTTGGTGTGTTGAAATTATTTGATTGTCTAAAGCATCTTCAATGACTTTCTTGAATTAGTGCAGTACCTCGGCTATCTGGATAACCCGTTCTTCTATGCTCTTGTTTTCATCATGCCCAAGATAAAGTGTAAAGTTTTTCATATTGAATATATGGTTGATCTTCATTTCGGGTGGAAGCTCAATCATGCATGCATTATCTCCTAGCTTCTTTAAAACACAATAAGGATCTGCCTTTCTAGAGTGGAGCTTGGTGTGAGACTCTATTGGAAGCCTCTTGAATCAAGGCTTTGGTTGTTGAGTCAAACTAAGGAATCCACCTTTGCCATTGGTACTAAAGTATGCCCTTGCCAGTGCCATGATAGGAGTGGCTGTTCCATCCTATCCTAAGTTCTCTTAGGAGCATTAGAACAATGCCTTTAAACCCTAACATGGAAGCAAAGTAGATGCCCCCTTTACCAACTCCATTCAAAATATATCTTCCCAAGATGCCATGCAGAGGAAGAATAGCTTAGGTGAAGACAACAAGAGTAGAATTAGAGGATGCATGATTATTAAAATTTTTTTGTTAGCTATCACAGGTGATCCCCTGATCAGTCATATTTGGAAGCTTTCAATTCCCCCCAAGTTCATTTCTTTTGGGTGCCTGGCGGGTAGGAAGAAAATCCTTACGTTAGACAATCTCAGAAAAAGGGGTATGACTTTGGTGAATGTATGCCTGTGTTGCATGAAACAAGAAGAAACGGTGGACCATCTGCTCATTCACTGTCCTTTTATCAGCCTCATTTGGACAGATTTTCTTTCTCGATTCAGTATAAGCTAGTGTTTCTCAGAGTCAGTGGATCTCCTGTTAAAAGCTTGGCATGGGATCAGATTTGATAAACAGAGAATGTGGATTTGGAGAATAGCCATAATTGCTATTTGGTGGTGTGTTTGGGAAGAAAGGAATGAAAGATGTTTTTAGGACAGGGAGCACTCAGCTGAGTGTAGCGAGTAAGGCCAAGCACACTATCATTGAATGGGCCACTTTTGTAAACAGTGTTAAGGGTTGTAATCTCCTGTTCCTTGGAGTTTAGATGGGCTTGCTTTCTCAGCTTCCCTTCTTCTCCTTTTGTTTCTTTGTTTTCTTTTAATATAATTCAGTGATCTTTCAAAAAATAAAAAAATAGGAGGGGTAAGACATCAGTAGAATCCTCAGAAGTAAGAGTGAAAAATCAGCCACATGTGGTTGGGCTCAATAATAAGGGTACCTCTATTTTAGTTGTAATTCTTGTGCTTATTAGGACAATTATATTTCACGCCCTAACTGATTGCTATTACTGTAACAAAGACTTGCGACTATCATTGAATTTGAAGTAAACATGGAAAAATGATCTAAAAATGAAGTTAAGCAAAATGGTGAAGAATAAATCTACTTATCTGCCCAAACACTTGTCTGGAGGGCCATAAAAATTGATTAAGTTCCTATCACTCCCTACAATGATGAATGGTAAGAATGCTGCTAGCAGTGAACTTAGGTTCTATCAAGGCCAAGCAATCCCAAAAAAATTGGCTAGAACTCCTTAACTAAATGATGCTCCTATCAAGCAATTTGAACATTAATGTCTGATTGATACTCTGTACAAAATTTATTACTCAACCCATCTAAGTACTTCAAGGTGATTTCATTACGCATTATGGGGTTGTAACGGCTGTTATAGAAAAATTGACTTGTAACGGCCTTGCAACAGTCCTGTAACTGTTCATAATGGGGGTTGAAATATGTTAAAAAAAAAAATCTATAGCCTCATATCATAACGGTAATGGTGGTGGATGTTATGGACATATTGTTATGGAATATCTTGAAGTACTCCCAAGCCTCTTTCTCATTCTAAAACTGAATTAGATGCACACCAATGTTAGGATCATCACAATTTGTTATCCAGGTCATTAATTTTGCATGATTTAGCATGCATTCATTGCCAGTATCCCTTGGTTAGGTGTAAGTGAAGCTTAATCTCCCGGTGCCTGACCTCAGGATGGGGGTGGTTTCAGATGACAGAGTATCTGTTTCCAGCAAACCTGAGGTTAGCCACCAGAGGTAACAAAGGTGGAAAAACCAACCACTCACCCCCTAGTATCCCTTGGTTCTTAAAGAGTCATCAATATGCCCCACAAGTTTCTACCCAACTAAAAAAAGTGCATTAAAAATGACCAACAAGTTGTAATTTTTGCCATTCAACCTCACATTTATTGCTTGAAGGGATCTATTAACAACCATCCCCAACACAGGAAAATTCTTCCAAATTGCCCAAAATGCAAAACTAATATCCAAATATGAAATTCCTACAATTCAAGACAAATAACCTTAAAAGACAAGAAGTATTGTTACGTGGCAAGTCTTAAAGAGGATTTTGATGGCACAAACTCAAATCAACACCAAATTTCATTTTATTAGCCTCCAACCTAGTGAGGTTTGGGCGAATGGCTTTCACCGTAGGTTTGCTCCTTGTAGGTGAGGGTTCGATTCCCCTCCTTGGCTTTACCCGATACACGTGGTTGTGGGTGATTGTGTGTATCTGCAGGGATTAGTCTCACTTCAAAAATGAGGTGGGGACACCTTGTGTCTTCCAAAAAAAAAAATGTTGCTAAAATACTTCTCTCAAACCTTTGCAATCTTTAAAAAAAAAAAAAAAAAACCCAAACTAGAAAATTGATTAAGCTATGAATTTGAACATTTTTTGAGCTTAAACTCTTTGAAACACCTTCAACATCGGCTTCACAAATTCTTTAAATCAAGATTTATCAATAGGGACCACTTTCAACTAGATCTGAGGTTGGTTGCCCGATAGCTCCAAACGCACTTGCATGTTTGAGAGCCAGAAAAAATTGCATGGTACAAAGGAATGGAAAGTAATAACTTGATTTGATGTTCGAAGATGTTAGAAAATGCTTTAGATCTGTTGGAGGTCTAATATTCTAAAACTTGTAATAAGGTAGAGAGTAATCTCTTCTCTAACTTCATGGAAGATTGAAAAAGGTCATTATCATCTAAGCCTTGTTTCTACTAATTGGGGTTGGCTGCATGTACCTGTTCCGCTATTCCACTCTATGAAGGATCATATCCTTAGTTAAACCATAGCTGTCTTAGATCTGATGGAGGTTTGATATTCTAAAATTTGTACTAAGGTTGAGAGAATAATCTCTTCTGTAACTTAATTGAAGATTGAAAAAGGTCATTATCATCTAAGCCTTATTTTTGCTAATTGGGGTTGGCCGCATGTACTTGTTCTGGTATTTCACTTTATTCTTTGTTAAATGATTGCTGTCAAGTCTTTGCTTACTATCTCCACTCATGTAGACTATCTCCACTCATGTCCTTCTGGGCCTTCCCCTTTCCCTTTTGGAGCCTTTAACTTGCACCACTTTATCAAGGATACCTTGTTGAACGTGTCTCCCATTGCATGGTCAGCTGTTGCTGGTGCATCGCATAATGGGTTACTTGATACAAATGTGATGGCTGTGGATCTATCTTTTCTTTGTGTTTGTCAAGTTGATTGTCCTACATATCCCACCCAACTTTGATTTTGTGTGCGACATCCTTCTCAATCTCTCCCTTCAAGGATTATCGAACTAAGATATTGAAAGTGGTCATTCGGGGTACTTCTTGGTTAGCAATCTTAACTATTTCCCACTCCTATTGTTTCTAAAATTGCATTCCATGTGCCTAGTCTTGGTCCAATTGATTTTAACGTTCCTCTATAGTTCTAGCTCTGTGTGCACCCCCTCCCTCATCTCAATTAAAACTATCTCATCTACAAACCACATACACCACAAAACAACCTCCTCCTATAAAACAGGCCTTATAGTGGGTTGGGTTTGGTCCAGGTTGGGGTTAGCCCAACCAGAACCCATTTATTAAAAGGCCCAAGAAATTTGGCCTTAACCGAACCAATGACCCATTTCCCTATGACCCAACCTGAGCCACTTGAAAATTTCTAGAGCTTAGCTTGACTCAACCTGACTTAAACCATTTAATTGTAATTGGGTTGGGTTCAACCGACTCGGCCTAGGATACTAAGTGTGTTTGACTGTAATTTATTCCCGCTTATGCCTAAAGCAGTATGGTTCTTGCTCTTTCATTTGTCCTTCATTGATGCTCAATGATTTTGCTGTGATGGTATACATTGGTTGTTATATCCTCCCTTGATTTAGAAGGGATCAAAACTATACGTTGGTTGGGTTGGGTCATTTGGCCCAGTGCTGCTCTATATGGGTGGGTTGGGTTGGGGTAAACCCAAGCCCGGCCCATTTATCTATCTAGGTTGATTTTTTGGCTTGAGTCTGACTTGTAACTTGACCCATTTTGGCCCGAACTTGGCTTACAAGCGGGTTGGGCCAATTGTACAGGTCGACCCAACCCATTGCCAGCCCTACTTATAAATGCATACAAAAAGGTACATGTAAAATACATTTATTATAATGACTAAGCTACCCTTAAATGCATCAAATGATTTAACTACCGTTAAATACACCTAATGACTAAACCGCCCTTAAATACAGAGACGACTAAACTATCCTTATAGACAACATCATGTAACAAATGAAACCAAAAAACAAGGCCAATTACTTCTCTATGCCTCCTTTCTAGTGCATAACAAACATAACTTATCACACTAAGGGTGTGTTTAGTAACACCACCAGAAACTACTTCTTGTAGATTCTCTTACAAAATGGAAAACTATTCTAAAGTGTAGAATGACTTCTATTTTGAAAGAGCTGCTACTAGATGCACCCTAAGAGATTTGAAATCCAACCAAGTAGAAGTCATTAGCACAACATTTCATAAAAGGCAAGGGAAAAACAAACACGCTTAACTGTATTTAGTTAATTTTTTCAATGGTCAGGTGATGTAGGGGGGTACGTGATGAGGTCGATCACTGTCTTCCTCGATCGATAAATACCTTGAAGTAACTAAGGGTTTATAATCTAGGGGATTTCAAATCCCTTCAAATAGGGGGTTTGAAATCCACGGTGAAAGCTTGAATTACATCTAAAATCTTTCCAAGAGTTGCATGTGTAAGATGTGTGTGACTAGACTATTAATCTATTGGACACATGGCCCACTAATGATATCCCAAAATAATTAGATTATCAATTGCATCACTATAATTACTTTAATACGATGATTAGTGTCGTCCAAACATTGTCTATGTAAATCAACGGTTAAAAATTGTTAGTTAGTCACTCGGATGTGATTTTGTGCTTGTGGCCCATCCGAGACTTGGAATTTCATCATTTCGGGCAAAATATATATTTCAACGGGCTTATTACAATCATTGTGTCAAACATTACATACGTTCACTAATTAGAGATATTAAAGTTGATTTAGTAATTAAATTCAAACCCTTGTAAATATACCATTCATAGCTACTTTTGATTAAAGTTGATTCTGAATCTAGGGTGCCAAACACAATAAGAGGATTTCAAATCCAGGAGGTTCCAAATCCACGCTCCCAAATGGGCCCTGAAATTTTATCGATTTCTCCTTGGGCTTCTTCCGGTCCATGTGTGTTAAGAACGTGCTTGATCCTCGTCCTACGTCATCAGGTATTGACAACTCAAGGTTGCAATTGCCTCAAATCAATTCATTGAGTTATTTTGGCCGATACCTACCCTTCTTTACCCTGATATTCCAAGATGATTTTTGCCTCCTAGACTAAAATATTTAGGGTACAAGGTTGTTGTAACAGTTATATACAAACCCTGACATTCTAATGCTAAAATGCATTACAAAATCTAGAGTTTAAAAGAGACGACTTCGGCAGTGGGTGTCTGCAGTTATCTAGGCCAACCATAAATGTCAAGTGGAAAGTTCCTTTGTAATGCTCATGGTGGCCTTTGATTTGTTTGTTGTACATAAAACATGTAAAGTGTAATTAACAGTCCAGGGTCCATGCAGATTCTCGGTGTGGAGAGGACTGCATCCCAACAGGAAATAAAGAAGGCGTACTACAAGTTGGCCTTGCGTCTTCATCCAGATAAGAATCCTGGTGATGAGGTGTGAAAAGTTTCTGGATCTTCTTTTTAACATTTAGCATTTTAATGAGATGTTTCTTTTGTTTATCTAATCATGTTGTTTCTTTTCTTGCAGGAGGCTAAAGAGAAATTCCAGCTGTTGCAAAAGGTGATATCGATTCTTGGAGATGAGGAGAAAAGGGCACTTTATGACCAGACTGGATGTGTTGATGATGCTGTGAGTGGTTCTCAAAACTTGGTTTCCCTTTATTTATTTATTTATTTATTATTATTTTTTTGAACTATTATGTTGATCACATGACATTCATGTCTGTTATGCATATTTTGCATTAATCAGGACCTAGCTGGGGAAGTTGCTCAAAATCTTCAGGAGTTCTTCAGATCATTGTACAAAAAGGTGGCTTTCTTTTGTTTTGTTTTTTGCCCCTTTTCCTTTTAGTTAATTAATTAAATTATTTTTTTGGTTGAGAAGATTTCATTATTATATTCCAGAATTGGTCTCTTCTTTTCTAGCTAGATGAGGAAATAGTTCTCTATCAATTTCAGGTTACAGAGGCTGACGTTGAAGAGTTTGAAGCTAACTACAGAGGATCAGATATAGAGAAGAAGGATTTGAAGGATCTATATAAGAAGTGTAAGGGTAATATGAACAGGTGTGAAGTAGAACACTTCTTCATCTTTCCTCTTTGCCTCTATAAAAGGATGCAGCATCCTGACTGTTGGGAGTTTGTCCTGCAGGCTTTTCTGTTCGATGATTTGTTCAGAGCCAAAACTGGATTCACACCGGTTCAAGGATATCATTGATGAGGCAATAGCTGCAGGTGTGAATTCTTGTCATCTATATTTATACGAGGAATGCCAATCTTCCATTGATCGGTCCACCTAAGCAAGGGTGCTGTGCATATTTTGTATATACCATATACACCCTTGCAGAGGACTGGTGAGCAGCCACATGGGTCAGTTATCCTGTATATGTGATGTGAAGTTTATTCACACACACACAGGGAGGGATGAAGAATTCATCTTCAGAGACAACCAAAATGCATTCTGATTTTGTCTTAGGAAATCGAAAAGAAGAGGGTTTCAGCAGCCATAGATCTCTCTTTACACACAAATGTAAAATTTATTTATTTATATTTATATGGCTGTTCATAGCTATTACCTTGACACCAAAGAAGAGTTGACGCAATTACTTTATTTCTGTCCAAGTTGATCCTGATTTGACATTAGAAGTATATTGATTGTTCCCGAATTACTAAATACATTTTTCTGTAAAGACTGTATTTGATTCCATCCATAAATCCAAATTTCCCCTATTGAGTTCCAGTGTCGATAAAAATTCTGGTTCTTACTCTTCATATCTTTGTGCGCATTCGCGCATACATGTGTTGTTCAATTGGGACGCATTGAAGGAGCTGATGAATAGCTGCTAATTACAGCATTTCTGGTTTCTGTTAGTGTTATATATATATATATATAGTTTTACAATCATCTCTCTCACTCATATTAGTTATAATATGCATCATGATCGTGCTCTTCGAACTCTTTTCAACCACCATTTTATTTATTTGAGATTTGAACATAACCCTGCTCTTTTAATCATATGATAATTAGCCCTGCAAATCAACAAACAAGATTTGTGATCAATATGCACTTTGCAATACCTCTAGTTATCAGTTACTAAATTCGAATGGTTGAATGTCAGTTCCGCACTTGCTGAGGTAAGTAATCAATTGAGTTGTTCTTCTTTCTACAGGAGAGCTGAAGGAAACTAAAGCATACAAGCAATGGGCAAAGCAAGTGTCGGAGACTAAACCACCTACAAGTCCTCTAAAAAGGAAGGGCAAGTGAGTTGCCCGCAACACAGTCACCCATGCTACAACTCACATGACTAATTCTCCTTCCATGCTCACCATCTTTTAAACCTTTCTGCAGATCCAATAAACGTGCAGATACCGATCTGGTGGCAGTCATCTCTCAGCGCCGAAGCGAGAGGAAAGAACAGTTTGAGTCTATGTTCTCCTCCATAATGGCAAAATACAATGGTGGTGAGCCCTCCCTTGAGCCAAATGAAGAGGAATTTGAGGCTGCACGGAGAAGGCTTGAAAGCAGCAAACAGACCAAAAAGCGAAAACATAAGTGAAGAATCCATGGAATTTTGCCCTTGGTAAGGACTCCGTAGAATATTTGCTTCCCATCAACTGGTTGCATCTTTCCATGTATTTATTTCTTTTCTCGACTCCATGAATCCTATAGTGTGCTTCGTTTGCAAGTTGTGTTGATATTTGGCTGCATTTCTCCAATCAGTCGGCTGTCTTTGAAGCTCTCTCATTTCTTTCTCAAATATAGAAACGGGAACCTTTCTAAGCTTTTGCCTAGGCAGGTAGGAAATTGTATCGTTTGGTGGGATCCAGTGAATACCAGATGCCCCCCACATCTCTGCAGTCAGAAGATGCTATATGTTTGATACTTTGATTGTACAATGTCAAATGCGGACCAATGGTTTCAACTGTCTATTGAATGCCGAATGGCTAAGATCAGCTGATTGTGGAGGTATTACAGCATGGTCAATCCCATGATTGGGCGATTCCAATCAATGGCTTTAGTTACTAAAAGGCGGTTCCCACCTGTACCATTTATTGCCAAACATTAAAAAAAATAGAGAAGGAAAAAGTAATTGAATTCTCCATTTCGTACCATAAATACCTCAACAACTAGGACATGACTAGCTCAGCTGTCTATACCAAATTTATCATCTGTTGCAATATCGGACACATGATGCAGCTGTCCACTGTCTAGGTCGTCCATTAGGTGGGTCCCATGGTGGATAGGCCATTTGTCTGCAAATTTCCCAGATCAGATGATTTTGTTTTGATTGTAACTTTTCATTATCATCGCGGATATTCTCTTTTATCGTCCATTTACAGGTCAGTGTTTGAGTGATATAGTTTGTTCTGTGAGACATTTTGCAGCCGTGGCCATCTGCCAGGTGACCCACCCAATGAATGGTTTGGATTATGGACCACTGCATCCCTGCTGAATTTGAGTGCTGTGGCCCTGATTTTGTAATTCTTCAGAGGTATGTATTGTAACCTTAGTATGTACTGGTGGGCCCCTTTATTTTGTTATCTACACTGTCGATGGGTCACAATGGATCAACCATGTCTGCAAAACAACCCAAAGTTAAACCTTGTTGGTTATCACCATGGATTGCCCACTGTTCATAGATCCACTTTGGCGGTCAATCCTAACCATACAATAAATGAAAATTTCGACTTTTGGAATGTGTACTACTACTTTTGACAGTCCATTTGCAAGTTCATCAAATGGTACACAAGTATTCTCATCTGCATGGTACAAATTTTTAAGAGAACTTGGATGCCTGGCAGATTGGCAACGTGGTGGTCCATATACATCCGGTCAACGGTTGGATGCGTGTCTTGCATGTAACTCCAATCAAAGGCGTTTAAATTGTGGGACCCACTTCAGCTGATTCATAAATAAAACATTGCACGGGAAATATTTCCTAGCGGGTTTATTGTTAGATGTATAATGGGTGGCTAGAATAAAGGACGTCCAGGGTCTGAATTTAGCAAACATCAGTTAGTCAAAGCTAATGATCATTACATCAGTTTGCACGCGCATGGCCCATCATACTCCAGTAGAAACCAAAACCCCCCACTGAAGCCTTAACTGCACGGCACCCAATACAACCTCGCCTGGTTTTGAGTTTGGGCCAGTCTGGTTGAGCCCGCCTGAGCTGCAGCCCTTCTTCAAGGCCGAATGATCATATACGTTGGAGACCACTAACTTCCTTGAAAAGTATACTTCGTACATCAGTTTTAGACGTCCAAAGCACAAGTGGGCCACACGACCAGGATGGAAACACTCATGGTTGAAACCTTCCCACGGCTTACTGTTTTTCTTATGCCATCCAAACCTTTCATAAGGTTATTCCCATTGGGATGAACTGAAAACACACACATGCACATAATATATATATATATATATATATATATATATATATATATATATATATATATATATATATATATATATTAGCCTGATCCAAAATTGCTGCGTGATCCACGAAGGTTTCAATGGTGGGCGTTCAATCCTCCCTGTTTTCTGTGGCGTGCTACACTTGAGTTTTGGATCCGTCTCATTTTTGGACTCCTGTCCTAACATGAGCCGGTGAAACTGATGAATGGAGTGAATGTCACATGGATATTGTAGTGGGCCCCATATAGTTTTTGCCCACGTAAACTTTGTAGGAGGCAGGGCACAAGCAATTGGCGTCAGGCTCGAGCTATGTGTGACCCAACTTGAATTTCTTTTTTTATTAAACTTTTTGAGTGCCCTCCAATCCGTCCCCTGTATATATCCCCAATGTATAACTAATAGTTGGCCACGCCAAAGGGAACAAAGGGGACATCTGGTAGGGCGATGCGCAACATGGAAACTTCAAGATGGAATGTGGGGTTGGCCGTGTTGTACATACGTCATTTGGCTCATCAATCAGATGCACCCCCATGGATGAAGTTGTTGGCTGCTTAGTTTGTTTTTAATTATGCAGGCGTGCTAGAATTCATATAACGGCTTGATTTAAACTGATTAACTTTGACCCTAAGCGCCAAATAAGCATATATGTCTAATATGAACGTATATGATAAGATTATGGGAATATCAGTCGCTTACTTGGCTACTTGTAGAATTTGATAACGATCATGTAATAATTGGAGGGTGAGGTTTTTTCTCCGAATATGAGTTACTTCTTGCCTTCCACAAGAAAGAACTTTCGGAATACCAGTGCAATAAAAATAAATAAAAAAAATCACATTCAATCACTAGGAGCAATTGTAAAAATGTGCCCCTTGGAAGAACCGTTTGATATTAGATAAAGAGGAAATCCAATGAGATAAAGGAATTTGATAAGATAAATTTATTTGTTTGTTGTGTTTTGATGGGTTGTAAGTTTTTCTTTATCACATTTCTCTGTTATTTATAAAGTTTTGCTGTAGTTTAATTTTCAATATTCTTCTTCCATTAATTGTAACAGTTACAGTAGTTAAAAAAAAATATTTTTCTAGATCATTCTTTTTTTTACATTTCTTCTTCCTGACTTTTTTTGTTCTCTTTGTTATATTTATTCTTCATGACTATTTCTTTTCTCTTGACAAAGCTCTGCTTTTAGTCGCTTAATCGATCATTAAGCACACATTGGTCGCATTTCTTTTGTTGGTCAATCGATTGATCATCGGTCACACATTGGCCGTATTTCTTTATCAGTTGCTCGCTCGCACTTCAATCGACCGCTTTCCGCATCTTTCCGTTTCGACCGCTCAATCAAGTTTTTTGGTTGTATTCCGTTTTTTGGCTTCCCTTGGCAGCTCAGTTTACTTTTGGACACCTCTTATAGGCTTGGTCTACTTCGAGACTCCTCTCGGCCTTTTTTTCCACTTTCGTATAGCTATCGACCGCTTACTTCACTTTGTCAACTAAAGTTTTGTTTTGATCGTTCTCTCGTTTGACCATTGGATGCTTCTTTTGGACACTTGGTTTGATTTTGAATTTCTTTTAATAGCTCTCCTATTTTGTCATCCTATTAGCTATGATTTCGTAAAAAAATACTTTAAACATTCCTGAAGATCTTTAGCATACTATATTTTTTCCTTGTTATATTAAGTGTTATTTTTAATTACAAGAATAATAAGAAATAGTGTACAACAAAAGGGACACTAAAATTCGAGCTGTTCCAAAATTTTGGTGTGCCATAACAAGTGAATACATAGATTTTAGGTGATTGTACTTGTGCACTGCTTCCTGTAGTGTGTCCCACCTGAGCTTTTGATAATTATGAAATTTTGGGATCATGGTGTGCCTGAGAAGGCTAACCAGAGTCATGGTTTCGATTCCATGTACAAGTCATACCTGGAACCAAACAGCTTGAACGAATGTAATCATCAAGTGTATTAGTTTTGGCAATGTAGATACCAGTCTCTCTCTTGCTGAGACGGTCGGAGCTTAACAGCTCATACCTCGTTAACAAGAGTTCTAGGTTGGTATGATCCCAATACCCTCTCTACTTGACTAAAGAGGTATTTCAAAATACCTCACGAATTTACTGCCGTCATCATCTTTTTGGTCAATTTAGGAGTTTACCTATGGTTATCCAAACGGTTGATCTGTTCATGTTACGGTTATCCAAACGGTTGATCTGTTCATCGACGTAAGTTATTGGGTGGACCTATTTGATGAGCACTTCAACCTAATTTTTGCCAAGGTTAAGTACGATGTGGGTCCAATGTAGTGGACGGCTTGGATCTCACATGTGGTGCACGCATCCGTCTCAGCAGACCTCAGCTAATTGGATTAGATTTGCAGGATGGTGATACCTAAACTGTCCATCTCTCACGTTATTCTGGATCAGAACCGTTCATTCAGTTGGTCCAATAGTGAAGAGACCATAGTCCAAAATTAACACTTTTAACGTGGACAACTTACTGTGTTTTAAGCCAACCATTTAAAGGGTAGGATCAAACCGTCAGGATTGTCTAGCAGAGCACGGTGGTTCATACTCGTGCCCTAAAACATTGTAGACATGGCATAATGTTAAATCAAATTGAACCGTCCAGATAGTGGGGTTGACTGAGGATTTATTACAACCTTAAAATTGGATTGATCAGATGGATTATACACTCAGATTTATGGCAAGCACAACCCTGAAATCCGGTGGGCGGAAGCTTCGCTGTATAAAATACCAATATTGGAAGCATCTACACTAGCCTTTCCTTGTCTGGATGGTAAGGACTTTGCATCCTTAGTCTTGGTTCTAGGATTCGAGGCTGGTGAGCAACTGGAAATGCAGCACTGCAAAAAGGTATTTCAAAATACCTTCCATGTTTTTTTCTTTGCAAGTACTAAAATGTGTGTCCCAAGTCATAGTGTATCGGGACCGTTCATCAGTGGGCCACGGTTCAACAATCATGTAACATTTGCTCTTTCCTGTAAACCATTGCCCCTGTATTCTCTTTGGGTGATACGCCCTAACAAATGGATGGATCGTATTGTTGATTGGACTCCAGATTTGTTAGCTTGGATGTGATGTTTGCATGATGACCCATGAAATGTGTGCTCAAGCTAATGAACGGTCTAGATCAATGAATTGGACGGTCTGTGTGACCCAGTGCAACTTTTAGAGCAGTACAAACCTATGGTTAGCATCCCATCGCCATTTATTCAACCGGTGCTCATCTAACTTATAGATCCAGACGAGTGTTAGCCTAAGGGCCTCGTATCGAGAATAAAACTTGATAGACGGAGTAGATTTCATACAACATGGTGGACCTCACATACTTGTGTCTGAGGCACTATGTAAAGAAGGAATGGTAGAGGATAACCATCGGGTTATATGAGAGTAGGAACTGGGGCTAAAAATCAGCCAGATCCACGGCTCATGTGGTACACACCGTAGGGAAAAATGGAGATAGGATGTCAACCGTAGGTTTGCTTATGGGGCCATCTTGGTGTGTATCCTCCATCAAAACCGTTTATCCGATGTAACTAGCCAAAGTGAAGTAAAAAATACCGAAAAAAAAGAAAAAAAAGAAAAGAAAAATCTCAACCTGATTCAAATATAAGATAGGCCACACCGTACGAATTTAAGAGGTTTTAGGAGCGGTTTTTATCTGGTTTCCGCCGGTGCGACCCATCAGAGCTTTCATAGAGATGATCTTTCACATGTACCATTAAAATAATGGTTCTCAACCTGATGGATGGAGTGGATCTTGGATGTTTTAGATTTTCTCCAGACGATTTGGTTCCAAGAGACGGAGAGTCCGGAACGTGAATTGCTAGAGCCCTCCGCTAGTGGAAGCTCTGTTGGGCCCACCGAGATGTTCGAGAAAAATCCACACCGTCCATCAGATTCTAAAGCTCACGTTAGTACATAAGTTTAAGAGTGAGGCAGATCCAAAACTCACGCGGGGCCACATAACAGGAAGAAATGGGCATGGAAACGCGGACCCTTCGATCTTCTGAGGGACCACCGCGATGTTTATCTGCCATCTAAACCGTTCATATTCCTACTGAGATCAACACAACAGAAATAGAGTAAATGTTGAAGATAATCAACTCAAAACAGAAATATAATATGGGCCACACGACAGGAAGAAATGGGTACGAAGACGGCCATCCTTCAATCTTCCAGGGGCCCACCGTGATGTTTATCTGCCATCTAAACGGTTCATATTCCTGCTGAGATGAACAGAAACGAGAAAAAGATGAAATTGTTGAAGAACAAAAAAAGCGAGGTATTTTAGAATACCTCTTTCTCTCTCCATCCTCTCTCTCTCCTTCTCATGCACATATCTCGAACCCTTGACGGGGAGGAAGGTTTTGAAGTTTCCCCCCAGTCAGACAGGAACGGGATCGGCGGTTTTCTCGTAGTAAATATCATATTTATACTATGTACTATCATTTCTCCTTTTTCTTAATATACTCTGGTTCTGTATGATGGTTGATGCGCAGGCACTCAGAAATTGTAATGATGGTATATTAACTTAAAAGTAAACTGTCCACATTTTGGGACCCGCAGTAAATATATAATCCTCTCCAAATAAGGCTGGTTAAAAGACAATGACTTCTGATTAGAGTACACTTGTTTGCTAAGTAGGGACCGTTGGTTCCACCATTCAGTAAAGGTCAACCTATCGATTAACTAATTCATTAAATTAGGATATTTTTTGTTTTACAATGCATCTAAAGTGCGGCCCACCATGTGAATGGATTAAAATTAGTTACTTAGATGCCATGTTTCCAATTTCTTAGTGACTGTTTATCAATCACTGCTGTCTGCAGAGTATCAAACAATTTTTTTCTCCTTTCGAAGAGCGTGTGAATTGGCTGATTCCACACGCGTGTGGAGCCGGCTCATCCCCATGCAGTCAAACGTGCCAATATGAAGCTCATGTAAGAAATCTTACGTTTTTATATGTTTTAGAAGAAGTTTAGATCTTCTATCTGAAAAATCAAACCTTTTGACTACGTAGGTGGGCCACAATCTACAAATCTACCTGACCATTGAAACAATTTTATGCTGCGGTCCGAGATATGAAGTGGCCTGACTTTTAGGCCGGAATATCAAAACAGTTGAAACTCCTGGGTGTCTACCACTGGAGCAAGAGCAAAGACCCGAGAATCTATAACGGCTCTGATGGTCCAATCAATCATCTTTTTTTTTTTGGTTGGGTTAGCTTGTTAGTACACACCCATGTTAGCCACCCCCACTAGGGATCGATACCAACACCTCGGGTGTTGAAACGAGGTATCTCCACTTAGTGGTGCCAATTGAGCCATGGATCGGGGTGTCCAATCAATCATCTAACTTTGGTGTTATGACATATTTATACAGGGGGCCGTGATTGCTTGGTGAACTCGCGTGGCATGATTTGATTTGGGCTTATCCCACAGGTGTCGATGACACTTACTGTACAACTTTCAAAAATGCTTTATACGGCCTTCCAAAGGTCCACCAAGTCCCAAGCCCACGAGGCCGTGGGGTCATCATGCAATCCACTTTGGCATTCGTATCAACTATACAAGTTTTGAGTGCATGCGTGCGAATCATCTTGACCTAGATTATGGTGGGATCGATCCATGGATTTCAAGACTCAGGTAATGGGTTTGAGCATTCCTCATGGTGCGAATGCACGAGAGTATGTACCAGTATTAGTATATGCATGTACAAGGAGTGCGTAAAGATTTTTTTTATTTATTTAAAAAAAGGCTAAGAGATGTAATATATTTACATAATCCATCTGTTTTGCCCCCCAATTTAGGACATGAGCTCACAAATGACTAGGTTCCAAATCTCAAGTATACCATGCTAGAGGAAATAATGGTGACGGGACGCCCACCGTTAATAACTTTTTGGGGCTACTAAGGTCTTAGAACAAGTTGATACCACGGGCTATAGAGGTTTTAGATCAAGCTGATATTTATATTTTCCTTTCATCTATGTCTGCCTAACCTTAAAAAAGGTTAGATGGCAAATAGGCATTATGGTAGGCTCTTAATAAGTTTTTAAAAGTGAGCGTTTAATAACCACTATTTCTTGTGGCATAGTTCACTTGAGATTTGGATTGCTTAATTTTGAGGCTTATACTTAAAATGGACTGACAAAACTATTGAAGGGTATGGATATAAAACACATTATATCGTGATGGGCTTGATGATTATTGATCTACCATTGTTACCAAGACTCACGGCAACGCATCATGTTTTATATATATCTAATGATGTCTTAAATTTGTAGAGTTTTGGGCTTGAGGTACACTCGACTTGGAGTCCAGCGGCGATGTTTTTTTGGATTTCCGTGGTGCTTGACCAGTTGAGGGTCAGGCTCGACCGGTCGAGGGGATCCTTCGACCAGTCGAGGCCCTGGCTCGACTAGTGGAGGGTTACGTAGCCCACGTACGGACTGCGTAAATTTGATGCGATTTTCAGAATTTTTCAAAGAGATGCGTAATTGGAGTTTCCTAAACTATAAATAAGGGTTTCTAAGGCTATTCTAGGGTATGCTAAAGTTTCTAAAAGTATTCTAAGGGTTCCTAAAAGAGTTTTAGGGTTTCTAAAGGGTGTAACAATGATGAGATTCGAGGTTGTTGAATCGGGTAAGTCCTCTCTCTATGTAATTTCTTTTAATAGTGGATTTCTATCACTTTGTGCCGTGGTTTTTTCCCCCAAGAATTTTTTACGTTAAATCTTTGTGTTTTCTTGTGATTGCTTGGTGCCATTGGATTACTATCCTAGATCTAGATCTGTGTGATTTCAAAGCACAAATCCCCAACAAGTGGTATCAGAGAAATTGTTGGGGCATAGATTTGAATTTGAGGGATTAGTAATAATGACAAGCACTAGGTATGATATTGAAAAGTACTGAGGGAAAAATAAATTTGAGTTATGGAAGATCAAGATGATCAGTTCCTTAATCAAGCAAGGCGAAGATAATGCTCTTGAGGAGCGAAAGTCTACTATGATTGAAATACTCTTGATAAGAAGGCTTTATCATCGATCCGTTTATGTTTCACGGATGAGGTTCTCTACAATGTTATGAGGGAGAAAACTGCGGCTAAGTTATGGGTGAAGTTAGAGGATGTCTATGTGAAAAAATTATCTGAAAATCGCCTACACTTGAAGCGGCAGTGGTATAACTTCAAGATGATGGAGGGTGGAGATCTGGAGGCTCACATCAACAATTTTAATAAATTGGTTTGCAAATTGCTGGATATGGAGGAAGTGATGAAAGATGAAAAAAAGCGGGTATATTGCTGAATTCTCTTCCGGTGTAATATGAGTCATTCAAGAATACAATGTGCACCATGAATAAAACCTTTAGTGTCGACACCGTTATCTCAGCCCTTCAAGGGAAGGCTATTAGAAAGCTTAACGGCGACATGGAGATATCTTCTGATGCACTGCTTACAAGGGATAAGAATTCTGAACAAGGTACATGTTCTTCAAGTTCTAGATCTAAATCCAAGGGCAATGACAAAGGAAAGGTAAAGTGCTAAAATTGTGGGATGGAAAGACATGTGAAGAATGATTGTACAAATCCTAAATCTAAGAGAGAAGATTCTGAGGCTTCGTACAGGGAGGCCAATGCTGTTACGTCAGATAGATCGAGTAGATATGATGGTGATCTTTTGTTTGTGTCTACGATCAGACGGCCATACGATATTCGTAAGGACGAGTGGATGCTAGACACAAGGGCATCTTTTCACATGACTCCTCATCGGAGTTAGTTCACCAGTTACAGGGAGTGCGATGGTGGACATGTGTTTATGGGCAATAGCTTTGTCTGTAATGTTGTGGCTGTTGGTTTGGTGCACATCAAGATGGTTGATGGGATGAAGCGTACCTAGACTAATGTTAGGCATGTTCTTGATTTGAAGGAGAATATGATTTTTCTTAGTGTACTTGAGGCAATGGGCTGCAAGTTACATGTATTGATGGTGCTATTAAAGTATTTAAGGGGGCACGGGTAATCATAAAAGCGCAACGACTCGGTAATATGGACAGGTTGATTGGGAACACTTCAAAAGGTGGAGCTGTGGTGGCTGTAGCGGATTCCACATCTGCACATGTGTGGCATGCTGGGCATGGCTACATGAGCGGGCATAACAGGAAGGCTGAGATGCGCGGACAGAGATACAAGGCAGGTAGAGCAGCCACCCGTGAGAAGATCACACAACATAATCGCAGGATATTGGCGACGTACATGAACGACTCCAATATCGCAGGGGATCCGTCTTTTATTCAGATGGCTCTAGTTGAGCCTGGTGCTGAGAAGTGGAATGTGACCATAGGCGATGTGATGGACTCGTTGTACCAGATCGACACATGAGAGCTGGTGGAGCTTTCAGTGGGCTGAGAAGCGGTTGGATACAGGTGAATCTTCAAAATGATACAACATAAATACAGAGCGAGGTTGGTAATGAACGGTTATGCTCAAAGAGAAGGGATCGGCTTCTTAGAGATATTTGCGTCGACGGTATAGTAGATGTTTATTAGATTCGTGATTGGCGCTGGTTAGCCAATGCAATCTTGAGCTGGGAAGGATGGATGTAGAGTCTGAACTTTGAAAGAACAGATCTAGATGAAGCCGATCCACGGCTCATGTGAGACACCGTAGGGAAAAATGGAGATGGGATATCAACCGTAGGTTTGCTTATGGGGCTACCGTGGTGTGTATCTTTCATCAAAACCGTTCATATGGATGTAACTAGCCAAAAGCCAAAGTGAAATAAAAAATACCTAAAAAAAAAAAGAAAGAAAAAAAGAAAAGAAAAATCTCAACCTGATTCAAATATTAGATGGGCAACACCGTAATAATTTAAGAGGTTTTAGGAGCGGTTTTTATCTGGTTTCCGCCGGTGCGACCCATCAGAGCTTTTGTAGAGATGATCTTTTATATGTACCGTTAAAACAATGGTTCTCACCCTGATGGATGGAGTGGATCTTGGATGTTTTAGATTTTCTACAGACGATTTGGGTCCAAGAGACAGAGAGTCCGGGACGTGAACTGCTAGAGCCCTCCGCTAGTGGAAGCTCTGTAGGCCCACTGAGATGTTCGAGAAAAATCCACACCGTCCATCATATTCTAAAGCACACGCGCGTTAGTACATGAGGCCAAAAGTGAGGCAGATCCAAAACTCACGCGGGGCCGCATAACAGGAAGAAATGGGTATGGAAACGCCGACCCTTCGATCTTCCGGGGGGCAACCGCAATGTTTATCTGCCACCTAAACCGTTCATATTCCTACTGAGATAAACACAAAACAGAAATAGAATAAATGTTGAAGATAATCAACTCAAAACAGAAATAGAATATGGGCCGCACAACGGGAAGAAATGGGTATGAAGACGGCAACCTTTCAACCTTCCGGGGGCCCACCGTGATGTTTATCAGCCATCTAAACCGTTCATAGTCCTGCTGAGATGAGCAGAAACGAGAAAAAGAAGAAATTGTTTAAGAACAAAAAGCGAGGTATTTTAGAATACCTCTTACTCTCTCTATTCTCTCTCTCTCTCTCTCTCCTTCTCGTACACATATCTCGAACCCTCGACGGGGAGGGAAGTATGGAAGTTTCTACCCCGTCAGGTAGGAACGAGATCGGCAATCTTCTCGTGGTAAATATCATATTCATACCATGAACTATCATTCCGTCCTTTTCCTTCGCATACTCCGGTTCTATATGGTGGTTGATTCGCAGGCACTCAGAAATAGTAATGATGGTATATTAACTTAAAAGTAAACTGTCCACATTTTGGGACCCGCAGTAAACATATAATCCTCTCTAAATGAGGTTGGTTAAAAGACAATGACTTCTGATTAGAGTACAGTTGTTTGCTAAGTAGGGACCGTTGGTTCCACCATTCAATAAAGGTCAACCTATCGATTAACTAATTCATTAAATTAAGATATATATATATATATATATATATATATATATATATATACACACACACACACACACGATGCATCTAAAGTGCGGCCCACCATGTGAATGGATTAAAATTACTTACTTACATGCCATGTTTACAATTTCTTAGTGACTGTTTATCAATCACTGCTGTCTGCAGAGTATTAAACTTTTTTCTTCTCTCTTTTCAAAGAATAAGTGAATTGGCTGATTCCACACGCGTGTGGAGTCGGCTCATCCCCATGCAGTCAAACGTGCCAATAGGAAGCTCGTGTATGAAATCTTAGCTTTCCATATTTTTTAGCAATAGTTTAGATCTTCTATCTGAAAAATCAAACTTTTTGACTACGTAGGTGGGCCACAATCTACAAATCTAACTGACCGTTGAAACAATTTTATGCTGCGGTCCGAGATATGAAGTGGCCTGACATTTAGGCCGGAAGATCAAAACAGTCTAGTCCACCTGTCTGACATGACGGATATCTCATACTTGTTCCATACTGGCACGTGTGTTATCTGTGGAGGGAAGCGGCTCCCACACGCGAGTGGATTCATGCACTGAAAAATTGCACACGTGGCATGGATATAACTCAAATGAAAGGTTCAAATTGCCGGACCCAATTTAGATAGATTATTAGTAAAAGTTTACAAAGAAAGCATGCAGCAGATGGTTGATCAGTGGACATCTAGCGGACGGTTAAAATTAATGTCTGAGACAAACGAAAGTCCATAAGCCTATATCGGCTCTGATGGTCCAATCAATCATCTAACTTTGGTGTCATGGCATATTTATACAGGGGGCCGTGATTCTTAGTGAACCCACGCCGCATGATTTGATTTGGCGACATGCCACCGGTGGAAATGGCACTTACTATAGGGGTGGCTAACAGTGAAGTGTGAACTGGCAGTAGGGTGTAATAGAAAAGAAAAAGAAAACAAAAGTAGGTACTCTACAACTTTCAAACATGCTTTTTACTACAACCGAAGTTATTACTTGCGGTATACTTCACTTGAGATTTGGATTGCTTAATTTTTGATGCTTATATTTAAAATGGACTGACAAAATTGATGATTGACAGATATAAATCACATATTATATTAGGGTGGGCCTGACAATAACTGATCTACCATAATTACCAAGACTCACGGGCAACGCATCATGTTTTATACGTATGTTATCCAGCTACTTTGCCAACTCATTTTAAGGTATTAGTTAGGAAACAAAGTAGATTCAAATCTCAAATGTAAAACGATTGAATGTTTTACCACTGAAACCTTTTAATGTCCTGAATCAAGTTGATAATTGTGTTTTCACTTCATTAAGGTTAGTGTGATTATAGTTCACATGGCAAATAAATATTCTGATAGGCCCCATGAAGTTTTAATGGTGAGCATTCAATCACCCCCACTTCCCATAGTGTAGTCACTTGAGATTTGGATCTGCTTTATTTTTGAGCTCACATCTTAAAATGATTTGGCAAATTAGATGAATGGTGTGGACATTAAAACACATACATCACAGTGTGCCTCACAGTGACAAATCCACTGCTTTCTTTTAGATTCAACAGCTATGTCCTTGGCAGGATACGATACATTCTAGCTATGAGCCGGGATGTAGCAAACGGTCACAATTTCAGGGATTTTAGGCACTTGAATGTGCTTTTCCATAACGCAGGGCTAATGCTTGAATTAGCCTTGTTTTTAAGCTACATGCACATCATAGTGGGATACAATTTTTGAATGGGTTAGATATTTAGATATCATACATTTACCATATGCATTTTTAATAAAATATATTAAATAATAATATAAAATATATAAAAAGTTGTTTTGAAAAAACACCGTTTTATGGGTTTTTTGGGAATAGTCCCACATGGAAAAGGGAAGAGAAAAATCTTTGGTTTAAATGATAATAGTGGAGTATTATAATATTTGCCTACCTACTCCGTGGACTATGGACCTTGCGTGTTCCAGTGCCTGCGTGCGCGCTCGCACTCGGGCTCGGTGCGAGGGCTTGGGCATGTGAGGTAATGTGGCTGTAGAGGTGCTAGTGGAGCACTTCGCACTTCGCACATGCGCATCGTGTCGCAGAGGGTCGCTCCCTTCGCGAACCGGAGCGAGACGATCGCAGTCGCGGTGCGACTAAAATGAATGGTTGGTACTGGTCGACGAAAATCTAAAGGATCGAATGAGAGTCCCTCGATTATAGAGAGTTGGAAAATAGAGTCATTGCAAAGAAATCAGAATGTAATTTGTGCAATTAGTATAGGGTCCATTTGTAACTGCAGCATGGTTAGCCCAACAGCTAGAAAACGGCTAGCTGCTGTCTCACAACAGTCAGTATGCAGCAGCTTAATGGCCCATGCACAACAATCAGAAAACGGCTAGTTTTCTCCAACAGCTAGAAAACGGTCATGGGATTTATTTTCCTGGACCATAACCCCCAGCCACCATAGCTTATAAAAGGAGGACCTGGATGTGTTTCCAATCCATCTCAAAACTCACTCCAGCAGACCCATACGAATTGAGACAGCCTGCTACTCCTCTTCTACACTCCAGTAGTTCCAGCAAGACAGTAAGGGTTAAATCTTTACTAGAAGAACAGACCAACGGTGTGGTCTAGAATGGTTCAATTCAACCAGTGGCTGAAGTACTGACCAGTGTAGTGGTATTAATCCAAAGAAACTTTTTTCTCTTTCTTTTGGAATTTTTCTTTATGTTGTAATACTGCCAGAAATTGTGTAATTGAGTTCCAATAGGTGGGACTTCGTGTTTGCTGAACGCAGACCCACACCAGGCTCGTTGTATCCTAGAAGCTATTTGCCTGTAACCTATCGGCATACTCAATTTACTTGAGTAGGGGCAAATAACGCTTTAAGGATAGTGTTTTCAGACGTGCTTCAGCCTATCCTTATTTCTGATTATCGTAATTTTTCGGTTTCCATATTATACAGAAAATACATTAATTTGTATAATTTCCAACAATCTTAAAGCGTTTTTTTGTAATGGAAGCCGACAGTATTTCATCCATCAAGTTGATGAATCAGGACTTGATACGTCTTGATCGGTTCGATGGAACTAATTTTATAAGATGGCAAGACAAGCTGAAATTTCTCCTAACAGCGCTGAAGATTTACTATATATTAGATCCAAATCTGTAAGTGCTACCTGAAGCAATCGACGATGACACACCTGAACAGGTGGCCGCCCGCACCAAACGAGCTGAAAACGAACTTTTGTGTCGAGGACACATTCTGAATGCTCTCTCCGATCGTCTGTACGATCTGTACCAACAGACGTTATCAGCAAGGGAGATCTGGGCCGCTCTAGAATTCAAATACAAGGCTGAAGAAAAAGGTACCAACAAGTTTCTCATCGTCAGGTATTTTGACTTCAACATGGTAGATAACAAACCGCTGCTATCCCAAATCCAAGATTGCAGCTAATAGTAAACAAAATCAAAGCGATAAAGATAGATCTTCCTGAATCATTCCAAGTCGGAGCTATTATCGCCAAATTGCCACCGATGTGGAAAGACTATAGAAAGAAGTTGCCGCATAAAACTGAGGACTAAACACTGGAACAAATCCAGAAACACCTCAGAATTGAGGAAGAATCCTATAACCACGATAAAAAGAATGATAACGGGAATACCTCGTTTAAGGTACATGCAGTAGAGAACTCTAATAACAAACATCCCGAGAAGGACAATTCCCTGAAACCCAATAAAGGGAAATTCAAGAAAAACACCCAAAAGAAGAATGGAAAATTCAAAGGCCCATGCCATATCTGTGGGAAAACCGGGCACTATGCTCGAGTATGCCGTTATCACAAGTCTAAACAAGAGGCAAGTGCAGTAGAAGAAGACGATATAGTGGCCATGATCACTGAGGTGAATGCCATCCAAGGTAAAGTTTTAGGTTGGTGGTATGATACTGCCGCTACAGTACATGTGTGCTACGACAGATCAGTCTTTAAAACCTATGAGGAATTGACCGATGGTCAAGAAGTTCAAATGAGTAATGAAGTTCGATCGAAGGTCGTCGGCAAAGGAACTGTCGAACTGATATTCACCTCTGGGAAGAAAGTGATTCTGATTAATGTACTGCACGTTCCAGACATGAGGCGAAACTTAGTTTCTGAGGATCTTCTGGGAAAATCAGGTATAAGGGTGGTGTACGAGTCAGGTAAACTGATTCTGTCTAAGAATGAGAATTTTATCGGAAAGGGATATGCTTGTAACGGGATGGTCAAGTTTTCTCTAGATGAAAGTAGCACTTCTGCGTATATGGTTGAATCCGCTGGACTGTGGCATGATAGACTAGCCCATATAGGGTAAAGTACCTTGAAGTTCATGGCTAAGAATGGTTTAATCTCATACACAGATAATGAAACCGAAAAATGTGAAGTGTGCATACGATCCAAAATGACGAAGAAACCTTTTCCAAGTGTTGAAAGATCGTCCCAAGTATTGGATCTTGTGCACAGTGATATCTGTGAGTTAAACGACATTCTTACTAGTGGAGGTAAACGGTATTTCATAACCTTTATAGATGATTGCTCTAGATATGTGTATGTGTACCTGTTAAAGAGCAAAGATGAAGTATTGAACATGTTTAAAGTATATAAAGCAGAAGTAGAGAATCAACTAAATAAGAAGATAAAAATTCTCCGTAGCGATAGAGGAGGAGAATACTTCTTAAATGAATTCGATAACTTCTGTGAACAACATGGACTGATACATCAATGTACTGCTCCACACACACCTCAACAAAACGGGATAGCTGAAAGGAAGAACAAGATATTAGTAGAAATGGTCAACTCAATGCTGATAAGAGCAAAGTTACCACTAAGTCTATGGGGTGAGGCACTGCTTGCAGTATGCCATATTCTAAATAGAATACCGTCTAAAAAGTATAAAATATCTCCATATGAAACATGGAGAGGTAAAAAACCTAATCTAGGATATCTAAAAGTGTGGGGGTGTCTTGCATACTGCAGAACCCCTAATCCAAAAAGAACTAAGTTAAGACCAAGAGCTATTAAGTGCGCTTTCGTATGGTATGCACAAAATAGTAAAGCTTATAGACTTCTAGACATGGAGTCTAATACAAAATAGAATCAAGAGACATTGAGTTCTTTGAGAACTCACTATCCTTGGAGTCAAAGGATAATGAAATCTAAACTCCTAATAGAGAACCAGATAGCACAGCTTCACAAATAGTGGAAGCTCCTATTGAACCTCGTAGGAGTCAAAGAACAAGAAAAGAGAAGAGTCTAGGAGATGACTACATAGACTCACAACGCATCATTTTCCATCTTATAGAAGCAGATAGAGAAAATGTTATAAGACAAATACCTATAGTGATGACTATAGAAGATAATCCTAAATCATATAAAGAGGCTATATCCTCTAGAGACGCAGCTTTATGGAAAGAAGCTATAAACGATGAAATGGAATCCATAATGTCAAATCAAACATGAGAACTAGTTAACTTACCTCCAGGTTCTAGACCCATAGGTTGTAAGTGGGTATTTAGAAAGAAATATCACACTGATGGGACTATCCAAACCTTTAAAGCTCGATTAGCAGCCAAGGGTTTTAGACAAAAAGAAGGGATAAATTATTTTGACACATACTCTCCTGTAGCTAGGATAACATCCATTAGGATATTATTTGCGCTAGCTTCCATACATTATCCTCACATCCACCAAATGGATGTAAAGACCGCTTTCTTGAATGGTGACCTCAATGAGGAGGTATACATGGAACAACCTGAAGGATTCGTTCTACCAGGAAATGAAAACAAAGTATGTAGATTAGTCAAATCTTTGTATGGATTAAAACAAGCACCAAAACAATGGTATGAAAAGTTTGATTCCAAAATACTATCTCATGGTTTCATGCATAATGTAGCTGACAAATGTATATATTTTAAAGTAGATGGTAGTTGTATCGTTATTATTTGTCTATATGTTGATGACATGTTAATAATAAATAATAAAATGGAAGTTGTGAATGAAACAAAGAGGTTTCTATCTTCGGTATTTAAATTGAAGGATCTTGGACAAGTTGATACCATCTTAAGTATCAAAGTTAACAAATAATGTGGGGGTTATGCTTTGTGTTAATCTCATTATATTGAGAAGATACTAAACAAGTTCAAACATTTAAATATAAAAGAAGCAAAGACCCCATTTGATCCAAGTATCAAGCTAAAAGAAAATACTGGAAGAACCGTTGCACAATTAGAATATGCGAGTGCTATAGGGAGTCTTATGTATGCTATGCAATGCACTATATCAGATATCGCATATGCTGTGAGTAAACTTAGTAGGTTTACTAGTAACCCCAGTACTGAACACTGGAATGCAATTAGTTGAGTACTTGGTTACTTAAAAGCAACTAAAGACTTAGGACTGTTTTATTCAGAATTTCCTGCCGTATTGGAAGGATATACCGATGCGAGCTGGATATCAAGTGTAGGGGACAACAAGTCTACTACAGGGTGGGTATTCACACTAGGAAGTGCAGCTGTATCTTGGGGATCCAAGAAACAGACCTGCATAATGCACTCGACTATGGAGTCTGAATTTATAGCCCTGGCTGCAATAGGCAAAGAAGCTGAGTGACTAAGGGATCTTCTATTAGAAATTCCTTTCTGTGTAAAGCCTATATCGGCTGTGTCATTACATTGTGATAGTGAAGTCACATTAGCTAGAGCCTATAGCGACACTTATAATGGTAAATCTATACATATAAGTCTTTGACATGATTATGTCAGACAGTTGATTCGAGATAGAATAATTGCTATTTCCTATATGAAATCAAGCAACAACCTGACAGATCCTTTCACTAAACCTCTACCGAGAGAGGTAGTAAATGCTACATCTAGAGGGATAGGGTTGAAACTCTTCAACCAAAATTCCGCCAGTGATGGTAATCCAACCTGAAGTTAGAAAATCTCTAAATTTGAGTTTAATGGGTAAAAATAAGTCACTGATATCTGGAAAGTTTTTCAACACTAAATTATAAAACCTCATCCATAATATATAAGTGCTGAGCGTTACGAAAGAGGGTTGAGTCTGAGAACTCTTAATGAAATCCAGTCTATAGAATAAGTGTCTTATAGTAACGGAGACACTGAAAGGATTTCACCTATATGAACGTAGAGATGGTGTCGTCTCTCATGAGAGTTAGGAGTTTTCTCTCGGGATCGTTCACGAATTAGGATAAGCACATGGCTGTTAAATGTGCTGAGCAAGATTGTGGGAACTCTAACAACACATAGTGAATATGTGTGTGGTTTCTCCAACTTTGTTATCTAGGAATAACTGGTTAAAAGTTGTGGCTACCAGTCATTTCGACAGAGTTTTGAGATACTTACACTAATGAAATATTAAAATTGAAAGATATCTTTCTTTATGCATATAAGCTGATTATTCTGGCAGAAATGTTTAATCGAGAAAATCTATTTTTATATAAAAAAAATTAAGTGGGGGATTGTTGCAACATATTAATTTTTAATAAAATATATTAAATAATAATATAAAATATATAAAAAGTTATTTTGAAAAAACACCGTTTTGTGGGTTTTTTTGGGAATAGTCCCACATGGGAAAGGGAAGAGAAAAATCTTTGGTTTAAATGATAATAGTGGAGTATTATAATATTTGCCTACCTAGTTTATGGACTATGGACCTTGCGTGTTCCAGTGCGTAGCATTGGAACACCCGCGGGCGCGCTCGAGCTTGGGCACGGGCACAGGATCGGGCTCGGTCTCGGGCTCGGTTTCGGTCTCGGTCTTGGTCTTGGGCTCGAGCACGGGCTCGGTGCGAGGGCGTGGGCATGTGAGGCAGTGTGGCTGTAGAGGCGCTAGTGGCGCACTTTGCACTTCGCAGGTGCGCATCATGTCGCAGAGGGTCGCTCCCTTCGCGAACCGGAGCGAGACATGTGCGAGTCGCGGTACGACTAGTGGCTAAGGTAGATGATTGGCTGGACGAAAATCTAAAGGACTGAATGAGAGTCCCTCTGATTATATAGAGAGTTAAAAAATAGAGTCATTTAAAGAAATCAGAATAAATTTGTGCAATTAGTGCAGTGAGTCTAGCCCAGAATCGCCGCATGGTTAGCTCAACAGTTAGAAAACGGCTAGTCATTGTCTCATGATCACATAAGAAGACATGCACAGAAATTAATGGCCCATGCACAATAGTCAGAAAACGGCCATAAAACGGCTAGTTTTCTCCAACAGCTAGAAAACGGTCATGGGATTTATTTCCTTAGACCATAACCCCCAGCCACCATAGCTTATAAAAGGAGGATCTGGATGGGTTTCCAATCCATCTCAAAACTCACTCCAGCAGACCCATACGAACTAAGACAGCCTACTACTCCTCTTCTATACTCCAGTAGTTCTAGCAAGACAGTAAGGGTTAAACCTTTACTAGAAGAACAGACCAACGGTGTGGTCTAGAACGTTCAAAACCGAACGATTGGAAATACCGACTCGGCAGTGGTCTTAATCCAAAGAAACTTTTTTCTCTTTCTTTTTCTTTCTTTTGGAATTTTTCTCTATGTTGTAATATTGCCAGAAATTGTGTAATTGAGTTCCAATAGGTGAGCCTTCGTGTTTGCTGAACGCAGACCCACACCAGGCTCGTCGTATCCTAGAAGCTATTTGCCTGTAACCTATCGGCATACTCAATTTACTAGAGTAGGGGCAAATAACGCTTTAAGGACAGCGTTTTCAGACGTGCTTCAGCCTATCCTTATTTCTTATTATCATAATTTTTTGATTTCCATATTATACAGAAAATACATTAATCTGTATAATTTCCAACACATCCCACAACTGCTTGGTACCACCACCACCAGTGTTGTGTGAACTATTATTAAAAAAGGAGTTTCAAATGAAACCAGTTAAACCATAAGTTAGGGTTCACCAATACAAAACATACGTTGGGGTTCACCAATACAAAATATACGATGACAAAGGGATTCTGTAACCTGCTAAATGAATACGACATCCAACCCTCTCAGTTGGTTGGCTTCACCGTTAGGATCCCCTGGTGTAAAAATCATCCATATCTACTTATCAAGTAGGTAGAACATAAAAAACCAATGTCTATCGATAAATAAAAAATAAATTAAGGTTGTCCACTCAATAAGTAAACGTGGCAAATCCCCATATCAGGTTAAATTTATTGGATGGATTGGCATTGCATACACATCAAATGTTGGAAGTTTAATTAACAACTGGGTGGACCGTAAGGTGCAGACACCCAGATTCATAGCTCAAGTACTGGCAGACGGAGTGGAGATACCTGGTTTCAACACTTGAGGTGTTAGTATCGATCCCAAGTGAGGGCGGCTAACATGGAGTGTGTGTACTAACATGGGTGTGTACTAACAAGCTAACTCCAAAAAAAAAAAAAAAAAAAAAAAAAAAAAAAAACCCTGCAGAACAACCGGTTGGACTTGAGACGTTCTCATTCAAAAATATATGCATTTTTAAGTGTGTAGTTTTGGTCCCACTGATGAATGGCCCACGTGAGCAGACACTCTACTAAGAGACCATCTTTTAAGAGGGGAAAAAAGATAATTTGAAATACCTGGTCAGGTTTCTTAGTCCACCAAATACTCAAAAGCACAAGGCTATGCATAGGACTTATTCCACCCTTCTTCTTTCATGGGCCCCTGGATTCGGCTGATAGTCCATCCAAAAGTAGGCCATTGATGTGACTCCTGAGAACATCTGTGTGGTATTTTTAACCCATGGCCCATCAAAGAGGTGGCCCACTTACTGGAAGATTGTATGCGTAGGCATGTTATCCACATCAAGCTTCAAACCGGTTATTCTCCAGGTGAAAGCGTCTAAATGCCACTTCTTGGCCAGGAGGGGTCCTTAACCAAAACCATGGAGCTCACTAAAAAATGTGATGGCCCTGGTTTTTCAGCAGCCACTGAGGGGGGCCAGTGGAAACGGTCCATTTGTAAATTATAAAGATCAGCGGATTAGGTGAGACCCCGGCCTCAACCAAGACGTGCTGTCCTTACCATGGGGCCCACCTTGATGTATCTATTCTGTATCCATTCGACCCATCCTTTTTCCATATCATTTCAGGGCATGATCCACAGAAATGAAGAATATCCAAATCTCTGGTGGACAATACTCTAGGAAACAGTGGTGATTGAATGCCCTACCACCAAAATCTTCTTACGGCATACTTTAATGTTTCCGTAGTGTTTATTTTCCATCCTATCCGTTGATAAGGTTACATAAGCATGGATAAAGAGAATAAATATATATCAGCTTGATCCAAGACTTTTGTAGCCCATTAATGGTCGATCACCACTTTTTCGTATGGAATGGTCCACCTGGTAATTGGATCTGCTTCATTTATGGTATCATGGTCTAAAATGATCTGGAAAAAAAGATGGATGGCGTGGATAGAGAATAGATACATCAAGATGGGCCCCACAGTAAGGGCCGCACCGTCTTCTGCGATGCCAGGTCTCTATTAATCCGCTCCCACTCATTAGTCATTACCTTCCCATTGGTCAGAAGCGTGGAGCCCACTTACAAATGGGGTTGGCCAGGTGTGTGTTACGTACGTGTTCCCCTATTTAAGCAGCCAGTAGGGGCCCTAAGCGAAAATGGGTCCTTCTGTAGGGAAAACCGGTTAGTATCTCTCTTTGCCCTTCGTCAAACGCATGGGCCCCACTTAAAATGTGATGGGCCAGGGGTGGATCATGTGTCCCCCATTTCAGTAGCCAGTGGAGGGCCTAAGCGATAATGGGTCCTTCTGTAGTAAAAAACCAGTTAGTAGCTCTCCTTGCCTTTGGTCAAACGCATGGGGTCCACTTAAAATGTGATGGGCCAGGGGTGTGGATCATGTGTCCTCCATTTCAGCAGCAAGTGCGGGTCCACCCAATGACCGGGCGTTGGTTTTGTAATGGAGAGTTCTTTGACATTTTGGTAGAGTATGATGCTTGATACTCCCGCACGTAGAAATGGTACACGTGGCATACATTAACTCAAATTAAACCGACTAAGTGGATTCCGACGTCCCTGATTCAAAATCTCCAAAATCAGATTGGTTGCACAATCCTAACCTCTAATTTGTGGATACTTTGTATATTTTCATTATTAGCCATCCAATAAATGTTCACCAATCTGATAGATGTATAATCAAATAAGCGTAATCTTTAATTCATAATACATCTAAAACTAGGATCCTTGAATTGGATAGCTTAATTTGAATTACTTGTATGCTACATAGGCAATTTTTAAGTGCCTGACTATCAGCCATCACACTCTACCAAAGTATCAAGTTTTCCTCTTTAATAATAACACAACTGTTTAAATGTTTCTATGGGCAATCCTTGCTTTATAAATACCTCATTCCATCCAAAGCCAAGGCAAAAGCTGTTAAGGAGCTTTTGGGCCCTCTTCCTTCTCCCCCTCTAATTTTTTACCTCTTAAATAGCTTTTGTTCCATCAACAGCAAGTTCCCATGCCAAGTAGGAGACTTTTCATCCCTTCATCACAATGTCCATCTCTCATCCCCATGTGTGGTCCATGTTGTATGAATCTCTACGGTGGAAGATTGAAAATGGTCTAATCAGGCCAAGTTTGATCATGCACCGTGCATAAAGATGGCGGTATCCTACCTGAGCTTTGCTTATCATCTCCAACTAGATCATATAGAGACCAGACACTATTAGTGTTCTGGTCCCCATGTCTTCTCTTATGTATTTCTTAATTGTTTAGAACTTTTTTCTTGACCTTGTAAGACCGTGTAACCCTGTCATGGATGCTGTCCATGTCTGAGTTCCGAATACCCGTCGAAGAAACTACGTCTGCCGTCCATAGGATGAGTCTTTTCTCTCCCTTTGCCTATCCCTCCTGAGCTGTATGGGAAACCTCATGCACCATGTTGTAACTTGTCATGTTTTATGTATGTGGGTGTTTCCATTCGATCCAATATATGTATGCGAATGTGCAACTGTTTTTATCTATTCTCTCTAAATGAAAATTATTATGCATTTGATTAGTGCTATATCTTGTGAAAGGAGGTCTCAAGTCCATAGGTTATGGTCTACCTAGCTAGTGGATAACTTCTAACTTTCTAAGTGAATGGGACATCCAACCCATTCAATAGATTGGTCTCAACATGAGGAACACTTAATGCGAAAATCATCTCCATCCACTCATCAAATGGACCACACTTGTATTTTGTTATTTATCAATGGCTATACTATGGTGTGGCGCACTTGATGATTGGATAGAGCTGTTTTTTTTTTTTTTTTTTTTTTTTTTTTTTATATATAAATTTATTTATATCTAGGTGATCCTCATGGTGGAGCCAACCTATTAAGATGATTGGATGCCACAAGCACCTAAAAGGTTGGAGGTAATCCACTGGGTGGACTGTAAACTGTGGTCCAACCAGTTGGACTGGAGACCTTCTCATTTTGTGAAAAATTTGCTCAAATCGGAAAATCCCTACCGTTGATCTTGTGCCAATACTGTTGGACAGTCAATGTCTGAAGTTTTAATGGAGCAGGTGCACCAGATAGATTATGGTGCGAGATTCCTTCAACTCAGACCATCCAAATCGTGTTTGCCATTGCTGGAGAATAGTACCAAAAAATAATAATAATAAAAAAAATCACTGATTGGACGATCTTAATCATCTGATATTGGTTGTTGAATTCAGAACCTGTTCATTTGATGGTCCCCAACTAGATGGTTAGAATCACTGGATTGATGCACATGTATACCAGCTGTACGGTGGATGAGTCGCTTTGTATAAGAAATGTTGGGAATGCACTGTTGTCTAGCCCCATGGGAGACATGGTCATGGCTTCCACGCAGAGCAAATTGAGAAGAACTCTGTTATTCTGACTGAGTGTGATGGGTGATACGCAGGCACTTACAATTCATTTACAAATTCCACCGTCATTCATGCATTGTATCAACTCCGTCCATATTTTTTATCATATAAATTTATGGCTATATTCCAAAGATTAAGCATTATGAATATCAAGTGGACCACACCACCCGAAATGGTGTGAATTGAATTCTACCATTGAAAAGTTCTTGGGGGGCCACAGAAGTTTTAGATCAAGCTGATATTTGTGATTTCCCTTCATCCATGTCCATGTGATCTTATGATAAGTTTGGATGGCAAATAAACATCACTGGGGCCTTAGAAAGATTTCAACGGTGGAAATCAATAATTCTACTGTTTCCTGTGGTATGGTCTACTTGAGCTTTTTTTATACTTCAATTTTGAGCTCAACCCTTGAAATGATCTGGAAAAACGGATGGACGGTGTGGATAAACCACGTGAATTCACAGTGGGCCCAACAGAGTTTACTCAGTACGATAAGAGCGTACTGAGTAACTCAGTACGCAATCCGATTCCTCACGGGAGAATGTATTTTAACAATCTCGTTGCTGGCTCGCTGTAAACGGAAGCGGATTGCGTTCCGCCCCCGCCTGAATAGAATCGGTATAGGCAGGGGCTCCATGGGTCCACTGTGATTTATAGGTTTTATCCACTCTGTTCATTCATTTTTTTCAGATCATTTTAGATTACGAGCCTAAATATTAGGCAGATCCAAGGCTTAAGTGGAACACGCAATAGGGATTGGACGTCCACCATTAAAATCTTCTTGGGGCCACAGAAGTTTTGGATCAAGCTGACATTTGTATTTCCCTTCCATCCAGGTTTGTGTGACCTTATGAACAGGTTGGATGGAAAATAAAAATCATGGTATGCCTAGGAAATTTTCAATAGTAGGTGTCATTATCACCGCTGCTTCCTGTGGTATGGTCCACTTGAATCTTGGAACTATCTCACTTTTGGGCTTACACCCTAAAATGATCTGAAAAAAATGAATGAACAAGGCGGGACCATTTCCGTCCAGGCTTCACCTGCAAACGTCCATCAACTGCAAAGCAATCCTCAGAGCAATTATTTGGATTCTTGCAAGTGGGCCCATAGTGTCGTAATGAAGACCGTTGGTGTGTTGACTCCTACCGTGGATGGTCCATGCCTAGCGTGTCTCCTTGATAGGACAATCTTAAGATTTCAAAATTTCTGGCCCAAAGATAGATGGTTAGAGGAGATCGGTCCTCATTCAACTGAAAATAATCCTAATATTGGTCGCTTGAATGTTAAAATCTGCGAGCATTTTTTGGGCCATGCTTAATCCATGGTGGAACTGAACAGATGAATGGTCTGGATTACCGAACCGTCGCTCTGGCGAAACCCGCGCACCCTACCCAAAAATGTGGACCACGAGACCACCTATCATATGATTCCTCATCTTTGATAGATCTAACAATTCCTCTTCATTCTACAGTTTGCACAACTTGTATGGCCCATGCACTAGTAAATAGATGGCTAAGAAAGAAAAAACATCAGCGGTCCATATTTCAACAGGAAAGGCTAAAAGGTCAAGGTCCTCCAAACATGGGAGAGAAAATGCATCAACAGTCCATCTCCATGGGGCCCACTTGTACAAAGTACAAACTGTATACATCCTCGGATCAAGCATCAAATGAAACGACTTTTGGGTGTATCCACATGCATCCATGATAATGATCCGTTATTTTCAAGATTTTGTTGGTGGGTCTGATCTCCTTTTGAAAAGGGAATGTGTGCACTGTGGTAGTGATGATTGTTTTGTTTTTGATGAGTCCAATCAATACCTTTTACTGTAGAAAATGGTTTCTCTTTTTTACTCGAAGAGAGAGGGAAGGAGAGATCATTTGACTCAGTTGAGGAAACCTAATCATCACAAGCCAACCCAAAAGTGGTATGCAGGTGCTAAAGCATATGTATGAACAGTACACGTATAATATAAAGTGTGATAGTATGCGCATCGCACCTTTTAATCCTTTTTCTTTTGGATCTTTTATTTGGAGTTCCTTTCTTTGATCTGCCCAACAACAATCATGCCATTCCACTCACGGAGTGGGCCACTTCTTTTGCATTGAATATAGATTATTAGTTGGTTTCCTCTTGGGACTCGGATTCGATAGTGACCCCTTTAGTAGTGGGTGTTGTGGGCCCCACAATGATATATGTATTTTATCGATGACATTCATACATTTTTTTTTTCAGCTTTGCAAAAATAAGGTAGATTTAAATCGCAGGTGGACCTCATCACATCATGGATCCTTACTCTTGCTCAGACTCTCAGAAGTTTCAACACCTGTGCAAAGGTTCAAGTATACATAGGTGGTGAAATCCCACTACAGCGTGAGCGTGTGTGAATAAATATTACAGTAGGCCCTAGGAGGTTTTTAGTGACGGGGATTCATGGTTCACCTAAGATTTGAATCTGTCTCGTTTTTAGAACCGTGCCCTAATATGAGCTGGAAAAATGGACTGACAGCATGGTTAAACATCATGACCTAGCACTGACAAATAACGAGAACTCTTTAGAGGAGGGGTCTGATTTTTAGGTGCAGGTTTATTCATAATAGGCCTCGTCTCCTGATGAATGGTCTGGATCTCATATCATGAGGCACTTTCACAAATGTACAAAGAATGACTTCCTTTACATACAGTTCAAAACTTTAATTGAGAAAACTAGACTGGACATGAAAAAAAATCAACTTGACTCAGTACAGCTAGAATTAATTATGTATTATTCTTTTTAAATATGAGAAGTTCTCAAATCAAATCCAACCGGGTGGACCACAAGTTTGGCTCCACCCAAAACATAACTTCCAACGTGTTGAGTGCAAGAGAAATCCAACCTTTCCAATAGGTTGGCCCCACCATGGGGATAACCTAGTGAAAGAAATAGCCCTATCTACTAACTAGGTGGGCCACACCTCACAACACGATGACTACCCATTGATAAATACAAAAATACAATTATGGTCTACTGGATGAGCGGATATGGCTAAGTTTTCCATAAGGTAATTCCCGTTGTGAGACTAACCTATTGGATGGGTTGGATGCTGCATTGCACTTAATTGGTTGAAAGTTCGCCCGATGGACAGTAAATTGTGGTCCAACCGTTGGACCCAAGACGTTCTCTTTAAATATTAAATAATACGGGAAAAAAAACAACTTAGATTTTTTTTTTTTTTTTTATTTAAAACCAGGAAAATCAAGAAAACTTGCCGGAGTATTTTTACTCGATTCAGAAATGTTTTCCTTGTACAAATCACCTCAGCATTTTCTCATCTCATGCAATGGGCCCACTAAATACACCAATCATGTGCCATCCTTGTGAGCTATGGTCCTATGGAGAAAAATTTCCTAGTTTTCGACTGGACTCGGACTGGGTTTTGAGTCGAGTTGAGTTTTCGTGTTTCCTTGTACGGATCACCTTATCATTTCTCACCTGGGCCTACAGAAATACACCAATCATGCACCATCCTTGCGGGTTATCGAGAAAACTAGCCCAAGTTTTAAGTCGCGTTGAGCTTTCATATTTTCCTTGTACGAACATGTGGTGGGCCCGCCAAAATACATTAATCATGCGACACTCTTTAATATCAGAGAAAAAGGAACTAATCAACGAGGAGTATTTTAAGGATGAATAGTGCAAGCAAATTCGCAGGCTTTCAAAATATTTAAGGATTTTTATTTGTTATTTTTTATTATTAAAAAGGTTCTCAATAATCTTAGTTTTATGATAACGACTCATGACTAGTTTGAATTTTCAAACCAATCTTTGGTGGGTGTAGGTCCATCTTAAATAAAAAAGTGGTTCGGTGGAGGATTGTGGGGCCCGCATGTTGGTGTATTACATATAACTAGTCCAACAGCTGGGCCCCACCATGTTGATCTTATGCCCCAAAAAGCAAGCTGATCAAATCACTAGGTGGGTAACAATGTTATCAAAATAAAAAAAAAAAAAAAAAAAAAAAAAAAACAGTATACACCTTCAAAAACATCTAATTTCACCTGTGCATACATCGGCCTGCTTAACACAGGATCATCGGATGCGGGTTTCGGATCCCCGGATCCACCATGTCTCCCTGACTGTGAGACCCACCATGATGTATGAAATAAAGAGAAGAAGATCACCGTATTCCTCGGGTGATTAAAACTTTGAATTTACAACGGTATTTTCTTAAATCCTAAAGAAAAAAGAGATAAAAATTCCGATATTTTATTAAATAATGTCTGACGCATATGAGTTCTTAATTACCCCACTAATAAAGGAAAAATAAAATCTTAATTCATAATGATAAAAAATAACAAAATTCTAAGCCTAACAAAAGTTATCCAAAATAATACAACTCTTTTAAATTGTAATAAACTAAAAATAGAAGTTAGATAAATCATTCTTAACATGATCACAAGTAATGTTTAAAAAGAAGAAAAATCTAAAACTATAAAAATAAGAAAATACGATAAAAATTGAAATTACTAAAAATAATAATTTTTGCTAAAATTTTATTTTTAAACTAAAAGCATGTGTTTTCTCGTGAAACAGGTTGATGCACCCTACTTTGTGGATTGGTTGATCCCAAATGACTTGTTACAATAAAGATTAATAGGTTGTGTGTCCTGTAACGAGATCCAAATTTCATGCCCCGAATTTTGCAATCCCAGTTTAATACTCATTTTTTGAAATTTCAAAACTTAACTTTCAAGGATAATCCATATTTTATCATGTTTTAATTTTCGTTTCAAAAGGTGAGCATAGCAGCGAAAGAAAATTAAATCATGCATAAATGGAAAAAACCAAAACATACATCCCAATACAAATGGATTATACAAACTAATGTCTCAAGTCTTACACAAATATAGAAATAAAATCAACTATTAAAGAAATCTAAAATACAATTAATCTAGAGTTGTAAGATCATCCAGCTCCTCTTGGGACAGATATGGCCAGATGTCCCTAGCATCCACATCATGTTCCACATGAGCATCAATTTGCCCATCACCTATATCTCCTGCACTAAGTGAATATAGTTTGATCAAATCAATTTACCCATCACCTATATCTCCTACACTAAGTGAATATAGTTTGATCAAATCAATTTGCCCATCACCTATATCTCCTACACTAAGTGAGTATAGTTTGATCAAATCAATTTGCCCATCAAATTCCACTCTCCCCTGTTCCACAACAACAGAACCTTCGTCCAGCTCATTGTGTGGACCCGATATGGCCTGGGGAGTCGTCCAATCCAATTATCCAAATCCTTGAAACTTGTCAACCCATGTCCCACTCAGCCACGTCTCATCCTGGTATAGAAGTGCCAGCTGCCCCTCCCTCGCACCTCGTCCCACCACTGCCCATCCTTTAGCCGCCCCCCAATCCCGACCTGCGGACGTGCCTTGTTCAGATGTTCCTGTCCTTGCCAACAAAAAAGAAAGAAAAAGAAACATGCTATCTAAGGGAGCTATGGAAGCTAATTGGTATGGAAGGCTTAGAAAGCTGAAGCGCTGGGTCGTTAAATCCAAAGAGTTCACCCATGGATAGGGCCCTTATCTGGAATGCTCATGGGGTGGGTAACTCTCCAACCATCCGTTCTCTCAAGAGGCTTATTCGGCAATTTCATCCTGTGATTGTAGCCATCTTAGAGCCCATGTTGCGCGACGAGAGGAGGATTAGGATTGGCCTCAAGCCGGGCTTCCATTCCTCCTTCTCAAACACAGCACAAGGTAATAATTAAAGTTTGGATTTTCACAGCTCCTCACCTAACAACTGATATCATAGCAGCTTCGAATCAAATGCTCAAATTGACGTGGGCCGCAATTCCAATCCGGCGAAGATCAGAATCTCTATGGTTTACGCAAAATGCTCTAGAATTCTAAGGAGGGACCTCTGGGCTGATATGACACATCTTGTTGGTAGCACTGTGTCTCTTTGGGCTGCTTGTGGCGACTTCAACGTGATATTGTCCCGCTTAGAAAGGCTTGGATCTGCCTCTTTTGACGTGCGAAACTCAGAGGAGTTCGAAGAGGGTCTTAACAACGCTGGCCTTCATGACGCCTTCTTCTCCGGAAGTAAGTTCACTTGGTCCAATAGTCAGATAGGCCAGCCCAGAGTTTGGGCCAGATTAGACAGAGTATGTTGCAATGACCAATGGTTCCATTTATTTCCCTCGTTCCAAGTCAAACACCTTCCCAGATATAATTCAGACCACACTCCTTTGCTTCTCCTCTTTCCCCAAACCCCTCCCTCTTCCCCTAAGCCATTTCGCTTCCAGCAAATGTGGGCACTCCATGATGGGTTTCAGCTAACTGTCAAGCAGACGTGGGAGGCGGTGGACTATGGGGACCCTTTGCAATCCATCATCGGTAAGCTTAGAAGCGTTAAGCATGTGCTGAAAATCTAGAACAAGAATGTCTTTGACAACATTTTTCACCAGTTAAAGCGGTAGGAAGATGAAATTCAACACCTTGAATGCGCAATCCTCAACTCTTCATCCCCCAGTCAGCAGCATGATTTAAAGATTTCTAGAGAGAAATTGGCCCAGCTGGAACTTCGTGAGGAGACGTTTTGGAAACAGAAGTTTAGAAATCACTGGCTGCAAGAGGGAGACCACAACACAAGATTTTTTTCATTCTTCAGCCAATCACAAAGCCAGAATGTCCAGAATTCAGGAAATTCATCAGGAAGATGGCTCCATTCTAACCAATATTATTGATAGCCACCTATTTCCAGCACCTTCTGTAGGACTCGTCAAAGCCCTCCTCCAATCAGCTCCTTGACGTCATCCCCCTCTAATGCAGGGGCATTTTCACACTGGGCTCGAGTGGGGTCGCTTGTGGGATGAAGGGGCACACTCGGGGTGGGTGCAGCCTACGGAGGAGGTCTCGTATTTGAGACTCCTCACTAGGGGTGATTAATGCATATTTCACACCGGGCTTGAGTGGGGTAGCCCGTGGGATGCGGGGGCACACTCGGGGTGGGTGGCCCATGTGATTTGGGGCTCACGAAGGGGGTTCGTTCGAGGTCCTAAAAACCCATAAGATGTGGGGCTTGGGCTATGAGATAAATGAATTAATTCACCATACTCTAACAGTTTGAGTTTTTAGAGTAAGTGGTTAATTGTCCTGCATCACCCTCCTTGTTACAGATGCGGACAACACCCACCTCTTGGTAGATCCCACCTTAGATGAGGTCCACGTTGCTGTCAAAGCGATCCCGCCTGAAGGAGCCCCAGGACCTGACGGATTTCTAGGGGTCTTTTTCCAAATATGCTGGGACACGATTGGTAATGATCTTCTCAAGGCGGCCATCTTTTTCTTCCATGGAGGTACCCTTCCTAGAGCCCTCACTTCTAACATTTTATGCCTCATTCCTAAGTCTTATTCCCCCAAATCCTTCTCAGATTTCAGACCCATCAGTCTGTGCAATTGCTTGTATAAGATTCTTTCAAAAATTATTGCTAATAGATTGGGTCCTCTCCTTCCCAAGCTAGTATCCTAAGAACAAGGTGCTTTTGTGCAGGGCCGTTCCATAGCGGAGAGTTGTGCGCTGGTCCAAGAAATGTTTCGGGATATTAACAATAAAGTGCAAGGAGGTAATATCATGTTGAAGCTGGACATAGAGAAAGCATATAATAGGCTAAATTAGACATTTTTGAATCAAGTTCTTAGCAGTTTCGGATTCAGCAGGAAGTGGATTGATATGGTTGAAAATTGTTGGGCCAACTCCTAGTTCTCAGTGCTTATTAATGGCGAGTCGGCCGGCTACTTCAAGTCCTCTAGGGGACTCCGCGAGGGGGATCCGATCTCCCCAAGTCTCTTCATTCTTGCGGCCGAGGTTTTGGGTAAAGGTTTCAAGCTCCTTATGACTAGAGGTGAGTGTACGCCGTTCAAAACCCATTCAATTTACTCCATCGTCTCTCACCTCCTGTTTGCAAACGATACGATCCTGTTTTCGAATGGGAGTCGTAGATCTCTTAAGTTAATTGCCCAATTCCTGTCGGAGTATGAATGCTCCTTGGGCTAAAAAATCAATCCGCTCAAAAGTTTTTTCAAGCCTTAGATGGAACAACTCAGAGCCGTATTAAATCCTTCAAAGACATCCTGGGTTTTTTCAGAGTGATGGCGCCATTTACTTATCTAGGTATCTTGATCATCAAAGGCATTCCCAAGAGAGTGTACTTTCAGAAATTAATTGAAAAGATTCAGTCGAGAACACGGGTTGTCAAAGCAGGATTCTTTCTCAAGCCAGGAGATTAACCCTCACCGACCATGTCCTATCTAGTGTGCCGGTCCATTCTCTCACTACTTCGAAAGTTCTAGTTAGTGTGCTCATGAATTTGGAAAGATCTTTCTCAGATTTTTTCTGGGTTTGGGATGAGGACAGGAATAAATGTCACTGGCTGAGTTGGAATCGTATTGCCCTCCCCAAATCTGAAGGGGGCGTGGGCTCGAGAAGCCTGAAATTGGTGTTGATGGCCTTTCGCATGAAGCTAGCTTGGACAACGCACTATAGAAGTAATTAAAAATAGCTGCTGGAGCACCTTTGTCAAGGCCAAATATGTGGGCTATTTCCAATCTATTGCGGCCACTCCTCGGGCAGCCTTTGCTTCTCCATTTTGGAAGAAGGTTTGTGTAGACACCCCACCCAGGCTAATATCTTGATTTTGTTAAGACAATCCGAGAACCATGATCATATCCTAAACCTAACCCTAATCCTAACCTGAGCTATCATGAATCATCATTCAATCCAGACCATGTCCAAAATCGACCTATTTCTCGAATCATTTTCGGGTAACCATCGAGCCAACTTCAAGCCATTTAGAGCCAAATATCCAAAAGGAACTTCGTTTCACTCTAAGGACCCAAAAAAGGACTCACCAGATGAATTTCGAGGAAAACCGTACCGAGGTGGGTAATCGGATTCACGCGGCAGTAGTCAAATTACCACTTCCTCCCGAAAATGCGCACGGAGCGGTCCACACGAGTTTCGGACTCGGACCAGTCCCGGCGGTCGGGCCGGTACTGGTTTGAATTCCGCCGCGTGCGGTCGAAGGAGACGGTGTCCCAGCGTCCAAAGTCAACTCTTCCCAGAATTTACCCCTCCCATCTCCACTATTTACAGTTTTACCAGCCTCCATAGCCAATGAGAGCACGCCACGTGGCATCTCTTTCCTCTCTACCAATCATCATGTGCCACATCAGCATTTACCCCCCTCTCGTCCCTTATTTACCAAAAAACCATTGGAGAGGGCTATAAATAGCCCTCTCCACTTTCATTTTCACACATATGGATGAGAGCCACCAAGAGAGGGAGAGAGTGAGGAGAAAGAGTGAGAGGAAAAGAGAGGAAAAGAGAGAGAGAGAGGAGGAGAGTGAAGGAAAGGAAGGAGCTCCCAAGCCTTCAAGCTCCCAAATTTTCAGCCACTTCCTAGCCTTCACCTCAACCCTTAATGATCATGGTTCAGTTCATGTCTTAGCCTGCTCAAGAATCAAGCCAAAGATCCATCATCCTACATGCATTCATCATGACATCTACTCCCTTCTCAACCCCCTTGCTTCTCTATATCTCTAGTGGACGTATGCTCTGTGACTTGCCGTACATCGGATCCTGTCACATCAGAAATTCCTAGTGATCTAGTCCACTTTTCTAGTCTCTTTGCATAAAGCATCATCGCATCCGCCCTCTAGACACATTATCGGACGTATGCTCTGTAGCCTGCCGAAATACTCGGATCTTGCTACATCAGAAATCCACGTGTGACTAGTCCCCTCATGACTTGACATCATCATCATCCCTTGAGATTATTTTACCACACTAAGTCGAGACCGTACATTTGACGGCAGCAGAGGTGCCTAACACCTTCCCTCTTGTAACCGAGGTCCCTTTGAATCCCAGGATCATAGACCAGGAGTCAATCTAAGGTCGGAGGATCTTCGGATTTCTCCAACCTTACGTATTCCGTGGTTCTAGCCGATCGCGGGATTCTGAGATTATTCGGCTAGTGGCGACTCCAACAATCACAAATCAGCTTAATCACCCCCAGGACCACCACAACAAGACATTTTTCACAACAAAGTGGACGCCCGATTTTTCAGTGTCTACAGTTTGCAAGATGGCTCCTCTGGTTGCAAAGAGGATGCACTGGCTCATTGGCAAGGGGGAAGTCAACTTCTGGGATAGTAGTTGGTTTGATCTGGGACCCCTTCGCGGCTGGAGAATCTGTCCAGCGGCCGAGCCCTCGTCGGGGCAAGTGATCAAGGTGGCTGACATGCTCAACTACAATGGCTGGTCCGCCCCTACGTAAGTTCAACAGATTCTTCATCGGTTTGCGATTGACCACATCACTTCGGAAGGGATTTGCACCTCCCACACTAATAATAAGTGCATCTGGTTGGGCTCTTCGGATGGTGAACTTTCGGTGAGCCAAGCTTGGCGGAACTTGCGCCCAAGGGCTGACTCCAAGATATGGGCGAGATAGGTTTGGCATGACAAAATTCCCTTGAAAATCTCCCTCCTAGTCTGGCAGATTATTTATAAAGCCATCCTGGTCGATGTTAGACTCCAAAGAAAAGGTATCACAATGGCCTCGAAATGCAGCTGCTGCTTGCCCCCCTCGAAGCCTAACATCGAATCAATTGACCACATATTTGCCTTTAGCGACATGACACAGCAAACCTGGAACCAGTTCGGCAGCTTCTTTAGGTTCCACGGCACGCACCTCTTGTCTGCAGTAGATAGAGCAATTCAGTGGTGGGCCACTTTGATATTCTCTAAGAGCAGGACTCTTATCAAGGGTCTTATCCCCTCCTTTATCTTCTGGGAGCTGTGGAAAGCCAGGAACAGTAACAGGTTTGATAGTAGTCACATGAATGTGTCCAAGGTTATCGATGGGGTTCAATTCTGGATAAAAGAGATTAGCCTGCTATTGTCCCTTCCTAGCTCCACGAATAGAAAATGTATCCTCCCTCCCCCTTCAACAGTTTGGTGTTCTATCCAATCTTTCGAAGCACCCTATGCTCAGAATCGTTAAATGGACCAGACCTAAAATGGGGTGGACCAAGCTGAATGTCGATGGCTCGGCCAGAGGGAACCCGGGCCTGTTTGGTGGGGGCGGGGTTGGGAGAGCTGCCAACGGTGACTTCCTATTCGCGTTTGCTAAGGCATATGGGGTTGAATCCAACACCAGGGCCGAGATGAGGGCCATTTGGGATGGCCTGCACCTTTGTGAGTCCTTGGGATGTCAAAAGATTGAGGTGGCCAGTGACTCTAGCTCGGCTGTACAGATCCTCACGAACCACAATTCCTTTCCATGGAACTTATAGTATTGGAAAGCTAGGATAGATTCCATAAGGAAGCACTTAGAGATTCTCATATCCCACACTCCAAGGGAGGCAAACTCCGTGGCTAACGGCCAGGCCCACCTGGGGAGTGACGGCCAACAGGATCTTCTGTTCAGTACTGTGTCGGCCCTTCCCTCACCCGTCAGGGGTCTTCTGTTTCTTTAGAGGGTTGGCCTGGGCAATATTAGGGAGATTTAGCTTTCATGGTGTCGTTCATTTTTCCATATGATAAGGGGGGCCCATCTCTTTTTGTCGGTTGGCCCACCCCAAATGTATTTGGTTGTAAAAAAAAAAAAAATAATAGTTGATTTTTTTTTTAAAAAAAAGTGAATATAGTTTGATAACGTCAATGACTATTCTAGTTAGGTATACCCTTAAGATTTACCAAAATATCACAATAGTTAAAGATAGTTTGTCAGGAAAATTCTACACTAACCAATTCATGAGGACCATCATAATAATAAGCAAAGTTCATAAGCCAAGCCTACATTATAATAAATAATTTATATTCCATCCATACTTCGTAAGCATAACACAACAAGATATAATTTTCAATATACAATATAAATTTTTACTAATGCACATCTTGTTTAAATGCATGGATATATGAATGCAAAGTGACAAGAGACAGTCGTCGGTATTACCTGAAATCTTAAGTGACATAACAATGACCTAAAGGCATAAGAGAAGGTGATGCAGGATAATTAACCACTTGCTCTAAAAGCTCGAACTATTAGAGTATGGTGAATTAATCCCTTTATCTCATTGCCCAGGCACCACATCTCAAGGCCCTCTTAAGAACCCCCTCGTGGGACATACGACAATGACATCTCATGAACTCGAACCCGGTGTGAAAATGCCCCGCATTAATCACCCCGGTGAGAGTTTCAACACGAGACCTCCCGCTTTGATCAATTTGATGCGACAATTATGCTCTAAAAGCTCGAACTGTTAGAGTATGGCGAATTAATCCCTTTATCTCATTGAGTGCCCCACGTCTCATGGGTTAGGCCCTCGGTCGAACCCCTCTCGTGGGCCCCAAATCACATGGGTACCGCCTCACACGAGCCACCCGAGTCTCACGGGTGGGGCCCGCATCTCACAAGCTACTTGCCTCACACAGGCCGCCCACACCGAGTGTGCCCCTGCATCTCACGGGCCACCCCACTCGAACCCGGTGTGAAAATGCCCTCGCATTAGAAGGTCATCGACATTATCCAAAATTTCAGGTGACATACACAATGAAATTAGAAGAGACAATCATCGGTATTATCTGAAATCTCAAATGACCTAAAAATCTAAGTGTCATGTATGCATGATTAGTCCATCTTTTTATTAGTCTAATTTTTGCAAATAATCTATTTATGAAAAAGGTCAATAACTAGTGGCCTATCATGATACGATAAGTAAAACTTACTATAAAAATATCCAACAAAAGGGTGAAATTGCATGGAATAGTCTACCACGTACGATGGTGTATAAGCTTATGGAGCTATAGAATTATGGCTAAGTCATAAAGGGAGGTGATTAGGACCACTTTAAAAATCTTTGCATAATTAATATAATTTATCAATTAAAATTAATAAGACAAAATAATACTAAGGCTTCCAAGTCAAAGTGAATCCAATCATATATACTACAAAAGATATGCCAATTAAGAAAATAGTCCATAGGAGATAGTGAGCATGTGTGTGCTTACAAGTTAAGTGCCTAGCATACAACCAAATTCAAGCATTCATATAATTTAACTAATCAAACATATAATTAGCATGAATAGAATTGTGCTCAAATGATAATCACAAACACAAGCATATTTAGTGGTTCGGTTTCCCCACTCTACTCTTGGTGACACATTCTCCTCAAGTTTGATTTCCCTACTCCACTTTTGATGGATGTACTCTCCTTGAGTGTATCAGTATTCATTATCTTAGAAGCTTCAATAAGTTCACCCCTAACCTTTACAAGCATATGCTCCCACCGAAGGCCTACACAAGGTCTTACAAATGTATACTCTCATCAGAGACTTACACAAGGACTTGACATATGTACACTCCCGCTGAAGGCTTACACAAGGACTTAACAAATGTACACTCCCACCAGGGACCTATACAAGGACTTACACAAGAACCTGGGCAAGTTCAGGTCACAAACTCTATATTATCCTACACAATGAGAGAATATATGGACTCTTATAATTGACAACTTACTTGCCAGATTGAGCCAATTTGTAATTCCTTATTGAGATGCTTGATCAATACTCTCCCATACTTCAATCAACTTCTCTTATGCTCCACCATTGTTGGAAGTTGGTCTTCTTCCACTTCATTGAACTAGCTACCTTACATTTGATGTACAAATGAGGTTATTAAGGTAATGGGAATTGAGTTGAATCTCCTACACCTAATGATATTAGTAAGTTCCTAATAGGGATTCACCTAGATTGATAGTTTAGAGGTTGATAGACATTAGTATTTGCCTATGAGATTGATGTCTAAACTCTAGAGAAGGCTTGAGATTATATTTTTCTTGTAAATGAGTTATGAATGCTCATTATCTTGAAAAATCACTAAGAAAAGAGCATGAATCTCTTTGAAGTAGAGCTTATGAGGTTCGGTCAAGCTTGGGATACACTAGGGTCTCTAAAATGCCAAAATACATTCATTTCACAAAGATTGGATGGTAAGAAATATAGAGAGAAAGCTCCAATGGATCTTTAACGTCTAGTTTCAATCAATTGACCAAGGGCCGTTGATCGATCGAGTTAGGCTGAAATAGTCCAATGAATTCATTGGACTGTTTTGGACATGTTTGATCGATAGAGCCCTATCGCTCCAGATCGATCGAGGTTGTGCTCGATCGATCGAACTCACCCTGAGTTAGTTGGTTTAGGTAGTTTATCTTCTTGCAACTCAAAATCTCTAAATCCTATCTAAGTATGTTCTAAATGAGCTTCTAAGCTTATAGGATGATCAAATGAAGATTTACTTATTAATGTTAGTATCATCTAAATGTTAGGTTGTTTTAGGTCTAAGGTTAGGGTCATTAAGGCACCTCCTCATTTACATATTTTTCATTTCTTGATGCTCTATGTTCTCTTGTGTTTTCAGTCTTTAGCTTCAAAGGGTTCAACCGACTCCCTGACATAAGGACTCATGTGATTGACGAACAAGGTGCACTAACAAAGAATGCCTCCTAAAAGTTGCATGGGCAAAAATGCTATTCAATGACAAACCAAGAAAAAAGGAGTCAACCTAAAAATAAAGTTGCAAATCCATGACAGCAATTCCAAATCTTTAAGTGGCAAACCAAGCCACATATCAAGTCTAATCTCTAATATACATAAACTCATCATTTTCATTCACATATATCATTAATAACAATATACATGTAAAATATTCATTACAATTGGAATAGAAGAAGTAAATTTCACAATTGATTAGCTTAAAGCATGTTCAGGTATATATATAGTACGTGAAAATACTATATTTTGAAATATAAACATCCAACCTATATAAAGACTTACTAAAACTGAAGTTAACATGTATGTTTCATCACATAAGTAAATTAGTCATGATTAGTAAAAGAGCAAATAACAAATTTAAGGGAATTAAACTAAACTATTATAATAATGGAAGCTTTTTTTTTTTTTTTTATAATTTTTAAAAAATTTTTTTTTTATTTTTCTAATCGAATTGTATCTTCATTTCATAGAAAAACAAGGATACAAAGATTTCATTCGGCAGGGCCGGATACAAAAGGACCGGCCCTGCCTATCATTTCGTATACATACCATTGCCATGAATCCTAATGGAACCCAACCCAACTTTGTCAAGCAACAAACGCCCCCTGACAAGGCGAGGGAGGTTGGAGGAATCCCGGAAAAGGCTGCCAACTTGCCGCAAGCTCCCTTCCTTGGCCAGCCCATCTGCCGGCTGTTAGCCTCTCTGAGAATGTGAGAGAAGCTTGAAGAGTTTTCCACACCTTCAAATTCTATGGAAGCTTGAAGAGTTTTCCACTACCAATATCATTTTTCCACTACCAATTCTATGGAAGCTTGAAGAGTTTTCCACACCTTCAAATTCAAGTCTTAGTTTTGAATGCACACCCAATATAAAAATTTGGGGAAGAACTCCGGGTCCTTATATTCAAACGACATTTGTTTTAATTATAAGTATGTAATTTTCCTAATCCCACTTCTAATAGCAACATTAGGGATATACTCACCTACAATAGCTCGACTCAACTCAAACTAACTCAAAAGAAGAGGTTCTCAAAAGGTAGTTGTAAATTCCAAATTCCCTACACACAAATGGGAATTCAAGTGCGTTAATGAACATCCGAATGACTAGATTTAGAAAGCAAAACTACTGAGTTCTCTTGATCTAGTTGAAGACTCAACTCGATCGTTAATTCTATTTGGCAATGCGACGTTCCTCTCAAACCTGATGAAATCACGACCCTTGAATAAAGGTTCCAATTGCTACTGAACCAACACAAACCTGAATCAGATTAGATCCAAATCTGGTTTAGGCACGATTCACTGAGTCCGTAACTCAGTGACTCAATAATGCAGTAGGGTTAAATGACTGCATAAACACAGCTCCGTACCAAATTTTCTGGGAGTTTTGCTGAAAAAACACACAAATTAATTGGTTAAAAGATAACTTACCAGACTAACCACAACCATACATGGAGTCCCAAACAAACTCAGTAACCTGAACTGACTCGGTTTCAAACTGAGATCGAAAGGCGAGCTGAAAATAGCAACCTAATGGAGCAACTGGGCGGATCTGCAACACACTTGAGTTTCTAAACTAAAGAGGTCCAAGACGAGACCGGCTTCAACCCGGAACTCGGTGGAGAACAACCGAGTCAGCTTGGTTGGCACTGCGGCTGACGGAGATAAGCAGCAACCAGACTCTCATCTACCTACTACTACTCCTGATTTCTCACCTTCTCAGCCTCTAGACTTCTTCTAGGTCTGCACTCAACCAGAATCAAAACTCAGCTGACTCGACATCGAGTCAAGCTTCAGAAGCTGCAACGTGTGACTCGGTAGTCGAACTCGGAGAGTGGCCGACGACTGGCCTCCACTACTCCTTCCTTCTTTACTTCTTCCTTCTCTTTCTCAGAAGATGCACATAGATGGGATACAGCTCAGAAGCGATCGACTCGGTCTGGCTCGGACGCACGACTCGATCTGATCGAGACGGTGCAACACAGCTCTCACTCTCACTCTCTTTTCTTCTCTTGGATCTTAGGGTTTCGAAAGGTCTTGCCCTGATGAAATAAGACTATTTATAGCCTATTCATGCCTAAAGCTTCTTGTTTAGGACTCGGTGTCGGGTCGGAGAACCAGCACGCGGAACCCGACTCGCTCATACACTTCATTGGGTAATGGCTGCAATCGCATCTAGCGTGTATTTTTTTACTGAAACTACATCTATAGGAATTCAACGCTCCTCTCGATTCCTATTTGACGCTCTTGATGTGTCGGAAGAAATCAAACGGCTCAGATTTCTTTTCTTACAACAGACTACAACTCCAGCTGGCAAAGCAGAAAACCGCCGCTGCTCATCCTGTTACGATAGGAACCCTAATCCGCGTGAAGTGATTTTGGACGGCAGAGATTCTCCTCCCATGGACGGTTGAGATGGCGTGAAGAACGCTCTCCTGGATTGCCAACTCGACAAGGTGAAACAGAAATTTCCGTTTACAGAAAAACAGCCGCACGCATCCTGGTTTTCACCCATGATCGAGCACCCGCACATGAGTGTTAACGTGTTCAAACAAGAGGGTTTAGGTCGGAGGCCACGCCCGAACACGATGGACTGTTCAGATCATCCAGGCCCATCATGATGGTGGGCCACAGTCGAAAGACAAGGACCCCGTCCGTTCAAACTCCTTTCGAGCGGGAAAAACGGAAAGCAATGAGAGTCCTTTACGAGTCAACGCCAGGTTGACCCGACCCTTGGTTCAGTTCACAGCAAGTGCACGTTAAGAACTTAAGGTGGGGTCCATCGCAATGAACGGTACAATCCACACACCAGCCATTAGCTTCATCTACTAGAATTAGGACCTCAGTCCATGAATGAATGAGTCATATCTATATCTTAGGTGGGCACACTAAGTGAATTTTGAGTTCTATTATTGATTTCCATCAATCTAACGGTTGGATCAATTCTAAACTGATCATTAGTGACTCCTAGGGTCCCTAAGTATGGTTTGGAGGAATCTCAATGGTTTCTTCTATAACTAGATAGTTAAATTGCTTGATTAAGGGATGGATTGTTAAATTGGAGATGTTGTGGGCCCAATAAACGGTGGATCTGGTGATCCAAGTCTCAAATATGTTTCATTTGATCTATCAATGCGTCACGTGAGATTTTACTACCAATTGAATTCAGGAAATAAATTTTTATATGTGCATTTTAAATTATTAAGTGTAATCTCACACATGCCTAAATTACATTAGGTTGGACCTTTGATTGAGTAACATCTTTTTTTTTTGATTGACCTCCTCCTTAATCTGCAGGGGGTCAAATTCAGGTTGCAGTTCAAGTTAGTGAAGTTGTTTTATTGTGATTCGACATTAAAAGAACAGAATCACGCTCTGTAGGATTTGAACCTACGACATCGGGTTTTGGAGACCCACGTTCTACCGAACTGAACTAAGAGCGCTTTCTTATGACAGCAGATACGACTGTCAAGAAAAGGATTCTTTTTGTACCCCCAATACATTTTGCATGCATTGCATATAGTATCATAAAATAAAAGATTATGTCCAATTTTCATCGATCTCAATTGACCCCTCGTTACTGGCCATAGGAAAAATAATAGGTAGGGATGACAGGATTTGAACCCGTGACATTTTGTACCCAAAACAAACGCGCTACCAAGCTGCGCTACATCCCTTTTAATTGTTGTACAGTGTCATTGTAGAGAATCCCTGTCTTGTTTTCCACCTAAGTCCATAGCTCAACTGGTAGAATGAGTGGGGATACTCGTTTCAACACTTGAGGTCTTGGTATCGATCCCTACGGGGTGGTTAACATGGCGTGTGTGTACTGACATGGGTGTGTACTAACAACCTAACCTAAAAAAATATAAAAAAAATAGAAGTAGAAATCTGAGATTATCGGGATCATGTGAATAAAATTAATTAATTAAAATTTTTGAAAAACGTTTCCTCAGCTGCATTTTCAAGGATAAAATCCAACACAACACGTCATGATGAGCACATTATCTGATCAGTTCCATGAAGATGGTTGTAGATGATAACTCCTCATTCTCAAAACAATAAAATTTATAGAAAAAAGGTTTCTAATTTATCGCATCGACGACGTTCATCACGAAACAAACGGATATGAGTTGGATCCGACGATGGACAATACAAACCAACCCAACAAAGAAGAAAATGAAAAATGTAAAGACGAATCCAACCAGCATTCATTTTTCTTCTTATTCCTTCCTTTGAGAGTCTTCTTTCTTTTTTTTTTTTTCTTTTTTTCTCGTGAGGCCTACTGCATGTAAAAGGCGAAGAAGGACAGGATCGAGGCCCCAACCAGCCCGAGGGCAGGTGCGACCATGGCGGACCCGCTGTGCATGGCAGGCCCGGGCGCAGGGGCCAAATTCTCCTCGGCAGCAAGGACTGCGGTAGCTGAGGCAGCAGCGATGATGACAGCGCAGGAGATCTTTCTCATGTCCATGATGGAGAGTGGGAGAGTGAGAAAGATCACGAAAGCTGCCGGAAGAATTTAAAGGGCTGTGATTTCTCAACCTTTTTCTTCTTCTTCTTCTTTCTTAGACCTGAGGAGGGAAGGTGGGGTTGAAAGGGCATTTATAGGTTTGTTTCTGGGGTTGCTGTTGTAAAACAGTCAGAAGTTTGTTTCAGGAGTTTGGGTTTTCGTGGAGGGGAAGGATCCATGTGTTATTAGGGGAAAGAGGGAGGTGGATTGACTGAAGACCCGGTCACAGGGGGACGTGGATTGCCTCCTACCCCTGCCATGGCGGACTGGGTCCTGGCAGAGCCTTATGGGGCTAACATAATGCACGTGTTTATCCACTTCGTCCATCCATTTTGGAAGATCATATAAGATATGATCCCAAAAATGAAGAAGATTCAAATCTCAAGTGGACCACATCATAGAAACAGCGGGGATTGAACACTTACCGTTGAAAACTTCTAGGGGGCTACAGAAGTTTATGATCAAGCTTATATTTGTGTTTGCCCATCATCAAGATACACACGAGCTTATGAAAAGGTTGGATAGCAAATAAAAATCACAGTGGGCCGTAAGGTTTCAACAATGGCATTAGTATGACCGCTTCTTCCTGTAGTGTGGCCCACGTAAGCCTTGGATATGACTTCTTTTTGTGATCTCATCTTAAAATGATATTTTAAAATTTATAGGTAGAATGAATAAAGAACATACATCACGGTGGCCCCCACAGAGCCCCTGTCAGGATCGAGTCTGTCGTGGTGGGTAGGACGCAATCCGCGTGGGTCACCAGGGATACCTCTGTCACGCGTCTCTTACGGTCACTGTATGTGTTTTATCCATAGTCAAGTGGAATACGCCACAAGGAAATACTACCGTTGAAAACTTCTTATGGTTATGAAAATTTTGGACCAGCTGATATTTGTATTTTCCTTCTATCCATGTCTTTTTAACCTTATGAACTTGTTGGATGGAAAATAAATGATATGATGAGCCCATAAAATAAATGATATGATGAGCCCATAAAGTTTTTCAAGTGTAGGCATCACTATTCCCACCGTTTCCTACGGTGTGGTCCACTTAAGATTTGGATCTGCCTCATTTTTTTACTCATAACGAAAAATGGTTGGATGGCATGGATAAAACGCATATGTCATGGTGGCCCTGCAGAGTCGTGACCGTGTCTCCACGCAAACTGTGTCCGAGAAAAAGTGGGGTCATGTGTTGGATCGGAGAATAGTTCAAAAAACGCACTGATTGGACGATCGTAACCATCTGATATTGGCCGTTGAATCTGGAACCTCTCCATGGATGGTTAGAATCACTGGACGAGCGTATCTTCGAGATACGCTGCATACTTCGTGCGCCCACGATTTAGACAGTCTTGATTGATGTACATGTATGCCATGTGTACGGTGTATGAGTCGCTTTAGTTTAACAAATGGTAGAAGTGCACGCTGCTGTCTAGCCCCATGGTGGACTTGTTCATGTCTTGCAAGCAGAGAAAAAGATCCGTCCGTTAAAAATTGAGGAAGGCTTTTATACTCTGGCAGAGTTTGATGGATCGATGATGCGCAGGCACTAACAAATTACTCACAATTGCACACGTGGCACGGAATTAAGTCAAATTAAATTATCTAAATTATGGGTGAGGGGTGCTTCAAATATAAAGTAAGCTATATTGTATACATAGTTTAAAAACACGGAAACTTGACTCGCCTGAGTTAACTCAGCTCAAGTTAAGAAGGGCTGACTCGATTGAAAAACTCATTTACATGGAGTTTTTCATCGAAACTCTCGTTTGACTCATCGAGTTATGATGAAAACTGGAACGAGTCGAGTCAATACATAAATTAGACCGAGTAGCTTCTCAGTTTGAGACGTTTTTAAACATGAGATGGTCTCTAGTACAACCGGTTGGATTACAATATCCACCGTCCACCTGATGAATAGCTTCTAAACTATCATGTGCATGCGTGTGACATCCAAGCTGTCCAATACATTGTCCGCATCGTGAAGATCACTTTATGTAAAAGTCAGCCATATCCACTCATCAGGTCAAGCACACTTGTATGTGTGTATAAAAACACAATGGTCTGGATTATCCAATTAAGAGGCCCACTTATCGGAAATTGAACAAGGAATGGTTCGGATTATACTTAATTTTCAACATAATATATTGTTTTATTTAATTTTCAATATAATATATTTTATTTAATTTTCAATATAATATATTTTATTGAGCTAGCTTTTCAGTAATTTACCCTAGGTTTTTTTAGTAGACTTGACTCAGTCGAGTCAAATTTTCGAGTTTTTAAACTATGATTGTACCTTTTAATAATATTATTTTTTTTCCTTTGAATCTTTTATGCAGGGTTCCTTTTCATTAATCGGCCCAAAAATCAGGTCAGTCCACTCACGGAATAGGTCTATTTTAGACTGAGTTGTTTTCTTTTGCTGTTGTTTTTCTTGTTCATGTGTGCCCACTTGATGAATGAACAGGTACTCTGATTTTCAGGTGTAGGCTTGTCCATCGTGGGCCCCACCTAATGAATAGTCTGGATCTCATACAGTGTGCCACATTGGCCAATGTGAAAAGATCACCTCCTTGATTTGTTAAAACTTGAAAAAACTCGACGAGCCGACTCAACCTGGTTCGATTTAACCTGGACTTGAGCTATCTGGTCATGGAAAACTTGAGAAAAACTCAGCAAAATGGACAAAAATGAAAACTCTCAACACAACTCAGCATCGTTTATTTATTGTTTATACTATTTTAAATAATAATTAACACTAAAGAAACTCAAAAAACACATGCAAGTTTTCAAGAAACTCGCTCGAGCTTTCTGAGCCAATTCGATTCGACTGGGTTGTGTAGCTGAGCTTTCATGTTTCTAATGTATGATTTGATCTTTCCTTGTACGAATCACCTTAGCATTTATCATCTCATTTTGCATGGTGGGGCCACCAAAATACACCAACCATATGCGCCATCCATCAATGTTAGAGAAAAAGGAACTAACTCACGAGTAGAATTTTAAAGATGAATGATACAACCAAAACCGCAGGATTGCAAAATATTTAAAGCTGCGTTTGGATGGGACACAAAGTTGCCTAATATTGCCAGTTTTTCATGAAGAGTAATATTACCATATAAAAAATATACACCAAAACTCGGTATAAAATCTACCAAACAAGTATCAAACAATTCTTGTAAGTGGGCCATCTCTATCATGTAACGTTGCATGAAAATCCCCTAACAATTGGATGTTATACCGTCCATTTAACGTTGCTGTGACTTTTATCTCATTCTTTTCATTATATCATGCTATTATTCAGTTGGTGGTGGCAAGTCAATCATCAAGCACCTTGTTTTATATCATTGTAGGTTCAACAACCAGATATATCCCTTGGGATCTGTGGTTCCTACTTGTCCTGCTCTTCCTCCTTGGATCTCTTTTTTGAAATGGTGTTGGACTTGTTTGAAGCTGATTATAGACAATTTTCTAAGGCTTGTTTGGATTGAGGATTACCATAAAAAAAGTCATGAAAATTGCAATGATTAAAAATTTCTTTATGCATCTCCTAAAAATATATGCATTTGATAGAGGATTACTATGTTTGGTTCATCGATGGTAAAATCATAATGAATGTACTTTTTCATTACTTTAATATTAAATTATCAAACCCATATATTCATTTGTATGTTTGGATTCAAAATTTTCACAATTGTGCAGATAAAAAGTGCAATGATTATAAATTCTTTTATCTATCTCTTTAAAATACTTATTTTTGAATCTTGATGATTATTAGTTTAGTTTTGTTGGTGATAAAATCATAATACTTTTCCATTACATTACTAAGGTAATTCTCAATCTAAATAGGCCCAAGGAGTATGTCGCGGTGCTAAGGGGTATATCGCGGTGCTAAGGGCGAGTTCATTTTCGCTTTCTCTAAGGCTTATGGGCAAGGTTCCAGCTTTCTTGCCGAAGTCAAAGCAATCATCGATGGGATTCTGATTTGTTCCAGTAAAGGGCTTACTTCAGTTGATGTGGAAAGCGATTCGAGCTCTGTGGTTGAAGTCTTGTCTAGCCCGGTAGACGGCCCCTGGATTGCTTATTACTGGAAGATCCAATTCGGATCGCTTCATGCATCAGGTTCTTTATCTATTTCCCATTGCCCGAGAGAGGCAAACAAGGTAGCCGACAGCCTTGCTCGTTGGGCAAGCGCCAACCAGCGATCCAGAGTTTATGATGCTACTTCTGGCCTCCCTCTTCGCACCCGTGGGGACCTGGTTCTAGACAGGATTGGCCTAGGCTCGGTGCGGATTTCATAGGTTCTCTGCTAGCCTATTAAAAAAAAAGAAGAAAAAAGCAAAAAAATAAATAAAAATAGGCCCAAGGAAATCTTGGTAGTGGTCCCAAACAAATGTTGTAGGGATATTTACTTGTGCCTTTTATTTTATTTTATTGGGTAGCTCACAAAGTTCACAAAGTTTCTTTTTTTTTTTTTTTTTTTTTTTCTGTTAAATTGATTTCTTTATTCATATAGCATTTAGCCATTTCTTAGATTCTCAGGAGTTTGTAGTTTTGCTATAATCATATAAGTCAATGATCTCATATATATCAATGGAGAGTCACCTAATTGCTCACACAGGTGTACATAGAAGTCATATAGGTATGATATGGTAGCTCTTGATCTCTTTTGACCATTCAGAATAAAAGAACATCTATAGGCTGCTCACCATCTGAATCACTGTTTATAAGTGGTTATTCATCCTTGCCTATAACCTCTAAGTTGATTCAGTACCAATATGTGCTCTAATCCACTTTCAAAGATTACTTAGATTAGGTTTCTACCTATACATAATATTATGTAGATTTAGTTGGAACCCTATTTAGGTTATACATAGTCATGCTTGGGCTTCTTTTCAAAAGGTGTTAAAGAAACTAGCATGTGCCAGCATGGACCTAGGCATATCTAGAAAGGTTCAGTTGTGCCTTCTGCTACACCATTTTATTGACGTGTATAAGTCATTGTAATACGATGCTTTTTTTTTTTTGGAAAAAGTGGACTCATGCCACAAAACTTTTATTAATCACTGAATCTTTACAGTATGCAAAAAACAAAAATGGAAGAACAGGAGGCCAACAGATACTAGGGAGTGCGAGCAATGCCCCAGCTAGCACTAAAGGATCCACAATATTAGGGAAGAGGGGAGCCGCCCTGCGCATGCGAGCCTGATGGACCCTATGCCGGCGTTATCTAAGGCTATACCTCCCCTCACATGCTTCAGGAGGCTTTCCCTATCTCCGTAAATTCTGTTTGGACAGCCTTTGCTAGCTAATCTCGCCAGGGCATCAGCCACTGAGTTCTCTTTTCGGAAGATATGATCAAACTTGAGATTGATTGAACCACGCAGCGACTGAATGACACCAAGCTGGTACCAAATTTGAGGGGAGATGTTCGGCCGGCACTCGTCTACCACTTTGGTGATAATCTTGGAGTTGGATTCTACAATAATGTTGGAGAGGCCAAGTTTAAAGCAGATTGTGATGCCGTTGAGCATTGCTTGGGCCTCAGCTACTGTGTTCGCGGTATGCCTGTATCCTCTGTGGAAAGCGAATAGGATCTGGCCACAGTGGTCCCTACAAACTCCCCCACCCCCACTCTCTCCTGGGTTCCCCCTAGATGAACCATCAACGTTTAATTGCATATATCTTTCTGAGAACTTTGATGGTTCTTCCTAATTGATTTTCTATTTTCCTTTTATATCCTAAAATGTTTTCAAGGCCTTTGATTTCTTTCTAATTATATATAATGTTTTTGTGATTTTTTTACATTAAGAGTACCACAAGTATCTCAATGTACAACATACAACAACTCTGATGCTCTATTTTTTATAGGAAAATGTTTTCTGGTTATATTATCATAAAATAATGCTCACTTGTCTGGAATTATACTTTGTTTAGATAAGGTATCAAACCCTTGTTTAATAGTCTTTTCATTTTATCTTTTCCAGTGTGCCCAACAATAGAAGCCATTGCATCTATTACCAAAAATAAATAAATCTTGTCACTTAAATGACCCTGGACGAATACAACGCCATGCTTCTTGATGAATATTTTCAATGTTTGGAAATATATATTGAAACCTTTTACAAACCAAAAGTGGACCGAGACATTATTGAGTCATATACATGCACAAAGAATATATCATTAGCATAAAGTCCACTTTTTCAAATTTCAATTCCCAGGTTCTCAAATCTAAGTATATCAAAGTGGGTGTTATTTTCCATGTAGATCCGCTTCTCTCTAGCTTTAAATTCTACAAAGGTCTTTTAAGCTTCCAATATACCAATTAGCCCCTATGTCAACTCACTAACTCTTCCTTTGTTGTCTAGCGAATCGGTGGACCTAGAGCACCTTATTGGTTCTGATTCTTATTTTCGATTTCACTCCCATTGTTAATTTGATTGTATTTCATTGACATCAGACTAGTGGCTTTTGATAAATTATTTTCAATCTTTTCTTATGTCATGGTAAAGTTTTTGCTATTTTTTATTTTATTTTATTTTATTTTTTAATTTTATTTTATTTTAATGATTGCGTTTACCAACCACTACTTAAAAGAATAAAAAATCAAAAATCAAAACAACTAACCGATTTGGGTCGAAAAAGGGTTACCTTTAGTGTTGATGGGCCCCACCTGTCATGATGATTACCACCTTCATATATCTTGATTGCTTGATAAGCTCCTTCTATTATGTGAGCCTTGATTAGACGGTCATGCCGGTTCTAATGCATTGAAAATCCAAGTACGGATGATGAAAATATGGCCCAAGGAAGATTTGGATGGAAGATTGGCTTAAAAATGGGCCCAATCAAAATATGGGCCTTAATGACAGGCTTGAGCTGGATTTTTATTTTTTATTTTAAACACGCACACACACCCCACACACTCACGCTAGTGGAATTTCACCACCTATGGGTACTCGAACCCTTGACCGGGTGTTGAAACTCCTGAGAGTCAACCACCCGAGCCAGAGCTGGATCTTAATACTGGTTTGGAATGTTCAATTTAAGCTAGGCTTGGGCTCAATTTGGTCTTAATCCTGGGTCTGTGCTTGAGTGGCCTTCGTATGAAAACTCGGCTTATCCCTTCGCTTGGATGGGTATACCAAGTCTATGAATAAAATAATAATAACAATAACTATTTCCAAACGCTGTTCAATTTTCAAGATGTGAATGGTATTTTTATTTATATATTGCTTTTCAAAAGCCATAAAGTGATTATATTATTCCCATAAAGGCATGATATCCTTCCTGTAAAGGATTACCATGGTACTACTGTCATGATTTTAACACTGTGAGTAGATATTTTTAGAAAATGTATGCATTTAACCTGCTTTTAGAAAAGGTAAAAGAACTTGTAATCATTGCTCTTTTTAATTGGTTAATGTTGAAATTTCAATTCCAAACCAGCACATTAGGGTATGAATTTGATTATTTAACATTAAAGTAATGAAAAAGTGTCATCATTATATTCTTATCACCAATAAACTAAACACAACAATCCTCAATCAAATACATTTAAAAATAAAAAAAAATTTATTCGGGGACATAATCCATCGATTTTAGCCATCCTGTAACCTATGGCGAGAGATAGTAAGAGGGCGAGCATAGGATTAAAGCTTGACTTAATTCCTATGTCCAATGATTCTGTAGGGGGTAAAATATAGATATACTACAGAAATGCACTTTCTATTTCTGTTATTGGCATGTGTCAGACCTGTATCCTAAACCATAACATTCCGAAAGCTTCCGTGGTCTTCTCGGTCTAATTCCGGCGACCTGCAACGCGTAGATTGCAGTTGCGCGCGATCCTGAGTCGTATCCAATATTCTAGAATTGGCTTGACCTGAGACTTGTATCCCTGCGACCGCGCCGTCACCGCGTCTCATGTGCTGAGGTGATACCCGCATTCAATTCGAAGAAAACGCCACGCATTGCAAATCCCAAGAGAATATATCTCATCAATCAAGTACACATCACACATCAAATGTCAAGTACAACACCATCCCCAAAGTCAACTCTCTTTCTTACAACCCTTACATATTATGTACACTCATCACTTACCCATCTCTCTCTCTCTCTCTCTCTCTCTCTCTCTCTCTCTCTCTTACAACCTCTCTCTCTCATTCTCCTAAGAAACCCAACATCCAAACATTCCATGGGAGAAGAGGAAAAGCTAGTATGACCCACCTTCCTACCATCCAATCCCACCCTCCAAAGATCATCTCAACCTTTGAAATGCATCCCTCGGAGTTCTAGAACGCATCGGTGGAAGGAGAAGTTCATGATCAAAGATGGGTAGTTATAAGCATTTGGTTTCGATGATTTGAAGGCCTACTTATGGTGGCACCCATCTTGATGTATGCATTGGATAGAGAGGGGCCCATAGTGGCGGGGTCCCTCCCCTTCTCACGTTTATCTCTCTCTCTCTCTCTCTCTCTCTCTCTCTCTTGATGTGTGGCCCACCAATGATGCATGCGTTTCATCCATGTTGTGGGGCCAACTGTGATGTTTATGCCTTGCATCGCATCGTCCAGAAATCTGGATGGTGGAAACCCATCTAGATGTATGTGTTGTATCTGTACACCGTCCATCCATGCTGATGTGGACCCACCTTGGATGTATGTATTTTATATCCACACCGTCCAGATTGTGTTGGATGGTGCTGGACAGCATGGATGGTGCTGTGTAGGGCCCCACCACTGATGTAAGTGTTTTATCTGATGCCATCCATCTGGACCACACCTTATATAGGTGTTTGATCTCCACCATCCAGGGATGCACCGTGATGCATACGTCCCGCATCTAGGCCATCCGTCCAGGCCTGGACGCTGGATGGAGCCCTTTATTATAATAATAATAATATTATTATTATAATAATAATAAATATATATTCATAATATCTGGTGGGCCCCACGTGGGGACCCGCTGCTAAGAAGTAGATTGGCTGGTGTATTTCACACCAGCTATACAGCTGATGTGGGACGTCAGCAAGTCCCATGGACCCCACCTATGTTGTATGTGTTACTCCATCCCATCCTGGATGGTTTAGGCAAGCCACACGTGTAGGATCCTCATCATCCAGGCCTTGGACGGTGGGACCCACTATGATGTATGTGTTATATCCTCACCATCCAATCAACTGGATGGTGGGAGTAGACTAGCTGGAGTACCTCACGCTAGCTATATCTGCTGGATGAAGTCAGCAAGTTCTGTGGGTCCCGTGTGATGTATGTGCTACATCCAAATTGTCCATATGCACAGACGTCCACAGTTTTGAGGGTCCGATCATGTGGGACCCACCTCGATGTATATGCTATTATATCCGGACTGTTTATTAGGTGGTCCACACTGCAAAATCGTGGAGAATTGAACGTCCACCATTGAAATCCTTTTGGGTGCACAGAAGTTCCGGATAAATATGATATTTGTTTTTCCTCTTAATTCAGGTCTTTGTGACCATATGAACAGATTGGATGGAAAATAAATGTTATGGTGGCCCTATGAGGCTTAAACAGTGAAAATCAATGCCTCCACTGCTATTTGTGGTTTGGTACTCCAGATGATCTTTCGATATGATTCATTTTTTGGAATGTGTGAGGCCCATGTATATGAGGCTCACTTGATGTATTGGAGGCCCACGTAATGCGGCCCATCTTAATGTATATGAGGCCCATTGTTGTGGTCCGTCTTGATGCACTTGAGGCCCATTATGGTGTATTTATGGCCCATTTGGCGAGGCCCATTGTAGTGTATTTGTGGACCATTTGGAATGCACAGGGCCCACCTTAATGTGATGTATTTATGGCTTGTGTGAACTGCCCATGGTGATGTATATTACGCCCATATAAGAGGCCCATTATGATATGTATTAGGCTCATGTCATGCCGCCCATTATGATGTGTATTACGCTCGTGTCATGCGGCCGATTGTCATGTGTATTAGGCCCATGTCACGCGGCCCATTATGATGAATTTTTGGCCCTATGTGTGGCCCATTGTGATGTATTCGAGGCCCATGCGATGCAGCCCACTTGATGTATATGTGGCCCATGTGATGCGGCCCATTATGATGTATATATGGCCCATTATGATATATTTGAGGCCCATATGATGAGGTCGGTATGATGTATTCGAGGCCCATGAGTAAGGCCCAATGTGATGTATATATGACCCTGTGATGCGGCCCACGCGCCGTATATTAGGCCTATGTGATGCGGCCCATTGTGATGTGTGTTAGGCCCATGTCACGTGGCCCATTATGATGAATTTTTAGCCCATATGATGTGGCCCATTGTGATGTATTCGAGGCCTATGCGATGCGGCCCACTTGATGTATATGTGACCCGTGTGATGCGACCCATTGTGATGTGTATTTGACCCATGTGATGAGGCCTGTCGTGATGCATATGTAGTCCTTGTATGAGATCCAAGTAATGTATATTAGGTCCTTGTGTGAGGCCATGGGCCCACTATATGTTAGGCTCTATGTGGGCCACTCCTTGGGAGCAATGTTGATTAAATGTCCACATTGATGGGCAATGATGATTAAATGTCCTCATTGTGACCTTCTCTTAGGCCTTGTTAGGCCCATTCTCATCATTTTCTAAGTGGGTTGACCTTAATTATTGGGCCCCATAGGAAGTCTAGTTTATTGTACAATAGAGAGGGTAAGGAAGCTCACTTATTGCACTTAGTCTCGGATCTGCCCTCGGTGGGGAATATTGTGATACTCCATCACCGTGATCACATGTGGGCGGGCGCACGTGGGCGGACATTGAGTGGGCGGGGCATAAGGACCTGAGTTAGCTACCAGTGATTGGTAGACTACTATGCTGGTAGGCTACTGTGCACACAGTGAAAGCAGAACTTTATCCCACATCAGGAGTATTGTCCGACGTTGTGGTGGCTATAAGTTAGATTATTTCCTTAACTATCGTGACGTATTTTAAATTAGTGAGTCTATCTTGATATTTGGACTAGATCTACCGTCCTTCTGTGGACCTCCATCATTCGTGTGCATGTTGTGATGGATGATTGATTAAAGCAGATGTTATTAGACTGAGATGTTTATGGGACTCCTTGTGAGACGGAGTTATCCCCACATAATCGCCAGATATGTGCAGGTTTGATGTATGACCTAGATGAGGTTGATGGTATTTGTGACTCTTCAGGATTTGCATATTGCATTGCATCATCGGCATCTAATATTTGACTCTATATAATTCTGCATTTGCATAGCCGATCCGTATTGCATATTCTGATATTGAATGATTTATAGACTTGCCAGTATTTCCGCTTACTCTGATATTTGCGTGCTTGACACTTACCTTACGCGCACACTTTCACCATCCTCTAAGCTTTCTATAAGCTTATGCACGATAGAAGCATGCAGGTGGCGTTAGGTCGCAGCAGCGTTAAGCTTGGAGCGTGCAGCTGTCCTCTGGAGCTTTGATTTTTCTATATATGTATTTCCCTTTCAGCATTGTATTCAAATGTTTATATTAGTGGATATGTGATGATGATGTTGCCTTTGTGATTTGGGTAAACTTATGGTTATGCTTCTTATGAGATAAATATACGTTGGAAAACCTCCTTATAGGATCCCAGGATCGGAATCTGGGGTATGCACGCTGGGAGCCGAGAATGGGGTACTACGGAGGCTTTCGGCACCGGATTCGGCGATCGAGAATTTCGTGGGCCCGGTTTCCGAGTTAGGGCGTGACAGCATGTCTAACAAAATTATCTCTTTAGATGTGTGTCTTCATAATCAGCCTGACACTTGTAGGCTTTCTTCAGTGTATGCAAAGTGTTCTAGGTACAGCAGAAGATTCCTCTAGGAGGCCTTGGAATCCCTTACCTCAACCACGGTTGGCCCTTGGGCAATCAGCGGTGACTTCAATGCGATGGTGGACAATTCTGAAAGGTTGGGGAATAGGACCCTAGACACGGCTAATGCTGTGGAATTCGGAGAAGTGATCGATAAGGCCGGGTTGCTGGATGTAGGGTTTGAAGGCAATAAGTTCACTTAGTGTAATAATCAAGCAGGGAATTTGAGAGTTTGGGCTAGGCTAGATAGAGTGCTTTGCAATGGGGACTGGGTGAACAAATTCCTAGGTTTCCTAGTTCAACATTTGCCTAGGATGAGCTCAGACCATGCTCCTCTGCTTCTGCGCTTTCCCTGCCCCTTCTCTCAGGTTGCTAGGCCCTTCCGTTTTCAAAGAATGTGGTTGCTTGACCGCTCTTTCCCTCAGCTGATTGAGGATGCCTGGAGCCAAGATATGTCAGATCTACCCATGATTGATATTCTGCTAAAAACCAAGAAAGTTAAGCAGCGGCTTAAAGTTTGGAACAGAGATGTGTTCAGGAACATTTTTCAGAATCTTAAAAATGCAGTACAAGAGCAAATTAAGCTGGAAGTTAGAGCTCAATCCCTTGATTCAGTGGTCAGCCCGGAGGTGATTAGCGCAGCCAAATTTAAGCTTGGGCAGATGGAGCTTGCGGAAGAAATTTTTTGGAAACAAAAGGCTCGCAATAACTGGCTTGAGGAAGGTGATAGGAACACTAAGTTTTTTCACCTTTCCACCTCTGAGAAAATTAGAAGATATGGGATCCATGAGATCTAACTAAGCTCAGGGGAATCTACGTCAGACCAGGCTACAACCCAAAGGGAAGCGGTCTCCTTTCTTCAATCTTTGCTCTCCTCGGAATCTTCCCCATCCTCATCCTCGGTAGGTGTGGACCTTTTGGGCTGCATCCCTCATCTCATGAGAATCCCCTCCGTGGACGAGGAAAGGATAGCAGTGTTCGCCCTTCCTAAGGACGGTGCCCTAGGTCCAGATTGTGAGGCCCATATCATAGATCGTACCATTCCATAAGCTTCTGCGGTCCTCCCGATCGAATTCCAGTGACCCGCGATATGTAAATAATATTTGCCCGCATCCCTCAGCCGTACCCTATTAATCTGAGTCGGCTCAACCCGAGACTTGTATCATTGCAACTGCACCCTCGCCACGATTCCAACGCCGCGTCTCACGCCTTGATGTGATAGCCATCCCAAGAGTTGTGGGCCCGCGTTCATTTCTAGAAAAATGCCACGAGTTGCGAATTCCGAGAGAATCTCTACAACCCATCACATCAATACATCAAGTCAAGTACATATCCTATCACACCCATCCTTCTGTCGCCCAAAGTCAACAACACCCTTACCTAGTCATTCCTTTCTTACCAACAAGTCAATGGGACCCATACCTCCCATGTCATGATCATACACATCACTTCTCTCTCTCATTTCACACTCCATTTTAAGCAACTCCCAAGGGTGGACGTCCAAGCTCTCCAAGAGGAGAGCAAGTATGGCCCACTTCCTACCCCAAAATCCTCACCATCTAACCCTTCACTTCTCATCACCCACCATCAAAGGGATAGACAAGGAGCTAAGGAGTCCATGGAGCTTAGAAGAAGCGAAATTGGTGGGTGATCCACCATTGATTTCATTTGAGGGCCCACTTGTGGTGGGCCCATCTTGATGTATGCATGTGCATGGAGGAGCTCATAGTGGCGGAGCTCCTCCCATCTCCACCGTTTTTCTCTCTCTCTCCCTCTCTTTGTGATGATGTGTGTGGCCCACCTGTGATATGGTATGATGATCTAGACCATTCATGTGTTGTGCCCCACCTCGTTGCCTGTCCATTTGGACAGGCGCCCTGGATGAAGTAAAAATACAAATATAAGCTTGATACAAACGTGGGGCCCACCTCGTGCTGCCTCCAGCATGTGGGACCAACCTGAAATGGGACGTAGGATTGGCTGGAGTGCCCCACACCAGCTGTTAGCTGCTGCTGTTGACATCGGCTATGTGGGTCTGATCATGAGGTATGTGTTATACCACCATCCATCCTCATGCATGTGGGACCCACATGTGATGTAGGTGCCTTAAATCTACACCGTCCAACCATTGCAGGGACGGTGGGTCCCACGCAGCTATCAGCTGCTTGTTGATGTCAGCAGGCTCCGTGGACCCCATGATGAATATGTTATTCCAGCCGTCCATCTACTGCCCAGCAGCATTCAATTGCTGCGAGTGACGTCTGCAGCTCAGTGGTTGCCATGATGTATGTGTTTTATACACATTGTCCATCGGTTTGGACGTGGGGCCCACCCACACATACTGCATGTGTGGGAGGGACCCACCTTGCTGTATATGTTATATGTTCTATATCTGCACCGTCCATCTGGACGGTGCTATGTGGGATGGCACCGTGATGTATGTGCTTTAAGCCACGCTGTCCATCTGTTTGTCCTGAAGATGGGACCCACCTCATGTGCTGGATGCACCTGCCTGGCACTTGTGGGCAGGTGGGACCCACCTTGGTGCATGTATTGTATATCCACTCCGTCCACTTGTCAGAACCGTGGTGTGGGTCCCACGTGATGTGAGTATCCCATCTACAACCCGTCAGGCAACTATCCATGCCCTGGACGTTAGCTGCAAGCATATGATAAAATAATAGTATATATGTATAAATACATAAGATATATATATATATATATACACACACACATCTATGTAGGTATATGTGGAGGGTCCCATGTGGGACCCACCAGCTGTAGTGTTTTAATTATCATCCAGGTCCCTAGACGTGGGGCCTAGCATGATGTGCGTGCACCGTCCAATAGCTGGACGGTGGGTACCAAATGATGTATGTGTTGTACCTACTGTCCATCTATGTGGACCCCACCCACAGCACGTCAGCAATCCCTGATGGCCCCACATGATGCATGCGTTGCATCCAACCGTCCATCATTGATGCTGAGGACATCAACAAGTTGTTTGGGTCTGATGTAAGTGTTTCATCATCGTCGTCCATCTGTTTTGCATCCAGTCCGCCCATCTGTGGGGCCTATACATGATGCATGTATTATATATAAATCGTCCATCCAATCAGCAAGCTCATCTTAAGGCTTGAGGCTAAAAATGAGGCAGATCTATTAGGTGGGCCACGTTGCAGAAAACAATGGAGATCGAGTTGAACGTCCACCATTGAACCGCTAGGGTCACAACAGTTCTGGATCAATATGATATTGTTTTTCCACTTAAACCATGTCTTTGTGATCGTATGAACAGATTAGATGGAAAATAAACGCTGTGGGCCTATAGGATTTTAATAGTGGAAATCATTATCTCCATTGCTAGTTGTAGTGTGGTCCAGATGATCTTTCGATACGATTCATTTTGTTAGGAATGTGTGCAGCCCATTGATGTGGCGCACTTGACATTTATGAGACCCATTGGTGCGGCCCGTTGATGTGGCCCAGTTGACATTTATCAGGCCCATTAGTGTGGCCCATTGATGCTGCCCACTTGATGTATATGAGACCCATTTGATGATGCCTAGGTGATGTATTTGTGACTTATTTGGTGAGGCCTAATATGATGCATTTGGGGCCCTTGAGTGAGGCCCGATGTGATGTATTTATGGGACATATGCCGAGGCCCATTGTGATGTATATGCGACCCTTGACTGAGGCCCAATGTAATATATTTATGGCACATATGTCGAGGTCCATTGTGCTGTATATGCGACCCTTGAGTGAGGCCCAATGTGATGTATTTATGGCCCATGTGCCGAGAGTTATAGTGATATGTATTGGGCCCATAAGTGAGGCCCATGGTGATATACATTAGGCCCTTGTGGGAGGTCATGGGCCCACTATACGTTTGTCTCTATGTGGGCCACTCCTTAGGAACAGTGTTGGTTAAATGTCCACATTGATGGGCGATGATGTTAAATGTCCACATTGTGACCTTCCCTTAGGCCATTTGTTAGGCCAATTACCGATTCTGATTGTCGAGGCCGATTATCGAAGTTGACTATCGGTGCCGGTTGTCGATACCGATTATGAGTATGTGACAGCATAACATTATGATAAATGCCCATACGCATCATCTGCATGTTTGTTATGAGATGTGGTCGACCATTGCATATATCATTGGGCAGGTTGTTATGAGACTCTCTGATAGGCGGAGATTGTCTCACATGAGCGCACGGTATGCGCAGGATTGATGCATAACTAGATTGTATGATGCATTGTGTGTTGTAATTACTGTACGCCTTAGTGACATCAGGGTCGTAGCCTCCACAGGCATATCGTGGATGGCCAGATGGGACATCGAAAATCTATTATTAGCATCGAGGCGTCATAGATGTCCCTAAGTGAAAATTCCTAAACCTCCGTGGCTAAGAGACGCCCCAACGTTTAGACCGAGTGGATACATGAGTGCTCGAGTGTCGAATACCAATAGGCCGCGTCTCCCACTATGTTGTGGTCGATTGGGAAGGGGTCGTGGCCTTACCCGCCTGAGGGTTGAGGGCATAGCTAGTTTGAGTTTGACCAGCTCATAATTGGGTCCGCTATCGACGTGCCGGGTAAATGTTGGTGGACGCATCCACTCATTTAAAAGGCATTTTACCCATGATGAAAGTAAAATGGAATTCTCAAGAGTTAAATCCAAATGTGCCACCATACATCGATCTTCAATCACTTCATATGTGCCACATGTGCCAATGTGTTAGATGAGTTGTAACAGCCCGGATTTTTTCCAACCTGGAATTAGACGTCCTTAGGCAATGGGTCACTCCTAACACCCTATTAACCTGTCAGAACTGAATCCCACAGTCTAAAATTGCTTCTGAACCCATTTTCTTCACAAATCCAACCCTTCACCATCTTGTTCTTTCAATTTTCCTAAGTACTTTCACCCTAGACACTATCTTAAACTAGTTAAGTATTATAACTTGGATCACCTTATATACAAACTACAAAGGCCTGAGTACCACCTCGACCAGAAATCACTTAGGATTAAATCCTTTAGAAATTTGACAAAGTTAACCAAGTGCTAAACTAGATTAGCTACGAAATCGATCCTTTTGAATCGCTTTAAATATGATCTGCAAGATCCAAAACTTGTAGAATCATTGACGCTAGGTTACCCTAAAATCTAGGATCAATCTCATTACCCGACTGCTCTCGGGAGCACATCGAAACTCCGTATCAGTTCTAGACCGCACATCGGGAGTCCGAATAATTCGAGGTTAAGGAGTTACGACCGTCTCGCTGGGCTTGACAACCATCTCGGAAATCAAATCCAGACAGTGTCCCACGGCTGTTCGCTTGAGTCCGGAGCGAGAGAGTGAGAGAACACTTGTTTTTTTTACAAAATAAATATCTTGAATAGTAATCTGAGACTCGTCGCTTGTGGATCAGTATTAAGCAACCAGACCGTCAGAATCTGACCAAATTACACCCTCAGATCAGAAAAAATTTCATAAACATTTACATGTAATCGGAATCTCCGATCGAGATCCACTGACCGTTGAACTGAAACTGGTCCGCCACGCGTGATCTGAAAACCCTACTGGAACGAAAACTTAATGGAACGTAGATCCGGTGTTAGTGAGCTTAAGTCCGACCTTTGGTTCAAGGAGGCCCGCCAGAAGTCCCCCGTTGAGATGAAACAGGTCCGCTTTGGTTATAACCTAAGTATACTTTGACCTGGAGTCTATTTCGGTGAGTTTTTAGGCTATATAAGGACCTTAAACCCTCTCTCATTGCAGCCATACGAATTTGAGAGAAATTCTAGAGAGAGAATAGAGAAAAGAGAGAGAAAGTGTGGGAGAAGTGGGAGAAACTCCCTGCTACTTTTCCTTGCCGTTCTACGAACCATTCTCATCGCTTTCTCGGCAATTCCGGCGTCATTTCTAGGTAAGAAACCCTAACCCTAATCTGTTTTGGGGTTGTATAGGTTGTAGGTTATGAAATAGCTAACCTATTTTATTCTATAGGTTGTCAAACTGCCGTAGATGAAAGCTTAGCAAACCTATCATATTCGTTACGATTCTACGAAAAAAGGTGCGGACTTTAGGTGTATAGGTTATGGTTTTCAACGCTTTCAATGTCAGATAATGATAGATTCATGATCTGCATGCAATTGCACATGTACAAAGTGCTTTCTGTTTCCTGTTTCAATTAAAGATGTAGATTATGGAATTTTATATATTCTTGGTATTTGTAGAAAATATCGTATACGCATAAATTTTGGAAATGTATTTGACATGATTATTTGTTGTATGAATAAACGATATATGGATAAAATACTTATTTGGCGAAAGGATTCGCCCAAATACATGTTTTACTAATATACACTATGTATGTAGAAATACTGTATTGTAGAAAGTACCGTATACATATATATTTTAGAGATGTGTTTGCCATGATTATTTGCTGTATAAATATAATATATATGCGTATAATATTTGCTTGGCGAAAGGACTCGCCCTAATACATGTTTGTTAACATACACTAAGTATGTTGAAATAGTGTATGTTAAGTGTTTGTGAAGATGCTTGTGTGAGTAAGTGTTTGGATGTTGAGGCCTTAGGAGGGTGTTGAGATGGGATTCTCAACTACCTTAGAGGCATGTATGATTTCCTCCATGAGGTTGTTCACTTTAACCACTTACTTATAAAATATGTGTTTGTATTCCTATTTATATAGTGCTTCATAACATGCTTATAACATGCTTTATAATATGCTTTATGATATGCTTGTTAACATGCTGTAGACACCCCACCCAGGCTAACATCTTGAGAAAGTTAAGACAATCCGAGAACCATGATCATATCCTAAACCTAACCCTAATCCTAACCTGAGCTATTATGAGTCATCATTCAATCTAGACCATGTCCAAAACCAATCCATTTTTTGGGTCATTTCCGGATAACAATCGAGCCAATTTCGAGCCATTTTGAGCCGAATATCCAAAACGGGCTTTGTTTCACTCTAAGGACCCACCGGCTAAATTTCGAGGGAAACTGTACTGAAGCGGTAGTTTGACTAACTACCGCTTCCTCTCAAAAAATGTACGCGGAGCCAGCCACAAGAGATTCAGACCCAACCCAGTCCGGGCGGTAGTTAGACTACCGCCAGCGGTACTCCGAGTACCGCCGCATGCGGCCCGAGTATGGACAGTTGTCCCAGCGTCCAAAAGTCAACTCTCCCATACATTTACCCTCCTCATCCTCACTATTTACCATTTTACCGCTCCCCATAGCCAATGAGAAAGTGACACGTGGCATTCCTCTCTCCACAGCCAACCATAGCTTGCCACCTCACCTTTTACCCCTCTCAAACCCAAAATTTACAATGCTACCATTGGAGAAGGTTATAAATAGCCCTCTCCCCTTTCATTTTCAAGGGACATTCTCATCCAAGGGAGAGAGAGAGAGAGAGAGAGAGAGAGAGTGAGAGAAAGAGAGGGAGAGGAAGAGAGTGAGGGAGAGGGAAGGAGCTCCCAAGCCTCCCAAGTCCAGATTTTCTTAGCCACCCCCTAGCCCTCCTCTAAACCTCTCCAACCCATCTAACCTAGCTCAGTGTGATCATGGTTCAGTTTATGTCTTAGCCTACTCAAGAATCAAGCCAAGGATACATCGTCTTACAAGCATTCATCATGACATCTACTCCCTTCTCAACCTCCCTGCTTCTCTAGATCTCTAGTGAACGTATGCTCTGTGACTTGCCGTACACCGGATCCTGTCACATCAGAAATTCCTAGTGATCTGGTCCATTTTTCTTTCCTCTTTGCATAAGCATCATCACATCCGCCTTCTAGACACATTATCAGACGTATGCTCTGTGGCCTGCCAAAATCTCGGATCTTGTTACATCAGAAATTCACATGTGACTAGTCCCATCATGACCACAGCATCATCATCATCCCTTGAGATTATTTTACCACACTAAGTAGAGGCCGTACATTTGTGCGGGCAGAGAGGGTGCCTAACACCTTCCCTCTTTGTAACCGAGGTCCCTTACCCGGAATCTCAGATCGCAGACCAGGAGTCAATCTAAGGTAAGAGAATCTTCGGATTTCTCCAACCTTACATATTCTGTGGGTTCTAGTCGACCGCAGGATTCTGAGTAATATTGGCTAGTGGCGACTCCAACAATCACAAATCAGCTTAATCACCCCCACTATCATCACCACAACACTTTTAACCAACGTGGGCGCCGATTTGATTTTCAGTGTCTACAGAATGGCGACTCTGCTGGGGATTTGCTAGCTCGCACTAGCTGAGACCCGACTCGAAAGTGTGTGGTATACCAATCTCAAGGGACATTCATCACCGCATTAATACAAAAAAAAAAAAAATCTTTGGCTTACACTTGCTTGGGCAAAGATTCGAACAATGACCACTCGATCCCGTGCAGCCATGACTTCTCAAGCAGCCCATGAAGAAGAGCCTACACCCCAACCAGCTCCTGAAATGTCCGCACCTGCATCCGCACCCGCACCCATACCTACACCCGTACCCTTACCAATAGCTCCGACAGATTTATCAGCCAACGTCACCACACAAGAGCTACTACTTCGAACAATGCAAGAGCTACTACTTCGCCTGGTACCAAGTGCCACACCGAATACGCAGATGACCCAGCCTAGTGTGCAGAACAGCTCGCTCCCTCAGACTCCTCTTGCCTTCTCTCTCATTTCTCCAGCAAATCCTGTGCTCCCTCTCCCAGAAGAATCAGCACAAGGTCAACAACAGCAAGCAATCGGGAGCAACCCTCTCCCACATCTCTACTCAACACATCACAACAATCCGGTTACAGTACATGCAAATCACAGACAAGAACTGGAGGATGCCCATGAAGGGGGCCAGTTTCGAGTCCAGCTCACTCCCCCTAACGGGAGTAACATTTCAGAGATGGCAGATACCCCAGGCGGGAGCCATTTTCAAACATCTCACCCTCCTCCAAAAGGGAGTGGTGTTCAATTCCAGCTACCTCCCACCACCGGGAGTCCACCGTCTTTCCATCAAACCCCCGTTTTCGATCCATATGAAGAAGAAGCAGCACAGGCCCTACAGCAAGGGACAAGATATCCACCGCAAAATAAGTCAGAGATTGAGGAGTTACGAGAGCAGTTACAAATGGTGCAAAACCAGCTTCAAAGACAACAAGGAGTGGATCACCCATCCACCAAGTTCAGGGACCTCTGGCCCTTCCCAGACGCTTAGGGTACCTCCAAATTTTGAGGTACCAAAGTTCAAAAGGTATGACGGTAGTGGGTGCCCCACAGCACATCTAAAAGCCTTTTGTGGGGAGCTTAATGCGATAGCAGGGAATGATGGATTGGTACACCTCACTAGATAGCCAGAAATCCCTTAAGGGTGACGCTTTGGATTGGTACACCTCACTAGATAGCCACCAAATCAGAACCTGGGAAAAGCTTTCCCAAGCATTCATTGACAGGTTCTCATACAACCTGAACATGGCTCCAAGGAGAGCTGACTTGGCTGAGGCAAAAAAACGATGAGTCTTTATCAGCATATGTAGGGCGATGGCGAGCCATGACGGCTCGAATGAGAAACCCCATCGATGATGAGGAACAGATATCAATGATCGTACATTCAGCAAACCCCAGCATTTCAGGATATCTGATCTCATACCCCTACGTGAACTTTTCTCATCTCATCCGAGCTGGAGAACAAGTAGAAGCTGGGATCAGGGCTGGAACCATTTCTCCATGGCCACATCAGACCCCCTTAATCAAAAGAAACAAAGTCGAGGGGAAACCTGTTGGATATGGGAATGGAAACAGCGTCGCTCCCACGCAGCGTACTACCGAAGTTAACAACATCATTGCTAACACTCAAGGCAACCAGTATGCTCCACGACCAGAGCCACAACAGGACAGGCAATACCAGCCACAACCAAATAGGTAGTACCAACCCCAGCAAACCTAGCAGGGATATCAGGCACAACCGTTTCAACAACAACAGCCTAGGGGAAATGCGCAAGGTCCATACAAGCAGGGAATGTTAGGAAGGAAGTTCACTCCATTAGCACAATCATACAGCCAAGTGCTGACAATGCTCATGCAAAAGCAACTGTTGACACCCCTCCAGCCTCGACTTCCACCTAATCCCTTCCCTCCCGGTTACAATAAAAACCAGTATTGCACATATCACCAGGCTCCTGGCCATCTAACGGATCGCTGCTTCGCTTTGAAACATGCGGTCCAAGATTTGATCGAAAGCCAGAAGATTGCGATCACTCCACAGGCCAACAATACACCTCAAGCCAACATTCTCCAAAATCCCCTGCCATCACATCAAGCAGGACCCAGCACATCCAGCACCTCTACCATTAATCATATTGAAGGAGGACAACCTACATACTCCTCTCCACATCATTCTATCCAAGCAATCATGCCCGACACAGCAAGTCGGACATGGGGATACCAGCAGGCGCCATCGCCTGGACTACAAGTGTTCCTTGAAGCAGCACCAGCTACTCAACCTCTCATATTTCTTAAAGCAGCGCCAACATTTCAGTCTCTCGTGACTTTGGAAGCAGCACCCAATAGGTCACACTCTCAATATCCCGCCTCTCAAGGGGCACATTCAACTTCATCCCTAGTACATCCAAAAAGGTCGAGTTCTCAACCCGTTGTTCTCCCGATAGGTCTCCCTGACCTAACCCTGCCAGCCTTGTAAGGGGCACCCTCAGTTTAGGCCCCGTAATCCTTGATGCCTCACCAACTGGCACACGCCCAGAGGATCCCTCCCCCACATCAAAGGAAAGAAGAAAAATTCATGGCCAAAACTAATCAAAACTTGGTGGCACCTCAGGAGACATCACTGAGTCTACCACAAACTGTTCCAACAATAACCCCTCAGCCTCAAGAACCACTGGTATACTTGGAAGGAAGAGCGGTTCCTTCCTATAACCCGAAAGCAGTCTCATGGCACTACCCAGAATGCGATGAAGTGGGTAACAATGGGAGATACCTCAGGAGAGATAGTCAGAACTCAAAAGAAACCCGGAGAATTTTGTCGGGAACCACCAGCAAAACTGATGCTGCTTACGACATAGCATCCCAACTCAAAATCATTCCCGCACAGATATCCATTTGGGAACTCCTATGCACGTCAAGGTCGCATCGAGAAATCTTCGCGAGGACCTTGAATGATGCCCATATCTCTCCTGACGTACCCCCTGAAATGGTGGCAAGTATGATTGGTCAACTTCTCGCACCACGAGCCATCACCTTCTCTGACGATGAGCTACCACCTGAGGGTCGTGAGCACAGGCGCTCACTAAACATAGTCGCCCACCACAAGAATTTCAAGATCCCACTTGTGCTCATTGATAATGGATCCAGTCTCAACGTTTTCCCTTTAATGACGGTTGAACGGTTAGGGATAGAACCGTCTTCCTTCAAACCCAGCACCATGAGTGTCAGAGCCTTCGATAATTTCCGAAGGCAAGTTGAGGCGGAAATTGATCTAGAATTACAAATTGGACCAGACATGACCCTTGTCACATTCCAGGTCATCGATATCCCTGCTTCATTTAACCTTCTCTTGGGGCAGCCATGGCTCCATGCTGTTGGAGCCATCCCATCTACCCTCCACCAAAGGGTTAAATTCCCTTCGGAAAATCGAATCATTTCAATACTTGGCCGAGCGTAAACCATCCTTCCTAAGTGATTCGGTCAAGATCCCGTAAACCGACATCCCAGTGATTGACGTTCAGCATACAGAAGGCGACATTCCATATCACAGTTTTGAATTTGAAAATGTGAATGCGATCATCAACCCTCGCCCTCTAGCTGCTGAATACGTTATTCCCCCTGCTGAGCGATTGATCCTAAATTACCATACCAAGTTCCATGAAAAAGGTATGGTAGTGAGACCAGCACCTGCCAATGTAAAGAGACAGGGACTGGGATATCAACCGACACCGGAAGATCAGGCTGAAAGGCCAAAAAGGAGTCAACTGTTTAAATGCACACCCATCGAGTTTGTCAAAGCTGGGACAGTTTATGAGGGCAAAATAGTGTCTCTTGAGGACCAACTCCAAGCACTCAGACTCACAGAACAGGCTAGCCAGGAGTCCATCTAGCCACCAATAAGGTGGGATCAGATCCTCAGGACACCAAAGGAACACACGAGGCCAGGGGCAGAACCCCCAGATCCACCACATGAGACTAGGGGTATGGAAACAGGTCCTCCCACAAGTGACCCAAAACCGGGAATACCCCTTACAGGCAATGTAGCCAGAACAGGGAGACACCCATTCACAGTCAGGGGAACCCATCCCCACCATCAACTCAGCAATACAAAGGGCAGAAGCAGCCCATCCATTGGGTTGACAAAGGTAAGTGGCCTGCTCTAGATTGGACGGATATCCGAATCCCGTCCCAGGAATCCGAGGAACAAGAGGAACTTCAACTTCTGGGCGCAGAGGTCGAATCAGATTCTGACTCTGAGCCCAGCCCAGCTGACATCATGGTTATCAAGACAGGTGACCCACGGGAACAGACAAAGCAGGTCGGCGAGATCAAAACGGGAAAAGAGCCAGGATGGTCAGCCATCCCCCTAACAATCGAATCAGCTGGCGAACCATTCACTAGCACCGGCTCTAAAAAAAATGCCAATGTAAATAGCAATTGGTATCCCGAACCAGGATAAGACCAATCATGGTTTGCGACACCGTCCTGTTCAGGATATCTTGGCGACACAAAAAAATAAAAAAATCTTCCAAATACAAAAACATCATATATTTTCAAAAATACAAAAACATCGCATATTCCTCAAAATCACAAAACATCAAAAAAACTTCCAAAATACAAAAACAATAGAAAACTTTTCAAAAATCACTGTGCCAAGCATTTCTCATGACAAGCATGAGTTTGAGGTCGACTCGTATGATTTCGATCTAGAATTGGACTTCGAACTCATGGGTTTGGATGAAGCCTCGGATGGGGGAAATGATGATACCGCTCTTGAATTCGAGGATTCCCTCGAAAGATTCGAAACAAAGGCCAATGTTGTAGCAGACGACTTCGAAATTATAAACTTAGGATAGGTGGAATCCCTCAAGGAAGTGCGTATCGGGAAATCGCTTCCCCCATAATACAAGCAGAAGATGATGGAGTTCCTGAAATCGAGGTTGTCCAACTTTGCCTTCTCTTATGAGGACATGCCAGGGCTCGATGAAGACTTGGTGGTGCATCATCTGCCAATAAAGCCAGAAATGAAGCCTGTTAAGCAAAAGCTGCGAAGGATGAAGCCAGAATGGGCCCTGAAAATCCTTGATGAAGTCATCAAGCAATACAACGCGGGATTTCTGGTAGTCTCCAACTACCCGGAATGGCTCGCAAATATCGTACCAGTTCCGAAAAAAGATGGAAAAGTCAGACTGTGCATCGACTTTAGGGACCTTAATAAAGCAAGCCCTAAAGATAACTTCCCTCTGCCTCACATCGACACACTGGTAGATAATACTGCTGGACACAAGATCTTCTCCTTCATGGACGGTTTCTCCGGTTACAATTAGATCAAGATGGCCATCGAAGACCGTGAGAAGACTTCCTTCATCACGCCATGGGGAACTTTCTGCTACCGAGTCATGCCCTTTGGATTGAAAAATGCAGGAGCTACGTATCAGCGAGCCATGACTGCCTTGTTCCATGATATGATAAGCAAGGAGATGAAAGTTTATGTGGATGACATGATTGTCAAGTCTAGCACGATCGAAGGACACTTTGAAGATCTCAAAAAGCTCTTCGATAGGCTAGAAAAGTTCAAGCTCTGCCTCAATCCACAAAAATGTGTCTTCGGTGCGACCGGAGGCAAACTATTAGGCTTTATTGTTAACGAAGACGGTATCAGGGTGGACGAAACCAAAACCAAAGCAATCATCGAGATGCCATCGCCCAAGACTGAGAAAGAAATTCGGGGCTTCCTCGAGCGAATCCAATATATCAGCCGATTCATCGCACAACTCACTCCGGTCTGCGAACCCATATTCAAGCTGTTACGAAAGAACTCTCCAAAAGAATGGAATGACAACTGCCAAGCGGCCTTCGATAAGATCAAAAGATACTTGCTAAATCCTCCAGTGCTCATGCTGCCTACTCCAGGTAGGCCACTTCTGTTGTATATCTCTGTGCAGCGGAAGCAATCGGATGCGTCCTCGGCCAACACGACGATACGGGAAGAAAGGAGCGAGCAATCTACTATCTAAGCCGATGGTTTACAAACTACGAAGCCAAATATTCCAGCTTAGAAAAGACGTACCTCGCCCTAGTCTGGGCAACACAACGGCTAAGGCAGTACATGATCGCTCACCCGATACTGCTGCTCGCTTGCATGGACCCGTTGAAGTACTTGTTCAAAAAACCGGCATTAACGGGCAGAATCACAAAATGGCAGTTACTGCTTTCTGAGTTTGACATCACATATGTCACCCAAAAGGTAATCAAGGGGCAAGCACTGGCCGATCACTTAGCAGCACACTCCTTGCCTAACTACCAACCCCTGAAGACCTTCTTCCCTGACGAAGACATTCTCCAAATTGAGGGAGAAGAGGAAAGAAAGGCAGGAGAGTGGACACTCTTCTTCGACGAAGCTGCAAACTCAAAGGGGAATGGAGTAGGCGTCATACTCTACTCCCCTGAAGACATCTCAGTTCCTATATCGAGAAGACTAGCATTCCAGTGCACCAACAATGTAGCCGAATATGAGGTATGCATCGCTGGTCTAAGAGAAGCCATCATCCTCAATGTAAAGAAGTTACGAGTCTTCGGAGAGTCACAACTCATCATCAATCAGATAAATGGCGATTGGAAGACCAAGGATGAGAAGCTGATTCCTTATCATGTCTATCTGGAAAATTTGACCGAGGAGTTCGAGGAGATCACATTCTCTTACATGCCTCGGGTCAAGAATCAGTTTGCGGATGCTCTAGCTACCCTCACTTCAATGCTGGAAATCCCAAAAGGAGTTGCTGAATGGGAACTCACTGTCGAACTCCAAGAGGAACCTGCATTCTGCCTACAAATTGAAGAAGCTGAGCCTGCCCCAAATAGCCAGCCATGGTACACAGACATCAAAAAATACCTCGAACATCAGAAGTACCCGGAAGGAGCAGCTCTGACTGATCGACACACAATATAAAGACTAGCAGCTCAGTTCGTGATCACTGGGGGTATCCTCTACAGCGATCCTTCAACAAAGTCCTTCTCCGCTATGTGGATGAGACAGAGGCAGCCCAGATCATGTCAGAAATCCACGAAGGACTATGCAGCCCGCATATGAATGGACACATGATGGCAAAGAAGATCCTACGACTCGGCTACTACTGGCTCACAATGGAGGCAGACTGCTGCAAGCACGTCAGGAGATGTTTCAAGTGTTAGGAGCACGCAAACCAGATCCATGCGCCTGCCTCCGAACTCTACAACTTGACGGCACCATGGCCCTTCTCTGTATGGGGACTCGACATCATAGATAAGATCAGCTCTAAAGCTTCAAACGGGCATGAATACATCCTGGTGGCAGTAGACTACTTCACTAAATGGATAGAAGCAGCATCCTATACCACTGTCGCAGCATCTCATATGGTCAAATTCATAAAGAACAACCTCATTAGCCGATATGGGGTCCCTCAGGCCATTATTACTGACAACGGAACTCCATTCGTCAATAAAAGGATGGGCGATTTTCTCGACAAGTTTAAAATTCAACGCCATCGTTCAAGCCCCTACCGTCCTCAAATGAATGGTGGGGTGGAAGCCGCAAACAAAACTATCATCCGCATACTGGAAAAGATGGTGAAGACATATCGTGATTGGTCAGAAATGCTTCCTTATGCACTCTGGGCTTATCGCACGTCTGTACGATCTGCTACAAGCGCAACTCCATATGAGCTCGTTTATGGAATGAAAGCAGTACTACCGGTCGAAATTGAAATCCCCTCATTGCGGATACTACTAGAAAGTGAAGTCGAGGAAGGCGAGTGGCAACAAGCAAGGTACGATCAGCTGCATCTGGCAGATGAAAAGCGCATGCGGGCGCTAAGCCACTCCCAATGATATTAAAGAAGGATCGCTCGAGCTTACAACAAGAGAGTCCGGAAGAAAAGTTTCAAAGTTGGTGACATGGTCATGAAACGTATCCTGCCGCCGCACTTACCAGATCCCAGAGAAAAATTCAAACCCTCGTGGGACGGACCACTGATCATTCGGGAAGTACTCCCAGGAGGTGCTCTTCGGCTCACCGATCTGAAAGGCGAGGATCTTCCTGAGCCCATCAACGCCGACAACGTGAAAATCTATCACGGGTAACCCTACCTAACCTTGTCAACGATTACACCAATTACCCCTTCCAGAAACACCCATCATGTCCCCTAAAAAAAAAAAAAAAAAAAAAAAAAAAAAAAGAAAACAAAACAAAAAGGAAGAAAAAAGGAAAAGAAAAGAAAAGACAAAAAGAAACCTCAAGAAGAAGACCCAAAAAGAAAATGAAGAAACCCATCCTGCATCCCTAGTAATCTATCCTGTATCCCTAAAAAATTTTAAGCAGCTTACAATTGTGCTTAAAGACAAGGACAGGCGGGTAGCCGATCGGCCGGCTATGAAGGAAGTTCCCCCATCACTCCTAGCACTCCGACAAAATAAAATTTAAAAAAAAAGGAATAAAGGCATGCCTAAGCAAAAGGGGCAAGTTGAAAACCTGACAAGGCGGCTCGAGTAAAAACAGCGGGCATGTAGCGGATTTGGTGAAAACCTGAAAGGGCGCCAAGGGTAAAAATAGCGCAAGCTGCCAAGGGGCAGGCAAGATCAAAAACCCGGGACGTAGTGAAAATCTGAAAGGACGCTATAGGCAAAAATGACGGGAAGACCTGACGTAGTGAAAACCTGAAAGGGCGCTACGGGTAAAAATGGCAAGAAATAAAAAAAATAAAAATGCAGGTAAAGAAGAAGTCGAGACAGCAAGCACCACAACCAGGTACAAGGAAAGGCAATTTCGGATCAGTACTCTATCAAACTCTGTTAAAATCTAAAGGATGTGATACTGGTCACCGTCTCAGGGAACTAAGACCCCAAGAAACACAGTCTAGAATATTGTACACAACGTGGGCTGAGCCCAAAATTCTGATCGTCCCAATCATCCAAAGCACAAATCCAAAAGCAAACACTGGTCAATTTGGCACAAATAAAATTTTATTTTTTGTGAAAATCTTTTTACAAGTACTTTGTTTTCTTTCTTCATAAAAACAAAAACAAAATGAAATTTTCTCATGCATACGAGACAAGCAGATGATCAACATCGGGAACTACAGGTGAGCCCCAACCTCTCATGTAGCGATAATCTCTGCCTGAACCCCTTTACCTCCATGTGTAGGTAGAAGATCTCATCCCTATCCAGACGGTGTGCCACAAGCATACAGCGCTGCACTCAGCAGTCAGGAGGACCTGAATCCCCGATAACTGCTACATCGAGGGCGGTCTAAAAGGAACAAGCCCCAAGAGCTGCAACGTCTGGAGCATCCCAGTGGCACATAGGAGCTGCATCCTGCACGCCGACAGGAGCTGACTGTCCGATCATCGCCTCAAAACCTGCGCCAAAAATCTGACTCAGGCCGTCCATCGGAAGTCCATCGTCTACCCGATCCAAGCCATCTAAAGCGCCAAGAGGAGGCCCGCCACCCATCCAAGTCTAATCCAAACCATCCGCACCATCCATAGCCTCAATCCACACCATCCATAGTCATCCCTCCATTAATCAAGCCATCCACACCACCTATGACCATCCCTCCATCAATCAAAGCATCCACACCATCCATAGTCATCCCTCCATCAATCAAGCCATCCACACCGCCTATGACCATCCCTCCATAAATCAAACCATCCATACCATCTATCGCCATCCTTCCGTCGGTCGCCATCATCGAGCCATCCCCACCCTCTAAACCATCCAACCCCATCAGTCCATTGGTGGGAAAAAGATCCAAGCCATAAATGACATTCACTTCTTCATGAGGGCCCATTACTTCTCCATCTACCCCCATCAATCCACCCATAAACTCTTTGTTATTTATGGAGCCACCCACCTCTTCACCATCAATAAACCTACCTAACCCATCATCATGATTGGTCATGATGAATCCAAAAAAGAGAAAGGAATGAGGAATGAGACAAAGATGAAGGGACAAAAGGGAGGAAATAAGGACAAAGCGAATGATCAAAGAAGAGGACGGAGGGGAGACAAAGAGAATGAGCAAAGACGAACAGGGCTTGCTGGAAGAAAAGATCAATGGAGGCGGTAATTGGATTACCGCTAGCGGTACTCGGAGTACCGTTTCAAAATTGTCATCACTGAATCACTGCGGCACCTGACAGAAGGAGCAGAACGGGCAAATGTCAACGGGCGGTAGTCCGAATACCACCGGCGATAGTCCGACTACCGCCCGGGCCCACTTTCAAGCAAAATTCGGACAGGGCCCACTTCAGAAGGCTGGGACTACAGAGCGTACCTCCGTATACCAGAATGGAATCGCATAAATGATCAAAAGATGGTCCAAGAAGGCAACCGCCCGGGCTCATCTTCCAAGGCCCATTTCCAAAAAAAAAAAAAACATTTCCCAGGCCTACTTCAAAAAACCCATCTCAAGGCCCAAGCCCATTCTGACGCCGAGGCCCATCTTCTAAGGCCCATTTCCAAAAGACCCATTTCCAAGGCCCACTTCAAAGAGCCCATCTCAAAGCCCAAGCCCATTCTGAGGCCCAGGCTCACTTCCAAGTCCATGTCATAAAGCCCATCTCAAGGCTCAAGTCCATCCCAAGCCCATTTCAAAAGTCCAAGCCCATTTTAAAAGTCCAGGCCCATTTCAAAAAAAAAACTTCAAAATTTTTTTCAAATAAAATCCCCGAGTCTAGCTCGAAAAAGGATAATTTTCAAAAATTTTCAAAAAAAAGAAAAGAAAAGAAGTTTTCCAAAAAACATTCCCGGGGAGTCCAGCGCCATAAGAGCGTCACCTTTTCACCAAAAAATCAAAAAATCATTAGCCCCATTAATTTTATTAGTGGAAACCATCTGACTTTCCCTACAAAAAAAATAAAAATAAAAAAAACTTAGCCCCATTAATTTTATTAGTGGAGGACACCTGGCTTTGCTGTAATAAAAACGGACGATCTCGACCATCCGTGAGGTCAGACAGATCTTTCAAAAAGTTTCAAAATTGTCAAAAAAAAAAGAGCCCCATTAATTTATTAGTGGAGGCCATCTGACTTTTTTTACAAATAAAAATCATTAGTCCCATTGATTTATTAGTAGAGGCCATCTGACTTTTTTCAAATAAAAACTGTTAGCCCCGCCAACTCATTAGTGGAGGCAACGCGACTGTTTACTTAATTTGCGAAAATAAAAATCGAACGACAGCGCCCACCCGCGTGATCGAACGAATATTTTTTTCAAAATCCAAAAATATCTCCAAACAAAATTCCCAAGGAGTCTAGTTCCAAAAGGAATAGCTTTCAAAATAAAAACTTTCAAAACGCACGCTCGCCAGACAAGCATTAATCGAGGAATCTTCCATATTCTCCTGGGTTGTGGTCAATGCTTGATTAAATAAAACCCAATCTCTTCCAGTTTCCCTGAAAGATGATCAAGTCCGTACATGATACATGTACGATTGGTCAGATTTCTATAACTGGGCAGTCGTACAAATGCTAGTAAGATGAGTGGATCTATCTCTAGAAAGAATAATCAAAACTCGAAGTAAAGACAATCCATTGTAACCAAAGTGTCAGACTCAGCAGACTGTGGCAAACAGATTATCTGCACATACCTAGTCCGGGGTGTTCGCAAAATTTGATCGAATCCAAGTCGGCGTAGTGAGTTCCCCGTAAGGCCGCACCAACGCGCAGGGCAGCTAACCACTTTGAAGATCAAATGGAGCAAACATTCCTAGGGTGATTACATAGCAAAGGAACAACAGACCTAACAGTACGGGAATCCTCGTAAAGCCGCGACAAATGCGGAGAGGCCCTTACTTTTCAGACTTACCCTCCAATGCTGTAAACAATTCGATGTGAAAAGGTTGTGATTGGTGATCTGTAAAGCCGCGACGAATGCACAGGAGACAATCACAACGTTTTCCTCAACCCTCGTGATATGTGCAAGTCATCTTTTTTCAAACAGTCGACTGACAATGATACAATGGTAAGCAATAGATTTGAGTCGCTACCCTTCGTTCGACAGAAGGGTGGGGTGTCACTTGCTTTGACCTTCGGTTGCTCGCAACCTCGGTCAAAGAGGGGCATCTGTAGACACCTCACCCAGGCTAACATCTTGAGAAAGTTAAGACAATCCGAGAACCATGATCATATCCTAAACCTAACCCTAATCCTAACCTGAGCTATTATGAGTCATCATTCAATCTAGACCATGTCCAAAACCGATCCATTTCCCGGGTCATTTCCGAATAACAATCGAGCCATTTTGAGCTGAATATCCAAAACGAGCTTTGTATCACTCTAAGGACCCAAAAAAGGACCCACCGGCTAAATTTCGAGAGAAACTCTACCAAAGCGGTAGTTTGACTACCGCCGGCGGTAGTCAAACTACCCCTTCCTCTCAAAAAACGTACGCGGAGCCAGCCACATAAGATTCAGACCCAACCCAGTTCGGGCGGTAGTTGGACTACCGCCGGCGGTACTCGGAGTACCGCCGCATGCGGCCCGAGTATGGACAGCTGTCCTAGCGTCCAAAAGTCAACTCTCTTATACATTTACCCTCCCCATCCTCACTATTTACCATTTTACTGCTCCCCATAACTAATGAGAAAGTGCCACGTGGCATTCCTCTCTCCACAGCCAACCATAGCTTGCCACCTCACCTTTTACCCCTCTCAAACCCAAAATTTACAATGCTACCATTGGAGAAGGTTATAAATAGCCCTCTTCCCTTTCATTTTCAAGGGACATTCTCATCCAGGGGGGGAGAGAGAGAGAGAGAGAGAGAGAGAGAGAGAGAGAAAGAGAGGGAGAGGAAGAGAGTGAGGGAGAGGGAAGGAGCTCCCAAGCCTCCCAAGTCCAGATTTTCTTAGCCACCCCCTAGCCCTCCTCTAAACCTCTCTAACCCATCTAACCTAGCTCAGTGTGATCATGGTTCAGTTTATGTCTTAGCCTACTCAAGAATCAAGCCAAGGATACATCGTCTTACAAGCATTCATCATGACATCTACTCCCTTCTCAACCCCCCGCTTCTCAGATCTCAAGAACGTATGCTCTGTGACTTGCCGTACACCGGATCCTGTCACATCAGAAATTCCTAGTGATCTGGTCCATTTTTCTTTCCTCTTTGCATAAGCATCATCACATCCGCCTTCTAGACACATTATCAGACGTATGCTCTGTGGCCTGCCGAAATCTCGGATCTTGCTACATCAGAAATCCACATGTGACTAGTCTCATCATGACCACAGCATCATCATCATCCATTGAGATTATTTTACCACACTAAGTAGAGGCCGTACATTTGTGCGGGCATAGAGGGTGCCTAACACATTCCCTCTTTGTAACCGAGGTCCCTTACCCGGAATCTCAGATCGCAGACCAGGAGTCAATCTAAGGTAGGAGAGTCTTCGGATTTCTCCAACCTTACATATTCTGTGGGTTCTAGCCGACCGCGAGATTCTGAGTAATATTGGCTAGTGGCGACTCCAATAATCACAAATCAGCTTAATCACCCCCACTATCATCACCACAACACTTTTAACCAACGTGGGCGCCGATTTGATTTTCAGTGTCTACACATGCTCAACTGATTGTATGATTTTATTTATGTAATGCGTATATTTAAAATTCATAATTACGTTGTATGATCCGTCATGGGTGATGGGGGAGTGGAGCAACGAGTGTGTGCAACAGCCTTGGCAGCCCTAAATGGATAGTACCAGACTTTGATTGTATGATTTGAATCTTGATCCATTACTGCTTTAACTATCGGTAATTGAATGTGATTGGGACTATGATTATAGTCCAGGCAATCGATAACGGGATGGAATTCGTGGCTGTGATTCATTTATCACGTGAGATGTGCTCGACGAACTTGAGTCGTACTTCGGTTGGCGATAGTGGTTGGCCACACGAAGTACTTATGCGCTTCATGTCGTTCAGCTTGTTGTGTGCTCGAGCTAGCCGAGCTCGCCAAGTAACCCGATCTGTCTAATGTGTGTTCACCATGTTTGGACGCTATTGCTTGAACCTAGGGTACCAAACTTACCAGTGAAATCCCTTTAACCATGGTACCTTGATCCACTAAGTCTCATGAGCCGGGCATGGTGGTATGGGACACCGTGGTCGAGCTGTCGGCCTATGCTGGGGCCATGTGCCTCCCCATAGTGACCATTGAGCAACCAAACTCGTGAGCCGAATACGGTGGTATGGGACACTGTATTCGAGCTGTCGACACTTACGACGAGAGCCAAATACAGTGAGACTTGTATTCGTGCTGACGGGCGACGAGTCCTCTGTAGTGTCTTCGAGGATATTTTAAGGTCTGTGATTGGCGACGAGCCCTTCACAGCATCTAGAGTATGAGTTAAGCCGAGTACAGTGAGACTTGTATTCGAGCTGACGGCCAGCGATTGAGCCGAGTACGGTGAGACCTGTACTCGAGCTGACGGCCAGCAATTGAGCCGCATACGGTGAGATCTGTATCCGTGCTGATGGACGATGAGCCCTTTGTGATGCCTTCGCGATGCCTCTCAAACCATAATATCGTATGAGATTAACTAGGATTGACGACCCTAGAATGGATCATGTTTGGGAATGATACAAGGGATGTACCTTAGTTTCCCAATACTATTGTTTGAAATGGACTAATAACAACTCGGTAATCATGCTCATCATAGCATTGCATGTGCCTGGTAGATGTGGGGTACTGAGGGATGAATGCATGCGCGAACGTAAGATGGTGTCGCTGAGGGTGGTTTGGCAAGGGCATACATCATGACTGCATTCATACTTGTATTAATAAGAGTATTTAGAATTGTTTGATTGTACTGTTTTATCATTACTGCTTGACTGAATTGATAACATGTTAACCTATGCTTTATTGTTCCACTGAGTTGATCACTCACTCCCACGTTACGGGACGGTGTTGTACACACCAACCAGATTTGTTGAGTTTCGGGTGATGGCGATGCTTATGAAGTAGAGCCGGACCACTACTATGATGTTGAGGAGGAGTTCTCCTACATATAACTCTCTGACAGGTCTATGAAGACCTGGTAAAGTATTGACGGGGCTATGGTACTTGGGATAGAAGACATTACACTTCCTCGCATTTGGTAAATTTTAGAACTGTACTTGTAATTATTTAACCTGATAACATTATCACACTCTGGAGACTCACCACAGTTTTTATATTTTATATGTCTATCACAGTCTTCCGCTTGCAATTTAACTGTCTCTGGAGTATGATATGCTGTTTTGGCTTAATCTCACTCATGTTCAATGCACGAATACAGTCAACATTCAATCATCATTCATTATGTTGCATAAGTGATGTTCTAGAACTCAGGAGTTGAGTTACTACTCGACCCCCGATTTTCAGGATGTTACATGAGTTAATGTACATCTTCAATTACACTGTACATGTGTCACTATGCCACATGTGCCAATGTGTCACCATCCATGATCTTGCACCCCATTAATACAAAGTGCCCCTTTCATCCTAATATGCCACATGTGCCACCATCTATATATATGTGTGTATATATATATTGAAATAAGAATTTATTGAATTCAGTAAGCAGTGTCAGACATTCATAGGGTCCCCACCTATCATTTTCCACCTTGTACAAAGCCCAAAGCCAAGAGAAAAGGAAAAAAAGCAAAAGATAGATGTTTTGGCCATCTAAATGAGAACCCATAGCCACAATAAGAACTATAGCCGACGTATATGCTAATGTGCCACATGTACCACTATTCATCTTCTCTCTCTCTCTCACCAAAGCAGGGACAACGAGGCCCTTAAAATTCATTTAGACAACTGTACAGGAAAGGGAGGACAGGTTCACAAAATAAACCTGAACCTCTAGGCAAAAAAGCTACACATTCGGGCAAGCCTGACACAAAATAGAAGACCAACCTATCGTAAGGGAATACACACAACGCAATGGAATTTAGGAGAACCGCACACCACCCAAGCTAGATCCATCGAGCACCAATTCACCGCGCAAGGAGAGGAATTTCCGAGGGAAGGATGAAGGTGCTGCTATGTTGGTTGGCGCTGGCCCAACGGGCCATGCAATCCGCAGCCCGATTGGCTTCTCTCGGGATATACTTAATGGACACCAAACCACCAGCATGAAAGGATTCAAACTTTCTCTTCCAATAAAACAGCCGCCAAGGCGCTTCTCCCGGCCTGGAGAACAAATCAGCTACTGTTCTGGAGTCACTTTCCACATCTATAGATCTGAAACCTTTCTCAAAACAAATGGCCAGGCCATCAACAACAGCCTTCACCTCCGCTAGGAAGCTAGAACCCTGACCGTAGCCCCTAGTAAAGGCGAACTTCATGAGGCCCTTGTCGTCTCGGCAGACGCCTCCACCACCCGAAGGGTCGGGATTACCTTTGGAAGAGCCGTCAACATTCAGCTTGACGCGGCCTAGGATAGGGGAAAGCCATCTCACCACTGAGATCGCGGGGCTGGGTCTCACAACAAGAGGGAGCTGGAGGTCGAGGAGGGCCTCCCTGTCAGCCTTGTTTTTGCAACGGGGAAAGGGGAACGCTGACACCAAGAGGAATAACCATTTCATGATATGATGAATGACCTCGTCGGCAGAGGAATGGGTCCCGTCAAAATGCCTGGTGTTTCTACTTTTCCAAACTTTCCAGAGGATGAGGGCAAGGGTCAATCCCCTAATGACACCCACAAGAGAGCTTCTACTAGCAGCAGCCCACCATTGGGATGCTCGGGTTAGCGTTGCTTGGTTGGCTATGAGGTCCACCGACATAATGAGGGAGAAATGGGCCCAAACTGCAGAGGCCAACTCCCCTGAAGCGAAAAGATGGTCTATGGTTTCAACCTTACGATCACCTTGGATGCAACAGTCGCAAGCGGAGGCCAAGTGGACACCCTTTCTCTGGGCAGAACAGTCAACCAGAATGGCCTTGTGAAAAGTCTTCCAAACGAAAGTCCCAATCTTGGGCAGAAGGAACTGGTGCCACACCCACGTGGCCCAGCTAACGGGCTGGACTCTGTCGCGAGTGAGTTGCTAGGTCGATTTGACCATGAATTTGCCGGACTTCTCCTCCATCCAGATTAGGCGGTCTTCTTACCGGTTCAGAGAAATCCCCTCAGCAATCACATGTTGACGAACCGAGGGAGGGAGGGAGACAGGGAAGGGGACATTAGGGAGAGGGCCCTCTGGCCCAATGAACTCCCTAATCTGCTGATGCTGGGAATGAGGGGGAGTGCTCCCAAGATTCCATCTCGAGAAGGGGTCCAAGTTCGACCAGTTGACGTCCAAGAAATTGCTAGTACCGTTCCCCACAAGGAGCCGAGAGTGGTCCGTAAGACTGTTCACGATCTTGCACATTGACTTCCAGGCAGGAGAGTTGGACTGCCTGTAGGTGGAGTGTTGAGGGTCAAATATTGCATATCAGACCCCATTTATTACCTGGATTTACGGGTATGATACTGTTTAACGACCGGTTTTAATTGTGTTTTGTTGCAGGATGCAATCAGGAGCTTAAACTGAAATTGGGTATTAAAAGCGTGAATTTAGCACTCTGATGTCACAAAAGCAGGGGACGGACTCTGGGATTGGGATCGACGATTTTACAGTACGAGATCAGAAAAAAATCGAGAAATTGAACCTCAGTGGCCTGGAAGTAAGCGAATGCAAGATCACAAGGTTCCCACCATCCGTTCGGCCCCGAGACTTCATACGGATCCGAAGGTCACAATTGAACCGTACACGTCAAATTTCAGCTCCTGGATCTTTGTGGAAGAAGCTCAACGAACAAATCAGCCCATAGATCGTTGATTCTAGGCCCACCTGCTACTTGGATATGCTTCACAATTGGTCTCAACGCGTTAAATGAGCTGACAAAGCGGATGGACGGAGCGATTTCTCACAAACATCTCTGTGGGGCCTCGAATACGGTGCATGTGCACGGGGCACTAGTGCACCAGCGTTCACCAAAAATCCAGAGTCGGTCGTAACGCTGACCGACTCTTCTTCTCAAATCAAAAGAAAACGCAACAGCGTTTTCCTTGCTCGATGGGATTTCTCTAGTGGACCCCACCTAACATTCAAATCATCAATCTGACCCGTCCATTCACTCCAGAGGGGGAACGTGATCCTCACCTAGGTGTCTTTTTTGTCCAAGGCACGCAATAACGTGATTTACACCGTCAAACGTAGGTTGAACGGTGGCTTGAGTTGATTCAATGGGACATGCAAGAACCTACAAAAGTTTACCCTTCCGGACGGTTTTTTGTCTTGAACACAACAGACGGTGTGGATTTCCGAACAGACTTCAGTAATGGACCCCACCACTCAATCAGCGCACGCCTTCCAAATCCGGATCGGATTTGAATCCCGCCTGCGAAACGGAGCAGAGCCTTGCGGTTCTTCCCAGTGGACCATCATCAGGGACCCCCGTGATGATCTGACCCGTTCAACCGGTTCGGAACGATGGAATGATTAGAACCATGAAGCTTCCACACGTTTCTATACACGTGTGCGTACACGGGTGGAGGGAAAACAGCATCTGTGCAGCAGAAAGAAAACAGAGAATCTCTGCTTCCACCGCATGAACGGCCGGCCAAATTATACATCTCCGACCAAAATTTCGAGAGGAATCCGATGGATGGCATGGATTTCCCAAAACGATAGCCGAAGTGGGTCCCACCGAGAGCTCAGCGTAACGCCCGTGTACAGGGTCCCGTTTTGCGTCCGGAGAAACCCAGATTTTTCGGGCGGTTATGGCCCATTATCCTTGATCATTTCATCAATCCAAACCGTCCATCGTGTAGGGTGCTCAAAAACCTTCCAGGGGACGTTCTCCTTTTCAATAGAAAGCAATAGAAGGAGGAAGTATCTGCCAAAATCACTGCTGCTGCGAATGTCCTTCACGCACGCCGACTCCAGCGTCCACCCACCGCCTGTATTTTCTATTTTTTTTGGTCTATAAAAAGGAGAGAGAATGAGAAAGAGGAGGGAGAGATCAGAGCTTGGACGGCTGGAGCAGGGGAGAGAGAGACAGAGAGAGAAAAGGGAAGTAGTTTAGTTTTTTTTTCTTCTTTTAGTTATTTTATTTTTTTAAGAGTGCTAATCCACCATGTCTATGTGTGGCTAAATCCTCTTAGCTAGGGCTAAGAGGTGAAGCTTGTAGCGTGATGGGAGGCCTCTTTGCTTGTGCCTTTTGTTTAGACTGATCTGATATTGATTTGGGTTTAATTAAGGGAATGTTTTCGATCTTTAATGGTCTGTAGACCGAAATTACAATGGGTCCGCAATGGCTTTGAGCATGTTCTTTTTCTTTTATGTTTATGACGTCAGGAAGCCCCTGTTATTCACCATCGTCTCCTGGGCATGGTTGGATGTCAGTACCCTTCCTAACCTTCATACATTGATTGGTTGGTAATTAGTTTAATTCTGTTGTTTGCTTTGTCTCCTGGGCATGGTTTGGTGATGGAATCCATTCTAATTCATATACCTCTCATCTCTTGAAATCTATATCAATGGCAGTTCGAGTTAATTTTCCGATTTATAATACGGGCATAAGATCTCCACGATCTCTACAAGTGGATCCTCCTGAATCCCTAGTTTCCCTTCTCCTAAATTTTTCCTAAGTTTTAGATTAATATTTCATCATTATTCTTCAAATTACAATCGATTCAGATTTCATCTTATTCTAGTTCTATTTCTACTTAGTTTCAGATAACGTACAAGTTACAGTCCCTTGGGATTCGACCTCGGTCTTACCGAGTTATTACTACATCACAACCCTATACTTGGGAGTGAACAAGTTTTACAGCGGTTCTTGGACTCACGACATTTCTACAAGCTACGATTTTTCGAAATTAATTAGATTTAGAGTTAGTTTAAGATTAGGATTTTACTAATTTTAATTTTTAATTTTGTTTTCTATTTTGATTCATAGAACTAACTTATTTCCTATTTTGTAGATTGTTAAGATAGAACTTCTAATTTGGTAAACTCTTTCTGATTTTCTAGATTTTCTAACTCTTTAGATTTGGTTTGCTTTAGAAATTTCTTCTATTTAGAAGCTAACTTATTTTGTTGTGTTTTGAGTTTTGACATAGGAACTTCTAGTCTGGTAACATCTTTCTAACTTCTCATTTACTTTACGTATTCTTTGTAGGATTTTGCTTTCTTCCGGGATTAGATTGAGTTAGAGTTTCACCATGTATATGCACGAGTGGGAACGTCAATATCTTTGAGAAGAATAATCTATATTGGGATGATGATTATGATAGAAATCCACCAATGTCTCAAAACTTTTCTGAAACTATCATCAAGAATCGACCGGAATACAAAGAGCCACCAGTTAAGAAGTCCTTACGCGATCATATACGGAAGAACAATTCCACCCCACGGACCGTACGTGAATGTTGGGGTTATCATAACTATGGGAGTGAGAATTACTATCACCCATCTGAGAAAAAGAAAACAATACGTGATTATATTATGAGTGATAATAAGTATTACCAACCATCAGATTCTCCCACCTATGATCCGTATGACTATAATCAGTGGAACCATCAAAACGGGAAGATGAACCAACAACATGTAATGATTATTCTCTTGGATCCCATACCTTTGAGATCCAACCAGAAACGATCCAAGAGGATTCATGTTTTAATCTAGAACAATTCAACCAACATGTTGCAGAAGCGATGAAAGCAATGGAAGCACTGAATTCGCGCCTTGAAAGGATAGAAGAAGCTCGTGCATCCCAACTACAATCCAATCCAGAAATACAATGCCAGGAAAGTGATCCTCACTCGCTTTTGACGAAATCTGGAATTTGGAATGAGGAGTTGGATTCCATTAACGAGCACGTGGTTCAATTTCCCAATGAGCCGATCTCGATGACTGTTCAAAAGAATGGTGGAGATACATGGGTGTCTTTCAAATACAGTGATGATGACACACCTCCCTTACTTGACACACATGAATTCAATGATGAGGTAGAGGTTAGTTCATTCAAACCTCAACCGAATTCAAGAATAGATTGTGAGGAAAGCGATCCCATCTCAAGTGTGTACTGCACTGAATTGGAAGCTGAGAAGTATTGGGATGAGATTCATAAGAGCGCAACCCAAATTCCCCTGGAATCAATCTCAAGTATGGTCCAGGTCAATGCTCAAGAAGCACACGAAGTGATCGGTCATACTGAGCTACTCCACTCACCTAACATGTCTGATTTAAAAGTGGAAGATGAGCTCATTAAAACCGACCCTTCCAACTTCTGTGAGACATGTTTGGACCACTCTCTTGAATTAAATGATAATGTGATTTGGGAGAAGGACGAGCTGCTCGCTACGACTCTAGAATTTGAAACCACTCAATTAAGACCACCATCTGAGCTGTACACGTCTAACAGTTCAACGCCTCGATTGAGTAGTTTCAATGAACAAAGTGATCCCATCGATGCTTCCCTATTGATCTTCAATATGTTTGTGCGGCTGGAGCAAGAGAACATATCTTCATATACTTTTAAGGGCGAGGAGTCCTTGAGCATCTCATTCTGATTTCCATGAGGAAAATAAGTCACTCTCAGCTGAAATTTCCGACTCTTTTGATAATTGCTGGGCACACTTTTCAAAGTCAAACGATCTCATGTCAAAAGACAAAGTAGATGCCTTGCAAGACAACATCTCGGTAGTTATCACTGACCGAGAGAACCCTTATTTTGAAGCCCCTTCTTCCCTTGATCCTAAATGTTTACCATTAAAGGAGGAGGAGCTGAAAATTGAACCGAAGATTGACACTTCGAAATGTGTTGAGGCTACATCACTTTTTGCGAAGTTTTCTAAACTTTATCTACTTGTAGTCTCTGATTCACCATGGGATACTAACGTTGAAACTTCTTCTGTCACAGGTGAATCGTACATACTCTGGTTACCTCAAGCAATGCAATGGAAAATTTCTTATGAGGTACATAAGTCTCTCTGGAAAGTCATGCTCCATGGCACCCAAGCCTTTTGCAAAAAGGGCTTTTGGATGATCTTGTTGAAGAACTTACTGAGGAACTTATCAAGATACTGGCCAGAAGATGAACCTTGCAGCATGAGTAGTGAGTTCAATGTTTGTGGGTAACATTGCTGCAAACCCTCACGAGACTACAACTCGTCCACTAGGGGTAACCTAGGGGTTTAAAGGCTTGTTGCATGCGCTAAATGCAATCGAGAGCACCTGCGAAAGTGGTATAGGTAGGATTTTATTTTATTTTTGTTATTTTTGTTCTGCTTTCTCTCTCGTGCTGACTGGATTCCATGTTGAGATCTCTTGGGAAGTCTCTCACGATTCATCATTCAGGTACTATCTTCCCATCACTTCTCTTTTACTTTCGTTGTCCCATATGCATTCCATGCTCATATCTTTTACATTGAGGACAATGTAGATTTTAGGTTGGGGGTGGTGGATTAGGCAACCTAATCAGTGTTTTTCTTCGTCTTGAGCAAAAATTGTGAAAATTTTTAAATTTTTTTTTCTGGACTTTCTAGTGCGTTCGAGGTGATTTTGACAGATATCCTGGATTTTGAATTTTAAGATACGTAATGATGGTAATTCATGACTTTTGGATTCAGTTATTTGTACATTTCACAGTTAAGTTTGAATTGTTAATCCATGATTAGAAGTTGTACACATTGATTGAGTCATGGTTTTACATACCACATCTCACCTACACATTGAGATTTCAGTTTGACATTGAATGATTAACTTGGTAATCACTGAGCATGAACGAAACCAGCCTAAAAGAATTATCCATCAGGGTATAAAAAAGAGTTGCACCATGGGTTTGCTCCCTATAGGTGTGATTCGATTTTTCATGATTAACGATTGAAAAAGAGTTGGGCAACTAGTTTCACCATAGGTTTGCTCCCTATAAGTGAAAATTTGATTCCCATCTTGAAAAAAAAAAAAAAAAAACTAGAAAATGAAAGAATGATATATGCGACAAAGTATTGGTTTAGGTGATGGTTGTTATGAATTTTCTGATTGATTACTAATGATATCATGAAATCGACAATTTGATCTCTTAATGATGATAGGCTGAGATTTCACTATACAACCATGGAACTCAATGTTTAAAATTATTCTAGTTTATGGATTAATATTTGAACTTGATTATGAAATTCACCATGCATGAGAGGCCAGGAGAAATTGATAATCACCATTCATGAATCTTAAGATTTTTCATTTCTGGATTGTTTTTTCAAAATATCACTCGGCTTCATAAGAATTGTCTCATAATTCTCAACTTAATTTTCGCATATTTTGCTCGGGACTAGCAAAATGCTAGTTGGGGGTTGTGTTGAGGGTCAAATATTGCATATCAGACCCCATTTATTACCTGGATTTACGGGTATGATACTGTTTAACGACCGGTTTTAATTGTGTTTTGTTGCAGGATGCAATCAGGAGCTTAAACTGAAATTGGGTATTAAAAGCGTGAATTTAGCACTCTGATGTCACAAAAGCAGGGGACGGACTCCTGGGGATTGGGATCGACGATTTTACACAGCCGAGATCCGAAAAAAATCGAGAAATTGAACCTCAAGTGGCCTGGAAGTAAGCCAGAATGCAAGATCACAAGGTTCCCACCATCCGTTCAGCCCGAGACTTCATACAGGATCTGAAGGTCACAATTGAACCGTACACGTCAAATTTCAGCTCCTGGATCTTTGTGGAAGAAGCTCAACGAACAAATCAGCCCATAGATCGTTGATTCTAGGCCCACCTGCTACTTGGATATGCTTCACAATTGGTCTCAACGCGTTAAATGAGCTGATAATGCGGATGGACGGAGCAGATTTCTCACAAACATCTCTGTGGGGCCTCAGAATACAGTGCATGTGCACAGGGCACTAGTGCACCAGGCGTTCACCAAAAATCCAGGAGTCGGTCAGCGAACGCTGACCGACTCTTCTTCTCAAATCAAAAAGAAAACGCAACAGCGTTTTCCTTGCTCGATGGGATTTCTCTAGTGGACCCCACCTAACATTCAAATCATCAATCTGACCCATCCATTCACTCCAGAGGGGGAACGTGATCCTCACCTAGGTGTCTTTTTTGTCCAAGGCACGCAATAACGTGATTTACACCGTCAAACGCAGGTTGAACGGTGGCTTGAGTTGATTCAATGGGACATGCAAGAACCTACAAAAGTTTACCCTTCCCGGACGGTTTTTTGTTCTGAACACAACAGACGGTGTGGATTTCTGAACAGACTTCAGTGATGGACCCCACCACTCAATCAGCGCACGCCTTCCAAATCCGGATCGGATTTGAATCCCGCCTGCGAAACGGAGCAGAGCCTTGCGGTTCTTCCCAGTGGACCATCATCAGGGACCCTCGTGATGATCTGACCCGTTCAACCGGTTCGGAACGATGGAATGATTAGAACCATGAAGCTTCCACACGTTTCTATCCACGTGTGCGTACACGGGTGGAGGGAAAACAGCATCTGTGCAACAGAAAGAAAACAGAGAATCTCTGCTTCCACCGCATGAACGGCCGGCCAAATTATACATCTCCGACCAAAATTTCGAGAGGAATCCGATGGATGGCATGGATTTCCCAAAACGATAGCCGAAGTGGGTCCCACCGAGAGCTCAGCGTAACGCCCGTGTACAGGGTCCCGTTTTGCGTCCGGAGAAACCCAGATTTTTCGGGCGGTTATGGCCCATTATCCTTGATCATTTCATCAATCCAAACCGTCCATCGTGTAGGGTGCTCAAAAACCTTCCAGGGGACGTTCTCCTTTTCAATAGAAAGCAATAGAAGGAGGAAGTATCTGCCAAAATCACTGCTGCTGCGAATGTCCTTCACGCACGCCGACTCCAGCGTCCACCCACCGCCTGTATTTTCTATTTTTTTTGGTCTATAAAAAGGAGAGAGAATGAGAAAGAGGAGGGAGAGATCAGAGCTTGGACGGCTGGAGCAGGGGAGAGAGAGACAGAGAGAGAAAAGGGAAGTAGTTTAGTTTTTTTTTCTTCTTTTAGTTATTTTATTTTTTTAAGAGTGCTAATCCACCATGTCTATGTGTGGCTAAATCCTCTTAGCTAGGGCTAAGAGGTGAAGCTTGTAGCGTGATGGGAGGCCTCTTTGCTTGTGCCTTTTGTTTAGACTGATCTGATATTGATTTGGGTTTAATTAAGGGAATGTTTTCAGTCTTTAATGGTCTGTTGTGACTGAAATTACAATGGGTCTGCAATGGCTTTGAGCATGTTCTTTTTCTTTTATGTTTATGACGTCAGGAAGCCCTGTTGTTCACCATCGTCTCCTGGGCATGGTTGGATGTCAGTACCCTTCCTAACCTTCATACATTGATTGGTTGGTAATTAGTTTAATTCTGTTGTTTGCTTTGTCTCCTGGGCATGGTTTGGTGATGGAATCCATTCTAATTCATATACCTCTCATCTCTTGAAATCTATATCAATGGCAGTTCAGTTAATTTTCCTGATTTATAATACAGGCATAAGATCTCCCTGATCTCTACAAGTGGATCCTCTGAATCCCTAGTTTCCCTTCTCCTAAATTTTTCCTAAGTTTTAGATTAATATTTCATCATTATTCTTCAAATTACAATCGATTTAGATTTCATCTCATTCTAGTTCTATTTCTACTTAGTTTCAGATAACGTACAAGTTACAGTCCCTTGGGATTCGACCTCGGTCTTACCGAGTTATTACTACATCACAACCCTATACTTGGGGAGTGAACATGGAGGGGGCGTGGCTACTCGAAACCGCATACTTCGACCTCATGAATTTGGCCCACAAGCTGCCCCCATAGTTGAAGAAGATGGTCCAGGCTCTTTTCCACCTCAGGGCTGATGTAACATCCTTTAAGCGCTTGATTCCTAGCCCACCTTCCGCAGTAAGGGAGGCGATTCTGCTCCAATGAACCCAATGAAAGTTCTTCTTTGCGTCAGTCTATCCCCAGAAGAATTCAGCCCACCCCGATTCCAGCAAGGCCAACGTCTTCTTTGGGACTTCAATGGCAGTAAGGGTGTGGATGGGCATGGCCGAGAGCACATGCCTGATGAGGACGCTTCTCGCTCCCTGGTTAAGGAGGCGGGCCTTCCAACCCGCTGTACGGGATAGGATTCTGTCAATCAAAGGTTGGAACGTTGAGGATCGGACACGACCTTTAGACAGGGGAACTCCCAAGTAATGGAAAATGGGGGCCGAACGAGCAAAACCAGAGAGAGATTCAATTCTCCTAATCCTGCCAACCGGAGCCTTCTCAGGAGCCATGAAACTGCTCTTACCACTATTCATCTTCTCTTGTGCCTCACATGTGCAAAGCATCCCATGAGTGCCAATGTAATATATATGCCATTATCCTTCTTTAATCATTCTATATATGTCACATGTGCTCTCATTTAGCTTTTAGCTTCTAGTGTTCAGTTTTCCTTAACATTACTGGTGTAATTGCTGATGCAGGGGGGAATAATTTATGTACATTTGATTCACACCGTCCACTAGATGAGAGGCAATTTATGGCCCTGATCCAAAAAAAAAAAAAAAAAACTGACTGATCCAAAACTAATATGGGCCAAACCAGATGAACACTGTAAAACCATGCCCCTCTAAATTTAAGTGGTGGGACCCAATTTTGTTTGGAATGTCTTGATTTTTTTTTTTTGCGTGAGGCAGCACATATGATAGATGGTCTGGATCTCATGCATGTTATCCCTTCACATGGCTACACGAGGTGTGCTAAAAGTGGACCCCTTTTTTTTTATTTTTTTTTATTTTAAATTTCAAAAAGAGGAAATCTCATTCATAGAAAGGAGATGTATAAGCATTTGGATGGCCCCATGAAAAACTGGGGCAACACCTATCATATAACCCCTAAACAACTCCATACAAAACAAAAAGAAACGCCTACATGGATGGGTAAGACGTTGCACCAGGGCCTAAACAGGCCAAATCATCCAACTCCCTATCTATACAACTTCCTCTCTCTAATGTTGCCTACCCTTACAGAGTCTAAAGCCACCGCACCTCTGTAGAAGCAGGCAACCCTTCCCATTTTCTGTAAAACATGTTTGGAACAAAAACGAAGACGAAGCAGACCTTATCAAAATGAGGTTTGTCCAAATACATCCCTACAAATTGTAACAAGATAGGCGGAGACTCTACCCTTTGAATCTGGGTCATCTTCTAGTGATCCAAACTGTTTATACGACCCTCAGCTTTTTTGGTGGCTAACAAATGAAAGCTCTCACTTAAATTATTTCAAATTAACCTTCAATAATTTGACTATTTGGCTTTGAAATTGAACCATCATTGTAACTTTTGTATAGTCAGTAGGTTAAAATATTCCATGGGAGAATTCTTTTGGATATCCTACATTCAAGGGGTGCCCTATCAAATAAACAGCTTGTATCATTCAAAAAGGCCCTAATCCAACTGCTAGAGTCCTATCATATTTTATGGTACGTCACATCGTTTGTAGTAAAACCTCTCTTAGAATAGCCGGATTCCACTTGGAATTGTAATAGCATGGGAATTAACATGTGAGGATAGTGGCAGTAAAAAGTATTATTTTGATTAACTATGTTATGCGCCTAGTGATGTACAGCGAGCCACAGATCTGTTCTTGGAACAGCTGGATTGAAGGAAGCTTAAATGGAAGCGGACACGGTTTGTCAAATCCAGGTCTAGTCGTATTTGGGCCCTAGGCGGTCCGGTTTGAATAAATTCAATCTGAATAGGGAGAAATAGTTGTTCAAAGTGTGAACCATAAGTTGGCCATAACTTTTGATTCAGGTATCGTTATGGGTCGCATCGGTTTGTTTTATGATAAAATGCTTCATTCTTATTCAAAATTATGGTTTTAGGAAAAACTTGCCATTTTTAGTAAGTTTTAATTTAACGTATTTCCTTCGTTTTAGAGTTTTAATATATGCAGTTTTTTCAGAAATTGTTTGTAACCATGCTAGGAATCATCATGCATGCTTAATTTAGAGCTTTCTATTTTGGTAAAATTTACTATTTTGGATAAATTCTAGTTTGGTTGAATTAGGACTCCTAATTAAGATTTTATTTTTTCTTTAATATAATCGGAAAATCTGGAGATTCATTAAATAATAATTGTTTGTAATCATGCTAGAAATCATCTGCATGCTTAATTTAGAGCTTTCTATTTTTGGTAAAATTTACTATTTTGGATAAATTCTAATTTAGTTGAATTAGGACTCCTAAATAAGATTTTACTTTTTTGTTAATATAATTGGAAAATCTGGAGATTCATTAAATAATAAAATTTTGAATTCCTCCTCATGCCATTCCTTGTGTCACCTAGCTCATTAAAGCACCAAACATAATTAACTATACAAATAGCCAAATTGATGGTTACAAATAGAAATACAACAATGGTCCACATTCAACTGAAAAAAAGACGTCACATTTGTAGCTTTTTTTAATGCATGCATTTTTTTCAACACACCCCACATGAGCACTCAAATACATAACCTCAGTGTTCAAATGCACTGTCTACCATTGAGCCATGGGTTGGAACCCATCATATTTGTAGCTAGGATCCTCTTAGCAGTAAGATTTTTCGGGTGCCTCCATCCGTGCTAAGGCTCAAAAGAGTAATATTGGTTTAAGTAGGACCCTGTTGGATACGGTGGAAGATTTGTGCAAATCCAAAACCGTATAAGGATTTTTTTTGCTAGCTGTGCATGCTAGCTGTGAGATTTTTCTAGCTGTTGAGATTTTTTCTAAGTTTAGTCTGCTAGCTAGGAGAAGATAAACAGTAGATTTTTCCTAGATTTTTTTCTTTCTCTAGCTGCCCCTGGGATGTATCTAGACAGGGATAGATTAGTCTTTTTATATAATAAGAAAGCCTATAAAGGCAGATGTGTAATTCGTTTTTCATATAAGTCGGAATATAGCAACAGCAGCAGTCTCTGTTTCTTTTCTAGAAAGGTTTATTTCTGTTTTTGTGTGGCTGCAGCCACTCGTTAGCAAAAGCTATTCTCGTCAGAGGAAGGTGTGGGGTTTACAACCCAACAGACCCCACTTTAGTTTTATGGGATGGATATTTTTCCAATTGCAATGGTCGTTTTGCAAATTAGACAAAGGAATATCATTTTAGGGGCAGAACCATCACTTCACGTATTTCTCTAAGTTAAGGTATATTATCAAAGATAAAGAGAGAGAATTTTTTTATGAGAGCCTAAAAAGATTTTTTTTTCATGTGCCAGCGGGAGAGGAGTAGAAGAGAGAATGTTTCCATTTCTCCAAGGTTTTCTTTTTTAGGTATTGGCAAGGTGGGTCTTAGGAATGTCCACTGGAAATAGCTGCCATGTTCCCATTCCATGGTGGTAGTGGTAACGATGTGGCAGATGCGTTAGCCAGAGCGGCTAGTGACGGTTGCGCTAATTCTTTCTTCCTCTCATCATTGGAGCTGCCTAGGCGAGTTAGGGGTTCTCTGGTTCTTGATAAGGCAGGCCTGGGGAACTTGAGAGTCTGAAGTGTTTGGTGCTGGTTGGCTGTACGTGTTAGCTAGTTTGGCCCGAGCATCTTCTCCGCCCGGCCTTTTCTTGGCTGTCTGTGTTTTTGTTTCTCTCTTATCCAGTTTGTATGCAGGTTTATGATAGGCGGCCTCCTTAGCTTTTGTTGGAGGCTGCCCGAAGGACTGTACAGCTTCTATTTTATTTTCAATAAATCTTTGGTGGCTCCGTTCCACTTAAAAAATAAAAAAAAAAAAAAAAAAAAAAAAAACCGACTCTAAATTCATCCCAATCGCTTTCTCGAAAGGTTTTGAGCATTTGAGCAACGGATCTGATCCGTTGTGAGCTACATTATAGCAGGATTAATTGGCTGGTCAATAATTATAGAATGATCACCTGCGACTAAATTGCATGTGGACTTGCAAGGCACCTTAGCTCCATGCCAGCCTGGTTTCTTTGCCACATGATATTCATGGTGGGTCCCATCCTATGAATGGCTTGATTGCCCTACAGATGTTACTGGTACATTGTCCGAGTTACGCGTGAAGTTCCCATGCAAGATGTTGCCTCATTATCAAAACACATAAAATGTATAGAAAAATGACTCTTTATTGCATTCCCATTCTTCACAAAAATGAACGGATACAAATCTGAACCAACAGTCGATGATCCTGACCAATGTAACAAAAAAAAAAAAGAAGAAGAAGAAAAATAAAGGAAAGACAAAAAGAAAAATCCAACCAGCATGCCTTTCTCTTCTTATCTCCCTTGAGAGTCTTCTTTCTTCTTTTTCTCGTGAGGCCTACTGCAAGTAAAAGGCGAAGAATGACAGGATCGAGGCCCCCACCAGCCCAAGGGCTGGTGTGACTGCATCAGACCCACTGTGCATTGTGGGCCCAGGCGCTGGGGCCAAGCTCTCCTCGGCAGCAAGGACTGCACTCGCTGAGGCAGCAGCGATGATGATGGCGCAGGAAATCTTTCTCATATCCATGATGGAGAGTGGGAGTGAGAGAAAGATCACCCAAAAGCTGCCCGAAGAATTTGAACGATTGTGATAACTAAGTCCTTTTTCCTTCTTCTTCTTCAGCAAACCTGAGGGGAGGTGGGGTTGGAAGGGCATTTATAGGATTTTTCGGAGGGATTGTTGTAAAACGGTTGAGAGTTTGTTTATAGGGTTTGGGCTTTTGTGAATGGGAAAAATCCATGTGTTGCTTCGGCAATGAATGGGGTTTTTCGTGGGTCCTGGAGAATAGTTCAAAGTAACACTCATTGGACTATCTTGACTATCTGATATTGACCATTCAATCTGTAACTTGCCCATTTGATGGTCTCCAATTGAATGGTTATGGTCACGATATGAGAATGTTTTTCTAGATATATGATGTATCCTCGGTGCAACTCACGAATTACAGTTGGATTAATTTGCATGTATGACACTTGTATGGAGGATGAGTTGCACACCGTTGTGCACTAAAGGACTTTGGAAATGCACACCGTTGTGCATTAAAGGTCTTGGATGCTCTGACTAGGTGCGATGGATGATATGCAGTAAACTTGTTCAAAATATATATGAAAGGCTTCAAATATAAAAGTAAGCTCCTGTAACCATTGTACCTTCCAACCCTTTTTCTTTTGGATCTCTTATCCTTTTTCTTTTGGATCTCTTAGGTGGGGTTCCTTGGAAAACGGATTGGCTCCAGCGACACGGCTAGTACATGGGTGCGTGTCGTGGGAAGACGTTTATCCATTTTGTGAGATCATTGATTCTCACCGTTAAAATATTTGTAAGGCCCACCATAGTGTTTATTTTCCATCCAATCTGTTCATAACTTGGATGAAGAGGAAAAACAAATATCATACGGATCCAAAACTTATATGACCCCCGAAAGGGTTTGAATCGTAGACGTTCAATCCCCCACAGCTTTTTGCAGTGTGGTCCACTTGATCTTTGGATCTGGCTTATTTTTCAGCTCAATCATTAGGACGATCTCGCCACGGTTGGGATATAACACATGTACATACCTCTTGATGAGACCCACAGAACTTGGTGACATTAACCCACTAGCCGTATTGCTGGTGGTGCGGTACACTAGCCAATCCGCTTCACTTCCCTTTGACCAGCCCAAACATCAAGCCTGGGCCCTTATCTGCGTTGATTGTCAAATTTATTTATTTTTCCCTTTTTCCTTTACCGAAAGGTGCGAGCCCACGTAGTCCTAATGACAGGCATCAGCATCCCTATTGTTCCCTACGGTGCAGTCCATCAAGGTTTGGATGAGCCTGATTTTTTTTTTTTTTTGCTCTAGTGGTAATGTGAGGCAGCACATATGATGTACGGTCTGGATCTCATGCATGTTACTTCCTTCACATGGCTACACGAGGCCTGTTAAAAATGAACCCCATCAAAGTGAGGTTTGTCCAAATAATCAAATTGTAAACAGATGGGGAGACTATAATTTTGGGTCATTTTCTAGTGATCCAAACTGTTTACACGAGGAGCGGCATGTATGGTGGAAAGCTAACAAATGAACGTTCTCACTTCGATTATTTCAACCCTTCGATAATTTTACTCTTTTTCTTTGAAATTGAACCACATCAATATAACTTTTGTATAATCACTAGGTTGAAACATTCAATGGAAGCATTCTTTGGATACATCACATCTAAAGACGCCTACTGAATAAACAGCTTATATCATAAAAAAAATGCTATAATCCAATCAATAGAGTCCATCATATTTTATCGTGATTCATGCGGTTCTCTTGTAGTAAACCTCTTTTAGTATAGCCAGATTCCACCTGGGTATCCAACTATATAATAGTAAGGTAATTAACATATGAGGAAAGTGGCAGTAAAAAAGCACTACTTTGATAACTATATGCTATGCACCTAGCATATTAAAGTACCAAACACTATGATCCAAATAACCAAAATTTAATGCCGATAGCACATGGCTCGGTAATCCAAACAATGTATTTGTACTAATTTTCTACGATGCATTGTGGCTCAAAATGGCCATTAATACCACAGTGTTAACCTTTTAATATATGGCTTACATATAAATGGTTACAAGTAAAAATACAATAATAACTAATTAAAGGTATCTTTGGATTCATAAAAAAGGAAAGGAAAGGAAACATTATTTCACATAAAACTAACTTTTTGTTCTTTGTCAAGCTTTTTCTTTGTATGGGAAACGCTATTTCTTACTTTTTTTCTTTGTCGAAAAATAAATAATTTTATTTTTTATTCTCCTACATCCACTCCTTTGAAAGACATTTTTTGTTGGGAGCGTTGCACAAAAACCTTAGGATCTCGCCTCTCACAACACTAGAATTATGGGATATAATAAAACAATGAAGTAAATCAAAGCACAAACCATACGACACAAGAGATTTTACGTAGAAAACCCTCGAAGAGGTAAAAACCACGGGACCTAGTCTAGAGCAACAATTCACTATGAAGTAGAACGTTATAACCGATCACAAGCACACACCGCTTGGATCAAATCTTTTTCACTCACGTAGGAGTGGATGAACAATAAGAGAATAATGAAAACGGAGAGATCTCACCGATCACGAGGACGTAGAAACATTGAGACGTTGACTGTGCGGTAGATCACCTCTACGAGAAGAATTCTCCCTTCCACAAGCTTCATCTATCTCTTTTTTTCTTTTTCTCTCTCTCTCTTCCTCTAGAATCACTTTAGGAAGCCTTAGCATACCTTAGAATAGCCCTAAGGACCCCTATTTATAGTTTAGGCAATTTTCCTTCCGCACCTCTGCGAAACTGCCTCAAATTTACGCAGTTCGCACAAAATCCGCGCCGAATCTGCATAACCCTCGACTAGTCGAGCCGGGTCCTTGACTGGTCGAAGAACCCCTTCGACCGGTCGAGCCTAACCCTCGACTGGTCGACGCCAAAAATTGCTACTTGCTAGACTTTGAGTCAAGCGAGCCTCGACCGGTCGAGCAGCTCCCTTCGACCAGTCGAGCAACCCACTCGATCGGTTGAGTAGCGCGGTAATGCCAAGATTTGAGGCATCCGATCTGCACTACCTCTCCTTTGAACTGAGATGTAAAAGCCTATCAAATCCCCCCCTTTCCAACTCAGGAGGAATTTGCATTCTTCAACCAATCAGGTTTCTACAAACCTTAAACTTACCCTTAAGCAATGCCTTGGTCATCATGTCTAACCCATTATCATCTGTGTGAACCTTCACAAGCTGTAACACCTTCTGTTCCAAAGTATCTATGATCCAGTGATACCGAATCTCTATGTGCTTCGACTTAGAGTGCTGACTTGGATTCTTGCTCAAGTGCATAACACTTTGGCTATCGCAATAGACCACATGCTACTCCTACTTCAGGCTAAGTTCCTGTAGGAACCTCTTTATCCAAAGCATCTCTTTACATGCCTCTGTGACCGCAATGTACTCAACCTCGGTCATCGACAATGTTACGACCTTCTGTAGCTTACTCTGCCAAGAGACCGCTCCCCCTGTAAACGTGAACATAAACCCCAATGTAGACTTCCTAGAGTCTATGTCACCTACCATATCTGCATCTGTGTAGCCTTTTAATATAGGTTTTCTATCACCATAACATAGGCTCAACCTGGATGAGCCTCTTAGATATCGCAATATCCATTTCACCACTGCCCAATGTTCTTTGTTAGGATCGACAAGATACTGGCTGACGACACGAACCGCATATGTTATGTCTGTGTGCGTACACACCATAACATACATCAAACTTCTTACCGCTGATGCGTAGGATATCTTCCTCATCTCATCCACCTTTGCCTTCATTTTTAAACACTTTGTCGCTTAATTTGAAGTAACCATCTAGTGGAGTACTAACCGGCTTCACTGCATTCATACTGAACCGCTTTAGGACTTTTTCAATATACCGCTCTTGTGACAACCAAAGCTTTCTGCTGCTTCTGTCACGGGTTATCTCCATTCTTAGGATTTGTTTAGTCAGGCCCAAGTCTTTCATCGCAAATGACTTGCCCAACTCCTGTTTCAGCCTATCAATCTTCTTGATGTTACCCATGATGAGCATGTCATCAACGTATAGCAGCAGAACTAAGAAATCATCATCTGAAAACTTGCGCGTGAACACACAGTGGTCCGACTCCGTTCTGTCATGTCCATGCCTTAACATGAACGAGTCAAACTTTTTGTACCATTGCCTTGAAGCTTGTTTCAGCCCATACAAGCACTTCTTAAGTCTACACACCATATACTTTTTGCCCTGAAATTCGAACCCCTCTGGTTGGTGCATGTAAATCTCTTCTTCCATGTCACCATGGAGAAAGGCAGTTTTAACATCTAACTGTTCTATCTCCAGATCCATGCTAGCCGCCAACCTAAGCAACACACATATGGATGTCATCTTCACCACTGGTGAGAATATCTCCTCAAAATCTATACCTTTTCTCTGACCAAACCCTTTCACCACAAGTCTGGCCTTGAACCTCGTTTGTGAATTCTTCTGCTTAAACTTCTTTTTGAACACTCACTTATTGCTCAGAATTTTTTTGCCCTTAGGCAATTTCATCATATCATAGGTGTTGTTCTTATGCAAGGATTTCATCTCCTCTTGCACAGCTTTAAACCACTCTCTCTTATACTTGTCGGCTAGGGCTTCAGAATAATCTTCTAGCTCTCCCCTATTAGTAAGCATAATGTACACATGCGGTGAGTACTTCTTAGATGGGTGTCTGTCCCTAGATGTCCTCCTCACATGTGGCTTAACAGTGGATCAAGTGGGGGCTGCTCCTCTGGTCCATCTTCTATAGGAAATCCGTCGTCCTCTGCATCTTCCTGTACTCCCCTATTATCAGGCACCACATGAAGAGTAACCGGATCCATATCCTCTAGCTCACCTGAACTAGGTTGGGTCTTCTCTTTCTTACAAATGTCTTCTATACATTGATCTTTAAAGAAGAGCACATCTCTGCTCTTGACGAGCTTCTTCTCGGTCGAATCATACAATCTGTAGCCGAACTTTTCGTCACCGTATCCTAAAGACACACATTGTCTGATCTTTGTATTGAGCTTGGACCTCTCGTCCTTTGGTACGTGAACGAATGCCCTGCATCCAAACACCTTGAGATGATTGTACGATGGATCTTGTCCAGTCCACACCTTCTGAGGTACTTCTCCATTCAACGAAGCTGATGGAGACCTGTTTATCAAATACACTGCCGTGTTCATTACTACTCCCCAGAACATCTTGGGTAACTTTGCATGGAATAACATGCATCTGATTCTTTCTACAATTGTGCAATTCATTCGCTTAGCCACACCATTATGTTGAGGGGTCTTGGGAACTATTTGTTCATGCAGTATACCCAAGGACTTACAATACTCACATAGAAGTCACCAATGTATTCACCACAATTGTCAGTGCGGATGCACTTTAATGATCTACCTGTTTCTTTCTCTCAACCATAGTATGAAACATTTTAAACACACCAAAGACCTCGTCCTTGGATTTCAAAGCATTAACCCAAACCCTCCTAGATGTATCATCTATAAAAGTGATAAAATACAATGCCCCACGCAAGGTTTTTGTCTTCATAGGACCACAAACATCAAAATAAACTAAATCTAATGCATGCATTTTATTAACATGGGAAGCAGATTTAACAAATAAAACTCTATGTTGTTTCCCTGATAAACAGTCAATATAGGTTTTGAGAGGTATACCTGTCACTTCTAGAAGAAGCCGCTTCTTTACTAGTAGTTGAAGCCTTTTTTCACTCATATGGCTTAGACGTACGCCTGTGTCACATGTCAGTAGTTAAATCTTCCACTGCGTTCAACTCACCCTTGCACACATTGACACTTGCCTTGTATAGGGTGCAACACTTCTTCCCTCTAGCTGTGATCAACGAACCCTTGATGAGCTTTCTGCGCCCACAACAAATCGGCTTTCATAGCCATCATCATTCAACATTTCCATTGACATCAAGTTGAGGCGAAGGTCTAGAATGTACCTCACATCTCTGAGAACCAATGTGTAGCCCACATCGGTCTTCACATAAATATCACCGACCCCTACGATCTTTAATACACTAGAATTTCTCATCTTCAAGGTCCCAAAGTCACTTGACTTGTAGCTTATGAAGAAATCCCTGCTTGGAATCGCATGAAACAAGGCTCTGGAGTCTATCACCCAGTCGGTGTCCTGACTCATAGCCATGAGACAAATATCATGATCTGCCGAAAGAATAACTACAACGTCGCTATCGGAAGCGACCGCAGTAGAGTCTGATTCATCTTCCTTCTCATTTTCTTTTCTTTTCTTGTCATTCTTCTTCTTATGACATTCATGCTTGTAGTGACCATTCTTTCCACAATTCTAGCATTCAACATCCTTTCTGACACTTGACTGGTCTCTTTATTTATCTCGAGTCTTCCCGTCCTTTCTATTCTTTCCTCTCCCCCGATCTTGTGTCACAAGGGCCTCTTGTTGAGTAGACCTCTGAGACTTCTTCCTTATCTCTTCATTGAAAAGATAACTAGTTACCTGTTCCATGGACACCTTTTCGTCTGGCGTAGAGTTACTCAGAGACACCACCAATGTCTCCCAACTGTCAAGCAATGAGCTAAGTAATAGCAAAGCCTATAATTCATCATCCACGACCATCTTCATAGTGGAGAGCTGGTTCAATATGTTGTTGACCTCATTCATGTGCTCAGCCATATAACCACCATCTTTGAATTTGAGATTCATAAGTTGTCTTATCAGAAAAATCTTATTGCTGGTTGTCTTCCTCTCATACAAGCCTTGCAATTTCAGCCATAAGCTAGCGGCTGAGGTCTCCCTAGACACATGGTGGAATACGAAATTATCCAGCCATTGTCTAATAAACCCCACCATCTTGCGGTCCAACTTCTTCCAATCATCATCTGACATATCATTTGTTTTTGCTGATATGCCTAGAATTGGATCATACAAGTCCTTACAATAAAGCAAGTCCTCGATCTTAGCTTTCCATATGGTCCAGTTAGAACCATTGAGACTGATCATCCTTGATGAGTCACCTTCCATAATTCAGAACTGATCCCACTCCGTTCAACCAACCTCGACTCTTTGATACCACTTTGTTGGGAGCGTTGCACAAAACCTTAGGATCTCGCCTCTTAAAACACTAGAATTATGGGATATAATAAAGCAATGAAGTAAATCAAAGCACAAACTACACGACACGAGAGATTTTACGTGAAAAACCCTCGAAGAGGTAAAAACTACGGGACCTAGTCCAAAGCAACAATTCACTATGAAGTAAAACGTTACAATCGATCACAAGCACACACCACTTGGATCAATCTTCTTCACTCACGTAGGAGTGGATGAACAATAAGAGAATAATGAAAACGGAAAGATCTCACCGATCACGAGGATGTAGAAGCGTTGAGACGTCGACTGCACAGTAGATCACCACTACGAGTAGAATCCTCCCTTTCACAAGCTTCATATCTCTCTCTCTCTCTCTCTCTCTCTCTCTCTCTCTCTCTCTCTCTCTCTCTCCCTCCCTCCCTCTAAAATCATTTTAAGAAGCCTTAGCATACCCTAGAATAGCCCTAAGGACTCCTATTTACAGTTTAGGCAATTCCCCTTCCACACCTCTGCAAAACCGCCTCAAATTTGCACAGTTCGCACAAAATCCACACAAATCTGCTTAACCCTCAACTAGTCGAGCCGGTCCTCGATTGGTCGAAGGACCCCTTCGATTGGTTGAGCCTGACCCTTGATTGGTCGACACCAAAAATTGTTGCTTGCTGGACTTTGAGTCGAGCGAGCCTCGACTGGTCGAGCAGCCCAGTAATGCCAAGATTTGAGGCATCTGATCTGCATTACCTCTCCTCTGAACTGAGGAGGAAAACCCCATCATTTTTCTCATGATGGAAGAAAATTAAGTTTATTAAGAGTTAAAACCCAAATGTGGCACCATACATCTTCAATCATCTCATATGTGCCACATGCGCTAATGTGATAGATGAGTTAATGTCCATCTTTAGTTACACCGCACATATATCACTATGCCACATGTGCCAATGTGTTATATGTGACACCATCCATCTTCCATTGCACCCCGTAAATACAAAGCACCTCATGTATGCTAATATGACACCTGTGCCACCAGCTATCTTTTCTTGTGCCCCATATATGCTAATGTGCCACATCTACCACCACTCATCTTCTCTTGTGCCACACATGTGCAAAGCATCCCATGAGCACCAATGTGCCACATGTGCCATTTTCTTTCTTTAATCATTTTATATATATACAACGTGATCTAATATGCTAATGTCCATAAGTGCTCATTTAGCTTCTAGCTTCCTATGCTCAGTTTTCCTTAACATTACAGGTGTAATCGTTGAAACAAACATGCCCTTAGTGTAAGATAGACTTAGGCAGAAGGGAACAAGTGCAAGGGTACAGGCTTATTAGCATGCTAACCAAGACCCATACAACATGCTAACCAAGACCCATATAACATGCTAACCACGACCCATATAACATGCTAACGAAGACCCATATAACATGCTAAACAAGACCCATACAACATGCTAACCAAAACCCGTACAACATGTTAATCAAGACCCATGCAACATGCTCACCAAGACCCAAACAACATGCTAACCACAACCCACATAACATGCTAATCAAGACCCAAACAACATGCTAACCATGACCTATATAACATGCTAACCAAGACCTATACAACATACTAATCAAGACTCATAAAATATGCTAACCAAGACCCATATAACATGCTAATCAAGACCCATATAACATGCTAAGCAAGACCCATACAACATGTTAACTAAGACCCAGACAACATGCTAACCAACATGCTAATCAAGGCCCATACAACATGCTAACCAAGATCCAGACAACATGCTAACCAAGACCCATACAACATGCTAACCATGACCCATGCAACATACTAATCAAGACCCATATAACATTCTAACCATGACCCATATAACATGCTAACCAAGACCCCTACAACTGAGACCCATATAACATGCTAACCAAGACCCATATAACATGGGTAGTGATTTTTTTTTTTTATTATTTTATTTTTTTTACCATTTGGGTCGTGGTTTGCATAGGTCATATAACATGGGTCGTGGTTGTAATGTGGCAACGGTCATGATTGTAATGTAGTAAGGGTCGTAGTTCTCATGTTATATGGGTCGTGGTTGTCATGGGTTGTAGTTACATGTTCACTTCCTTTACTGTCAAATGAATGGTTAGTCATTGGTACAATAGCCTGAGGCCATCAATGGGGAGATCCGTTCCGTCCACCCTGTCGGCCATCTCGTCGTGGGCTCAAAAAGTCCTGACTTGGGCAATGTTTACTTCTAACAAACATCACGGTGAGCCTGGAAAGTTTCAACAGTGGATTCTATTGTCACCATTATTTTCTATTATGTGACCCACGCGAGCTCTGAATCAGGTTGATATTTGGGCCCTAGCCCTAAAATGACACGGTAAAAAGGATGGACGGCATGAATTATACACATACATCAATATGGGCCCCATGAGTTTAGTCCTTTCCCACGCGCAAAAAGGGTTCCATACACATCACTTTACTAGCATTAAATACTATGTAACTTCTTAGTCCCTAGAAAATCATGCAACTACTGAACTAAGATCAAGGGCATTTTTGTCCCGAAACAAACTCCAAAAGCGGTCAAAGGCGCTTTAGGGAATATATGGAGTGTCGTAGCGTTCGAGGTAATTTGCTCAAACTTCGAGGCAAGTACGGTCAATTTCCCTTATCTTTTTGAACGTTTCAGTACTCGAACTGCATACCTATATGGGTTTTTCTTTTAATTCGGGTCTCTAAGTGGGTAATGTATATCGGTGGTGTCGTTTGATGAGGAAATCTTTTCCTTTTCCTTTTCTTTTTCGTTTTTTTTTTTTTTTCTGAAATTCAATTCATATATAGAAATTCTTTTTATATATGCATTTTTCTTTCAAAAAAAAACAGCTTTCTCGAAAGCTTTTGAGCTTTTGAGCAACGGGTCCGATCCATTGTGAACTACATTAATAGGATTGGCTGGTTAATAATTATAATAGGATTGGTTGGTCAATATAATTATAGAATGATCACCTGCTACGAATTGTATATGGACTTATAAGGCACCCTAGCTCCATGCCAGCTAGTTTCTTTGCAACATGATATGTTACTAAAAATTGAGAATTTTTAAAATAAAAAATAAATTAATATTTTTATATTTTGTGCGTGCCTTTTGTCCTAGGTGACTTAGTCTCTCATCTTTGCTTTATTTCTTTTGTCCCACATCTGATGAGAGTGGAAAACAAAAAAAAAAAAAACCTTGATAAGATATTATTGTCCCTTAGGTTTGTAAAGCAAATCAACTAAAGAGAACTATGAGTTTAGATTTGCGTTGATTTATATATTGCACGTGTGCCACATGTTGTGATTGGACCAAGTCTTCCAACTGTTGGCTCTCGAATTTGAAATTTTGAAGCTTAAATGAAGGGGGAAAAACAAGTATTTTCAGAAAAGCAAATGTAGTTTTTGAAAGACTGAATATTTTATCCTTATTTGAGGGGTTTAGATTGCGTGTGCACCAGATTAATTTGATCCATTGCGATCTCTAGTTACAGCTCTTTCAATTTAAGATTCTTTCTTCATTAGGAATTCTATTTTTATTCTTTTATGCTATTTTTTTCTTTTGCAATTGGTTTACTTGTTATGCAACTGTATTCTTATTTTTTAAGTTATTTCCTTTATTATTTAGTCCATCAAAATTTGCTTCAAATTTATTTAATTAACAAGATATTCATGATGTTGGTCCCACCTTCTGAACGGCTTGGATGCCCCACAGACGTTACGTACATTTCCGAGTTACATGTGAAGTTCCCATGCAGGAGGTTGTAGGTGATCTTGTCTCATCACTAAAAACACACTAAATTTCTAGAACAACGCTGCTTTTATTGCATTCCCGTTCTTCACAAAAATGAACAGATACAAATCTGGTCGGACAGTCCATGATCCAGATCAATGTAACGGAAAAAAGAAGAAACAAATAAAAAGAAAAATCCAACCAACATGCCTCTCTCTTCTTATTCTCCCTTGAGAGTCTTCTTTCTTCTTTTTCTCGTGAGGCCTACTGCAAGTAAAAGGCGAAGAAGGATAGGATCGAGGCCCCGACCAGCCCGAGGGCGGGTGCGACAGCAACAGACCCACTGTGCATGGCGGGCCCAGGTGCTGGAGCCAAGCTCTCCTCGGCAGCAAGGACTGCGCTCGCTGAGGCAGCAGCGATGATGATAGCGCAGGAGATCTTTCTCATGTCCATGATGGAGAATGAAAGTGAGAGAAAGATCACCAAAAAGCTGCCTGAAGAATTTGAACGGCTGTGATTTCTCAGTCCTTTTTTTCTTCTTCTTCTTCTTCAGCAAACCTGAGGAGGGAAGGTGGGGTTGGAAAGGCATTTATAGGGTTTTTTGGAGGGTTGTTGTAAAACGGTTGAGAGTTTGTTTCTAGGTTTTTGTGGAGGGAAAAAATCCTTGTGTTACTGGGAGAGAACGAGTAGGTTCTAGAGAATAGTTCAAAAACGCACTTAATCCGGGGGAGGGTAGAAAGGTAGGAGCACACCACCTGTAGACTATCTTAACCATATGATATTGACCGTTGAATTTGGAACCTGTCCATTTGATGGTCCCCAATTGGATGGTTAGGATCGCTAGATGAGATCGATTGTCTAAATATGATGCATCATCCGTGCAGCCCACGAAATAGACAGTCTGGATTGATGTGCATGTATGACACACGTGTATGGAGGATGAGTCGCTTTTTAGTTTAAGAAATGTTGGAAATGCACACCGTTGTTTAGCCCGATGGTGGACGTTATTCATGGCTTTAACGCAGAGCAAAAGATCCATCGATCCATTAAAAATCAAGAAAAACATTGATACTCTTTCAGGTGTAATAGACGATACTTGCACATTAAATACGATGCATAGAATTATGTCAAATTAATAATAATTGTGAGAGGCTTCAAATATAGAGAAAGCTCGTATGTGTATTATACCTTTTATTTATTTATTCTTTGCATCTCTTATGTGGAGTTCCTTCTCTTTGATCAGCCCAACAATCACACCTGTCCACCCACCAAGTGGGCCACTTATTCACATTGAATGTAGACTGTCAATTTTTGTTCCTTTACCGAAAGGGAGCCCTTTAAAAAATGTGGAAACACACCAACTGATTTTTATTGATACATGTGCAACCGTGCAATCCATCTCCACCACACCCCACCATATAACATACCAAAAGATATTAGGATTATGCCAGTTTTTTCTTTTTTCTTTTCTTTTTTTTTTCTTTTTTTCTCTGGCTACCCGTTTTTTCTCCTTCGTATGTGGCCCACTTGATGGATGGACACGTACGTCTCATTTTTAAGTGCAGGATTGTTCAATGTGGCCCCTGATAAACACTCGGAATCTATTACATGAGTAGCACCGAAGCCAATGCGTAAAGAATCACTTATTTAATCCATTAAAACTATATATATATATATATATATAGGAAAACGCTCACCTGCGAACCGATTCGTATACGATACGAACTTTTTGATACCCATATACATGATGAATCTCTGGGAGCGGTCCACATGAAGGAACCTCATGAAACCCTATAGTATGAATTTATACTTTGATCTGAAACTTTGGTGGACCGTGAAAAATGTAAACAGTTTCTTTCCTTCATGTGAATTTCTCTTTGCTATGGACGGTATGGATAAAAGTTTTAGATAAAAGTAAAACTTGGTCCTAGGGGTTTCACTAGTTGTTGCTTCACATGAACGGTTCAGATTTGCGATATTCATCACCTATGATGGGTTCTCAAAAAAGTTCGTCAAATAGAACGCACGAATGGCTGGTTCGCAGAGGTGAGCGCTTATATATATATATATATATATATATATATATATATATATATATATATATATATATATATATATATATATATATATATATATATGGGAAAAGGTACTATACGCTCGACCGTACCTTACCTTCCATAAGGTCGAGTGGTGGCATCATGCTATTCGCCGGATGGTGAAGAAATTTTACGGGGACTGAATAAACAAAACCGCAAGAAATTTTACGTGCGAAGCCTTTTGTTGTTGGAAGATTATGTGCTAAAATTCTGTGTGGGGCCCACTATATGATGTTTGTGATAAATCAAACCCGTCCATCCGTTTTTCAAAATCATCTTAGGATATGCGACCAAAAATGAGGAGGTTTCAGAAATTAAATGGGACACATGAGAGGAAACAATGGGGATTTAGTGACCACCGTTGAAACATTCATATGGCTACAAAAATTTTGTATTGGTTTATGTTGGTGTTGTTTTCATTTCATATCAATGAAAATGACCTTATAAACGGTTTCGATGGAATATAAACACTAAGGTGGAACTTAGGAAGGTTTCAACAATAAGCATCCCTTTCTGCCGTGTTCATCTCGTATGGCGTACTTGAATTTTGGATCCTCCTCATTTTCGGAAGAATGTCCTAAAATGATATCTAAAAATGAATGGACGGGTTAGATTTCACACAAAGATCACAATAGGCCCCAGAATAAAATACTTTCGCGAATCTTTAGGGAAAGACTTTATTAGGAAATCCGCTTCCCTGGGTGGCGTCCTGGTGGCGTCCTGGCTACTCCCCTGCCAACACCAATGGCGGGTGGTCAGTCCTATATGGGCTCCGCTATGCTGTATGTGTTTCATCTATGCTATTTATATGTTTTTCTAGATTATTTTATGGTAATGAGACCAAAAATGGGGTATATCTCAATCTCAAGTGGACCACATTACAGGAAACAATGTTGAATGGGTGTTGACCATTAAATATTTTTGGGTGACCATAGAAGTTTTGGATCACGTTGATCTTTGTTTTTTTCCTTCACATGGGTCCGCATGACTTAAAAATAGTTTGGATGTCAAATAAATAGTACAGTGGGCCTTAGGATTATTTTAAGCATGAGCATCACTCTCCACACTTTTTTCTGTGGTGGGGTCCACTAGAGCTTTTGATCTGCCTCATTTTTTGGATAATGCCATAATATGATCTCTCAAAGTGGATGAACGGTGTGGATATAATACATACATCATGCTGGTGCCCACAGAACTTGTGATGTGACTTCAGCTACTCAACCTCCCATGGTGGACCAGTTATTGTATCAAGCATACTTTTGGTCTAAGTCCTAGAATGAGCTCAAAAAAAGGATGAATGGGGTAGATTTGTCATAAACATTATGGTGGGGCCCACCTTAGTTTCCAACACGCTAACTTCCTACAAAAACTCACCGCAGATTGCGTCTCGAGCGTGTTACAGCCGGTTTTCTGCGGACGCGAATTAGCCGCTGACGGGTTAAGTAGCCAAACTCGCCACAATAGTCACATCACCGAATTTTGTAGGCCCACCACAATATATGTGTTGTATCCACACCGTCCATCCATTTGGAGAGATCATTTTAGGGCATGATCCAAAGAATGAGGAAGATCCAAAGCTCGAGTGGACCCACCATAGAAAATCGTGGGGATAGTGACGACCACCGTTGAAACCTTCCTCAGGTCCATCATGATGTTTATTTGAGATCCAATCTGTTCATGTGTTAACGCAGAAATGAAATATAGAAAGTTCAAATATTAGCATGATCTAAAACTTTTGTAACACTTAGAAGTTTTTAACGATGGGCGTCACTCTCTCCACTATTATCTGTGGTGGTCCACTTAAGCTTTTGATCTGACTCATTCTTTAGATCATACCATAATATGATCTCTCCAAATGGATGGACGAAGTGGATACATAATATACATCATGATGTTGCCCACAAAACTTAGTTACATAACTTCAGTAGCAAGTCCCTTGACAGTAGCTAATCCGCGTCGATTTCCTACCAAATTTCTCACGGCATTGTTTATTTAATTTTCTTGTAAAATCTCCTCACCATCTGACGAATAGCATGATGCCACCACTCGACCTTACGGAAGGTAAGGTACGGTCAGCGTCTGATACCTTTTTCCATATATATATATATATATATATATATATATATATATATATATATATATATATATATATATAGGGAAAAGGTACTATGCGCTCGAGCATAAAGCGGTCGTCCGTGAGGTCGAGCTATGTGGGCCCCACCGTGATGTCGTTCGAAGATCCACACCGTCCACCAGATGCACGAGCCCAGGGTGGGCCCATATGGCCCAAAATCAGCCGTCCACGTAACTCAGGTGGGCCATACTATCGGAAAACATAAGTATACACGCAAAAACATGTAAAATCACTTGGTGGGTCCCACCTGAGTTGTGGATACCACCTGAAACTTAGTCTAAAATTACAGTCAAGTGGGACACACATGATGGACGGTGTTGATCATCAAAAAACGTCTCGAAAGGTCCCCACAAATGGTTTTGAATGTTTGATGGTGCACTGACCCCTCTCAACTTCGTACATGGTGTGACCCATAAAAGTCACTGATTGACTTGATTTTCACTGCCGTGTGGGCCCCTATGGAATGGTGCATGAGGGGGTAGATTTTCGAACGGCATCACGGTGGGGCCCACACTAACTTTCGGCCGACGGACGACCGCTTTACGCTCGAGCACATAGTACCTTTTCCCCAGCGTATATATATATATATATATATATATATATATATATATATATATATATATATATATATAATTTGTAAATGGTCGGGTTCAAGGCGGGTTTAGCCAAAACCAGACCGCCCATTTACTAAACAGTGGGTCCAATTTTAGACCCGGACCCTTTTACTAAATGGGCGGGTCCGGTGGGTCCGAGTCAACCCATTAGACCCATTTATAAATGGGTCCGAGTCCAGCAGAGGGAGATCCACCTGACCCATTTATAAATGGGTCGGGTCTAACGGGTTCGGTTAAGGAGATCCGGACACTGAACTAAACCCGTTTAGAAACGGGTCCAACGGGTCTAACGGGTCCAACAGATTGTTGATGCATGAGAAGTGTAGTTGTTTTTAGCCTTAAATAAATAAACTTTTCTAAAATGCTAGAATGAGGGCCCTAAAATCAGCTTCATCCGTGATTAAAATCTCCACACCATCAAAAGAACTATATAGACAAAGCTCACCTTCTAAACTCTTTCCATTAATTTAGCCCACCTAAATCACATATGGGCCACGATTTTTTTTAGAAAGGGCTTAAGATTTTGTGTGACATCTAATAAATGAAGTGGATTTCATATAATGATCACAGTGGGCCGATTAAAAATAAAGGGTGGACCTTTCTTTCCCAATTATTTCCTTTGAGGTGGCCCACCTAAATCTCAAGTCAGTTTAATGTTTTTGCCCCGGGATTAACTAATGTTTATACATCTATTGGCTGGAGTGGATCTTAAATAAACAACATGGTGGGCTAGATAAAAAATCAAGGAGGTGTATCTTATATTCAAACTAGTTTGTATTTTATTTTGAATACGTTGTTATGTAATATATAGGGAAGTGGGAACGCCATATATAGGGAAGTGGGAAGGATATAGGCGGGTCTCATGTAAGGTATATTTACTATATAGTCGGGTCTAAATATACCCATTTGACAAATGGGTCTATATGGATATACCATTTAGGAAAGCGGGTCGGATTTGGGTCGGGTCTTAATGGGTATCTGGTATGACCCATTTACAGCCCTATATATATATATATATTCATCCTTGTTTGTAACGATTTTAGGTTTTCTTTTGTGTATGGGCTGATACGATATCCCTGAATTTTTGGAGTGTGGACTCCGCCGGAAGATGTACTTGTTCCTTTCTTTCAATAAATTTTATTCTTAAAAAAATAATAAATAAATACACAACATATCTCATTATGTTGCGTACATGCCTTCTAACTGGTGCATTAAGTGAATTCCACCATTAATTATTACTTGATGGCCCTAAAATCAGGATTGTTTAATCAGTAGATGGTCCATCATAGAAAATAATGGGCATCCACCCATAAACATCCAAATTCATGCATGTGATGTTTTATTTGATGGGTGGATCAGCTTGATTTTTGGGTTTGTGTCCTAACAAGAGTTGAATCAATTGATGGATCTCGATACATCACGGTGGGCCACATGGAGGTTTTTGTTTTAATAATTCTGCTTGATTTGATTCTATTTTTATTTTTAGGAGGACGGATCATCCACAGCATTTGTAGAATGAATTTATTCTACAATTCTTGAGCCTTAGACCGTCCAGAAGAGTCGCCCAATTGATCAGGTCGATCCAACCATTATGTGGACCACCATATGAATTTGGAAGTTTTTTGCCCATCGTTTTCTATGGTGTGGTTCACCTTTGTACAAGGTCTAAGAGGTTCATTAAGTGTGCCCCATCATTCATGATACACAACAAAAACTCCCTCACACGGGCACGGTTCATCCGGGCGAGGCCCTCGGTTTAAATTTTAAGGCATTGATTAGATGGTGATGGGACCAATAAATGAACGGTGGATTCACATGGTAGGATAACAAAATCAACGATCCAAACCGACCGATTTTGGCACATCCTAAAATTCTCTTTGAAAACTCACCGAGTGTAATTAAGATCCTGCATCCTATACTTTCACTTTTTTTCATTTTCTTGAGCAAGGTGTGGTTCTGTGCGGCAAGGTAATGAGTAACGTTTGGCTATTATTTACACAAGTTGCCTGATATTGCCAGTTTTTCATAAAGAGTGACATTACCTTTAAATGGGCCATCTCTAGATGTAATGTAGCATGAAAATGCAGCAACAGTACTTGGACGTTATACCGTCCACTGATTTTGGACGTTTATTATAAGCTATATGTATGGTGACTACGATCACAAAAGTAGCCCATTGATTATTTTAATAATTTGGCTGGTGCAAATAAATTTGGAGTATGGCCCATGTAAAAAGTGGCCCATCGGGTCCATCATCAATGGTATGTGACCCAATTTGGTGAGAGTAAGGGTAGGGGGAGTGTCAAGCACTGATGTGGGAGCCATGATTTATGTACGTTAGATCCACACCATTCATTTGATGAGAGGCCGCATGTTTATTCTTGATCCCAAAAATCAGACCGATCCAAAACTCATGTGGGCCAAACCAGATGGAACAGTGTAAATCATGCGCCCCTTCTAAATTCATGTGGTGAGACTCACTTTAGTTTTGGCATGCTTTGATTTTTTGGGTGTTCCTTGTCTTGCTAGAAAGCATCAAATTAACATATTAGATGGCACATATAAACACCACGTTGGGTCTCAAATACAACTAATAGCAGGCAAGCATCCCAACTTTTCTCCACGGTGTGGCCACCTGAGTTTTGGATGAGCCTGATTTTCGGGCTCCAGGGTTAACGTCAGGCGGCCCACATGATGGACAGTCTGAATCTCATTCATGTTAGTCCCTTCACATGAGCACATGAGGCCCGCTAAAAACGGACCATGTCAAAACGAGGTCTGCTCAAATACACTTGTACGGTGGAGAATCAATAAATAAAAGTTATCAATTGTATCATTTCAGCCCTTTGATCACTGTAATCTTTGTGCAATTAACGAGTTCAAATATTCAATTTATGAGCTTTTTTGGGCATCTCTCATCACATTGGAGACCTATTACATAGACGGTTCGTGTCATGGAAAAAGGCTCAAATCCAAGAGCTGGAATTTTGATGCATCTGATCGTAAAATGTTGGAATGTATTCAAGCATATTTATATCAAAATAACTGGATTCTGCCTTAGAATCCAATTGTCATCTGACATTTAACATGAGAGTAGAGTAGAGAAGCGCTAAAATAGCTCTATTTTGATAACAGCATTGTTCATATGGCATATTAAAGTGACAAACGCAAAATTAATTATGAAAAAAAATAGCCATATTTTAATGCCTACAGGACTATGATGTGTTCCAAACAAGCCGTATACAAGGGTTTTAAATTCTGACAATTGAGTTGCATGGCTTAATAATCCAGAGATTCCAGGCCAATGGTTTTTCATTTTCTCACATTGGATTCGTTATGGCCCAAAATTCTTATAAGTGGGGCAGTGTTAATTAACCTTTTGATTTGCAACCTATGAATAGATGATTATAATAAAAAAAAAATAATAATAATAACAATGGTCCACATTCAACTGAAAAAAAAAAAAAAAAAAAAGCATCATATTCGTGGTGCTCATCTTCCGAAACATGGCCCCACTAACCAAAATTGAAATCCCATGTACGGTGGGAAGATGATTCCTGGCAAGGAAGAAAGATAATTATAGAATGATCGTCTACCACAAATTGTATGTGGACTTTAAATGCACCCCAGATCCATGCCAGCCTGGTTATGTTATTCATGGTGCGTCCCACCTTATGAACGACTTGAATGCATGCCCTACAGAAGTGACCGTTACGGTATCCAAGTTACATGTGAAGTTTCCATGCAAGTGGTTGTAGGTGATTTCCTCATTAACAAAACACACTAAATTTATAGAATAAGGCTTTTTTATTGCATCCACGTTCATCACAAAACAAACGGATATGAATCTGATCCGACGGTGAATGATACAAACCAATGTAACAAAAGAAAAAAAGGAAAAATAAGAAGACAAATCCAACCACCATTCATCTCTCTTCTCATTCCTTGCTTGAGGGTCTTCTTTATTTCCTTTTCTTGTGAGGCCTACTGCAAGTAAAAGGCGAAGAAGGACACGATCGAGGCCCCGACCAGCCCTAGGGCGGGTGAAACCGCGGTGGACCCACTGTGCATGGCAGGCCCAGGCGCCGGGGCCAAGCTCTCCTCGGCAGCAAAGACTGCGGTCGCTGTGGCGGCAGCGACGATGATGGCGCAGGAGATCTTTCTCATGTCCATGATGGAGAGTGGGAGTGTGAGAAAGATCACTGAAAGCTGCCGGAAGAATTTGAATAGCTGTGATTTCTCAAACTCGTTTGCAGACCTGAGGAGGAAAGGTGGGGTTGGATGGGTATTTATAGGGTTTTTTAGGGTGTAGTTGTTTAACGGGTGAGAGTTTGTTTTTAGGGTGTTGGTTTTTGGTGGAGGGAAAGGATCCATGTGTTATTTGGCTTTTACGTGGTTGCATTTGCATTGAATGAGGCAGAGAGTTTGGCGGGAAAGGTGAAAATTAGGTCACCGGTTTTGAGCGGGTCTTGCATTAGAAGAGGACGAATTGTCAAATACAGGGGTGGCAGTGGGCCAGGCTAGGGTCTGGCCCTGGATTCTCCCTGGTTCGGCCCTAGTCCTAAAAAGGCCTTGGCCTTGGCCTTGGCCTTGCCCTACCGAGCTTGTCTTGTTACAAAATTAGTGAAATGATCCAAAAGGTATAAAATAGTCCAATCTACCAATTTTTTTTTTAAGGGTTTTCCATTTATCCACAGCGAGGCCCATCGTTTAGACGCATTGAACCATAACCCTGATTGAAGATATTCTTTAAACTCATGTACTTTGAATTAGAACCGCTCATGGTCTTCTTTAAATCATTCATTCCTTTTGTATAAGGGCCATGTACTTGAAGATTGGACCAGGCCATTAACCATTAGACAACGGTCCTCAATTTCAAGCCACGCCTGGGCCAGACCTAAATAGGGCCCAGCCCGGCCCTAGAGGGGTGGACCGCCCGCTAGAATAGGCCTTCTTTTATTTTAATGGCATGCATTGGCAGGCACTTGTTCTTGATTCGAAAATTGAGGCCCATGGTTTTCGTAATCACGAACGCTGATCCATTGAATCTCAATTAAAATATCCAGCTACCAGTAATAGGACCTCATTGGGTTAGGACGCAGATTGCATACTGAGTAAACTTTATGAGGGCCACCGTGAGGTATGTGTCATATCCACGCCGTCCATCTGTGTTGGCAGCTCATTTCAGGGCTTGAGCTCAAAATGGAAGCATATCCAAAATTCAAGTGGACCACACCACAGGAAACAGTGGAGACAATGATATCCACCGTTGAAACCTTCCAGGGTCAAAGTGATTTTTATCTGTCATCCAACCTTTTCGTAAGGTCACACACACATAGATGAAGGGAAAACACAAATATCTGCTTAATCCAAAATTTCTGTGGCCCAGGATGGGTAAATGGGTAAGACACATACATCACGATGGGCCCACAGTTTACTCAGTATGCAATCCGCATTCATTCATTCAGTTATAAGGTCTACCTGTAGGCCTTAGAATGTAGCATGTATGTCTCCCCGCCCGATCCAAGATAGCCTGATGCTTTGAACCAATGATATTGGTACTGACGTAAATGCTCTACTGACCCAAAACCACGGCTCAAGGATGATGTAGGACAAACAACTCAAGGGTTTATTATGTATAATATCGTATTATAACTTCCAAATGCTATCATTTTGGAATTATTTATTTATTTTGTGTATATAATTATATATAGTTGGAAAGCTATCAACAAGCTTTATATGTAGGCCAATGTAGATGTGAGTATGTGAGGGTGTGTGTTAAAAATAATAATAATAATAATAATAAGTCAGTGCCAAGGCAATAACCCTCAAAAGTTTTTCTAAAATAATATCGTTTTAGAGGTAACATTTAGGGTAGTTTGGATACCACCAAATAAAAGTAAGTTAATTTTTCTACTTACAACAATAAATAACTTATTTGAGATAAGTAAGTTTGGTTTGAGATCAATTATAAGTAAATTTTTTACTTAAAAGGTATTTAATCGTTTTAGCTTAATAAGTAGAAACTAGGATAAACTACTTAAGTCATAAGTAACTTAAGATCCAAACGTCCCCTTAGATGCCGTTTGGTAAACTAAAAAATAAAGTTTGAAAATTAATTGAAGTATAGAAACTTTAAAGTGATGAATTTTAATATTTATGAGTACTAAAAAAAATCGTCTAGTAATTCATCTGAAAAAGGTACTAATATGTTAAAATAAGCACTTTTTTTTTATAAAATTTAAGATAATTTTTACAAATTTAAAATTTATGACTTATATAAATTATATTAAAACACTTTACTAATATATTTTTCATCAATAATACCATGATCATCCATCAAGTTCTAAGTAAAATGCCACCCTTGTGCCTTCTTAGCAATGACCAGAGTTCATATCAAAGGCCAAAGTGACAGCAACATTAGTGTGGACTGGTCGAGATCGATCAATCATAAATCCGTAGTTCATTTCCATTATCCTTAGATATGAATTAACAACAGACATCAAAATAGCATTACCTCATCACAACCGTGTGATGTAGAATAAAGTACCAAGAACCAAAATACGTCCACCCAAGACCAGCTTGGATGTAATAACCAAAAAAGAGCCAAACCCAAGACCATGATAGGCCGAAATAAATAGGCCAAGCTCAACCGAGCAGCTCAGCCCATTGATAGCCTAACTCACAGGTGATATGATAATATAATTTGTCATTCATTTACGTGTTTCACCGCATTCATGACTCAATTCCTTCATCTTTGTTTGTCCAGAGGGACCATGCAATCACCAACTAGGATTTCTCTAATCATTGCTGGTTTGATTTTCTAAATATCTTTTAAATGGGTAATGATTATTTCCTTTTAAGTAATTAGTGCATGGTTCCGGTACTTGACCTGAGAGGAGGTGTGAAATATATGTAAAGCCTATACCTTGATGTATGTGACTTATCCACACGAGTCATTCTTTATCCAAAGCCTACCTTAGGGCCTGTTAATTTGGCCGGACCGATCACACAGTATTAGGAGGGATGCGATCGTGATATCCCGCAATATGCATAACAAGCCAAGTAGACCGAGTGAAGTTGTCCCCGAATATAAGCAATCCCATTGATCTTAAAACAATCCCATTGATCTTAAAACAATCCTTAAAACAATCCACTGACATCATCCTCATTACCTTAAAACTAATCCCATCCCTTGGTTGGATAGATTGGAACATAAAATCCTGGGATATGCTGCGCGTGCCAAACAGCCCCAGTGAACTTGTCCCGGGATATAGCAATCCCATGGATCTTAAACTAATCCACTGACACCACCATAATTACCTTAAAATCCATCCCATCCCTCCTAATCCTATGGGATTCCCCCGGCCAAACAGGCCCTTAATGTATATGTTTTATCCATACTACCATCCATTTTGATATGTAATTTAAGCCATAAGCTTAAGAAAAGGGTAGATTAGAAGGTCAAATGAACCATATCACAGGAAGCACCAGCGGATTAAGCGCTTAATGTCCAAAACTTCTCAGGGGCCGGTAGTTTTGGATCAAGCTAATATTTTTGTTTACCTCCGTGCAAAACCATGTCACATTGGATGGCAAATAATCATAACGGTGGGCCCAGGAGTAAGTTCTCAACGGTAGAAATTTAATCCCGGTCCACTTGAGCCTACACTATGCCTACTTTTTAGGATCATGGCCTAAGATATATTGGACGGCTTGGATAAAACGTTTATACATCACAGTGGGCCCCACAGATACCCTGACATGACCGTACATCTTCAGCTAGGCCCTGGTGGGGAACTACCCAATCCGCGCCAACTTGCTATGGACGGAACGTCCTTTCGCTTATTTAGATGCAGGCCACGTGTCGAGATCAAACGGCTCAGATCGCTTTGCTTCCGCCGAAGTCGATAGAGAGCTGGCGTCAGCGAGTTCAGCTGTCCACACCTGGGAGAGGAGCTGGTCAGAGTCACCGTCCAACGTAGCTAGGCTGTCCATGTCCTCTGCAATTGGGTCCACACGCCGCCTCGCGTCGAAGCGCTCCACGCCTTATAACTAGCCACCACCATTTCTTCCCAATCCATCCACAGCTTTCCCAACCAAAACCTTCTTCCTTCCCCCTCAAAACTCCTTTTCCTACCGCAATGGCGCACGTTAGCTTCTCCAGAGCAGCGATCCTCATCTTCCTCGTCGCAGCATCTATTTCAGCAGCAGTCTCTGCGCAAAATAGCGCGATCCCTCCGTCCCCAGCGATGGACGCTGGATCAGGCTTCTCGCTGCCGGTTTCATGCGCCCTTATCTACTCATCTCTTCTACTATCTCTCCTCGCTCTCTTCTCGCAGTAGCTGAAGAAAATACCGATGCTGGTTTTCTCGCGGTCTTCTCTCTCTATATACGATTTTGAGTGATGTTGGGGTTGAGATTTTCATTCTTTTAACACCGTTTGGGTTGTATGGAGTTTGTGATTTTGACGGATTGCAGTTGCACATTTTACACGATTTTTTATTTTTATTTTTTTTGATTCGATGTGATAAATAAATGGATTTTTTTTTTGTGCAATTTATATTTGTTTAGAACAGACAGCGAGAGTAATCAATCTCATGATCTCTTTCAACTTGAACACGTGCGAAATCTAAGCCGCTCATCATCTGGGCCTCGCCAGCTAGATCTCCAGGCTGGAACAAGCTGTGTGCAAAAGAGATGTCCGGCGAGCAGACCAGCCGGATTTTTTGCCACGGGAAATTTACACGGTGGGCCACCTGATGAGCGGCTCGGATCAGTAAGTACACTCGCAAGAGTAGGCGAGCCGTCCAACTTCCTCACCATGTAATTGGATCTGGCCCATCATAGGCTGGGCGTTTCCATGGAGGGAGGATATCCAAATATCTCCTGGAAGATCCTAACCATCAGTGCACTCAAAATAGACGAATCGAGCCCGTGTCATCGGTCCACTTAAAATAGACGGACCAGAAAATAGTAGACAATCAAATATGAATTGCCTGGCCATCTAGCCATGGGCCCCCTACTTGCATGTGCGAGGAACATCACACATGGAGGGTTGTTTAGGGAAATGATGACGTATGTTCGAATGCATGTAAATTACCATACGTGCGAGCTGTGATGGCCGGGCCACCTTTATGTGTGAGTGCCAGTGTGCCATCCAACCGGTCCACTTGCGACGCGGTTTGGCTGATGAGCCCAACACCAGCCAGATATCTGGTATCAAAGCTCTATGGGCCGTGAATGTGTTTTATCGATGCCGTCCATTATTTTTTTCAGCTCATTCTAACATATGAACCTAAAAAGCCTAAGTTAATCACACCAGGAAATAGCAGAGACAGTGACCTCCACCACTGAAACCTTCCTATGCACATAGTGATGTTTATTTGTCATCCAACATATCCGTAAGGTCATGCAAATTCCGATGAATAGAAAACTCAAATATCAACTTGATCGACATGGTCTCAAAGAAGATTTCAACTATAAGAGTTTAATTCTTACTGTTTCCTCAGGTATGATCCACTTTAGCTTTCGATCTACCTCAATTTTCGGTCATTCCCTAAAAACTAGGGGGAAAAATGGATAGACGGGTTAGATAAAACACACACATCATGATGGGCCTACAGAGCTTCCACAAATCCAGATTCCGGATCCATATTCAACTTCCAGTCTTCCACGGCCAGTGTTGGGTTGGGGTCACCAGCTAAACTGTGTCCGTACATTAGAGGCCTCGCCTCCTCCCAAACTACAAAATTTTCAGTCGGCCAATTTTATAGGTGGGGCCAGACCAAGTGAACATACGATAGGCTGGGAAGCGGATTGGCTGGTGTACCACACACCAGCTATATAGCTGCTGCAGCTACGCGTCGTGTGAAGACGAGCACTGACGCTCCTCGAGCTCCCAGTTGCACCAACGGTTCAAAGGAGATTAAGGTTACATGGAGCCACAGTGATGTATTTATCATATCTACACTGTTCATCTATTTTTAGAGATCATTTTAATTCATTATTCAAAAAATAAATCATATCCAAAGATCATATGTACCACACCATAAATAATGATTTTCACCGTTAAACAATTCGAAGGGCCCACCATGACGTTTATTTTTCATCCAATCTGTTTATAAGGTCATAAAGACCTGAATGAAGAGGAAAAATAAATTTCATATTGATCCAAAACTTCTGTGACCCCAAAAGGGTTTCAATGGTAGACGTTCAATACCCCACTACTTTTTATAGTGTGGTCACTTGATAATTAGATCTGTCTTATTTTTCATCTCGAGCCTTAAGATGAGCTCATAAAATAAATGGACGGTTTGGATGTAACACATACCTGATGATTAGACCCACAAAACTTGCTGACGTCAATACTATATGGACGGTGTGAGGTACACCAGCCATTAGCCAATCCGCTTCCCAATATTTGTACACTTCTCCCTGCGGTGTCCGAGTTTTTGACAGGGATGCTAGCTTCATTGGATCCACAAGGAAGCGGATTGCGTGGTGTGTCAGTGGTGTGTTAACATCACTAAGTTATGTGGCCCCACAATGATACGTGTGTTATATATCCATACCGTCCATCCATTTCGTGAGATCATGTTAGGGTAAAAAGGGTACGTCAATGAATTCCCTTTTTCTCTCCGGTCGATGGGATGGGGCCCAAATAGGAGACACCTGTGCCCAACATTGCTGTCTTGGAACACAAGCCAGGTTGAGGAGGTTTACCGTATGGGCAAAGTATGACTGTTGGTTGCCTTCAAGGGCATTGCTGATAACTTACAACCATGGTATTTACATAAGGTTATAACATTGCATTAGCCACCCTGTTGTAGCCCTAGTTGAACTGGTCTATGAAAAAAGGGTTGAACTAGCCTCCATCAGTCGACCTAATATGATATGAGCATCATCATCACCAATATGATCGATACCAACTTATACATTAAAAATATACAATTTTTCTATTATTTTATTTTCTTTATTAAATTTTAAGCATAAAGTAAAGCAAAAGCTCTATAAATTGCATTAATTTAAAATTTGTGGAATGAAATTACCTCAAATGTGTACTAATGCTATCTTTGTCACAGCATGGATACGCATACAAAGATAAAGGAAAGTCTCCTAAAGATGTAGAATCTCAATCATGTAACTTATCTTGGAATAAGTAAATTTGGTTTATATTATTTTTCTACTTACATAGTAGACAAGTAACTTATTTCGAATAAGTAAATTTGGTTTATAATTAGTTATAATTAATTTTTTTACATTAAAGTACTTAATCACTTCAATTAAATTTTTTTTTAACTTTTTTACTTTTCATAAGTTGTTGAAGAGGCATAAGAGAGACCAAAGAAAAAAGAAGCAATAAGTACATTATTTACCGAACATATATACTTATGTTCTTAATAAATAAAAACTAAGATAAGTTAGTTTTGACATAAGTAACTTGTTAAAAGTAACTTATTTTAAGCAACTTACGATCGAGACAGGCCTTACAAGACTTGGGTCTATATTTATATGTCCCTCATTCGAGAGAAATCTTAATTAGATACAAATTCATACATTTCTTATGTGATGGTAATAATGAGGTATCTATTAAATTGACATGTTCATGTAAATTATATGTAGAATTGTAAAGGATCGTGCTATGCATTGAATATGGAGATCAGGTTGATGCCATAATCTTCTGCAACTTACACCCTTACAAAAGCACTGGGATGGAAATGAAGCTTTTGTTGTATGTATGATTGGGGACTCAACCATGTTTATATAGTTTAGAGGGTTGAGGAGTTTGAAACTCATTGAAACTCCTCTTCCTAAGGTTCCGGTAATCCTAGTCATACTAGAATACTGTATGTGTATCACAGTTTTAGCATACCATCGCTTACACAATTTTATATTCATCACAACTTAGTGGGGTCCACTAGTACTCCCGATTACACTATTCACCTTTGGACAATCTAGACCGTTAATCAATAAAGCCCACCTTATAGAATTCTTACATTCTCTCACTTAGGCCACATTGATCAATGTCAATTATTAATCTTTAAAAACATGTTTTAATTTGAAGAAACATCTAAATGGTTAACCAATATAATTATTGGATAATACGTTCAATGCTATTACAATGTGGTCCACCAAGATCACTAATATCGGATCGCAATAGTCATTACAACATTTAATCTAAGCGAAGTAAGACTAAATGTGGTCACAAATACTATCAGTCTTAATGACATAAATTCGAAACTAGGAATTGTGGTATAAGGATTATACATGTAGTGTGATAATATATGCATATCCTTAAGAAGTCTTAGAACTTTCAAATGTCTTCAAGGAGACACGACTTTAGTTATACTTACTCAAAATAAATTGCGCATATATAGAGAAGTAGAAATAAATTTTATATCAGAATCATCAAAACTTTATCAAATGAAATCTCTTCAATATTTATGGGAAAAAAAATACGCTCAGCTTCCACTAATTGAAAACATATGTGGGATCAATGACTCTCATGGATGTTACAAACTCCTGAAAATGACGTAATAGGGAGCCCTTTAATGAGTAGATTTGCAATCATCTGCTTAGTGCCGATGAACTCCACAGATACGTGACAGTTATATACTATTTCATTCACAATAAAATACTTGACGTTAGTATGCCTCGACCTTGATGAATACTTGTTGTTATTGAAGAAGGAAATTGCAGTTGAATTATCACAAAATATTCTTAATAATTTCAGGATACACTCCAATATTTATAAATCTGATAAGAAACGTTTTAACCACAAAGCTTGATTAGATGCCTCATGATAAACAATGAACTCAGCTTCCATGGTGAATGAGATTGTGGTTAATTATTTCACACTTTTCCAAAACAAAGCCCCACCATAATTTTTGTCGAACATCAACACCGTGCATTTGATGGGCCCCCTTTATATATATATATATATATATATATATATATATATGTGTGTGTGTGTGTGTGTGTGTGTGTGTGTGTGTGTGTGGGTGTGTGTGTGTGTGTGTGTGTGTGTGTGTGTACACAAATCGAGCTAGCTAGGTTAGCTCGCTCAACTTGACTTGAAAAAGCTCGATTCAACTCGGTTTGAAGTTGAGTTTAAGTCGAGTCGAGCTGATTTTTTAAGCTCAAAAATGAGTTCAAGCCAAGTTCGAGTAGGTCCCAGCTCGACTCGACTCGGATCGAATCCAGCTCGATGCTTGTGTACTCGCCACGTGCAAGCCATGCCACAAGATCAACGGACATAGTGCAAGTAGCAGAGCTCCCAATGGAACTGATGGTGTCAATAGAGAAGCACACATCTCTCTTTTTCAATGGTGAAAGCTTGTGTGGTGTATTTATATATATACAGAGATATTGAGAGCATGCGTTTGGTTGATTAGGTAATGAGATGATTTGAACTTGGATCGAACCAGTTCAGTGATTCGGTTACTTTGTCGTTGATGTTGCTCACCAACTGTTTGATAAAATAACTCAATAAAATGTGGCTGGTTGCAAGTAAGGTTTGTACATGAAATAAATACCCTCTCTCTCTCTCTCTCTCTCTCTCTCTCTCTCTCTCTCTCTCTCTCTCTCTCTCTCTCTCTCTGGGGTTTTTATGTTACTTAGAAGTGTTTGATAAAATACCTATAAAACCATTCCCTTTGTTTGTAAAACAGTGGGAATTTGAAGTTGCAGTTCAAGTGTTTGTGGAAATGCCTCAATGACGAACTCAGCTCGATCTTGGCTGGAACTTGACCCGAGCTGGCCCGAGTTGCTGACCGAACCAAGCCGAGCTAACCAGTCAGGCTCGAGGACCGAGTCGAGGCGAGTTCAAGTTGATGTCAACCAGTGTTCGAGCCAAGTCGAGCTGAGGCCAGCTCAACTCGGTTCGACTCGATGTACACCCCTACATATATTTATCCATCCATTCAACAAAATTTCTTAGGGTTGCCCAATAACCTTAGAAACTGCAATGTGAATGGTTACAAAATGGTATACTATTTACACCATCTAAAAGAATAGTAGCTTTTCTTCAACCATACTTTATTTCTTCCATGTGATTTTAGAGAAGAGATCCATCCACAATTAAGATGGTTTAAACATCTATAAGTAAATAAATGAGTGCCTAAAACTTTATGGCTCAGCGGTAGACTCATAAAAAGTTTTAACATGAGGTCATAGGTTTAGGCAACCATTGTGGTGTGGGTAAGTGCGTGTAAAAATGCAATATACGAGGATAAAGTCGTCCATGTCTTTTATTTTTATAACCATTATTATATTATATTGCCAAGTTTTGAGTTTTTTTGACTTACTGAGTCTTATCAACTTCTCGAATTGACAGAGGTGCAGGAAGGACTGATCACTGAAAAATAAGAAGAAATATTTAGAAAAAGATAACCAAACCGCTAAATTCATTGGATTGGCTGGCCCACCTGATTCGGCGAACAACCTTCTTTTCATGCTAGGGAATATTCGTTGAGAGGCACTTATGATTAATGTTCACAATCTCACATGTGATTACATGTTATGCATTCGCTGGATTGGTGGGCTTATGCACATAAAATAAAGAGCAATGACTTCATACGACCTAAATATGCTACGCTTCCCACGCTACGCGTTTAGGACATCTGAGCCGTCCAATATGTGGGAACCCTCTGGCATGATAATTGCTTTGTTTGCATGCTACCATATTATGCTATGAGTCCCACGGTGTATGTCCTGGTCATCTCAGCCGTCCAAAATGTGTGAAACACTTGGGCAGTTCACCTGGCATTGAAAGTAGAACAGATTGCTCCTCAGACTCGCCAACCATCTATATTGGATAGATCATCTCCGCTCATTAACTTGATGGTGTGGCCCATCCGATGAGTATATCAGCATGATTTTTGTGCCGATCTTCGCAGAGAATCTCATTCTCTGAGACGGTTCAGATGTACTGGAAATGTCACGTGGAAAATTATGTAGCATTGTAACCTTAGCCTGCATGTGATTGTATGTGATCATTCCTCTTAAGTACAGGATAACATTGCAATGATCCAGGGCTGTGCTCCGGGAGGACGCGGATTGCGTCTTACCCCCGCCCGGACGGATGTGGAGCCCACCGTTATGTAAGTGTTTTATCCACGCCGTTGAACGATTTTTTCAGATAAATTTAGTGTGTCAACCAAAAAAGGAGGCAGGTCCAAGGCTTGAGTGGACCACAAAGTGGGGATTGAACGTCCACCATTAAAAGCTTCCTAGGAGCCAGAGAAGTTTCGGATCAAGCTGATATTTGTGTTTTCACTTCATCCACGTCTACATGACCTTATGAATAGGTTTTATGGTAAAAAATAACATCACGTGGGTCCTTAGAAAGGTTTCAACGGTGGGTGTCATATCAGTGCAGGTTCCTTTGTTGTGGTCCACTTAAGCCTTGGACCTGCCTCATTTTTTGGTTGACATACTAAATTTATCTGAAAAAATCGTTCAACGGCGTGGATAAAACACTTACATAACGGTGGGCCCCACAGAGCCCTGCCCGGACGGATTACCGTCCGGGCGGGGGTAGGACGCAATCCGCGTCCGCTCTGGGACTGCGATTGCCTGCAGCGAACGGCTTCAGGGGATTCCTGCAGCACTAAGCTCCGTGGCAACCACCGTGATGTATGTGTGATATCCATGCCGTCCATCCGTTTCGCCAACTTGTTTTAGGCGTAAGCCCAAAACATGAGTCAGTTTCAAAGCTAAAGTGGACCACACGGTAGGGATAACGACGCCCACCGTTAGAATCTTCCTAAAATACAAATATCAGCTTGATCCAAAACTTCAGTCGTCCACGGAAAGTTTTCAACTTTGGACGCGTCATGCTCCCCACTGTTTCCACTGGTGGGGTCCACTTGACCTTGGCATCTGCCTCGTGATCGGGCTGACGCACTAAATTGAGCTGTAAAATGGATGAACAGCATGGGTTTTATGCCCCACGGGACACTAGGAGCGGACCGGAATCACTACAGCACCTGTTGCACGCGACCTAGTAAAATACCCAGCTCCGTGGGCCACCTTATTTACCTGTGCCATCCACTCCGTCCATCAGGTGCGTCCCTTGATGTTAGTTCCTGTGGCCAAAATTCATCCTGTTCTACAGCTTAGGTGGGCTACGTTATAGTAAACAACGGAGAGGAAATGCTAACCATGGCTTATTGTCTCAGTTCTTGTGAATGTATTTCATCCAACCCGTTCATCAGTTGAACAGCAACTTAAAAAATCAGCCTGATCCATAACTCAGGCAGAACACACCACTTGAAGGAGGTTTTTAGCCGTGATTTTACATTGATCCTCTTGGTATGGCCCACTTTGAGTTTTTGATCGAGCTAGGTTTTTGGGTGTACGGTGAATATTAGAAGAAAACAAGATACACCGAGTGGATGTCACATGCACAACACTCTCGGCTCCTCGTAGCTCTGGTATTTTACCCTCAGCGTACGACAGGTGTTGCGGAGATTCCAATCCACTGGAAGCTATAACTATAAGTGCTCTTACTTGCATCAGGACCCTTGAACATTCCTACCCATCGATTTGGATAATGCAATAGCTTGGGTGTAGAAATCATCCCATTGAATGGTTAGGATCGTCTGTTGAAAGTGACACTCGATAAGCTATCCATAATCGCCCCAGGTAATGGAAAGTTCAAATTGTTGAAGGAAATACTTTCCTGTAAATGATCTTCACCGTCCATTTTCTACCCTATTGATGATGGGATGGTCGAAAACCATCTAATCTAATATAATCGCTCTAAATATGGACCGTTTCTATTTGGGGCTGAACCTGTCACCCGATACAGACTCTTTGGTTCACCCGATGCTTACCATCATCTCGTCAGGCTGACAGAGTAGCCACCCGGGGCGTGGTTTCCACCGACGTCAGTGGATCCTTAACTGTGGAGCCCACTGTGATGTATGTTCTTTACAGCCATACGTCAGTGGATTCCTAACTGTGGGGCCCATTGTGGACCCACGGTCAATTCACTTCACTTCATGGCTATATACAAGCATTTCATGATTAATTATCTTCACTTCAGTCATTTTTATGCATATTTTCATACATTTCATGATCATATTTCACAATTTCGTTTATATTTCATTTATATTCACTTCATCATTTTATGATCAACTTTACGGCCATTTTCATATATTTCACAGTTATATCCAACGATTCCATTTACGCTCATTTTCAATCATTTCACGATACAATTGTCTTTTCACTACATTTCGTAGCCTATTTGACAATTTCATTTATTTTTATGGTCATATCCAACGATTTCATTTATATTCACTTAACTTACGGCCATTTTTACGGACTATTCACGCTGCCAATATGGTGTTCATTTTTTGTATTTTTAAAATGTCACAGGAATTTGTGTTAGGAAATGGGTTCAAAAGAAATAATTTTAATTTTTGTACTGTAAAATAATGCATATGATATATCCATTTTATCCATTAGTTTTATTACAATATTTTGGAGCATGAGACAACAAATGAAGTAGATCCAATACTCAAGTGGCACACCCCGAAAGAAACAGAGGCCCCACAAAATTTTTAACAGTAAGTATTTGATTCCTTTTTTATATGACGTGGTCCACTTAAGTATTGGATATGCCTCAATTTCTTACTCGTGCTATAAATTCAACTGGAATAATAGATAAACAGTGTGGATAAGCGAGATGCATAATGGTGATACCCACAGATATTTTGTAATATTCTCGGTTGTTGCGTCAAAAAGTAAGCAACCACGCCCATAGTTCCTGTTCTAGATGTTTCCACGCGTCCAGCTACAAAGAGCGGCAGACAGGTAACGTGCGCCGACTCGCCTAAGAAGATGGGCTTCTTTTTCAGAACTGGTACGTTCACGTTGCAGCGTGCGCCAGCTGTCCACAGTTTTCGTGGGCCCCACACGCCGAGATCAAACCCTCAGACTCCCCTATAAATAAACCATACCGGAACTCATCCAACCATCGGATCCCGGCATCTCTCCTACATTGCCCTATTTCCGGTCGACCCTCCCGCCTTATACTCCACCAATGGCGCACGTTAGTCTTTCCACGTTTGCAGTCGTCATCTTCCTCGCCTTCTTCTCTGCAGCAGCCGTCTCCGCGCAGGAAATCGAGATGGCGCCGTCGCCGTCGCCGTCAATGGACTCCGGGGCGGGATTCTCGACGCAGATCTCCGGCGCGATTCTCTGCTCGTCTCTCCTGCTCTCTCTCGTTGCCTTACTCTCCAAGTAGACTGGGGAATTCCAGATATCGATTTCAGTCGTGATTTTCTCTTTTTCTCTTTTCGGAGATTTGAGTTGCTTTTCTTTGCGATGCGATTCTTTTGTCCTGACTTTCCTTTTTTTTCTATCTTTCGGAGAGGATTGCTACATTATATTATTCTTATTTTTTTTTAGTGACTTTCGTGAATAAATGGATTCTATTGATCTAAAAGAAGGGTACTTTTTGAACCGGTGGGTCCCACCATAGATGAGCCGCATGTTAAAACTGAATTGAAAAAAAAAAAAAAAAAAAAAAAAAAAGGAGGTATTTTAAAATACCTCTTGAGAATTTCGCTGTTGAAGAAGAGGGGCCTAGCACCAATCTCGAACCCTTGATCTCTTGAATACGATGGTTTTAAAGATGTTTGGGATGACCATCGTGATGAAGGTATAAGATTGGCATTTGAGTTAACCTCCATAACTATTTGAATGGTTTGATATGTTTCCTTTCTGTGGCCCAACTTTACAGCGAGAAAATGGTCGCATGGTATGACCAATTTTCTTGTCCGCTGGAATACTTTTTTTCCTTCCATTTTTGGCTCCTGGAAATGGGCTAGGACGCGGATTGCCTGCGATGCTGCTACCCCGACCGCAGGAACTATCTAGGTGGGGGCCACCATGTTTGTGAAAAATTACAGCCTGCCGTTTTTCGAGCTCATGATGAGACATGAGCCCAAAAAATGAGATAGGTCCAAAATTCAACTGGGCCACACAATAAGAAACTATGAAACTGTGGAGATTGAATGTTCAAGTTGAAATATGGCTACAAAAGTTTTCGATCACGAGAATCGTTGTAGGGGTTGAATTGTATCGCATATAGTATGGTTTTTTATTTTTCTTAAAAAGTAAAAAGGTAAAAAGTATATATAAAAAAAAAAAATCAGTTTTTTTAACTCATCACTTACTTTTCCTGCCAATGTTGTTAATGTGCTTGAACTAACAAGATGTTACGATAGTGTCAAAGGATTTTTATTTTAGTATTTTAAAAAATGTTCCTTAAAAAAATTAAAAAGATACTTTAATAATTTATGTTTTTTGAATTTTCTTGAAAGTTCATTAAATTGCATTTTCGATGAGTACAAAATTACTTAAGTTGAACATGTAATGACAGTGATATGATTGTTTTTGTTGAATCGACGATCCAAAGTGAACATTGATGATTCATAGTGAGTATTGGCGATCCACAGTAACTTTAGGCTTATTTTTGAACAACATTCATTTATTTTAATATTCATCATATTCATCAATTATAACATTTTTTCATTTCAAATTTGATTTAGTACAATATTTTTTCATTACAAAATATATAGATTTCACAAACTTACATAACTCATACTCAATAATAAATTTATAGAGGCAACCACCACACCTTCTTTCATTTCACAACAAACTCTCATTATTGATACTTAAAAAAACACACAAAAGTCACTATTATCTTAACTTAAATCTATTTTTGATCATCATACTTTCTATGTTGGAGAGTGGTTGAAAATTTTATTTTTTATTTTTAATCTCAAAAGGTCTCCATAAAGAAGAAATAACAATGGAAGTGGGCCTTGTGGAGATGGCGATCATCCTAATGAATGATGGTCTCGTCTCGTTAAAAAAACAAAGAAGAATGATAAAGAAAATGCTAAATGTCATTTCCATGTAAGGGACTCACCTATTAAATCTATCCCACATATTGTGTGGGATCAATTGGATCATTTTATTAAATATCTAAATCGTCCACATGAAAAGTGTTTTAATTTCATGTCATCTACCCAAGGTTAAAGTCTAAACTCATTATGGATTGACCATACAAAATGAAACGGTTCAGAATTAACTTACAATGTTAATACAGTTGCAAGCTATAGACGGCTCCATTTTTTTATGACCCTACTATGGGGTCACAGTTGTACGATTGAAGTAAACGGACCAGATCAATTGTGAAGCGGGTCTAATTGTTGATTTAGTTGGATCCACACTATCATTCTTAAAAGACATTTATTTCCCCGATAGCCAATTGGGGAGGCTAGTAAATGAGTATTTTCGGTCTCTAAAAAATATAAAAAGTACACATAAGCCAAAATAAATAATAAAATTGGATGTGGAGGTCAACACCTTTATTATGTCATAATTAATTATTATTTTAATTAATTTTTCATTGACAGATTAGGTGCAGCTCTTATCATGGGCTCATATTGATATATGTATTTTAAACCTATGTTGTCCATTGATATTTTCAGATCATTCTAAGCCATGACCTAACAAATTATATACATTCAAATCGCATGTGGACCATAATACATGAAACAATGGTGAATGAACGTCCCACCATTAAAAACATCCCAATGCGCATTGTAATGCTTATTTTTCATTTAACATGTTGATAAGGACAAAAAAAACCTAGATGAAGAGAAAAATAAATAAATAACAATATTGATCCAAAAATTTTGGGCCTACAAGGAATTTTAATGGTCAATCACCATTGTTTCCTATGGTATGGTCCACTTGAGACTTTTATCTCTTTTGTTTTTGGGCTCATACCCTAAAATCATATATAAAAATGGATGGGCAACATGGATATATAATACATACATCAAGGTGGGCCCCATGGTACATTGGGTGAGGACATATGAGGAGCTACTGAAAATCCTATAGAGTTTGTTTTGTCTTGGCCACGACTCAAGGTGCAATGTTTGGCACAACAATGGGGCCACGTGTTGAGAGCTACTATGATCGGAATTGTCCTTGTTTTAGAATTCATGATATAGTTCTTACCCTAAAATTTTTTGTTAATAGATGATTGTGATGTTTACCTTCTGGATGAATTCAAAATAATGAAAAGAGAGTTTTTAATGGCTCCAATTCAACTCCAATTTTCAAAGGTTAGGATTATCTTTAAAGGGCCATTGTTTGATAAAAGCTTATTTATGATAGTAAGATAATGTGTACGGTTCAGATAACTGGATTATCTTAGCTGGCCCTATTGGCTGGCGACACAATGGATCTTGGCGACACTCCCTCGGGGGGGTTGTTTGGATGTCCGCAAAGTCAGTAAGTTGTAAAGGGATTACAGTGCAATTTAGATGCATGTATTTGCTCATAAAGGCTTTGCATATTATAAACTTGGCAATAAGTCATATTTCAAGTTACAGGTAAAATCTTTATGGGCTAAAAAGAGGTATTATACATGTTATAACACAATTATTAATATACACTCATGATATGTGGGGCCCATTGTAATGTATACGGTACATCCAATCGATACATCATGTGCTTCCCTTTATGCTCTCCCGTAACTTAAAAAACCAGCTTGTACATTATCAAATGGACCACACGAAGGAAGGATGAGACGTCCACCATTAAAAACTTCTAGATTATATTTGGGGCCGGCTGTGATGGGTGGAAGACATCCGACCTATTTAGTGTGTGTATACTTTAATACTCTCTCAGGGCCTTAAAAAAATAAAATCAAGTATTTATGTGATTTGTGGATTTTGAAAGGATCACTGCCTAAGCTCTATGTCATGAATACCTACTTTATTCACTATAAACACGTTAAAGGGCGGTGAAACACACAATCTATTTACATAAAAACATATTATTACTCAAAAGACAAATGAAATAGCATGTAGATAAATTACACTTGGAACTTTTTTTGAGCACAAATTGTTTACAACTACAAAAATTACAGGCATCCAAATGACGCCTTAGCTACAAAAATTACAGGCATCCAAATGAAATTCCCACCATGTAAAACCTCCTCGACAACAATCAATGATGTTTACATGTCATCCATACTATTATTACACGCATGATTCAAATGTGTTACAACTACAAAACCTTTACAGGTCATGACGCCATGTCAATAAGTTCAGTATACATGTGTTTGAAGTTCTGATGAGTGGGCCTATGATTCCGCAATCCAGACCACCGATCTCTTGCCTTCCATCACGAATGAAGTGTTAATGAAACATTGTATTGATAGGTACAGGTACATGTTAAAATGTCTATTTTTACCATCATATAAGCGGCCAAGAAGAGAAAATTGAGGCTGCTTCACATTTAACATTGGTTGTTTTGATCATCAAGTATCAAGGGATTTTGGGAATATACTCCATCCATGATCCATCTAAATAGACCAATGGTCTGGATTTCCGATACATGGGCCTCTTGTTAGATTTGAGATGCGTGCACCCGTGCAAAGAACACGTATCATATAAATACTTTAGTGGTGTGCTGCACCAGAAAGAAATTAAACTCTTTCTCCGTTTTGATTTAAGTAGGAGAAGAAATTCAACATGTGCTGCATGCCCCCACGCAGGAGTATTAATGAGGACCATCTGAACCATCCCATGAGATCAGGACCGTTCATCAGGTGATCAGATCGGTCCCACAATATATATTCGGTGGACTAATAAGTGTTTGGTCCGTGGAATAATCTTATTGAATCGTATTAACATCTATTGCACAATGATTACTTGTATGGAAATACCATGTTATTGTAGCCATCCAATCCCTGATAAAAAATTTACATATAAGTAGAATGCCACGTGTAAATAGTACGTATGGATAGACGGCATAGATAAATGCATGCATCAATGTGGGGGCCACATGTGTAGTGGATTTCAAAATCCACGGAAATCCAACATGGACCAAATGCAATTCCATATAATTGGGTGAAATTCCATCCCACCTAATACAACTTTTCCCATCTACTCCAAATGCTGGATGAAATTGCAAAGGTACATATGCAATTCTATCCCACCTAATCCCATCTAATAACCCGTGCCAAACACCCCATAGCTGCTTCAACTCTCAGAATTAATCTAACGGACTCCAGTGAATGATTGACAGTGAGTGGCTCCTAAACCATGATCCATACCTTTCATTATTATTTAATTGCAAGATTTCGATAGTAATACATCCAGGGTGGATCCATCAAATGGATGGTCTAGATTTTCTGACATGGTTCTGCATGTACGGTGGCGTGGCGAAAACTGGGCCCGGCCCACTGCAATACGAGTTAAATGATATTCTGGCGAACTGTCATGGTTGGTACTCATACACTCATCAATGGTACACGTATCATGCTTTAATTCCCAGCTAAACGGTCCAAACTGAGAGAACCTGCCCAAAAATCAGGTTGCTGGATATTTTTCATTACAACCGTCCATTGAATCTCCACCAATCGGCAATTAACCAAATGGATGGAGTGGAAGTCGAACATGTTGCACGTGGATCTAATGATGTAACCCTTGCCACCTCACCTATTGTAAAGGATTTCGGTGCATTTTCACCCTCCAATGACAGTTACCTAAAATCCATGTTGGAATGCATTGAAAGAAGTATTGTTTTGTTAGTGCATGTTGCATGCTTTTCTGCCAAGTGGGTTTTCAATAATCAAATGCCCTAATCATGAACTTTCAAGTTTTAAAAATGACATTTCAAACTATTTCATAAGAAATGGTACTTTTGTAATTTGGATGTCTTTACAATTTCAATTACAAATATGTCTAATGAGTACGACACATGCATCACATGAGAATAACAGAAGAAAAAGTTTTCAAGAAAGGCATGCCTACAACACACAAAAGACGTGGGAGACATAAGATATTAATTGCGTGGCTAAAATTATCCATAGCTTTTTTTAATCCTCTCTCCCACCCACTCTATTTGTGTAGCTGACACACATCTCTCTCTTTCTCTATGGCCTGTTTGGCCAGGCGGATTAAGAGAGATTAGGAGGGATGAGATGGTAAAATCCCGGGATACCCCAAACAAGCCAAACAGACCCGCTGAACTTGTCCCGGGATATAGCAAACCCATGGATCTTAGACCAATCCACTGACATCACCATCATTACCTTAAAATTGATCTCATCCCTCTTAATCCCGTTCAATCGTGCTTGGGGGGTGTTTGGTTGGGTGGATTGGAAGGTAAAATCCCGGGATATGCTAGGCGTGCCAAACTTACTCGGTGAATTTGTCCCGGGATATAGCAATCCCATGGATTTTAAACCAATCCATTGACACCACGATCATTACCTTAAAATCCATCCCATCCCTCCTAATCCCATGGGATCCGTCCGGCCAAACAGGCCCTTAGGGTTGCAACTTAAGTTTGGGTTAACTTGAGGATGAGTGACTGCCCAAATTCAGGTTAGGTTGTTAGGGTCATAGGACTAGGCCTACGTTAGAGAACTCAAACTACATTAGAAATCAGATTAGTTTAGCATTGAAAAAATTCAAGTTAGGTTAAGTTGGGTAGGAAATAATCACATGTATTTGGCTACAGTCATGTTACTTTAAGGTTGAGTAACAGGTAGGGTAGACTGCGGATTAGGTCCTCGAGACGTTAGGTTGGGCTCTGTTTACCTTAAACCCGACCCAGCAGCCCACGGTGCACCCTAATCTCCCTCGTTTGCAATCATCAATTTACTACACTGGTGATGACTATGAGTGTAAAATTTTAAAAGCATGTAACATTCTTGCAATTTCTCACCACCTGAGTGTAACCCTATATTAAACGGATGCAGATTGGGTACTACCCGGTCTGTTGATTGCTAGGAATGGGAGGGGCTCTAAGGGCCACCGTTATGTATGGGTTTATCCACACCGTCCATTTATTTTTTCATGTCATTTTAGAGTATGAACTTGAAAAACGAAGCAGATCAAAGGCTTCATTGGGCCACACCACAGTAATACCCACCATCTAAACCTTCCAAGGGTCCACCGTGATGGTTAATTTCCATCCAACCAGTTCAGAAGGTTAAATATATGTGGATGAAGGGAAAATATAAATATCATGTTGATCCAAAGCTTCCGTGGCCCCAAAAAAGTTTTCAACGGTAAGTGATTAATATCTACTGTGTGGTCCAGTTGAGCATTGGATCCGCCTCATTTTTGGAATTTTATATTTAAATGATATGAAAAAAATGGATGGACGGTGTGGATAGAGACCTTACATAACGGTGGACCCTCAGAGCGCTTGTCTGTTTCTAGGGACGGGTGGGGTAGCACCTGATCCACGTCCCTCGAAACGAACCACTAAAACCCTAGAATGCATAAATTTCCGCCCCTTCATATCCGACTCCGGCAACTACGCTCCGTCTCTATCGTTCTCTCTGTCTCCCTCTTCAACTCCTCGATTTCGAAAATTCGAACATATACCTTTCATCTCCATCCGCCATGCCGAAGAGGTGATTTCCCCCCCTCTTTTTCTTCAATTTCTGAAATGCTTATCGCATTATTTTTTCTGGCTGAACAGCTCTTAATCTCTTGATTTTGATTTTTATTATTATTATTTTTTTTTCAAGTTTCTGTGTGTTTTTCCCCTAACCTGGATAAGTTTTCAATGTCTGAGTATGTAATTTTAGGGTTTGATGATTAGATTAGGCTCTTTGTTCCTGCATGGTGTTTTCCTTTTACCACCTGCAAGCGGATGTATGCTACAACCCATTCCTTATATGGCTTTAAGAGTTTTAGTCTCCAAGTTTTCCCTTGAAAATACGATTTTTTTTTAATGGCAAAATGCTTGTTAAAAAGGGTTTGGAGAATAAGGTTCCCTACAGGTCGGTGTAGGTTATCGATTCTTTTTTGAAGGATTATTTAACACATAGAATTGATTGTAGGTTAGGTGTCGTTTGGCACCCTGTGATTTGGGAATTACTCGAGAAGGCAATTCCGAGATATGAATTCCTGATAATTTGATTATGTGGAATCGAGAAACTGTGGTTGGATGCTGGGAAAGAATTGCCAGGAATTCTACTATGTATATTTACAGGAGAATCATTGTGTTGGGCTCATAGCAAGATAGCCTTGGCCCGAAAATTAGGCACTTGGGGGTGGGGGTCATTGGCGTCTCTCTTCTAATAATGGCTGGAATTCAAGCAGGTCTCGACATGAATTTGCTTAGCTGTACATTTTTTTAGGCTGGCCAAACGATTAGCATAACAACCCTTTTCAGTTGCATGAAGAAGGGTGGGCCCCACCTTGACTCACCTGGTGCAAAAACATTTTTGTCCACTTATCAGGGGTCCATACAAGTCCGTTTAATCAGATTGCCAGCTGGTCTAGTTCAATTGTTTACATGCATGGGGCCTTGTTGGATGAGTGAACTTTACATGGTTTTTTGGCAAGGCGATCTTGATGGTGCGGCCCACCTTTGCATGGTGTGGATGTCCTACACATGGGATGTGAGACAGATTTCATGGTAACATTGATTTTTATTATATAAATTGTGTAGCTCTTTTTATTGTGGCTACTGGATTATTTTATTCTTATATATACATATGTATGTATATATTATATGTTCTACAGATATAAGGCCATTTTGAGAAATTTAAAGATTGTTAGTATTGAATTGAGGACCTGGGCACCCCATTCTCTAGTATGGATCTTTATGGGAATTTAACAACTTTTTCCTTGCTAATAAGTTTGTTGTTACCTTTAAGAAAGGGAATATGTTTTTTTTTTTTGAAAGATAACGAATTTATTAAAAGCAAGGGAATATGTAAAACTTGATGTTCTTTGGAATAATTTAAATTTCATGAATTTGGATAATTTTGCGATTTTTTAGTGTAACTAAATGCATTTTAAAAGCAGAACTCACAATCTTTTTGAATTTTATGCATTGAAAATAAAATAAAAAATTGTTACTTTGATTCCCACAAGGTTAAATTGATCATTATAGAGATTGTTAAAACACCCCATAGAAGGAACTTCTTGTGGCCAAGTTACACCAGTGAGGATGGGAATATCAAGTTTGTTTGTTTTATTAAATTCTTTTTATCGTAGTGATGTGAAGGATATTAAGAAACTTGAATCTCATTAAGTTTACACGTTGAACTGTAGATGTGTGTTGTATAATTAATGTATTTTCTTTGGAGTTTGGTTAGATTGATTGTTACACATTGATTGATCAGAATAGTTTCAAATGATTATGTTGGAATTGGTTCATGGGTGATTGGGTTTGCGTAAAATGCTGCTGGGTGATGGTTTCCTTTTTATCAATTATCATAAGGTGAAAAGAAATTGTTAGTTTGATTGCCACAAGGTTAAATTGGTCATTATAGAGATTGTTAAAACACCCCATGGAAGGAACTTCTTGTGGCCAAGAAACACTAGCAAGGATGGGAATATCAAGTTTGTTTGTGGTTTTTATTTGTTCATTTTATTAAATTCTTTTGGCTTAGTGATATGAAGGGATATTGAAACTTGAATCTTCATTAAGTTTACACGTTGAACTGTAGATGTGTGTTGCATAATTAATATATTTTCTTTGGAGTTTGGTTAGATTGATTGGTGATTGGTACAAGCTGATTTATCAGAATAGTTTCAAATGATTCCCCCCCCCCCCCACACACACACACACACACAAGAAAAAGAAAAAAGAAGGAGAGAGGAAAAGAAAAGAAGTTCGGAACTTCAGAAGCTACAAGCTGGTATAAACAAGTTATCTGGGTAAATTTGAGGGGCACAAAATAAGAAAGTACTGATAATACATGGAATGGAACCAACCGTCAGATAGACTAATTTATTCCAAGCATGAAAAACGCATTCCTTCTGCACCCACCTTTTGAGCTCAGGAGGAGGCTCTTCTCCATCTTCAATGAGATCCATGATATTGTATTGCCAACATTTTAGCAAAAAGATGGAGAAAAGCAAATCATTTGAGCATTTGAGAAGATGCTATTGCCCACGAATGCTGGGCATTGGTTATAAAATTTTTCTAGCCCTTCTATTTGAGCATTAGAGGCTTTTCTCCATCTTCACTAATAGATTTTTTTTTTTTTTTTTTTTTTTTTTTTTTTTTTTTTTTTTTTTTTTTTTTTTAAATCATTAGAAGAAAAGTCAATTGCAATCCTACTTGTAAGCAAAGCGTTATTTTCTGTGCAGAAACTTCAAAGATCTTTTGGGTGTTTAATTTATCATAGAATTTTGCCAAAATGCTTTTTGCTGTCTACTTTTGAAAAAAAAAGAAAAAGAAAAAGAAAAAGAAAAGGTTTTTGCCGTCCTCATTATTTGTGGATGATTCTCCAGGGTTCTTTGCAAGTTCTTTGCACACGGGGCATGTCTAAAAGGGGAACACTGTGAATTTTCACATGATTGGAAAGATCAGGCAAACAACGTAAGAATATATAATCCTACCTCATTTTTCCTGTTAGATATTCCAGGGTGCCCAGGATAGTTTATAATCCTCAGTCTTTGTCATTTTTTGTTGATTATGGTCACAGATATGTACCTTTTATCAGAAAGGAGTGTGCTCTTATGGCAGCCGTTGTAGGTATGACCATGTGAAAGCTTCTCGTCCACAGGCATCTGTCTCATCATCATCGAATTCTCATCTGCATCTGGTTTCAGATCCTGATCGAGTCACACGCCCATTTCAAATTGCTTTGAATGGGGAAACTGCACCAGCTTTGAGCAATCCTACAGAGCTTTCAGCTTTGAGTAAACCATTTTTCCCTCCAGGTAGACTGTCATGGGGTCAAGATTCTGAAGATAAAACCATATCAGAAAATGAGAATGCTGACAATTCTGAATTTGTTGGAACCTCTGACCGACCTATTTGTGCATTTGCGGCTGCTGGTAAGTGTCCTCATGGTGAAAGATGTCCCCATATTCATGGAGATTTATGTTCCACCTGTGGAAAGCACTGCCTGCATCCATACAGGCCTGATGAAAGAGACGAACATACAAGACAGTGTCAGATAAATAAAAAACGCCTTGAAGCATTGAGGCATAGTCAAGAGATAGAATGCAGTGTATGCCTGGATCGAGTGCTTTCGAAAGCTACTCCTGCAGAAAGGAAGTTTGGTTTGCTATCTGAATGTGATCATCCATTCTGTATATCATGTATTCGGAATTGGCGAAGCAATTCTCCGACCTCTGGCATGGATGTCAACACTGCGTTGAGGGCCTGTCCGATATGTCGCAAACTCTCATACTTTGTCATTCCGAGTGTTATTTGGTATTCCACAAAGGAAGAAAAGCAAGAGATAATCGATAACTATAAAGCCAAACTGAGGTATTGTGATATTCCTATCTTTATATTTGTTTGTTCATTAGGATTAATTTTTATATTTTCTTTTCGTTGGTCACCCGCTGTTGGTATCTTCTTTTACATGGTTTTATTTCTTCGAAAGATAAATCTCAAGCGATTAGAGGGAACAGAGAGAGGGATTCAAACTCTCATAATGCCAACTGTAAAGCTGATTTTCAATGGAATGAAAGAGACACTTCTGGTAGAATCGTAACCATTGTAACTATAGGATATAAATATTTTGAGAAAGTTACGTAAGAAACCTATATTTGATTGTATGAACAATCTCAAGGCTATGTATTTTATACTAGGAAATATAGTAAATCTAGTAAAGCAATTGTATTGGAAAAGTCAAATTTGGAGGGCCTTGTATCATAAATGCACGGTGCTATTATTTATTTGTTAAGATGTAACTACAAGTTTCTAGTCACTCTGTGAAACCATTAAACTCATTGAAAATATGATTGATGTAATAGTAGAAATTGAGGAGTTTGAGAAACCCTAGTACTCCCCCCTATTTAAGATTCCGATCCCAACTGGCCTGGAAAACTTAATAGTACTATCTTTTTTTTTTTTTTTGAAAGATTAATATTACTACTTTTGTCTATCAACACATCTTCAATCCCAGTTGCCTTGGGATTACCTATTGTTGACGGAACGACAACTCTACCAAAGAGTAAAATCAGCTTTACGAGTCTCCAGTCTCCACTAGCTAATTGAAGTTATATTTTAAGGACAACTTGAATCCTTGATATGTTCTCTGAAAGTCAAGGAGAGTGGATCTTTTCTCTTTTGGAAATTTCTTTGGAAAAGTTCTTCATATAGAGGCTTCGAGCAAGGACGTTGGTTATGGAGAAGGGGTTACGCAACGTTCTCCACCTGCATAAAATGTTTTGGAGAATTGAGATTCCAAAACTAGAAGTTCAACATATAGTTGATTTAGCCCAAAATCATAAAGAAGAAGGGGATGCAAATGAGAAAGGAAAGGGAAGAAGATGGGATAGGGAAGGAATGTGGAAAATCAGTGATTGATCCGTTGCCCTTCGATGTATTTGAGCTTGAGATGGACTCCTTGGACAGCTGTAGAGGCAACACCAAAAAGGGTCTTGCCTTGCTTGCATTTCAAAGAGAAGTGAGAGGAAAGGAAGAACAAGAGAATACTTCTCTTCTATAGGTTATCGAAGCCATGGCCCACTATTCCGGAGAGTAGAGTTGTACTCCTTAGCCTCTAGGAGAGGAGCTTCCCAAGCTCTTAATTCCCAAATCTTCTCCCTCTTCATTGTTATGAATCCTGAATTTTCTGTATTCTTATAAAAAATTCTCTATGGAAATATATTTTCAAGGGGTTCTAGCACTTAGTTAAAAAGTTAGGACTCCTTTCTTGTACAAAATACCTCATTTTAGAAAGGTTTTGAGGGGTAGACTTGCAATTTGAAGGAAGGAAGGGGGTGTGCTAAGGGGTAGTATGGGTAACAAGTGGCATCATTCTAGTTAGTTGGTTGGGTGGTTTGGGTGTAAATTGAGGGGTTTCTAATGGTTGTTAGAATGGAGGGAATGTTTTAGGAGGTTGTGAATTAGGGGGGGACACGATTTTGGTACTTGTAAAAATCCTAGAGCTTGAGAGGAGTAGAATCAAGATTTCACTATCCGAGGTAATTAGGAAGGTAGTTAAAAAAAAGATGCTAGTTCAGGGTCAAACTAAGATTCTTCAAGGTTTTTTTGTAATGGGTCAAAATGTCAGAGGAAAGTGAAATTTGGGCTTTTGGTTTCCGTGCAAGGACATATTGGTCATTTTCTAATTGTTTCCTGCATGAAAATCATCCTATGTACTTCTCATTTTTTCAATTGGATTTCAACGCCCATGCATTGAATTTGGATGATCTATGGATTGTTGGAAACTTAATTGGATGGGCTAAACAATGGTTTTGGTTTGACGATGAAATTCCTAGCAGTAGGGACATATGGGGTATGCAAGTTGAGTCCAATTTCTGGTTCGCAACAGTCAATTGATTTTGGTGTACCTTGCGATGTTTCATTTAGATATTGGTTCATGGACATCGGGTTGAGCTGAAACTAGGCTCATTGGAATTAGACTTTATGGACTTCAAGATGGACCTGTAGATTGAAGAAATTGGACCCAAAATCCAAGAAATAGGAGCCTGAATTTGGAGACTTGTGAAAGAGATGGGTGCTATCTGGGACGTGGAGAAAGGTTCTACATGCCTGGGAGCACCCTCTTTTAAGAAGCATTTCTTGGAACACAGAAAAAGTTTCCTTCTGTCCCAAGGAGGCCTCCAAAAAAATATGGAGTGTGGCCGTGCGGCCCCCTTTCTGGGCTAGGCTGGGTCTCACACCTCTTGGATTGCCCTAGGTTCCGATAATTGGTTTCTGGAGGGGTTTTTTTGTGTGTGTGTGTGTGTGTGTGTGTGTGTGTGTGTGTGTGAGGTTTGAGGGGGATTTGGGCATAGGCTGTGTTTGATAGGGTAATGGGAGTTAGTAGAAGTTTGCAAGATTCCAAAATTTGGATCAGTGCAAGCTCTTCTTTAGGAGTGGAGGTTAATGAGTCTAAACCAATGACATCATGTGGGGTGTCTACATTGTCGAGCTCTCATCAATACTAAGCTTACACTACCCTAGGGAGAAGCCATCTAAAACCCACATTTGGGTGTGGTTTTTGATAATCTTTGATGATCCTCCGCCTTTCATGGATTAGATTGGGTTTAGGAATCCCTTTGAGTTCTTCAGTAACAAAGCCCCAATTAATTTTGGTAGGCAGTTGAGTGATACTTTTGTTTTGTTTTGTTTTTTTGTTTGAAAGATGAAGCAATTTATTAAAACAAAAGCGAACTAAGCAGAAAATAACAAACGGAAAATGACAGCCCCCCCCCCAAGCTCTAAGATTCCTAAAACAATGGCCACTCCTCTCAAGCCACATCGTCCTACAGCCAACAACACAAGTCTCCATTTATGCCGCCCAAGATTACCACCGTCTAAAGCATGCCATACCTCAACCAAGGCGAGCACGACATAACCCAATACTCTTTTGACAGATTGAAGATACCGGCCTACACCTCTCTAGTGAAGGGACAATGAAAAAAGATGTGGTCAACCAATTCCTTAGTTGAGTGATACTTGAGGAGTTACTTTTAAAAATAATTTCCTTTTTCTTTCCAAATAGCCCACGTGTCAATTATCTTTTTCTTTTTTTTTTTACCCTTGGGGGGTGATTGTTGATCAAGATGGCGATGTCAAATCCCCCAGTCTATTTCATGTCGTTATTCAAATGTCCAAAGTCAATTCTAAATAAATTGGAAAAGCTTAGGAGAGGGATTTTATGTGGAAAGGAGTGGAAGGACGTCATAAATTTCATCTCCTGAAGTGGGAAGAAGTTTGTAAGCCTGCGGATCAAGGGGGTGTGGGTCGTAGGAAATTGGAGGATATGAATTTAGCATTGCTAGGGAAGTGGGTTTGGAGGTTTGGGGTTGAAATAGATTCTCGTTGGAGAGAAGTGATTTGTAGAAAATATGGGGAGGAAGAGAGGGGGTGGTGGATTAGGTTGTCGTCATTGTATAGGGCCTCTTATCTTTGGAAGTCAGTGGTGGCAGTGAGTCATAAAGTTGGCAAAGGAATTGGGTTTAACCTAGGAAATGGGAACAATATCAGATTTTGGGAAGATAGATGGGTGGTGGGACAAAGGCCAAGGGATCTATTTCCTCGGTTGATGGGAATTTCTCGAGAGGCGGATCTTAGAGTGGCGAGTTGCTTTTCTATTTTGGGTGAGGAAGTTGTTTGGGCTCCGCAGTTTAGAAGGAATTTAACAGACGACGGAATTTCAGATTTTGTCCGTTTGCTCGATATGCTTTCCAAGGTTTCATCGACTGTCTAAAGCGGATTCCAATGGTTTGGTTACAAGAAAAATCTGGAAAGTTCTCGGTGAAATCCCTTTATTTGTTAATAAGCGGGGAGGCTAATTTAGGGGAGTGTTGTCCGACATTTTATTTTTTATTTTTATTTTTATTTTTTGTGGAGGGCAGCATTCTTGGTTAGTAGGGAGGAAAAAAGTGCTTACAGTGGATAACCTTCGTAAAAGGAATATGATCTTGCAGAATGTTCATCTTTTATGCCTTCAGGCCGAGGAGACGGTGGATCATTTATTCATCCAATGCCCGTTTGCTAGAGATATGTGGAATAACTTCCTCAAGTTATTTGGAGTTGATTCGTTGTTGCCGAACTCTATGAATAATTTTCTTTTGAGTTGGCATGGCGTGGGAATTGGGAGGGTTGGGAGGAAAGTTTGGCACTTGAAATCTTCTAGCAGGCCTGTGGGCTATTTGGTTTGAAAGGAATGATCGATGCTTTAGAAATCATGAGGGGTAGATATGGGGAGTGTTTTTAAGGGCAAAGCTCATGTGTTGGGATGGGCGCAAGTTTCTGATAGCTTCCGGTGTTTGTAGTAGTGTTGGAGGTGTTTTTCTTTTCTTGTAAATTTGGCTTCGGCCTTTTTGAATAAATTATCATCTTTCAGAAAAAAGGAAAAAAGCTTTTGATTGATGCATGAATTAGGCATATTATAATGAGGATATGTATCCTTTTCTTTTCCACTCGATTGTATTCTATTGTTTACATGTGCTGTGCATGTGCTGTGCATGTGCTACATGCGACATTGTTGTATTGGAATCGGCAAGCTTTTATGACTTAGTTACATGGATCCGTAAGGCTGATCCGATTGTGAAACCAGTTGGAATTTTATTAGCATTTTATTGCTTAGATGTTGAGGCACTGCCAAAATGCTTGTCGACCTTAATGTCATCTATTTAACTTGGGATTGTATGGCAGCCTTTAAGAAAGATAATTTTAATACCTCTTCTTTGGCAGTTCTATTGATTGCAGGTACTTTGACTTCGGAAATGGGACATGTCCCTTTGGAACTAGTTGTTTCTACAAGGTACTTCACCTTCTAACCATATTCTTGCTTTTGGTTCATATTTAATTAGTAAGAATTTGCTCGTTGGAATTGGGACATGCCCCTTTGGAACTAGTTGTTTCTACAAGGTACTTCGCCTTCTAAACATATTCTTGCTTTTGGTTTATATTTAATTGGTAACTTGCTTTAAGGGATACCTCTAGCTTATTTCTAAGTTCCATATTCCGCACCTGTAGCTTATTTCTAAGTTCCATATTCTGTTGGTGACTTGGTGTAGCATGTTGAATTTTACAATATTTTGAGTTTAGAAAGTCAAGCATTGCTGTGGAATGGCCCACACCAGCAGGACCTCCAGATGTGTACCCATGGTTTTGGCACTACTGGAGTATTAGATGTAATCTATTACAATCGTTCCTACCAGGCCATGCAACCATATCTTTTTTTGTTTCTTTTTTGAAAGATAAGCGACTTTATTAAAGGGCAGAAAAACTGCTGAAAGGAGCAAAAGCCCTACAAAGAGAAAAAAAGAGGGAACGAAAGAGAAAAAAGGAAAAGAAAACAAAAAAGAAGCAAAAAAAGAAAGCATCCCGAGCCACAACCCAGAAAGGCACCCAACTCATAACGCCCAATACCTGAATAGAACGAGAACTTTAGAAAATATAGCTGCGGAGGAGAGGCTCTGGTTACTAAAAACATGATTATTTCTCTTCGCCCAGACTGCTCAAAGCATCGCTAACAAGATACACTGCCATTTCTCTTGCCTAACAATCCATCGGGCTCCACATGCCAAGAGTAGAATTGCTGATCGAGGGAGGAAGGCATGGTGTAGGTCACGCCCGCAAGGCGGAGAACACTCCACCAAATGTCAGCGATAAACTTGCAATGGACAAGGAGATGATCAACTGTCTCATTTAGGCATAAGAGGTAGGCGTTGGTCAACGCCATGCCTCTCCTTCTGAGATTGTCAATAGTAAGGATCCTATTCCTTCTAGCTAGCCAGCCGAAAGTGGCCACTTTGGGATGGGTACCATAGGGACCAATCGCCCCCCTGTGTGGCAGCAGGAAGTGGAAATACTTGGAGAGGACAGATGATTGTAGAACGACTTGACAGCGGAGGTTCCCGAACTCGATAGCTTCCAAGACATTAAATCTTGAGCCGTGGGATTACGACCAACACCCTACAAGAGAGACAATAATGAAATAAATTCAAGAATCTCCTCATCGTTGAAATTTCTCTTAAAAAGAGGAATCCAAACTCCGCCTTAGTGTTTTAAATATTGACGATATCGGCTGGTATATCTCATGATATATCTTGTATCCCACTAGTGCGATACGAAAAACACAAGTAGTGCGATATATCCCACATGTCCACATGTCCACATGTTTGATTTAGTGAGCATTTTCGAATTTCAATCCTTTTATTTTCTATAAATCATGTTAAATTAGTGTTCGCAGAGTTTTGAAGTGCGCGATTGCTTCCTTTGCTATTTCGTCTCTGTCTTCAATGCGCCGACCGTTCACAAAGATGCTGTTGATGTTGATTTTATTTTTTCTGGCATGCATACTGGCAATGCCGTGAAAATATCTAGAGTTTTTATCCCCCTCCTTAAGCCACTTGGTTGGGATAGGCCGCAAGTGGACCACCTTCGGATGGACTACCTGTCAGCTGAAGATGCGAAAGCCTTAGAAGCTCCTTTTTCTGTGGAAG